>OY856410.1:1180459348-1181181848 GCA_963693085.1 Alisma plantago-aquatica
AAGTCAGTTAAGACTAAGGCTTCATGCATGTTGATGTATACAATCCATTTAAATCTTAATATATCATATGGAAAGTTAGATGCGATCCTTGGACATGGAAAAGACTAAGAGTAAGAAAAACAAGAATTTTAAGGGTAAAAGAGTAGTTAATTTAATGATATGCAAAAGTGCACTTCATCACATCTATATGGTGGAGTGTTAGATGCTTTGTTTAGTATTTTTACTCTCCGATCTTTGGGTGAGTGGGCACTTTTTAAGGATGGAGTTTTACCATGTGATCGATCCAATGTATTTTTTTACTGATGTGGTATGCCTACAGGTGTGGGATGAATTCAATTGAAACATTTTATATTAAAAAAACACTCTTGTGTGTTGATAGTGACACATAGTGAAGCAGTATACATCTCAATCATGTTCATGAGATATGCAACTTTTATATTTTTAAAAAGATCAAAAACTCTATATAACAATTCAGAACTGATTTGTATGGTTACAAGTCATTATTCCAAGGACTACACAATTGACATCATTTTTTATGATGATACATGATCAATTGTATTTCAGTGAGCTCAAATTTGGTATATAGGCTATTCATATGATATTTCAAAACATCCATGTTAAGGATTTTTCTACAAAATTTTTGTAGATTGAATGGAGTGCAAGACATGAATGGTTCAACAGAGCATCCATAACTTGTCAATAGACACACATGGTAGTCATACACTTCAGTTGTATTTGCCAAATATAATTAGGAGTTTTGAAGATCAAATTTCTATGTCCTCTTAATTGTCGCATACACAACATAGATATCAAGGTTGAACTCGTTAGAATACATGTTAATCATTTGTCTGAGGACTACAAGAGGGCCACACCAAATTTAATTTAAGCGACAACAACTTAGTAGCCATTGGATGCACACATCGTTATTTTCAAACCGTGCGACCCAAAAGTGATGCTAGTCATGCAGCAAATAGAGCCGTTTGAAACACCTAATAATAGAGTAACTGAATTATCATGTCGTTTCATGAAGCACCCTAAAGGATCGGGCAAACTGATTGAGTGATCTGCAGAGAGTTACGAAAGGAATTGACGTATCCATTTTTGGTCCCGGTAGAAGAAAAGGCATAACCACGAAAATTCAATGTCGAAGTGCACATAGGTGTGGACTGGAAGGAGGGAACTGAAAGAGACCTCAACCTCCATGTCAAACCGTTCCACTTTGGTTGTAGCAATCTATGGCTCCAATGATCGAGTGCTACATCTAACCACCATCATCCTCATATCCCAAGTACAGTGGGGAAGGACAATGAGTACAAACGTTGGGAAGTATAAAGGAGGTCCAGCAGTCGCGTCGTCGTCGCGATCCGAAACCCCCGCTGAGTGAGTGGACTAGCATTGTCCGCACTCCACTGCAAAGAACTGAAGGAAGCAGCCGAGCCCCGGAGCAGTTTCCAGTGCGATCCGCGTTGTCCATGCAGGAGTGAGCCGCTGCGCACGAGAGATCCCTCGTGTCCACAAACTCCAGTACCCAACTTGGACATGATCATTATCACATCCAATATCTTATATACGTGTATTCACATCTTGCTGTTGGAATGTGATAGGCGCAACATCCTCCCATCTCTTCCGATATACGTTGAGCGCCCCCGCCACCCCCCCCCCCCCCCCCCCCCCCACCCCCCCCCGGGGGCCTCTAAGAGAAAGTTGGATAGCGATGCCCCGGCAGTGGCGCCCAGCCAAGTGATCATTAGGGCTAGTAGCTCTTTCTTTTGGCATCCACCAAATGGGTCGTTTCGCATTCTGAAAGGCTAGTGGATAAAGTGGGTGGTATATCTGTTGGATAGAATTTCATACTAAAGCTTAAATTATCATTCTTATTGTTCATACTTCATGGATGTCAAAGGTGGTCCACGTATGCGTTGAAAGGCTTATATAGGGTAGTTAATTAAAGTGAGGCTTGTGGTTTCAAATGAAAGTGATTTAGTTTCACAGATCTCAGGTCCGCGCCGAGTGGCCTCGTCCTTTTATTCCATGGTGGATTATCAAATAAGACGCCGTTGCTTGAGAAGCTGGATCACTGCGGCAAGGCATCTGTTACTGATCTTTTGGGTAACAGGCAGAAAGTTATCTAACCAAATGGATGGCGTATGTAGATAAACCCTATCCAGAGGCGGAACCAGAAATACACAACAGGGGGGAATGAGTTCCTAAAGTAAGATTTGAACCTGCACCATTTACACAACTAAAGACACAAAGTACCACTTCAGCTAGTCACCAATTATGTCAAATACACTGTAAAACATATATATATATCTAATTATTATTTATATTATTTATATTTTCATAATCATATTTTATCTTTTTTTTTGGGGGGGGGGGGGGGGAGGAGAGGGGGGGCTAAAGCCCCCCCACCCTCCTTCCTAGTTCCGCCACTGACCCTATCGATCTTTCAAGAGATAACAGCTACATCCGCACACTGAATTTTTAGAGTCTTGAATGGTCAGTAAAGGAACAATAAGAGGAGCAACTGTTGAAATGGTGAAACAACGGATAAAATATTATCAGCAATGTCTAAGTTTTCATAGGTACAGGATCATACTAAACTTACCTGACCAAAATGGCCCAAGTCTACTTTCAAGTTGAACTAGATACTTCATAAAACTTTATTTTCATCTTCAGTCGAAAAGATGTAAATATCTCAAGCATGGTTGTTAAGATCAGATTGGAATGGCTGGTTTATCCAGAAACAAATCGAGGTCACCCCTAGACACATTTTCCTTAGATAGTGGGTGGGGGGTGGGGGTGGGGTAGGGGGGGTGGGGGTGGGGTGGGGAGTGTGGGACTAATGAACTGGAGGGTTGGACTATATGATCATGATGAAACTTCAAATATACTTTCATCAGACATAAAAATGGTTTTCCAAAATACATATAGTTTTGCTTATTTTGTGTTGTGTGTAGTGAAGACTTGGATCACAACTAAGCATAGTTGTGATAGAGTTAGATGTTTGATTGAAAAAGAAAAAAGCTTTCTAGATGTATGAAATTTCCCTTGTATTTTGATTGAGTACGTTTAAAATTTAAGTTTTGGGTAGATATGGAGTAGTAAAGAATGATCTATCAATAATTGATTAATTATAGAATATTTTATCGATATTTATCTAATATAATACGTGTTGGGATAGTTTGTGTTAATAAGATGTTACCTATGTGTGTGCAATTGCAATGAGTCATTACAAGGTTGCACTTTTCATATTTGTGCCAACATTATAAAAAATGGTACTTGAAATGTACTTTCAATGGTGAGTTATAAGTTGACTACTACTAGGAAAATATGTAAACTAAAATGATGGATTTCAAAATGACATTTTATTTTGGTTTTCTATAAGGTAGAGGAAACAATGTTCCTTCCATCCGTACAACTAGGTTTTTCCGGAAGAATTCTATGTATGCACAATTTTTTTTACTTTTTCCCTTCAGCTGAAAGATGACTTGCCTCTAAATTGTATAGTATTTGCTTTTAATAGGAGATTGCTAACAGAAAATATTGTTATGCATTAAATATTCTTAGTCGTAATGTTGTCGTACATGGTATGGGTGTTTTTATTTGAGTGTTGCCTTGATTTAATTCCAACCTATGTTCCTACTTGATTTAAATTGGTATTTCTTATTGGAGTTGGAGATGGCTCTCTACATGTAATCTCGGTTCCTATTTTGTTATTGATTCCTAATAGGATTGACTATTTCTAGTGTCAGTCTTATGGCTTGAAGTCTATAAATATGGTCCTTGGGACATTGACATTTATTATACTTCATTCTCTTCTTTGGGTGTATCCTACTTAAGGTTTTGGGTTCTTCCTGCCTAAAAATAGTGCCCTTGAGGCATTATGTTTTCTTGTATAGAAGAGTTCCATCTCTTCTTTGAGTGTATCCTTCTAAAAGTTATCTAGTTCTCTCGTTGGAGAAACCCTCCTTTATAATCTTCTTGCTATAGTATAGTTTTATTCTCCTCCTGTGGAGTAGGTCATTTAGACGAAACTATATAAATTTAGTTTGTTGTCTGTGTAGATTATTGTTCTTTTTGTAAATGTGTATGTATTGCACATTGTTCTTTCTATTGAGTTGAGTCAACACATTAGTATCAGGTCACAGTGATCAAGAATGATGAGGAGATAGTAAAAAATCTAGAAGTTTAGTTGCACAATCAACTTTATGTTAAGACATATAAGATGTGAGGCACATGCTAGTGCGGTACGGTGTCACTAAAGCATAAATAGGAGTGAAGAATTTTCCAACTTCCTTGATAGTTGAGTAGAAGTAGAATATAGGTGAAAACTTTCTACTGCCATTGATATGTTGCTTTCATAGACAATTCTTGAAGACATTGCTAAAGGGAAGATTGATGCAGGATTGAGGATGAAACTTGAATCTTTCTACATGATGAAGACTTTTCAAACAAAATTATATTATAAGAAACGTCTATATCTATTATTCATGACTGAAGGTACACCTATTTGTGATCATATTAATGATTTCAATTAAAAACATTGATCTAAAAATATTAACATTAAAGTGAACGATGGAAATAAAGTCTTAATACTATTATTCTCATTTTCCCACTCATACTTTCAATTCCCTGAAACTATTATCTATGGAAAAGACTCCATCAAACTAGAATATGGCATGTCTTTTCTCATGTCTAAATGTTTAGTGCATGGACAAGGAATTGGTTGTTTCCTCTAGTAGAATTCAAGCAAAGGCTCTCATTATCAGGGGTCAAACAAAAGAAAAAGCCAAGAGTAAATAACACGACATGTATAAGTTAAGATCCTAGAACAACAAGTCATGTAAATACTGCAAAGAAAGGGACATATAATTTAAGAATGATACAAGTTGTAGAATAAACACAAGTATGAAAACAAAGATAAAAAAGAACAACCTAGTGGTGTCAATATCACACAATAAGATGTAGAAACTATTCTAATGGAAACCTCAACTTCAAGATATTAGAATTCATGTATTTTTTACTCTGGTTGTACCTATCTCATGTGCTAGAAAGGAATAATTCTCATAATATAGTTTAATTGTATGTGTATTTCTCATTATGGCTAATGATTCCTCCTACAAGACTATCAAAATTGGATCAATCTAGAAATAGATGTTTGATGGTATAATTAGAATCATAGTTGGTGTCCATCATGTTTAAGGTCTTTTTAGAAATATCATCTCTTTAGACATACTTGAATTACAAGTTTTTTCCACATGGAGCAGTAGAAGAAATCATATCTAAATTCAAAGATGAAGTTGTTGTAATTAAGCATCAAAGATAACTTGGAAATCTATACTTTGTAATAGGTAAAATTGTTTTTGTGATATTTGTTGTTTTCTTATCTTCATCCACTTTTGATCTCCATACCACCAACTTCTGGTATACAAGACATAGAAACATGAGCGAGCAAGTAATTCCTATCCTAAGAAAGAGAGGATTCTTAGATGAAACTGCTATTGGGAAGTTGAATTTGTGTGAAAAGTGTGTAATGAGAAAACAAAATAAAGTTAGCTTCTTTGTGGTAGTTCATATCACAAAGGGAGTTTTTTACTACATTCATGTTAATATATGGACCCCTATCAAGTTCCTTCAAAAGTTGTGTTAGATAAACAATCACTTTTATTTATGAATTTTTAAACAAAGCCTAGGACTTCTTCTCAAAGTATAAGCATGAACATTTTGAGAAGTTTAAGAAGTGAAAGACCTTGATTGAAAATTAAAACAAAAATTACATAAAAAAAGAGAGGACATACAACCATATATAATTCTTCTCATCTTAGTTCACAACTACCACCAATCTGAAGACACTACCAGACGTTGTACTATTAGATTTACATCACAACACAAGGTTGTTATATATTCTATGAATAGAAAATTGTTGGAGCAAGTGGATGGATGTCGATACTGAAATGAACGTCATCAAACCGACAACCAAATCATTACTAATTAAGCAGAATGACCATAAACAACGAATTAATAGAAACACTAAAATTTAAAACCATTTTGCACATAGGTCCATCTTCCAAAAAACTCTTACATAAAGAACTAAAGTCTCATATACACATGATTCACATTATACATTCAATGCTCTATCTCTTCTCGAGGATAACAAGTACTAGCTGCTTTGCTTTAATACACACAGTAACAACATAAAATCCTCAAGATAAACAAAACCAAAACCTCATGTCACTTGTGAAAACCACTAAGACTATCTCCCAAGGACCTGAGAGTACAGAGATGACACATATGACTTTTATCTATAGGACATTATAGACAGTGTACTCAACCTGATATACAACTATGATCTTTGTTGATATGCTCCTTCTTTTGCAGCCTGATTCTTAGTCCCTCATCTATCTTACCTAAAAAATTGTGGATCCCACGAAGTGAGACTATCATCCCAGCGAGAGATATAACTCTCTGCCAATAATATTATCAAAGGAAATAATATAAAACTGGAAAGAATTACAAAACATTTATTTACTTGAAAAGAAATATAAAGAACATGTATAATGGTTGTCTTATCAAGATGTATGAGTATTAATTCATCAACCAATGTTTCTAACAAACATTATATCAATTACTACAAAGAAAAGCATAATTGCATTTATCAAATATTCATATTCACTAAGACACAGAAATCACTTAGAGTCTCAATCTTACATCACAATCATACCTGGGTATTCAAACCCCTAATTCATCACTGAGTATTGTCACCACTAAGCAGATGATCATTATCCTTAGATCATGAGACCCAAATATTTTTTCACATAGTCCACATAGTTGATTGAGTCTATAGCACATAGCCACATAACTCTTACTTAGCCATGCTTATTACTTAAGGATACTTGCATGATTATCATATCATGTTATCAACCATCTCCACATATGATTCTAACCATGAAGTACTAAGGAACACATCCTCCCTAATGAATTTGGGTTATAATTAACCCAATTAGGGTCTAAGAATTTCATTAGCAATGGTTATGCCCTAGCTCATACTCCACTCACCAAAGGAGTAATAGTGTATACTAATTACATACTTTCAAATCTTAGTTTCTCTTTAATCCTTACTAGGATGTAAATTAATTAGTTAAGCTCATTATGTCCCAATATTACATTAATCATATTCATCACTTAGTCAACTTCAATGATTGAGGACATGCCTACCAAATCAAGTAGCATGATTGATAATCCTAAGTATTCAATTTGATCATGTGATATAACCACATCCTCATATCAGATATAGGGCATACCCCCTAACATCATATCATGTAACATCTTAGATTACCATGTTGTGTACCCATCCATATCGTGCACCCATTTAGGCTATCATATCGTGCACCATCCATATCGTGCATCCATTTAGGTTATCATATCGTGCACCATCCATATCGTGCACCCACTTAGGTGATCATATCGTGCACCATCCATATCATGCACCCACTTAGGTGATCATTCATGCACCATCCATATCGTGCACCCACTTAGGTGATCATATCATGCACCATCCATATTGTGCACCCACTTAGGTGATCATATCGTGCACCATCCATATCGTGCACCCACTTAGGTGATCATATCGGGCAAGATGAATGGGTACCATATCGGGCAAGATGATAAATGATACCTCAATACCATATCATGTGCCCACTACTAATAAGAACACTCACACTAAAATCATGACAAGATGGACTCCAAATTGATCCTCTAACACAAAGGAGGTATATGGGGTTTCAATAGTCAAAGAACATAGTGGGTTCCCCATTCTCATTCTAGGGTTTTATTCATATCAGGCACTAGGTATTGTTTCATCTTTGTACTAAGTACAATTGACAGATAAGGATCCTTCATATCATCCATAAGACCTACAATGACTTACCTACATATCGAGAAAGTCTCCATATTGGGTTTGATATCGTGTTCCCGAGTCTTCAACCCATATCGAGTTGTAAGGTCTTCAAACCATATCGGGTTGTTCATGAGTGATCAGCCCATGTCAGGTATCCAATGATGATGTCATCATAATCATCCTCAAGACCATTAATCTAATTCAAAGATATGGATAACATTCCTAATTACACTTGGGAACTCATGATTGCATCAATTGATCATAGGAAACCCTAATTTGCAAATAATCAACAATTCGAATAATATTGAAGAAAGGATAATAATATTGAAGGGTTTAAGTTATATAACCCACCTTTGAAAGAGATTACAAGCTTCAAGGTTCACTTCCTCATGTCCCAAGGTTGAAGGTGGACCTTCTCCAAGATCCAAGAATTGGGCTCCAAGCTTTTTGCACAATATCCTTCATCATCCACTACAAAAAAATGATGATTTAACTACAATTTTTCTGACTACATATATTGTATTTGTAGTTAAAAAGTACCTTTCCTTACAATTTATAAAAATATAAATGAAAAAATGTAGTTTATTATATTAGCTATAAAATTAACTACATATCACAATTGTATTTTTAGACTCTTCCCAATTCACCTCCCCCCGCCACCCTTCCAAATATCAAAACGCATAAATTTTTTGAAATTTCCACACACTACTCCCCTGGCGTGGTTTCACTTCTGGAAACATCCATCCACCTCAATAATGCCAACCCGACCTATCGTGCGCTTTCTCTTCTCCCCCAACAACCCCCAATCTGATCGCCCTCTCTGTGCCTCACCCTCTTCTCCTCCCCGTCACACTAAGCCTATGTTGTTGACCAAGTTCGATTAGTAGAGGAAAGGGATGCTAGATATACCATTGTTGCTGCGGAGAGACTAGTCGACCACCACCTTTCCCCCAGGCTTCCCCAGTGCCGCCTATGTGAGATCGTGTTGATGGCAGGGATCTGTGTAGGAAGCACAAACTAAAATATGATGTGTCGTGGTAATAGGAGGCATGCTACCTCATTTCTCTATAACCCGATACCCAAGAACCTCCCCGAGGAGGCTCTCAACATGCACAATTGAGAGGGCCAAGATGCTATGCAGTCATTAGGATAGTGGAGGGTAGGATTGGCATTTATGATCTTTGTTAATCAAGTCAGTTGGGCGGTTGATTCATTTTCCCTAATTGCTTCTATTGTTCCTTAGCTATTACCTTTCGACGTGGATGGGCACGATTGTCACGACATTGTAGGGTTTTTTATTTGTTTATGATGTAATGCAAATAGCTACTTGAAGCCTGTTTCCATCGCCCTTCATGGCCTTCCTTTCTATTTATCACGATAAGAAATTAAAAATTTGCTTCAAAATCATATACATTACATGTTCTTGTTCCCGTCAGACATTTCATGTATGCATTACGTTCAGACTTGTTGTGCTCAATTGGATTGAGTATTTTAAAGCTTTAGGTAGTCTGTGTGGCAATGGTGGACTACATCTACATAGAAATAGTTGGCACAACAATGCGTGCTCAGATTGGATAATGCTAGTGATATTTTTTGTTGTTGTTGGGCGTTCTTCCCCAATTCCAGTGAATATTCTTAGTTTCCATACATTTCATTTTCAGGTGGTATTTGGAATTTCGAATTCACAACTTCCCCATTAAAAACTAACATATTTAGCGACCAGGATGCTTCAATGACATCTTGAATCTACTAATATCTTAGGACCATATGCTACTGATCCATCCTTCTATGTTTTTTTTCTATCTTTGATATCCAAACACCATACGTTACCTTCTTCACAAACTCACCTTACCTCACCTTGAGGGTTCATGCATTGAATCTCTAAGTATTGTTCAACATGCTATTACCTCCATGCTCAAAATGATCTTCTTTTAGTTTAATATAGTGACCTAATGATTACTAAATTTTTTGGATGAGGTTTATTGAGCTTGTTGAATAAACTGTAGGTCTAAAGATGGAGATTCCAGAAGATAAGTACATGAAGTGTTATATATATTTCCCTACAGAAAAAACTTTTCTAAGGTTCATGTAAGTACTATTATCCCCCCAAATGAAACTTGAACTAGATATATGAAGATGTCTCCCTTTCAAATGTCAGTTTGTTCAATAGTTAGACTTTGATATCCAAATGCAAGATACTCAAGTAGTTGATGTTAAGAACAAGTAAACTATAGATACATCATGTTAAACCCATAAAACTTCATTTTCATCATGTTTACTTGTTAAATTTAAGTTCCATACATGATCAATATCACATTTCAAAATACTTCAACCTTAATAGCATCATAGGGAATGTCATAGGCATCTTTGGGCCTTAATTTTTTCAAAACAATATTGAATCATACTTTATTAGACCTAAGTATCTCAGTTTTCACACTAGTAATGTTGACCTAGTTCACAACTTTGGTATTTATCCCTTCTATTCTAGAGAATTTTCCTTTTGACAGAATAACTTTCACACGAGATGCATACCTAACTATTAAGGAGTCTTTGATACAGATCTAAAAAATAGCAGGGATGTGAACAACTAGCTTTGATTGTGATTCTTCGAATTTATAGCAAATGATGTTCTTGGGAAATCAAATTTCTTGTAAAATAAACTCACACAGGATCCCATGCAATGTCTTTGTTGGTTTACCTTTATGTTTGTCAATATCTATTTTGTCTTATCTTCTACAACATTGGAGGTTGTAATACTTGGCTCATTTACGTTACAAATCCTACCCATTTCAGGCTAATGATGTTAGTAGAAGATGTTTTCTTTTATCAGTAAGCGTGCTTTTTTGTATTATTCCTTGAAATCAACATGTATACAATTATGGCAAAAAATCCAAATACAAAAAAATATAATACTATCTATGCATGAGGCAAGTATATTCTGTTATGATCTTTTTTCCAAATTGATTTTGTTAGTGGCCTGATTTCTTTAAAAAGCACCAAGTTACTCATAAACCAGATCTAGTATAGATTAAGAGGCTTACTGCTCTTTCATCTCTGGTTCTGAATTCAAGCAGATCTCTCTGGTTGCTTGGGATAGATGGAAGATATGTGTGCGCCTTATTCCAGATCTCCCTAGTAAATTTGCAGTCCCAAAGAAGGTGATCTGCATTTTCAATATTCTTTTTGCATAGAGAGCATCTTGATGCAAGTTGATAACCTCATGCTTTAATGTATTCCTCAGTGACAAGTTTGTCCTGCATAATCTTCCACCCATATAATTTGATTATGTTTGGGACTTTTGTCCTCCATAGCCATTTCAACCCATTGAAGTTTAGGAGAATGAGACCTACTGATATTCCATGTCCCTTTCAAGGAGAATTCGGACAGACCTAGAAACAATATTATTACATGGGGGGTTTGTAAGAGGAAGTAGTACATATATTAGTATTGAGAAGGACTTGTCTCTCATGATAGTGATTTTTTTCTACAACCCTTCACAACTTCCTTGATTGGTAACTAGTTGGTATCTTTATTTTCCTTTTTCATAAATGTCAAAAGAAATTGTGTACCCTCTATGTTTCCCTATTGATGTTTACAATGACTTTCATAGAAATTTACTCTTTCACACTCCCTCTCCATCATGTATCATATGAATTGGGCATGTTGTGTTTTCCTAGAATATGGAGTAAATCATATTGCTATTATCCTTTATCTTATCTAATACTTGTCATGTGAAGGTGGAAGTTGCAAAGTTCTGTCCTCTTTGGCTAGGACAAGTTCAGTCCAAAACATTACTAAGATTTTGGCAGTCTACTTATAATATATATGATTCCATCCTAAAACAACATCCCCCCTCTCTTTTAGTCATAATGCAAAAATAATTGTGTGCTAGTTTTCATGTGATCCTTTGAGACCGTTTCTGGATGATGGTTGACCATATATAAATTATATAACACTTGATCACTTTCTTGACGATCATCAACTAACAATTGCTCACTGATTTTTTGGGCAGTATCTATTTCCTTTCTATTCTTTTACCCAACTTAGTGTACTACATGATAATCCCTCAATATGTTTTTTCAACAGATTATTTACTTTTATGAGTATTCATGATCTAGTGAGCAGAAGGCATTAATCTAGGAACATTGGTTAGAACTCAAACTCCGGTCATAAGGTATTAATAGATAATCATTTATATATAAGACGTCATAGTTATGCTCTTGGATATAGTCAGACATATACCTTACATGGGTGTTTTGGATTGTTAGGATGACTCCATAGTTCATATTCTATCTCTATCACAGCTATAATTTTAAGTGAGTAGATGGTTAAAATAATAAGTAGAGGAACCCAAACTGCACCTGTGAATACCAACGTGCACCCTACAACTAACTATGGTCATTATCCAGTGGCCAACACTGTCCTATACCAATGTGGTCAATCCCAACGCACCTCTTAATAGGAGTTTTCTTCATCAGTCTTGGCTTAGTCTGATAGAGTTAAATAGGCTATCTTTCCCTCAAAGAACAATTAAATGATTCATACATGACCTTGGCAGATGAGTATGCACATGCCTTCATCTTTCTCTTTGACTCATTTAGTATTTTGAGACCTCTAGTATTATGAGATTATTAACTGAAGTTTATCTCAAGCAAATCAACTCTCTTATTCTATATTTATGTTATTGTTGATTCTGCCTTTTTCATGGATGTTCCGGTCTTGACTTATATGTTGTTGGCTAGCTATATGTATCGACTTCTGTGTATGGATGCTCTGAGTTTGGTTTCAAGTGTCGTTATGATTAAGGAATTTGTGCTCACTATGGATTGATGATTTCATGAAGTAGATGAATGTTTCATATTAATCTAATCAAGATCTGATTCAGAGCTTGGCAAATGGTCCTTGAGATTCTTTCTTCTATTTAGTTGGCTTGGTTATGATGGCATAAGGCCCTTCAAGACTTCTAAACTGGTACTAGTCACTAGAATCAGTCTTCTGGTTTTTGTAAGCTCTATGCAATGTCATGAATGCTCATGGGTTTCTAGTTTCTTTCCCAAGTTGACCTGCTTGTATGTTTTGCCTATAGTTGTTAGAGTTGCAAGCCTTTTGATTCTCATAGTAAGCATTTGTCTGCTGGCTTTTGGAGCTGCAAAGGTGCTCTTACACTGTCAATGTCATTGGGGACTTGTTGTTCGGTGAGTTGGGAGCCATCGTAGCGGCCCTAACACATGATGGAGCTTCTCCCAGTGTATAGCTCCTCCTCAGACCCATAGCACATGATGGCTTCACTAATTTTTGCCACATGTTAGGTTAATAAGGAAGTCACTGTCTACCACCAACTCATATGCAATTGTTGCAGTGCTTGTAAGAATCATCTTTGAGCTACCATCTTTCTTTACAATGATTTTTATTCTAAAATTTTGATGGCAGGACGTGATATCCCTTCTTCTAGGGCGTCATAATGATTGTCATTTGTCAAAGTTGCCACATTTAGGTATTGTTCATCTTCTGTGGTTGAATTCAAAACTTCTAGAACTTACATGCAGTGCTTGTTCTTTCTAGTTTAATATGTAAATTACAAGCCTAGTTACATATTAGAACAAGAAGTTCTTATATGCAGTTCTAGGTAGCATGCATAAACAAAGCTTTAGTCAACATTCATGTAAGTAGAGCCAGCATTAGGAAGACATGTAGCTTTAATTTTTGGTCTTTTGTCATTCATTTAAGTTTGTATAAATTATGTTGGTTAGATTGTCCACAGTTGGTCATAGAAATCATAATTAATATTGTAATAACTCTCTACAGATTTCACATACTCTCTTTTTTTCGTTTGAGCTGACACTCATCATGATCATTTACATGAATGTTAGATTATCATTTCAATTGCCTTTGTGCCTGTTATTCCATAATCTCTAATCAATTTATGGTGTGTCTTGAAGTGTTTGCTTTTCTATTTAACCGTATTAGTCATTACTTTATTTAATGCTACCTACTAAGAAAGTCCATTTGTCTTTAGTCCCTAGTTATACAATAAATATATCTACAAATGTAGAGATGGACGAATGTGGGAGTGTAAGTGGCAACTATCTTTTTTTTGGGGGGGGAAGTCAGGCGATAATTTTATTCATCTTGCTCACCTCGTGCAAGCATATTCAAAGGCAAATTACAGATATGAGTTATTTGCATAGAATTAAATATGGTAGTACACTACCATTACAAGCAAAGATTTGTCCAGTATCAATGACATCCTTGGGGGGGACATCATAGTACTTGATTCTACAGGTTTTTTGTAAATGTGCCTTAGCCAAAGCATCAGCTGGTCCATTTTGCTTCCTCTCCACATGGTGAATAGCCGCATTGTCTCCCAAAATCAACTGGATTCCCCTTATAATACTAGCATATCTAGGATGTTTGTGATGATCGTCTTGTAACATCTTCGTGGCCGTCAAACAGTCAGTGATCACAGCAGTGCCTTGCAATCTGCTGGATTTGATAATTTTAGCAGCAAGGGCAATGGCCATAAGTTCAGCCTGTAGAGGGTTGTCCGCTGAGATCAGCTGGCCTACCCCTCCTTTCCACTGATTGTTACGATCCTGAACAGTCATAGCAATGGCGCCTTTGCCCTTCTTCCAGGCGGCGTCCATATGCATCAAGAGCTGTCCGCTCAAGTTAAGATCATGTTGCACCATTGTAGCTGAATTCTTGTCGGATTCCTTTTTATCCCAGGCTGCGGCTGTTCTTTTATATTCCAACAGAATTCTGTTCACCTGTTGTAACGCAGGGATGTCTTTAGCTTCAAAGACCTCCAAGTTGCGTTGTTTCCAAATTACCCAGCATGCTATGAGAAAGATTGTTCTGGTGGCCTCGCAAGATCGGAGCCCCTTGCTAATCCATTGCACAAAGTTTGATGAATTCCAGAAATCCGATGAAATAGACACGACATTCCCAAGCGTTGATCCGGCTAGTAAGCGTAGCCACACTGGTTTCACCTTCTCACAGTCTCTCAAAGCATGGAGACTGGTTTCATCTTCCTTGTTGCAGCAACTGCAAACAGCATTGGTGGTCATCCGCCTTCTTCTCCATTTCCAATTTGTAAGGAGGGCTTCATTAGCAGCGATCCACATGAATATCTTCACCTTCACCGCCACCTGGGTTCTCCAGATGATAGGCCACTGTCCAGGTCTTTTAACCTCAGAGTCCGCCCTCAAAGCCGTATAGGCCGACTTGGCCGTGTAGCTGCCCCCATTGTTGAGCTTCCATACATATATATATCTTCAGCCTCAGTTTCAACAGGTGGTTGAATATTAAGGATCTCCTGACTACACCTACAGAAAACCATAGATCGAGAAATTCACGGTCCCATTGACCTTCCAGGTTCACTAAGCTGCTCACCTGCAAGTCGCACAACTCTTCAGGGATATCTCTTCTAACGTGGTCCTTCAAACAAATACCACTTGGGAGCCAACAGTCATGCCACACGTTAATGTGGTTCCCACTCATAGGGCAGAGGAATGTATTAGCTTGCATAAAGGAGTTCATTTGCAGCACAGTTCTCGCCAGGCGAGACAGATTAGGATTTGTCCCTGGATTGCTCTTCATCAGTTTGTCACGCATGGCCGTGCACCAAAGAGTGTTTCTTCCGCACCAGATATCCTAGTTATGGCGGAGAAGAAGTGCCTGGTTCCAGTCCCGCATGGATTTAAGACCCAGACCACCATGGATCTTCTTGCTCGTTAGCCTTTCCCAAGACACAAGATGCGTCCCTCTCCTCTTCCGCCCGCCACTCCAAATGAAACGTCGGATTTCACCATCTATTATGTCGCACAATTGCAGTGGGAGCTTTGACGTTTGCATGATGTAAGTTGGAATGGTGGCGAGAGTACTCTTAGCAAGGCATATGCGTCCCGCTAAGGATAAGGTTTTAGCAGCCCAGGAGCTAACTCTATTAGTGACTTTATATCGAACTTCGCTGTAAGTCTTCTTGTTCACCCGTGTGTGGAGAATCGGGACCCCTAGATATCTCCCCAGGTCCTGAGTGTGTTGGAGCCCGCTTCAATTACAGATTTGGATAGCTTCCTGCTGGGTTACACTCTTGGAATAGAAAATCCTTGTCTTCTCAATCGAGATAGCTTGACCTGAAGCCAACTCAAACTCCTTGAAGCAATGCAAGATAGTATCAATGTTGGTTATATTGGCTTTGGCAAACAGAAGAATGTCGTCGGCGAAACAAAGGTGAGCAATCCGCGGACCCTTTCTGCCCAAATTTATAGGTTGCCATATTTTAGAATTGACACACTCCTCAATCATCTGACTTAAACATTCAATACAAAGCACAAATATATAAGGGCTTAAAGGATCGCCTTGTCTTAGACCCCTTCTCGGTCTGAAGCTGGTCGAATTCCTGCCATTCCAAGCAATGGTAGAGTTGCCGCTGGTGATAGAGCTCATGATGTATTGAATCATTAAATTAGGAAGGTTCACCTTTTTCAGTGTGTCTTCAATGAAATTCCAAGCCAGTCTATCATATGCTTTCATGAGATCGATTTTAATGGCCATTGTCTTCTTAGAATTCTTCCGTTTCATAGAGTGTATGATTTCCTGAGCTGCAGAGATGTTGTCAGAAATCTTCCTGTCCGGGACAAAGGCACTTTGCGCTGGGTTGATCCAAACCGGTAGCCATTTTTTCAATCTTTCAACAATGACCTTAGAACAGAGCTTAAGGATGGTGTTATTAAGAGAAATAGGGCGAAACTGGCTTGCAAGTTCCGGTTTAGGGACTTTGGGAATAAGGACCACGGTAGCATTGCACATTTGTTCATTCAGCATGCCAACACTAAGAGCCTCCTGGACAGTCGTACAAATAGAGTCTTGAAGCATTGTCCAGTTGGATAATAAGAAATGAGCAGAAGTACCGTATGGACCAGCAACTTTGTAGGGGTCCATGGATTTAAGAACTGCAAAAATATCATCCTTCTGAACTTGTTTAGTCAGCCGACTGTATTCCTTGCCGATTACCGGAGCAAACCGCGCGGGAATAGTATCAATTTGTTGCTAGCAGGTATTGCTATTAGAAGTAAACATCTCAATGAAATAATTTGTGATCAGTTGGAATATGTCGTCTTCATTTGTGAACCAGTCCCCCAAAAGGTTTTTGAGATCTTGACATTTATTGGACCTCCTCCTCTGATTCACATAGGCTTGGTAGAAGCGGGTATTGGATTCACCCTCCCGAATCCAGTTGACGTGGCTTTTTTGTTTCCAATCCTCCTCTTCCTGTTTAAGGATAATTTTGAGCTCCTCCTCCATCTTGGTGCAAAGATTGTCAGAAATAACATCATAGTGAGCAGCCAAGTTAATTTGAAGGGTATTTATATTGCGCAAGAGCCTGTTTTTAGTTTCTCTTTTCTGCTTGTTTCTCGCGGAATCCCACACACTGATGTGCTGCCTGGCGTGCTCAAGAGCCTCATGGAAAGGAAGATATCTACTCCAATGTCGATCAAGGCATTGATTGAACGAGGGGTCCTGAGCCCATGAAGCTTTGGTAACAAATCTGTGCTTGCTGTGCGAGGACGCCTGAGTTTGAATCAATAGGGGACAGTGATCTGATTCAACTTTGGGAAGATGGGTCACCGCAACCTCTGGAAAGGCGGAGAGGAAGTCTGAATTAGCCAAGCCTCGGTCGAGCCTGCTTTGTTTCACACCATGCTTGTAGGTAAACTTTTGTCCAGAAAAACCGAGGTCAGTAAGCCCTACTTCAAGCAGGGTAGCGGAGAAGAGCTGGGTCTCACGATGATTGTATGTCTGATAGCCAACAGTTTCAGACGAAGAGATGGTAGTGTTGAAGTCTCCAGCGACTATCCACGGTTCAGAAAAACTATTGCCCATGTCGTTTAAGTGCTTCCACAGAAGATTGCGGACCTGAAAGTGGGGTTTAGCATATATGAAAGTAGCAATATAAGACTTATTCACCCGACATGTTATGAATTGACGGTGTGTCTTGAGAATCTACACGTCGCAGGCGGTAACATCCCAGCAGATCCAAATCCCACCCGAGTAGCCCCGAGCTTCAGAACGATGAGAGTTCGGAAACCCAAGCTTTTTAATGGTTTGAGAAGCTTTGTCCGCACTGATGCGAGGTTCTAACACAGCAGTAACAGCCGGCTTGTGTTTGTAGACAAGTTCTTTGAGGACTCTGCATGTGTCATCATTTCCTATGCCTCTCACATTCCAACACAGCAACTTCGACATCCCACAAGGATTGTAACTCAGAATTCTTCTAAAAAGGGAATTAAGAATGGTTGTCATTGGTCTCCCTATTCTCTTCGCAAATATTTTCTTCTCCTTCTAGCATGTCCACTCTGGTTTCGGTGTCTGCGCTTCCTCTCAGCCTGGGACTTCTACGGATGCCTTCCATAGCCGATTTAGCAACACCTGTTCTCTTCATCTTCGTCCCACTACCCTTGAAAATCTTTCCTACCGAAGATTTCCTTGGAGTAGCAGAAGTGGACGCTGCATTGTCGTTGTCCTGTTTCTTAATCCTACTGCATGTGGTATGCGTGGTAACAGCCCGGGCCACAGGTGCCTCATCCTCAGGGATGATTTCGATAACCTCATCAACCGCCGGGTTCACGACTGTATGTTCTGGGGTTTTATTGGTCTGCTCGCCCTGCGCAAAGCCTTCTTTGGATTGTTGAGTTTGGTTTGTGATGTCCCTTAGGACTTTTTTTTTTGTTCAGCCGTTTCAATTTTCTCCGGTGTCTTCTTCTTCCTCCAGATTTTAGGGTTCTTGTGTGCCATAGGCTTTTCTGCCAGCTTCTTTCCTTCTTGACTGGTGTTCGTGACTGCTTCAGTCGATTCATCTTCTGTTATCAAGTCATCAAATTGATTCCTCGTTAGGGTAACAGAGTTCATAGGTGCTTTGTTGGGCTGCTGTTTCCCCTAGTATCCCCGTCGGTTCTTCTGTGTTCTCCACTGACTTTCAGAATCTGTAGCAGGTACTTCTGGGGCTGGGACGGGATTATTGTGGTTGGCTTCCTGTTGCGTGATCCCTGTGTGGCATTACACAGAGGTGTGGCCTTCTTCGCCGCAATTTGCACACTGAAAAGGCAATCCCTCGTACTCAACTTCAAAGTCCAGCCCATTGATAACAATACTAGCCGCCAACTCTAACGTGGTGTCAAGCTTGACAGCAAGGCGCAAACTTGCTTCTTGTACGTTTGATGGTGTGTTCGTCGACCTTCACCAGCCTACCGAGGGCCTTGCCTATGCAATTGAAAATAGTTTGGACATAGAGATGTAGCGGAAGATTCAGAATCATGATCCAGCAAACAATCCTTTGTGGTAATTCAGCAGAGGGAATGAATGAAGGATGCCAATCCCAGACAATTAGGTTGCATCCGAATCTTTTCCATGGGCCGCCCATCGTCGCCATGTCATAATCTCGGCGACATGATAGTTGGATTACAAAGTGATTCATGTCCAGTTCGTATATGTTATACTTGCCAACTAGACTCCACATGGCTCGGAGTCGATCTTTTAGGGTCATATACCCTAGCTGTGTTCCCATGGCCTTCACTACTACCGCATATTGCCAAGGTCGAACAAGAAATTCTTCATACATGGGGTCAATCATTATTTCAGGTTGTCCATCAGACATGTACAGATTGACCACCTCCGGATCAAGGTGCTCTTCAAACATTTTATTAAGGAAAAGATCCGTTGATCTGTGCGTCACCGCTTCAGTCAAATTTCCAGTTTTGTTCTGTCCCCATGCGCTTGCAGGTTGGGGTATCGGGGAACTTTGCGTCTCCTGGTTGCTACCTGCGAGCGGTGGGAAGTACCCTAGAGGATGTGTTCCTCCTGCATCGTCTGGGGTACACGCTCTGCCACCGCCCTTCGGGTCCATCCCGGTTTGATTCCCCTCCTGGGATGGTCCTCGCATGCCTCCGTAATGAAACTCAATGCCCATGTTAGGTATGCAGATTTTGTCCGCATTCATGGCATCCACTCCTTGGTTTGTGTCGGCGCCGCCACTTCTCACCTTTTCTGGACTCCTGGTTTGTCTAGCGTTGCTTCGTTCATGCTGTGGATCGCAACCTGTCTTGCGCCCCTCTTCCGATGACTTCCTGGCCTCCGTAGAGGCTGTGCCAGCAGCTTCTCCTGGATCGCCCGCCGCCGCCGCCCCCCACTCCGCTTCCATAGGGTTTTTCCTTAAATCAGATGAAGTCTTTGATACCAATGAAGATAATGAAACTAAGTGGCAACTATCTAGTCATGAAATATTGCAAGAACATTTAGATAACTCCACATGAGTGCACACATAATTGCAAGTAGATTCAGATTGACTCCATTTAGAACAAATACACAAGCCTCAGGGAGATGTTTAGATTTATGACATCGGTGCTTCAGGTTTACTATATTTTTTACTATCTTATCTATCATGTTAGTGTTTTAGTTTGAATGAAATTTTATGTATGATGTCCAAATAGACATGGTGTCTACCACTCTGTAGTGTGAGGCAAGTCTTAGTAAATAAGTGCTAGATTGTCTAGTATATTTTGTTCACAATTACATACTAGAGCTTTATACCATTGTCCATGTTAGTGTCCTCAAATATCCTTCACATCCAACAATTACCCTCAGTGTATATATAGGAAACTAAAATCAAGAGTAATAAAGTGAACGCAGTTACACTAACATGACTTAATGCATTAAAAAAAAGAATTAGAAGATTTAAGTGCAATTTTTATTATGTTGTTACAAAAATAAGATTCTCATAAAATGTTGACCAGTATATGGATGTTCATGGACTCTCCAAAATTAAGATACTTTATGTGGAGGTTATTCTCTGATTAGATTCCCAAGAAAGCTGAGTATTTGATAAACATATTGCTCAGACTCTGGTTGTTTCATCTATAACTCACCAAGAGAGACTGTCAACCATTCAATGCTTCATTGCACCTCTGATGAACCTATATGACTGTCAAAGAACCGTCAAAGTCTGAATCAAAACCTTTCGTAGTAGAAGGGAGTTGTTATCTTCAAGATTTTGTGGTCTCAACTGATATAAAGTGAAGAGGTGAGTTTTCACTCAACTATCTAGCACCATGTCAGTTCCTTTTCACCCAAACCTGTGATAGTTGAAGCTAGTTTTCTAATATGGGATACTTGAATATTGTTGGCTAACAAAAATTTCTTCACATTGTTGTGCATAATTATGCCATGGAAACCTTTAGATTGAAGCCTCTAGCTAAAGCATGTGGTGAAAGGAAGTGTTCCTTTCTGGATTCTTTCTCATTTTATGTGATTTCTATCTACTGAAATTATTTACATATGGAAAAAGTGATGTTGCAAAACTTAGTCCCTTCTTTTCTTAAATGACACATTATTCTTCAATACAACTTGTAACAAATGTTGCATGCTCTTTCCAGGAAACCAAGAGTGCTGCATGGAGGCGTATTCTGGTGATGTTTCATTCTGAAAAATACTGGATTGCTGGCTTATTGGCTGGGAATTGGTGCTTCATTTTACAAGCACACTTAAATAATCTTTACCATTTTGGGAACTCAGTGTAATGCCTTAATGATGGATTAATACTCAATTATCCTTACCCAATGTGTATAAGAGAATGACATAAAGTGTTATATGGACTTTCTGCTTTTCACTCTACAAGTTGTTTTAATGCTGCATGGGCTTTCATTTCTTCACTTGTGGCGAGTCCTTAGAATAAAGCTACATAGTTAAACTTCCAATTAAAGTAGCTAGCTCTGATTATGATCTTTACAGTTTTTTTCCCTTTAGTATGCTTTTGGTCTAATGATTACTTCTTTCTAGGACTTTATTTGCTAAAAGGATCTTTGTTATGTCACAACATCTTGTGGGGTTTGCTCCATGTTAATGTCAGCATTTAGTAATGCGACAGTGCTTATTCTTCTTACAAAACTGACGTGTTTCTTAATGGTACTATGTTGTGTGGTTTTGTCTATTTCAGGTAGCAAGGAAATATCACCCTGATGCGAATAAAGATGATGCTAAAGCTGATAATAAATTTCAGGATGTTTCACGTTCTTATGAGGTACTACTTGCTCATTTCTGGTAATCTATACTCTCTAGAAAGTTTGGCGTATAGAGGGAAAGAATGACATTTCTTGTTTTAATAACTAGGTACTCAAGGATGACTTGAGGAAGCAATGAAGATCAGTATAGGAAAAAGAGAGGATAAGAATACCAAGAAGGTAAAAAACCAATCAAGGTGGGAGATGAGGATGTGGTTGATGATGAGAAAATCATTATAAGTAAGAAGATTTATAATCACGTTTTCCAATGTTTGAGCAAATCTCTTAGGTCTAATCACTCAATTCTATATACACTCATCATTTATGCAGGCATATTCACTAAACGTCAATAATTTTGTTTGGGCCTTTTGCCACAATTAATGAGCAACTATGATTTTGTTTTATTTCGAAGTTCATATCACATTATAGTATGAGAATATCAAGCATCTCCAGCGTCTATAGGAGAAAACTATACCCACCTTGGTCTTTTGTTAGAACTCCACCTAGGCTCTGCAAAACATCTCTATATAAATTTATCTTTCATTTAAATCTATTTTTTTCAAACACGATACCTTTGTTAATGCTGCTTGATTTTTCTTTAGTCAGTTCTTAAGAAGTTGCAGTATTTATTTAGTCTAACAAATTGGAAACAACTAGCACAACCCAAAGAGCATGTCACGGGGGTATGTGCAACAAAAACTATTGCAAGAGACCACGAACCTAGATCCTGGTTAAGAATAGGTCCTTATATAGTTTGGGGAATATTATAGCCATTTCTATTTTCAAGTCCTAGACACATCCTTCCAAAAATGTCAATATATTCACTCACTACACGGAAGTAATTTTACTACAACAACCTCATACTATTCAACCTTCTTATGAGCCTCTGCATTCTAGGATAGTTCTATCACATATGAGGGATCTAGTTCCAAAGCCTTTTGCATTCTTTGATAATGTCATCATTATTTTATGATAACAAGATTCGTAATAAAATCGTTCAATATTTACATATTAAGGCATGTTTATATAGATGCATTTCTAACTATAAAGAGTATCATAAATGGATTCCAGAATGTCTAGTAGTGGGTTGGTCATCTAGTCATCTATTTACTCATAACTTGACTAATAATTCAAAAAAAATGTTAAAGATGGTAATCCATAAGAGTTTGTTGTGAGCAGATAATCATGCTATTGTTAACCGTTGAACTATAATGAACATCAAGAATCTGAGATCCTCTGTCCAAATCTAAATATTGCTAAGTGCATTGTCAATACATTCAATAGGCTTGAATTAGACATGAACTTAACAAATGTTGGTCGAGGTTCCATTTACAATCTGATTGGTGTACTTTTTCTAATGTGTAGTTCTTTTTCCTTGTTTGTTACATTACCGCTCTGTTACTATTTAATCCATTACAACCAAAATTTTATTTCCATGAAGCTTTTTGCACTTTATTTTTCTTGTTGTTTGTATCTTTTTCATTTTCTTAATCATTGATAATATTCACTCTCATAATCTTCATACTCTTCTTCCTATTCCTCTAATAAATTTGTAGAGTGACCTTCAATATTTATACCTCTAATGCCTTCACAACTCTATTTTAAAACCTTTAGTTTCACGTTTGACTTAGATTTGAGTACAAGTTAGTAAACATAGTTTCATAAACAAGAGTCTGAATGAGGTATGTACAATTTAACACTTGAAAGTCTCCTTATATCAGCCACGCCTAAGGTTGCAGGTGAGCTCCACCTATTGACTAGTCTACCCAAGTAAGGCATATGTTGGCCAGCAGATGGGGGAGCTCAATGTAGAGCATGCTAGGTCTGAAAAACTCCAACAGTGGGTAGTACATGTTGTCCTTCACAATGTCAACTGTCGAATGTGATGGATTAGTTCATATTTTATGTTTGTAATGGGATGGTATTCTCTGCAAGGAAATGGTAGAAGACAAATAATTGTAGATAGCAAGATATTGAACACTGGTCTGACTAGTTAACCTAGAAACAATACACTCATCATTTTAGTGACTAGTCCAATTATGATGTCATCAAATTTACAAGAACATTCACACCAACATCATACCATTAATTTCCATTTTTTTTTGGGGGGGGACCGATTAAAATGTAGGCAATGTAAGCGGATAAAAGTTATATAGGCGGGGCATAAAAGAGTTTGATTGTATAGTTTTCTACTCAGTTTAACATATACTACTGTAGATTTCCAGATGAAGGTAACATGTAAGTGATTTTTATATAAGCTTAGAATGTTGCTTCTAGCATTTGGCTCAGATTAAACTTTGTAGTTGCAATCCAATTTCCTCAATTGGGAGGTACATCTAGAAGGTCAGTTAAAACTTCATGATAGAGTTTTTAAATCATATCTATATTTTGTTTCTAATGTTTCCCATTAATGCTATCAAAGTCTCTGGAATACATAGTTTGTGGGATGATCTCCTTGAAGCTCATTACTGTCATGTCTAATCCAATTTATTTTCCTAGTTCCTTTGACATTACATAATTTGGAGGGTACAAGGATATGTTGTGCATGATCTTGTTGTTTACTGATTCTATTATCTTCTAAAATTTTGATGTTGGTAAGGACTGGACTTGCTATTGGCATTGGCTAGAGTTTATCTAGCCCATCCATGAGTGCAGTAACTACACTAAACTTTGGTATCTTTTAGGGTGCTTAATAGTCTTTATGACTGGTATTAAGTCAATTCTAATATCAAGATTGATGGAATATATTAATTAGTTCTCATTTTTAAAATATGAAATGATTCCAAGTACTTGCTCTATTCTCTAAAGTTACATTTACTCAAATCATTCATGCATATGGTACATGGTTGATGTGTTTGATGGTTTTATTTAGGAACTCAAATCTCAGCTATGCTCTAGGGTTAACATGCTCTCTATCTTCAAATGATAACTTGGGACAACTACAATTACAGAGCTCATCAACATGTCTAACAACCATGTATGAAGCTACGATTTGATGGTGACCTTAATGGTGAATCAGTTGCATAAGTTGTTGTCCTTAAAGTCTTCATAGGTAAAATCATTGTTCTGCCATTTAAATCTCTTGTAGGGAACTAGTATTCCTACACGGTTGAGTGTGAGGCTCTCGTGTGAGGCCTCCAAATAGCCTCCAGACTGGGATTTATCTAAGTTCACATCGAGTCTGATCTTGTAAATTTTGTCCCTCAAAGACCAAGACCAAAGTTCTAGCCATGTCATGGATATGCTTAATGAAATTAATAAGACTAAAGACGAGGATGAAGTGAGCATGGTGCATAGTGAGACAAATAAGACACAATCTGAGTGTGTAAGAAGTGACAAGAAACCTTGAACAATTTGAGTATATTCTCCTTCCTCAATTTTTTTTATTCTTAGAATGTAATGGACATTTTCCCTCTACAGTATGCCACCCCATGCTGGAGTTGTAACTTCCAAAAGTCTTTTCTCATCTATTGGGATCCAAACACCTGTCTCATGGAGTTCTTGTCAGATGTAAAAAGAGTGTTATTATTTCTTAATTCTGTAGAAATGTTATGTTTCTAATAAATTGTGTTGCTAATGAGTGATGTTTCATTTTTTATAAATGTGAGTAACTTGAGTATATACATATTAACCAATGTTACTTTAATTTATCTAAATGTCTGGGTACATTACTCATTCCTCGCCTGCAAGGCTCTTGAATCAAACTGTGGGTTGCTCATTTATTGTGGAGTTATGGTGCCGTTAAGTAAGTTATCTGCTCACTATTTATTATGATGTTTGCATAGGTTTCACAAGACCATAAATTGTGATTTAATTGGTGCCCACATCATTCTCCTACTTTGGAGATTTTCCTTGATGGATAAAATCTGCTAAAGAGTTCTTTTGGTTTAGTCTTTGTTGCTAGTTGTTGCAGATACTATTTCCCATATGTAGGACATGCTACTTTATGAACATCATTATAAGGATCTCTACTGCTGACACCTTGCTTAGTGCCTGCCCATGCCAATTTTGTAATGTGCGGCTCTTTTAATCTCTCTTGGCTATTTTGCAGCAAGCGAGGAGTGAACAAAAACATGTTAAAGGTTTCTAGAATAGAACGGAAGGTACTCAACATATGTTTACCTTTTACCTTTATTTTCATTTGTTGTATCAACATATGTTTACCCACTACCTCTGAATCATTAGTTAACTTATTTTTATTACACAATAATATCTTTGGTAACCATCTCTAATCTTTCAGGTACTTGATGCCATAAGCAACACACTGGGATGTACATATAGTAGTGCTTCATTGTTAAGCAGTGTTTCACCTCATTTGCATGCTTTGATTGTTTCACTCATCAAATCTTAGTCACTATGTTGCCTTCATGGATTTCTATCTTGAGTATATCTACTCCTATAGAACACATGGTGAGTCCAGAATTTCAAATCATCCTATAACAGATGGTTCCAGTCCCATCTTTCATCTTCCATTTGAATTATATTTACCTACATATAAGTTTGATTACAGTTCCATCTGGTTGCAACTTATTAATTCAGGGAAGGTGTCAAGCAGATACTCATTGCGACTGATTTGGTCAATAGAGGGATAAATATTTTACGAGTGAACATGGTCATCAACTATGACATGCCTCATTCTATAGACACCTACTTCCATAGGGTGAGTCAGATGTAAGTCATCATCTTTGTAGATGTAAAATGAGGATCCAGTGAGATCATATTCACATTTAGCTATTCTAGTAGCTGCAAGCTAATGATCCATTTGCTTAAATGATTGTATACAACATAACTTGTACCTTTTGTTTTTCACATGTAGCTATTATAGTAGTTGCAAGCTAATGATCAATTGGCTTAATATGTTGGTCGAGCAGAATGGTTTTGATACCAAGGGTCTTGCTATTATTTTTGCATCCTATTCATCAGGTTCTGATGCTATAAATCAGGTTGGTAACACAAAACTGCCTATCTCTGTATAATAAGTATTACAACTCATTTCAACACCAACATTGCCTAGTCATAAAGCAATCACTGAAATGCATATTATCCCATATTTCCATCATATCTATTATTATGTTTTTTTACTACATCTGTCAGCAACTAGGACTTGTTTTTTCTCATCTGAATTGCTGATGTAGAGGGTAAAATAATAGATGCATTCGACAATGGCATGGAGGAACTGAGCCCAAAATTTGAAGGGAATGGTGGGGCAAACATCAATAGCGAAAAGCAAGGGGAAAAGCGTAACTGAGCCACCCAAGGAATACATCCATGTTTGAGCAATATGAGGCCAAGAAAATGAAAGCCATAGTCTACCAGAGAGGGTGAGTGCCGAGAAATTTTTCATTTTTATATGCATCACTAGTTGGTGCCAAAAAAAATTCTTTTCAGTTTTAAAACTAATTTTGCTACCATGTGTTTTCTATATGGTAAGGAGAGAGATCAGCCAAAAGATATTTTGCAAGATCTTCTACCCATATGCTATAGGTTAGCAATCCACTTCGTATCTTTGAAAAGCTAACTACCAAGAGCATTGCCTTCGTATCTTTAAAAACCACCCCCACACTGACATGTATTTTACATAGGATTGTTGCATCTGTATTGGTATTTATGAACTCACACATAGGAGCATGCAATGTTTTCAATTTCTACCTTGCAGCCCAACCACTACCTCATATTTTTTTCCCATAGCTGAAGCTACAAATGACCTTCTTAGGAATTTGTGCTTACCATTACATAACATCCAACATAACAGCTGGGTTAGGACTGTGCTCAGTTAAAAATAAAATTGTTCTAGCACTTCCATATGGAAATGCACTCCATGCTACAAATCATACATTCTTGATCAATTTAATTTATTAGCTTAGTAGTAGGACAGAGTATGGTAACCATTAGACACCTGTCCATATCTATTTTTACTGATGTACTAGTTACACATCATGTATTGATGTACTAGAAGCTTAGACACAAACGTTACAAGCTATTGTTATGTACTGATGTACTAGTTACACACAAGCGTACTAGCTACTGTAGTATTGGAAAACAATTATACATAGACATATCTAACATTTTGCTATTCTACGATTGATTACTTTCAGACTACATTGGTGAGAGAGAGTGTTTTGAATGACACTCTCAAGAGGATCTACAATGATGAGACACGAGAAATGCAACGTAATGATCAGACCTTCCAAAGTCATCAACAAGTTCCTTCTTGTGTGCAGAAGCTTGGTTTATTTCATTTATTTACATACATTCTTTGAATGTTGTTCTTTTAGCTCTCCTTCACCCTATTCAATCTATTTGCAATTCAGGGTATTCGAATATGTGGATGACCACCGTGCTGGGAAGATTGTTGTTGAACTGAACGGATTGAACAAATGTAGTGTAATCAGTCCTTGTTTTGATGTTGAGGTTATGGATATTGAACCATGGACCACCAAACAACTTCCTTCTCCTGGCCTCAATAGGTGCTCATTATTTTAGGGAGCTAGGATTACCAGTCCTTGGGTTTTCTCCAATTTCTGACAACCCTATTTTTCTACATGCACACAATGAGGTAACTTTCTACCCAAATGTCTAAATGGATGGTTATCCAAGTTGATATTGTTTCCACTTTGTTAGGTTCTTGACCTTTTTTTGTTGCAATCAGGATCATCAATGTCAAAGAAGTTCAAGCACTGTTGATCACCAACATTGGGTCACAAAAACTAAAGGATTTCTAAATCTTGGTGCTTCTATAAAACATGCAAAGGTATTGGGACTTTGGTCTTCTAGTTTTCTTGCTGGGAAACAAACCTATAGCAGCAAGAAAATAACAGCAAGGCAACTAATTGAACTTGGAAATTTGTCTACAAAGAAACTCCTGATGCTATTTGTCTTGATGGGTCACAATAAGGAAACTCCAAACAGAAATAGGGACTCAAGTCACAATGGAACCACTCAAAGGGCTTTAGCAATGTCCACTTTGACTTCTGCTTTCAACCCCACATCAGTAGAACCTACTGCTCTAAGGCTGTGTCACGGACCCAAGCATCTCAAAGAGCGGCTACAGTTAACATGCACTTTATCTGGTGTATTGACAACTGAAAATAAAGGATATAAAGAGCCTTCTTCTACATGGTTTATTAGAATCCCTTCTCCTATCTGCCATAAGAAGGGTTCCTAGAGAGTTAAAGTAGTGCACATTGTGTAATAGGGGCAAGGTATATGTCCTCCCCGTGTACATTTGACATTTCAATATAAATGAAAGTAAGATTGTTGGCAGAATTAGCATAACTTGGCCTAACTACCACAATTATATATATATATATATATATATATATATATGTGTGTGTGTGTGTGTGTGTGTGTGTGTGTGTGTGTAGTAATTGTCGCCTTTCCCTACACATTAACTTCATATAAAATGTATTAACTTCATGTTTTTGCTACATACTGGCTATATATGCAATTGTAGTCATACATTTATCTATAATTATACTTATATTTAAATATGTAAGGACAATATCTAGCTACGCTTCCGGATACATATGAATTTGTAGCAAATGGATTATCTTACTACATATTTGAAAAATATAGTTAAAGGCTTTAGCTATACGAGCATATACTACAATTTGTATGTGTAAAGAAATATGTAGTTAAAGCCTTTAGCTACAAAATATGGGGTTTTCGCTACAATTTTTTTTTATAGTTAAAGACCATTTTTTTTGTAGTGATCTTGGGTGATATCACCTTAATTGGTTGCTTCAACCTTCCTTGGCCGATATCTCTCCTCCTTGGCCGATACCACTCAACCCTCTTCACCATGGGTGACACAAGAAGTGGTGTTGTATGATACAAGACAAAAGGGAACTTTCTAGATCTGAAAATCTTGCCAACAAATGAAGGTCAAGGTATTTATACTTGAGGTTTATAGAAAAGAGTGGCATAGGTGTCACTAACTTAAGTTGCTTCATGCCACCTAGCCATGTAAGGTCAACACATGCTCTTTCATGCATGCCATTCAAAAAGGATAAATAAAAGATAAGAGGCAACTCTTGAGTTGTCTCCAAGGGCAAGATTTCCTTCACTAAATTATTATTCCATTCCACTCCATTATTTCCAAGGCAAAGAAAATCGATGCCTTATTCTCCCTTGAAGTGCCTTGCCCGTCATGGGCCAAACCAAGGCTCCATAAAACTGATATGATGCCCTCTGTATGGCTCTATGGCCAATAGGGGCTCCTTTCCTTAGTCCTCAATCAATGTGTATGACTTCAACTTATGCCTTTTCTTGTTTTATTCATTATTAAGAGTACTAACACTTCAATATGCTTCAAACATATTGCCTCCTTCTTTCTCTTTCCTCTAGGTAACACTAAGTAAGAGTAAAAACAATGTGGAGGTGGTAAGTTACACATTAGCCCTACATTTTGTACATATTGCAAATTGTACTATAATTGATGCACCAAGCACTTAGCATTTTTACACGAGTTCTCTCTTAGGGTTTAGGCTTTGCACAAGCCACCACTTAGCATCATATTCTCTTTCATGACATACAAAACACTTAGAATATATTCAACATGTACCATTTGCAACATGACCCTTATCTTGGGTAAATTGTACTTTTCATTTAGATTATCATTTAATGCACACATAGTTGGCATATAAGCTCAATTTTTGAGAATAAACTCCACAATGGCCTCAATTACTTTTCCCAAAAGATAAGCACAAGTTGTAAGCATCTTAATTAAGAAAAACATCTAGGGTTAGGCCATAACCTAGGTCAGGAGTGTTACAATTATAAACCCCTAACAAGGATTTCATCCCCAAAATCCCAGATAAAGGGATCCAATTATTGTTCATGCATCATATCACAAGGTGTCCACATAACATCTTGATGTCACGGAGATACTACCAAAATTTGACCGGCACAAGGTTCTTTCACGCAGGATTATTATAAAATTTTTTATACTCAACTGTCCTTCCCAGACTAGAGTTACATCATGTCCTTGATTTGAGACTACAAGTTTAATTATACCTCTATTGTACCAGTATAATCTATTGGTTCAACACTAGCTTTCATATGACTTGTATCAACTGTCTCGTTAGTCATGTATTTTCTTATCATAAGGAGAGGCTTCATGTCAAAGAAAAACTTATCTCGGAGGTATCTCTAGAGGCTAGGTATACGCTCCATCAACAGATCTAGATAGGGATATTTTTAAGGAATTATTTTAGCTTGATAAACCCCTTTTTTTAAAGACTCTACAATTGTTCCTTCAATTAGTACCTCCTTATTGATGTGATGTTTATGCGGAGCATAAACCCCTAACATGTGATCTCCATGTCATAGTTATCTCAAGGTTGGCCCTTCTAAGTTACTAAACATTATTCATTTTATCGGAAGTTATATTCTTAATCGTTCATATCATCTAACACATCTTGGGTACCAGAATTCCTCATATTAGTATTCTTCACATGTGTTGAAAACTCATCACATCATAATCATTCCCATATCCCTATTACTAATACCAAAGTTAAACATACAAAAGGATCTATCTTTAATCTTGAGACATTATGTATATATATATATATATATATTACACATATCTTAATTTTGGAACTAAAGTCGCAAATGAACTGATACTTTTCTAAGTACCCATCAAATGAATGATCCTAACTCGTACACATCACACTACTACAGAAATGGCTTATAAAGTCACAGTTACAAGTGTCAGGTTTTTGTCAAAACTGACGCCTAAACCCTAAAACGTCGGTTAAGTACACAAACCGACATATATATGTTAGGAGTGACCAGACACGGGTACTACTTTTTATTTAGCGTCAGTTCCTAAATAAGCAACTGACGCCTAAAAACATCCGCCAAATCCAATCTTTTCAATGAAAAAATTACCTCCAAAATTTAACATATGGCGTCGGTTGTTAATTAAACAACCGACGACTAAATGTTTTCCGTGAGACAGAAATTGAGCCCATTTTAATCGTCAGTTTAGTTGTAATAACTGACGCTGATGTGTTTTCGCGCATTTTACCTGTGAACATTTTCACCCCTATTTGGCATTGGTTCCCTACGGAAACTGACGACTATGATCAGAATTCGAGAACATTTTGTTTTTGTCAGCATATGAGGATAGTCGTCGGTTTTGGTATAAAAATCGACAACTATAATTGAGTGTAGGTGTCGGTTTTTTATTTATAACTGACACCATTTGATATAAGCATCGTTTTTTTTAATTAACTGACGTCGATTGGTAACTTAATATAACCTGCGTGAAGCAGACTCTTCCCCTTCCTCTGTTTCATTGCGATTGAGAATAGGTCTGGCGATTCTACGATTTCACTACCACCCTCTCCCTGCTCGCCGCCGCTACCCTCTCCCTACTGGCCGCCGCCAGCGCTCCCTGTCCTCCATCGGCTCCCTGCCCTCTGTGCTCTCCAGCTCGCTGCCCTCCGCCACCCGGACACCTACTGCTGCCCTCTTCCTCCCAAGGACGCGCGCCTAGCTGCTCCGGCTGTGGGACGCGCGCCTAGCTGCTCTGGCTGCCAGCTCGCTGCTCGATTCTCGCCGCCGTTGCTGCTCCTCACACCGCTGCTACTCTTCTCCACGCTGCTAGCTGCTCCATAGGTAGCCCTCTTCTTCTTCCTCCATGCCCCTCTTCTTCTTCTTCCTGCTCCCTCTCCTTACCAAATGGATTAAAGCAAGGCCACGACCGTGTGGGCTGGTCAACACAGCCACGGTCGTGGCCAGCCCACATGGTTGTGGCCAGCCCACATGGTTGTGGCCTTGCTTTTATCCATATGGTAAGGAGGGAGCAGGATACCTTTGCAATTGAATACTAATTCTTGACCTAATTCTGTAAATTTTGATGCATGTTGAATTAATATATTAAAACCCTAATATACATTTCACCATAATCTTGAATTAACTATATTGCTGAAATCTTGTGATCAATCTATGTAAGATATTCAAACCCTAATGTTAAATCTCTGATTTTTTAGTGATGTGTCACCCTAACATCTACATGAATCCCTATTGTATGATGTAGATTGATGATAATGCATGAGCTAGTTTGAAATTTTGAAATCAATTATAAATCTATCCATCCCTAGGTCATACTAATTTATGTGTAATATTTATCTTGATGATGAACATGCATGGACACTCAAAATGTTGAAATCAATGTTATAGAATGACAGCACATGTATTTGTTGGCCTAGAAACTCATCCAAGACTTACTCATTAGGAGTAAATCTTGGATAGTCCCCGATTTGGGACTGTTTTTGAACACCTAATCTCACTTAGGATGTAAGTGTATAATGTGTATTTGGTTTTCAAGAAAATTTTGGCAGCATTTCCCCATTTGTTCTCTAAGTACATATGTGCTTAGAGAACAGTGGGGAAATGCTGCCAAAATTTTCTTGAAAACCCAATACACATTATACACTTACTAGTGAGATTAGATGTTCAAGAATGGGATAGGTGGTACACATTTATTATATATAAGAATGGCAACACATGTATTTGTTGGCCTAGAAACCTGTCCAAGATTTACTCATTAGGAGTAAATCTTGGATAGTCCCCAGTTTGGGACTGTTCTTGAACACCTAATCTCACTTAGGATGTAAGTGTATAATGTGTATTTGGTTTTCAAGAAAATGTTGGCAACATTTCCCCGTTTGTTCTCCAAGTACATATGTACCTAGAGAATAGCGGGGAAATGCTGTCCAAATTTTCTTGAAAACCCAATACACATTATACACTTACTAGTGATATTAGGTGTTCAAGAATGGGATAGGTGGTACACATTTATTATATATAAGGATGACAACTCATGTATTTGTTGGCCTAAATTTTTAACCATGCAAAAACTCTAATTTGTTAACCCTAGACCCTAATCTTGTTGTAATATATACTTGTTTTATCTTTGATCATAGAATGGATATTTCATGGATGTCCATTCACAATCGTTGCACCCCAAAGTTTATTTCTGGTCTTGACCAGTTTATTAGATTTTCTGAGGAACATAGGAAACAACCTGGAGATAGGTTCTACTATCCATGTAGGCATTGCGGTAAAAACTTGAAAGTCAGCACTGGTGACGAAATCAAAAGTCATGTCATGTGCGATGGGATTATACAAGGCTATACAGAATGGCACTGGAATGGAGAGATTTCAAACCCAAAACCAGTGGATGTCGATAGCAGTGCTTGTGTGGAAGAAGAAATTTCCTTCGATGATGTAGATGTGAATGAACCAGTTCGAGTAGACATCGTTGATGCGATGCTGGATAGTTGTGGGGTAGAGCACACCGATCCACATCCCATTTTTAGAAACATTGTGCATGATGCTGAGATATCGTTATACATAGGTTGTACTAAGTTTACGAAGCTTAGCACTGTGTTGAGATTTTATAAGCTGAAAGCTAACAATAGATGGAGCGACAAAAGCTTAACGTCATTGTTGTCTTTGTTGAAAGAAATGCTTATTGATGGAAACGAGCTGCCAATCTCAGCATACCAGGTAAAGAAATTGTTGTGCCCAATGGGAATGGATGCCAAGAAGATGCATGCATGCCCGAATGATTGTGTATTATTTCAAAAGTACTATGTGGATTTGAAAGATTGTCCAAAATGTGGTGCGTCACGGTATAAATTGATGACTTCGGGGGAGTCCAAAACTAGTTCTCCTGCCAAGGTGATGTGGTATCTACCTATAATATCATGGTTTCAACGCTTGTTTGCCAATCAGATAGATGCGAAGAATTTGAGGTGGCATGCAGATGTTAAGAAAAATAATGATGGGATCCTATGCCATGCGTCTGATTCCCCACAGTGGAAGAAGATTGATATATTGTACCCTAAATTTGGTGAAGAAGTCAGGAATCTAAGACTTGGGATTTGTACAAATGGGATGAATCTGTATGGGAAATTGAGTAGCCAACATAGCACTTGGCCAATCATGCTTGTTATATACAATCTAAAATGTCCACGTGAAGCTAAAATGTCATATTACGGTGTCATTGAAGACATATGGGAGTTTGACTACATAGATTTTAGAATTCTGCTCTTCAAATGTAATTGGGTTGATAACACCAAAGGAGTTATTGTGGATGAATTGGGTTTCACTTTAGTGAACTTTGAAAAGATTGGCAAGAAGGGTGAACCATCCATATTGGCATCACAGGAGAAACACGTATTTTATATCGATGATACTACAAATGATAAATGGTCGGTTGTTCTTCATGGTAAAAGACAGTTCATTGAAGATCCTATAGATGAAGAAGAGTACTATGATAAGTATGATGACTCTAGTCCATTCTCAGTTGGGTTTCCAACACCAGCAAATATTGAAGATAGTGATGACTTGTATGTGCGCGGAGATCACAATGAAGGATTGTTAATCGATAAAAAATCGCAATATTAGAGGCATGCATGTTTATATTTTTTTATATGTTTTATTTTTCTGAATGTGAACTTTACAATGTGAATTACTTTACAATGTGAATGTGAACTTTACAATGTGAATTTTACAATGTGAATTACTTTACAATGTGAACTTTACAATGTGAATTACTTTACAATGTGAATGTGAACTTTACAATGTGAGCTTTACAATGTGAATGTGAACTTTCATATGGTTGAGCATTCTCCTGATGACTGTACTGATGATTATCGTGAGGGTGAGGACATCAATGCGTCGTCTCACAATGCAAGTTATAAAAATATATTATATATTTATATCTATATGTCCATTTATAGTTATATCATGTAAGTGTGTTTATTTTGTCAAATTTTAGGTTGATGATGCACATGTACCCTCTGAAGCACTTGAGGCACTTGATGAGAATCACCAAAAAGTTGACAAGAGAAGGGGCATCACTATGATGAAGAAGTTAATAGCACAAAGGGGAAATGGACCAAAACTTGTTTTGGATTTTGATAATGCAGGAAATGCAATTGGAGTGAATCGTAATTCGTTTGTTTCATATCTTGGGTATGTTACTCGTAGACATTGCAGTTGTAAGATAGATTCTTGGCATAAAGTTCCTAAGGGGAAGAAAGATGTAATATAGAAGGATTTATGCGTGAGTTATTATTACTAATTTTGTAGATTATTAAATTTTTGGATACTAGTTAATAGCAATTCTATTTTGTAGAGTATATTTGCATTGGATGAAAGGTTGCATCGTGAATGCGTGATGCAACGTCGTGGGAGAGTCCTAAGGAACTATAGGACAAATCTCACCCGAGAATACATAAAAGAAGGTGAAAAGAGGAAGAAGACATCCACTGAACAGTGAAACTTCCTGGACCAAGAACAATGGGACGTGTTTGTTGCTTCAAGAACAACTGATGAATTCAAGGTATTAGGCGTCACTCCCAATTTAATTCATATACATTGTATTCACCTATTCAAGATTAACTTTTAGTGTTACTAACCAAATCATTAATGTGCATACTAACTAGGCCCTCAGTGAGGCGCAAAGAGCAAGGTGTGCACTGAATGTGCATGACCACACAATGGGTTCAAAGGGGTATGCAGGCATTCACCAAAGGCTACAAGATGAGTCTACTGCTACTCAGGAGTCCTCTACTATAGGTACCACACCTCTACCTCGCCATGATGTCTGGATAGCTGGGAGGCAAAATAGGAAGGGAGAAATAAGGAAGCCCGCAACTGCTGAGGCAGCTGCAAAAATGGTAAAATACAACACATAGAGCAATCATAAAAATATTGATTATTTGTGGTGTTTACTTAATTACAAATTTTTGTTTTGGCAATTAGTGGGAGTTGCACGAGCTGAGGAAACAAGGCAAGTTCATCCCTGAGGGCACAAAGGATGAATTGACAGTTGCTCTGGGTAACCCAGAGCATCCTGGATGTGTTAGAGTTGCATGCGCTAGTGTGGGCATCAAAGCGTTCTTTGGGCCATCCCAGCACAAACATGTCCCAAAAGCGGGAATTTCACAAGAAGAGGTAACCTATTCTTTCTTTAGAATGTTACTGTAAAAGAGAATTCAATAATCATAAGCTAACGTTTCTTTCATCCATGTATAGGTAGATAAGATAGTTGATAGGAGAATCAATGAAGTAGTTGATAAGAGAATCAAGGAAGTAGTTGATAAGACACTCCATGAAGCAATGAGCAAGTGGCAGACATCTCTGACTGCCACTCAGCAGACAGTACCTATGGCGTCCTGCTCTACTACTGCTGTAGAGGTTGGGAGTAATCCTATAGACCCACCACCTAGCACATCCGCTGTAAGTATTTTTATGACATAGTAACTAGTCTTTTCAAGATATGTTTTCAAGATGATATGTATATATGTATATAACATTCTTTACACAAATTTGTAGGAGTTGAAGCCATGTCGTCTAAAAAGTAAAGAATTTGTCATTGCAGAGGCGTCGTCTTACCCATCCCTACCAGGGGAAATGTTTCATGGGTCTCCATTACCATCTGGTTGGGTTCGTGTGAGCCCGCTACGTATATTCCCCAAGTGGATGGATCTTCCATTGCCATATGCCCACCCAGATTGTGAAATGCTTGGTGAGGCAGAAGGTAGAGTGATATTGTGGCAAAAAGCGGATGTCCCCTATACTGAATCTGTATGGTAAATTTACATTATGTTAAATTGTTAGTGTGTGTATATGATGTCAATTGATCTGAACTTATATATATATATATATATATATATATATATATATATATAGGTTAAAAGGATGACACTTAGATCATCTAGGCCTCCACCTCCACCTCCTACATTACCAAGTTGGATTCCACAGGACCTACCTGTCCCGTTAGGTCCTAATTGTAGGGGTATGGCAATATGGTTAGGCGAACAAGATATAAATTGCCCTATAACTGTTTCTATAGATGTGGATGATGCAGGTCAATCATACGAAAGCAAACTATTTATACAAGATATTTTGGAGTTGTTTCGATATGATTGGCTGAATACATATGTGATAGAGCTATGGATAAGGTGAGATCTTCTTTATACATCCATATACCTTATGTAGGATCTGGTGATCTGGTTTCTTATTTATTAATGCATACATAATACATGTTTTGTAGCTACTTAGACAAGATATGTGCAGATTTTTCATTCAAACATGTAGGATTTTTGATTCCATCTTTGATTAGTCTAGTGGCTAAAGACCATTCGTCAGTTCAACAATATTGTTGTGATGCTTTTACAATTTTTTCTCAAAATAACAAGTGGTGATAATAGCTCCATTCAATGTGGAGTAAGTTTACTTTGCTTATAATTTGGACTTAAGAAAATTACATTTTTATTGTGGATTTTGAGTTATTAATTTTTAACTTTTTTACCTCTAGGGGTATGCATTGGGAGTTACTAGTTATTATCCCCAAGACGTTCATTGTCGATTATCTACATCCTTAGGGGAGTAAATTGAATTCAAAATATGGACACACAATGAAAATGGCATTATTCCGGTGAGAAATATTTAATTTTCATATCTGTTAACATATGTTATTACATTACTATTTAATTATGCAATGTACTGTGTTATATTAACATGTAGGGTTTTAGATGAGTTCAAAAAGTCTGGAGGAAAGGTCCCCATGAAAAAGAACCACCCAATAATTTGGAAGAACGTGGAAGTAAGTTCCCGACTGCAATGTATATATTATTTATGTGAACAGTGCTTAATTAGTTGTATTTTTTAATATTTTGTATGTTTTAATTTATAGTGTGCTACACAAGACAACGGATGGGCATGTGCATACTATGTGATGTGATTTATGCACATGATTATCAAATATGCCACAATGGACATCGATATTATTCCTGAGGTATTATATATAGTCTCATTAAATAATACGAAATATATCAATTCTATTTATATATTATTAATTATATATATACATCATTCTCTTTGTAGGTGTTTAAAATTGACCACACTACAAGAAAGGCCTTACTCGATGTACATGCTCCCTATACGACAGAAGAATTAAATGATGTAAGAGAAGAATGGGCAAAAGCCATAGTAGTAGTGGGGTTTTTAAAATATAATTGGGATGTTGATAGAGAATAATGACTAAAGAATGATATTTTGTAAATGAATTTCTGAATTGTAATATGTGTGAATGTTTCTACATGTCTGAATATTTCTACATGTGTTTGAATGTTTATACATGTGTGAATGTGAAAATGAATGAAACTGTTGGTTGCTATATGAATGTTTCTACATGTGTGAATGTGAAAATGAATGAAACTGCAAATTGCTACATGAATGTTTCTACATGTGTGAAAATCGAATGGAACTGCAGGTTGCTAAATGTGTGAAAATTAATGTTGTTAATTTTGCAGGTTTGTGGCTTGTTTTTTGGCTGATATCAATGGATGTCGTAAAACCTATAGTTCATAACTGAACTGTAGGTTTCTTATCCTACAACCAGCCACAACAGGCCTGTAGACTGATAAGCAAAAAAAACATGCAATAGGCATCAGTTATTAGTTTAAAACCGACGACAAATGATTACATTGTTGGATAAATAATTATAACTAACGCCTAATACATGTGATGTGGAATCGGTTATCAATAATAAACCGACGCTGATGGTTCTGGCGTCAGTTGCCCTACTAGTAACTGATGTCAATTTCCCTAATGAGGCCAGATACTACGGCTGTGCTGGCCAACATGGTTGTGGCAGCAGGCCAGACACCATGGCCGTTCTGGCCAGCGTGGTCATGGCAGTGGACTAGACACCATGGCTGTGCTGGCCAGCACGGTCATGGCAGCAGGCCAGACCACACAGTCGTGTTGGCCAGCACGACCGCGACAGGGTGAGATGGTGTCGGCTATCACTAATAAATCGACACTGATAGTACCCCAGATGTCACCCTTTCTGTGGTGCGAAGGTTTATGGTGTCAGTTTCAAAACTAATAATCAATGCCTATACCCCCCTGCTGGCGTGTTTTCGGTGGCGCGTGAAGGGTTGTGGCGTCGGTTTGAAAACTGACACCTAACAATTTACCTTTTTGCAGCGCCCACATAGGTGTTGCATTAAAACTGACACTAAAGGCCTTAAATAACCGACACTAAAGGTTGGTTATGTACTAGTGTCAGGTGTCATAAAACTCACTTGATTTCCATGTTTATGAAAGGAAGGAGCATACCCCCATTATTACCCAAGGTTGTTCATCAAAGAGGAAACATATATTTAGCTGAGGAAGTCCACATAGCAACCTTTATTAGTTAGGGAAGTCCGCTTAGAAATCTCTATCTAGTTAGGAAAGTCTACTTAGCAATCCTTTACTAATTAGGGAAGTCCACTTAGCAATCCCTATCTAGTTAGGAAAGTCCACTTAGAAATCCTTTATTAATTAGGGAAGTCCACTTAGCAATCCCTATCTAGTTAGGAAAGTCCACTTAGAAATCCTTTATTAATTAGGGAAGTCCACTTAGTAATCCATGTCTAGTTAGGAAAGTCCACTTAACAATCCTTTATTAAATAGGGAAGTCCAGTTAGGAATCCCTATGTATTTGGGAAAGTTCTTTTAGCAATCCTTATCTATTTGGGAAAGTTCACTTAGCAATCCCTATGTATTTGGGAAAGTTCACTTAGCAATCCTTATGTATTTGGGAAAGTTCACTTAGCAATCCTTATGTATTTGTGAAAGTTCACTTACCAATCCTTATGTATTTGGGAAAGTTCACTTAGCAATCCTTATGTATTTGGGAAAGTTCACTTAGCAATCCCTATTTTGTTTCATTCCTTTCTTTATTTTTGTCTAACACGACTATGAACATTCTATAATTTCATCACATTTCCCATTTCCATAGTATGGAAATGATCCTTATTATTCACACAGACTTTATTGATTAGGGATCATCTCCCTAATTCTCCTTACTCTTATCATGAGGATTATACTTTTTACTTCCTCATACACACAAATTGCTCTGAGCTTATTTTAGATTCCAATTACTGCACTTAGGATGTGATGAAAATACCCATGCCATATTTCCAGTCTCATTAGATTCACTAGATTGACTCAAAATGATCACTTGGTCAAAGTAATAAGAGAAATAACAATCTATCCCTTACTTTTTATATTATTAAAACATATGACTTAGCACCCCTAGATTTTCTTCAAGCATCACCTATGTGCCTCATCCTCTTTCACACATATAAGAGTAATTATAAAGCAATTAAAAGAATACTAAACATAATATCAGTTCTAGTTTCCATCATTTCTCCCTTGTGTCCCCATAGGGCAATCAATAGAAAAGTCAATAATAGCAATCCCCCTTATATCTATCAGATAAAATCAAAAGAAGGCAGATTAAAATGAGAAAGCTTTATCTGACTATCACCCCTCATGGTCATCTACCACTTCAGGTTTACTCAACACATAGAGTCTAGTTGTTTCATGTCATTGTTTTTGCCTTTTTACCCTATTGGGTTGTAACTTTCGTACACCATGTCGAGTCTTCCTCGTCTGTTGGGTCATTTTCTCCCTTCTTTAAAAAAAGGGTTTAGTATGCTCAACATGTTTGTATTTATAACATGTTTTGTCTTCTTACCATGGTCTTATCGGTCTCATTACCGATGTAAAAGCTAAGTCAGAAGTTCTTACAGGTGGAAGTTTAGGACTTTTGCCTTCACTTAGTGACTACTATTTTAGTGCACTAGGCATTTCTTAAACCGGTGGTACCAAAGCTCTGGTTTTTCAGAACAACTAGATAATTGTTTCTAGAATTGTATAACTTCTCCTTGATTCTCAGCTTATTGCTCCTCCTTGGGTAATACTATCACATATATACTATCTGTCTTTACTTATGGCAGAGTCTATTTTCTCGCCATAGGTTAACTCTTCCCATGTTTTCCATTGTTCCAACATGACTATGTCATTCAAGAACCCTTTTAGAACCCAAAGTTTCTGCATTGAGGACTGGTAACCAAGGTTGTAATGCTAGTATCCAGTCTACTATATGCATCACTGTTGTCCTATCATGCCCAACAAGAGCATAAAAAAGTAGGATTCTCTATCATGATTGGGTCAAGATGGGAATTCTCAGGCACTCGTTCTTCCCTTGTTTGATCCCTTACAACCATTCTTGGTGCAAACAACATTGCTCTAAGCAATGTATTCTTCGTGTTCTCCAGTCATCCATAAACTTTCCCTTTTTCTTCATAAGAAGAAGCCACTATAGGGTATACTGGAGGACACTCACACAGACTCAACATCGTAGTCCTATGTCTCTATAGACTCACCAAACCTTAGGCTCTGATACCAAACTTGAAATGACAGTCATCAAACCGACAAACAAATCGTTCCTAATTAAGTAGAATGACCATAAATAGTGGATTAACAAAAATAAGAGAAATTTAAAACCATTTTGCACATAGGTCCATCTTCCATAAAACTCTTACATAAAGAACAAAATTCTCATATACATTGTAAGTACCCTGATCTCCATTTAGGGATTACCCTATTTGCTTTGCCTAAACATTGTGTTTAGATGTTTGCTAATCACCTGAGTTGTGGTTAGGGCTTGTTTGTGCTTTGTTGAGAGGTTGAGGTGCAACTTGTAATTTACCCAAGTTTTAGGGTTGGTGTGCAAGTTTGTCACCTTGAGAGATGTCTTTCTCTCTCCTTGCATCCTCTAGATTGAGAGGATGGGTTGGGTGCCTTGCTTGGGTTTCTTTGAGCCTTGTTTGAGCTTGGTGTCACCTCCTTGCTTGGTGTATCGGGCAAGGGTGTATCCGCCAAGAGTGTGTCAGGCAGTGGTGTATCGACCATAGCACCATGTTGGGCGATACACACCCTTCTTGACCTAGCTTTGTTTGTGTCACCCTTAGTGACACTCGGTGCTCTTTTCTAGCAAGGTGGCATAGCTTGGACAAGTGGTGGTTTGGGTGAGTACATGTAGAGCAACCCTCTAGTGGACACCCACTTGACCCCCTTATATATATACGACCCTTCTTGCTTGCTAGTAGCTCCTTTAGTTCCCTTAGTTGCTCCTTTTTCCCTTGGTGGCTGAGAAGGAGAGGAGAGGATGAGGTGGTGGCCGATACAACTAGTGGTGGACGATACACCTTGCTGCCTAGCTCCTTTTCTTCTCTAGTTGGTGAGTCTCTTTCTCTCTTCCCTTGGTACCACCTTCTTCCTTGCTTGTTCGACCATGGAGGTGATAGGTTTCCTTTCTTTTCTTGAGGTGGCCAAAGGTGGTTCTTGGAGCTCAGAGCTTTGGAGCTTGGAGCTTGGAGTTTATGCTTAAGGCGGGTTACATAACTCCTAACCCTAACTATACTACTTCCTTGCCATGCTGCTTTGTTATATGCTATCTTGATCGGCCATGTTATCTTGCTAGATATGTTTCTTACTTTAATGGTCATGTTGTTGCCCTAGATGAACCATGTATCTTGTTGTTCGAACCTTGGATGTGGGTTCCTTGGGCAAAACTGCTCTCTCTTAGTTGTTCAGAGGTGGGCCTAGGGTCTCCTAATTCAATGGTGTGTTGTGGTGTGTTCTTGGGGATAAACCCCTTTCTCTCTTTGGTCTTGAGAGGTGAGCTTAAGCTCTAGTTGTGTGGGCAAAACCCCTCTCCCACTCAGTTGTTGAGAGGTGAGTCTACACTCTAGTTGCTTGAGCAACACCCCTCTCTCTCACCATGGATTTGAAAGGAGAGCCTTTGGTTGGATGTTGACCTAGTTGATGGTTGGTTGGCCGAAGTTTGTTGACCTAGCCTTGTTGTCCGATATGTGATAGAGGTTGTGCAAGACCCCTCTCACTTAGTTGTTGAGAGGTGAGCCAACACTCTTGATCTTTTAGGGTTTTTGGTGGTTGTTTTGAGGTTGAAAATAAACAACACGATATGTGGTGCAACCTGATATCCCTTGTTTCCTGATATCGTGATGTGAGCTTGGTGCCCGTTATCCACCTAGTTAAGGCTTAGACGATATGATAGGTGGTTACCCTAGTTGACCCCTTGACTGATATGTGGGTTTGGATGAGTTGAGCTCTTGACCGATATGAGGCTCTGCCCGGGATGCAACATTTGGGATTATGGCTAAGAGCGATATCGATATGTTGAGTTGTTGTACATCATGGCGTTATGCATGGACGATATCGGCTAGGTTGGCTGTGTTGCACGATATGCTGCTAAACTGTTATGGGTGTTATGCACCTTGTTGTCCCTTGCACGATGTCGACCTTGCTGTGTGTGGCTAGGCAGTATCGTCCTGCTATGTGCTTGCCCAGTATCGACTTGTTATAAGCAGTGTGCCAGTGTGCTGCCTATTATTGGCCTTAGGGTGTTATTGGGATGTGTTGGTTGGGTGTTGTGCGATAGGGGTTTAGCCTATTATGAGTGATGAGCCGGGATGGATGTTAGTTGTTAACCATTATGTTGTTCTGGGGCATTGCACGTTGCCTAGCATAGCGTCTCCTGACACAACATTACATGTTGTGATGCTTGCCCGATATGTTGTTGTGTCGCTTGGGCGATACAAGTTGCACACTTTGGTGCTGCACGTTACAGCTTGAGGAGGTATTGCACATCACAGCTTTCTAGGTGCCTTACCCAATATGGGTTTCAACCTGAGATACATGTTGACTGATATCCATGTCAGCCCCTTTATGAAGTGTTAACCAAGACAGTGATGAACATTACACCTTTGGTGAGGGTTTATACACCTATAGTGAGGAACGTTAAGGGTTGTGATGACCATTGGTGAGGGTTGTCCCTTACCTGATATATCTATAGTGAGGATTGTACTTTGTGTTCGGTTGGGAACCCTAATGTTTGATTGAAAAGTTATATATGATAATTTCATGCATAGATATGCTCATCCAATAGCATAATTATATCTCTCATAATAAAGTAGTGAGTTCAAGATGTTCCTTGTACAAGTACCATTGTTTCTATATGATTATGCTAACCATGCAGGTTCCATCTGTATGGATATGAAATTAGGTAATAGCCATGGTGATGGTATGATAGTGATATGATATGGAACATCAAGGGTTATTATGAACCCAATGATATATGATGGGTGCTACCCATGGAATGTCAATGTGTGCCTTGATGATGGAATTGAGTCCATGTGATGTTGATCCTTGAGATGGATATTAATGATTGGCAAGAGGCCAAGTGGTAACATGTAATGTTGATCCTTGTGATGGATCAGGATGATGTTGATGGCTTTGAGAATAAGAGTGATAATGTAACTCATGATAATGAGATCTATGTTGTTTACTTGTGTTATAGTTTACATGTTACATAACTTGGTTGAATCTTGCAATCCACTTAAAATATGTTAAATAATTATAGATAATTCTTTCATGTCATTTACCCTGGTTATAGATCCATCATCGTCAGTAGTTGGTGATGGTGAAACGGGTTCTCCTGTGGGTTAACCCAGAGTGCATATTGTTGAATATGTGGGGTTTCTCCTAGTCAAAAATAGGAGGATTAGAGTGCAACTTCGGTTGTAGACTCAAGATGTGTATAAGAGCGTGGTGAATAGGCCCATGGCTCAGTGTGATGGAGCATGAATGCGTTCATGGCCAGGAGCACGGGGAATAGGCTCATGGCTCAAGGTATGCTAGCACCGAGACCTGTACCAAGGTGGGCTAGAGGAAAGGGTAGCCTGTGGGAGTTGACCATGTGACTGAGGTCACTTAAGCAAGAGACTGTGGTCCTACTTTGGATATCATGCACTAACCATGAAGAGGATGAGGTCATGGAGTCCGACTCTACTATTGACCTTGTATGACACCAACTTTGGGTTTTGCAACTGAAGGTTGGATTTGAGCGGTATGGCTCACTTCCTTAGGGCATAATAAATTGTAATCCAGCCATATAGTATATTTTCTTAGGGAAAACACAGAACATTGGTTGAGGCCTTATTTGTATAGTTGCCCTAGTTATATCTTGTAGTTAATTACATGTTCCTCAGATGTTATGATAAGATCCTATAAGACTTGTCTTGTCAATCATGTTCCATATATTATCTATTTATATACCTCTTAGATATCCTGGTAAGATCCTATAGAGATGGTTCTGCTCAGTATGTTGCATATATGATCTGCTTATATCAGTTACTTACTTTATCTGTTCTAGCTCTCCTGAGGTTTTATAGTATTAGCGGGGGTTATGTTTCTCGATGGGACTGTGTGTCTCACCCTGTTGGTTTAAAACCTTTTTAGGTGGACATGCTAGACGTGGTGGTGATCGTGGTGTTGCAGCTGAGCAACAAGAAGAACAGTAGAAGGTAAGAAATGGATATGCTACTTTTGTGGTTGTTTTGTAGTAGAGTCCTCGAGTCATCCTTATACTCTCAGGTCCTTGGAGGTGTTTTGATGAGGTTTCACGATGTATAGTTGTTATGGCTTTTGTATCCTGTTGTTGACCTGGTTAGGTCTGTTATGTACATAAATAGGTGGTGAACTCTTTTGCTTATGGAACATCTAAATCCTATGAGTTGTGGACATGTATCAAGTTTATGTATGTTTATATAACATGTTTCTTTACAGGATGTGGATCTAGTTGTAATAGTTCCTTTCTTATCTTCTTTCCGCAATCAGTTTTAAATAACCCATGTTTTTAGTAATACAATGTTTATGACGGTTCCGCATGTTATCGCATGGTGTTTTGCTATCTTTGTGATGGCAGGATGTCACAAGTAAGGTTGGTATCAGAGCTTTAGGTTCACTAAGTCTACTTGGATCTAGGACGAGGTTTGTGTTTGTTCTTGTGATTTTCTCTAGATTTTCTCATAATGACCTCCTGCTCCTAACAGAAGATAAAGCTAAAAGATGCCTGGAAATCACAAAGAGGATGCTGCCAAGAGCAGTGCTGCTGCATCAGTTGATGGAGCGAGTGTGCAAGAACATGAAGATCGGGGTTCCTGAGGTCTCCCAAATTGACCCAGCCATTCTTGAGAATCCTGTCTACCAGCACCTCATGGGACAGGTAATGACAACGATGAATCTCATGGTGGAGAGATTACATGCGCCTCCACCAAGAGCACCAGTTCCATGCAAAGAATCATCATGTATTGGGAAGACCTTCGAGTGGCTTTGCCAAGTTGGACCTTCAGATTATGCTGGGACGGCTGATCTAGCGGATGCATATCTGTGGCTGACAGGACTTGAGAAGGCCTTCCGGATCCTTGACATCCCTGAGGCAGACAAAGTCAAGCATGTTGTCTACCTTATGAAAGGTAGTGCTGGCCACTGGTGGGCCATCGAGTAGGAGACCCAGTGAGGTGATCTGTTGGGACATCTTCCGGCAGGAGTTCATGAGTCGATACTTCCTAAAGACGTATCAGATGAGAAGATCAGCCAGTTCAATTGTTTGCATCAGGATCCCCTAAACATCACCGAGTACGAGGCCAAGTTAATGGAGTTGCTGAGGTTCTAACCTCACATGGCGACAACAGATGATGAGAGGATCAGACAGTTTGAGAAAGGTTTGAGTGCTGAGCTATCGACACCTATTGCTACTTTAGAGAATTGGGAACAGTTTGGCATGTTTGTGGAGTCTGTCTGAAGGATTGAATGGTTAGTCAAGGAAAAGGGAGAGGCTATGTCCAAGAAAAGGCCTACTCAGTTTCAGAAACAAAGGTTTGATATGCACAAGAAGTCGAGGCTTTCTGCACCTTCTGTGATGCAAGGTTCTAGTGCACCATCTCAGTGGTCACCAAGTAAAGGAAGAGGGCATGGTTATTCACCATCCAGAGCCTATAGTACAACTTTAGTAGCACTGACAAGGCCATCTAGGCCACAGTTTGAGGACATGTCATGCTATCTTTATGGGCAGACAAGGCATATGAAGTTGAATTGCCCAAGGAGAGATGTCGAAGTGATGCAACAACTGAGACATAGTCAACAAGGTTCAGATAGATAGCAGTTTAGTGGCACCAGAGGGCAAGGATGCCTCCAAGCATCACAAGCTAGATCGTCTTCTCATGGAAGCAGAGGGTGTGGATGGCATCAAGCAACGACTCGATTCTATGCTATGAGTTAGCTGGAGGTGATAATCAACCCACAAGTGGTGGCAGTTCAGATGGAGTTATTTCATTTTGATTTGTCTTCTTCTTGCTTTGTATCTGTTTTGGTTGACTCGGGTGCTACACATTCTTTTATTGCTTATAGTATGCTTGAAATCTATCTTTTACCTGTTAGTTGTAAAAAAATTAGCTTGTTGTTAGAAACCCCTCTTGATGGTTCCTCGATGCTTCGAGAGGTGTGTCCATCTTGTGTTCTATCCTTTTCAAGACACAACGTACAAGTGGATCTCATACCACTTGATATGCATGGATTCGATGTAATCCTTGGGATGCATACCTTAGAGAGGTATAAGGTTGTGCTGGACTGTGGTTCCAAACAAGCTGTGTTCACTGATGATGGTAAGAAGTGGATCTTCCAAGGAGATAGGAAGATTCTTCCGACATGTTTGATATCTGCTATGGTGGCAGAGAAGTTGTTTCATCAAGGTTGTAGAGTGTTCTTGGCTCATGTTTTGGATACCAAGGCAAAAGGTCTGAGTCTTCAGGACGTGACCGTTATCAAAGAGTTTGATGATGTGTTTTCTGATGAGTTTCTTGATGTTCCCCCACCTCGATAGATTGACTTTGAGATCAATCTAGTGCCAGGGACACAACCAGTTGCTCAGACACTGTACAGGATGGCTCCAGCCGAGATGGCAGAGCTGAAGAAGCAGTTATAAGAGTTGTTGGATAAAGGTTTCATCAGACTGAGCACATCACTGTGGGGTGCTTCAGTTTTGTTCGTGAATAAGAAGGATGGATCGATGTGTCTGTGCATAGATTACCAGTAGTTGAACAAAGTTACGATCAAGAACAAGTACCCTTTGTTGAGGATAGATGATCTGTTTGATCAGTTGTGTGGTGCTACAGTGTTCTTGAAGATCGATCTACAGTATAGATATCATCAGTTGAGGATCAAGGATGATGACATACCAAAGTCAGCTTTCAAGACAAGGTATGGTCACTTTGAGTTCATGGTCATGACATTTGGGCTAACCAATGCACCTGTTGCTTTCATGGATCTGATGAATAGGGTGTTTCGTCCATTTTTAGATCAATTTGTTGTGGTTTTCATAGATGACATCTTGATCTATAGTTGGGATAGTCAACAACATGAACAACATCTTTGACAAGTGTTGATCTCCTTCACCAACACCAGTTGTATGCCAAGTTTAGTAAGTGCGAGTTTTGGTTGAAGGAAGTGAATTTCTTGGGTCATGTGATATCAACAGAAGGAGTCAGAGTGGATCCCAAGAAGGTGGAGTCAGTTGCAGAGTGGGAGCAACCAAAGATGCCGACTGAAGTTTCTAGTTTTCTTGGTTTAGTAGGATACTAGTGGAGGTTTATAAAGGACTTCAGTGTGATCATGTTTCCATTGAAAAAGTTGACCAGGAAGGATGTACCTTTTGTTTGGGGTGATCGTTGCAAATAAGCTTTTCAAAACTTCAAGGAGAAGCTGACTAGTGCTCTAATGTTAGTGTTGCCAGAGCCTGGGAAAGGCTATGTTGTTTTCTATGATGCTTCCAAGAAAGGCTTAGGTTGTGTGCTGATGCAGGAAGATCATGTGGTTTCTTTTGCTTCGTGACAGCTTAAGATGCATGAGGAGAGTTATCCAACACATGATTTGGAGCTAGCAGCGGTGGTCCATACGTTAAAAATTTGGAGACACTATTTTATGGGGAAGTGTGTCAGATCTTTACAGATCATAAGAACCTGAAGTATATTTTCTCACATAGTGAGATGAACATGCATTACTGGATGGAGCTGATCAGTGATTATGATTGCACCATTGAGTACCATCCTGGTAAGGTGAACGTGGTAGCTGATGCGCTTAGCAGGAAGTCTTCTTCTCTTCCTACGAAGAAGGCACAGTTGAGTTCTTTGATATGCCATAGGTGGGATATATTTGTCTCTTTGTGGTAGATGAATGTACAGTTGGAAGTATCCTTGTTGGTAAGACTGTTGGCACAGATGCAAGTGAAGCCTACATTGAGGAAGTAGATTAAAGAAGCACAGCAGGCAAATGCTACAGTTCAGTTGATTAGGATAGAATTTGGCAGCGAGAAGCGTGATGGCTTCCATGAGTCCGAGGATGGACTAGTTTGTTATCATAACAGGATGATGGTTCCTGATGTTGATGATCTGAGGAAGTTAGTGCTCGAGGAAGCTCACACATCGATGTATGCTATGCATCCATGTGTCACCAAGATGTATCATAATCTGAAGAACCTGTATTCGTGGCCTGGCTTGAAGAGAGATGTGGTCGAGTTTGTGGCTAAGTGTGGGATATGCCAGTAGGTTAAGGCTAAGCATCAGAAGCCGACAGGTACGTTGCAACCCATGACGATACTAAAGTGGAAATGAGATCATGTAACCATGGATTTTGTAGTTGGTCTTCCGAGGATAGCTAGAAATCATGATTCCATTTGGGTGATAGTGGATAGATTGTCGAAGTCTGCCCATTTCATACCTGTGAAAACAACATATACATCAACAAAGCTTGCTTAGGTGTATGTGGATGATATAGTACGATGATGGGCAAGGAGCGCACCACCCGATCAAGGATCAATGGCCTGGAGCGACCCTCAAATGATACGGTAACACCCTAGCATGTAACCCAAAGTTTCTAGGTATAAATTGATCAATTCGACAAGACCTACACTTTGAGTATGTTTCATCACCTAAAACCCCTTTTTATTTCCCTGTTTTGCTTAAAATGAGGTCTTTTACTATGTTGACCACTTTTAATACATCCTTGTGATACAACTTGAATATTTTGTGCACTTCTACTCTCTTTCCCATCGAATTAGAAAATTTTGTAACACTTTCCACCCGCAAATAGATGGATAGTCTGAAAGGACTATTCATACTTTGGAGGATCTTCTCTGAGATTGTGTTTTGCAGTTCCTAGGTAGTTGGGATGTGCATCTCAGTTTGATAGAGTTCTCCTACAAAAACAGTTACCAACAGAGTATCGACATGGAACCTTATGAAGCTTTATATGGCAGGAAGTGCAAATCTCCTTTATGTTGGTATGAGTCTGGTGAGTATTAGCGTTTGGGTCCTGAGTTAGTGCAACAGACGATAGGGAAGATCAAGGTGATACATCAACAGTTGAAAGTGGCACATGATAGACAGAAGTCATATGCAGATAATCATCGACGACCTCTAGAGTTCTAGGTGGGAGAAAAGGTATATCTCAAGGTCTCTCCATGGAAAGGCATGTTGAGGTTTGGCCATAAAGACAAGTTGGCTCCCAGGTATATGGGGCCATATCTAGTGATAGCATGTGTTGGAAAAGTAGCTTACAAGTTAGAGCTACCGCCAGAGTTGCACAGGTTGCATCCAGTGTTCCATGTCAGTATGCTAAAGAAAAGTCATCCAGGCACAGAGATAGTGATACAGCCAGTTGAGGTTAAGCTTGATGAATATGTGACCTACGGCGAAGGTCCAGTGTTGATCCTAGACAAAAGAGAGAAGAAGTTGAAGAGGAAGGACCTGGCTCTTGTGAAGGTTCTTTGGAAACATCGTGGTGTTGAGGAAGCAACGTGGGAGCTTGAGGAAGAGATGAGGAGGAAGTATCCCTTACTTTTCTCTTCGTATTTTGGGGGCGAAATCCTTTTAGGGGTTTATGGCTTGTAAGGACCCTGATCTCCATTTAGGGCTTACCCTATTTTCTTTGCATAAACCTTGTGTTTAGATGTTTGCTAATCACCTTAGTTGTGGTTAGGGCTTGTTTGTGCTTTGTTGAGAGGTTGAGGTGCAACTTGCAATTTACCCAAGTTTTAGGGTTGGTGTGCAAGTTTGTCACCTTGAGAGATGTCTTTCTCTCTCCTTGCATCCTTTAGAGTTGAGATGATGGGTTGGGCGCCTTTCTTGGGTTGCTTTGAGCCTTGTTTGAGCTTGGTGCTGCCTCCTTGCTTGGTGTATCGGGCAAGGGTGTATCGGTCAAGAGTGTGTCGGGCAGTGGTGTATCGGCCATGGCACCATGTTGGGAGATACACACCCTTCTTGAAATAGCTTCATTTGTGTCACCTTTAGTGACACTTGGTGCTCTTTGCTAGCAAGGTGTCATAGCTTGGACAAGTGGTGGTTTGGGTGAGCACATGTGGAGCATCCCTCTAGTGGACGCCCACTTGACCCCCTTGTATATATACGACCCTTCTTGCTTACTAGCAGCTCCTTTAGTTCCCTTAGTTGCTCCTTTTTCTCTTGGTGGTCGAGAAGGAGAGGAGAGGAGGAGGTGGTGGCTGATACAGCTGGTGGTGGACGATACACCTTGCTACCTTGCTCCTTTTCTTCTCTAGTTGGTGAGTCTCTTTCTCTCTTCCCTTGGTACCACCTTCTTCCTTGCTTGTTTGTCCATGGAGGTGATAGGTTTCCCTTATTTTCTTGAGGTGGCTGAAGATGGTGCTCGGAGCTTGGAGCTTTGGAGCTTGGATCTTGGAGTTTGTGCTTAAGGCGGGTTACATAACTCCTAACCCTAACTATACTACTTCCTTGCCATGCTGCTTTGTTATATGCTATCTCGATTGGCCATGTTATCTTGCTAGATATGTTTCTTGCTTTAATGGTCATGTTGTTTCCCTAGATGAACCATGGATCTTGTTGGTCGAACCTTGGATGTGTGTTCCTTGGGAAAAACCCCTCTCTCTTAGTTGTTGAGAGGTGAGCCTAGGGTCTCCTAATTCAATGGTGTGTTGTGGTGTGTTCTTGGGGCAAAATGCCTTTCTCTCTTTGGTCTTGAGAGGTGAGCTTAAGCTCTAGTTATGTGGGCAAAACCCCTCTCTCACTTAGTTGTTGAGAGGTGAGTCTACACTCTAGTTGCTTGAGAAACACCCCTCTCTCTCTCCATGGATTTGAAAGGAGAGCCTTTGGTTGGATGTTGACCTAGTTGATGGTTGGTTGGTCGAAGTTTGTTGACCTAACCTTGTTTCCTGATATGTGATAGAGGTTGTGCAAGACCCCTCTCACTTAGTTGTTGAGAGGTGAGCCAACACTCTTTATCTTTTAGGGTTTTTGGTGGTTGTTTTGAGGTTGAAAATGAACAACCCGATATGTGGTGCAACCCGATATCCCTTGCTGCCCGATATCATGATGTGAGCTTGGTACCCGTTATCCCCCTAGTTAAGGCTTGGACGATATGATAGGTGGTTATCCTAGTTGACCCCTTGACTGATATGTGAGTTTGGATGAGTTGAGCTCTTAACCGATATGAGGCTCTACCCGGGACGCACCATTAGCCGTTATGTCTAAGAGCAGTATCGATATGTTGAGTTGTTGCACGTCATGGCATTATGCATGGACGATATCGTCTAGGTTGGCTATGTTGCACAATATGCTACTAAACCGTTATGGGTGTTATGCACCTTGTTGACCCTTGCATGATATCGACCATGTTGTGTGTGTCTAGGCAGTATCATCCTGCTATGTGCTTGCCCGATATCGACTTGTTATGAGCAGTGTGCCAGTGTGTTTCCCGTTATCGTCCTTAGGGCATTATTGGGATGTATTGGTTGGGTGTTGCCCGATAGGGGTTTAGCCTATTATGAGTGATGACCCGGGAAGGGTGTTGGCTATTAACCGTTATGTTGTTCTGGGGTGTTGCACGTTTCCTAGCATAGTGTCGCCTGACACAACATTGCACATTGTGATGCTTGCCCGGTATGTTGTTGTGTCTCTTGGGTGATACAGGTTGTACGCTTTGGTGCTGCACTTTCCGGCTTGAGGAGGTGTTGCACGTTATAGTTTTCTAGGTGCCTTACCTGATATGGGTGTCAACCCGAGATACATGTTGATCGAGATCCATGTCAGCCCCTTTGTGCAGTGTTAACCAAGACAATGATGAATGTTACACCTTTGGTGAGGGTTGATACACCTATAGTGAGGAATGTTAAGGGCTGTGATGACCTTTGGTGAGGGTTGTCCCTTACCCGATATATCTATAGTGAGGATTGTACTTTGTGTTCGGTTGGTAACCCTAATGTTTGATTGAAAAGTTATATATGATAATGTCATGCATAGATATGCTCATCCAATAGCATAATTATATCTCTCATAATAAAGTAATGAGTTAAAGATGTTCCTTGTACAAGTACCATTGTTTCTCTATGATTATCACTAGTACATAAGCAGCCTTTAGTGTCAGTTCTTTAAGGCCTTTAGCGTCAGTTTTAATGCGACACCTATGTGGGTGCCGCTAAAAGGCCAACTATTAGGCGTCGATTTTCAAACTGACGCCACAACCCTTCGTGTGCCACTGAAAATGTGCCAACATGGGGGTATAGGCGTCGATTATTAGTTTTGAAACTGACACCATAAACCTTCACGCCACATAAAGGGCACCATATGGGGCACTACCAGCATCGATTTATTAGTGATAAATGACGCGATCTCACCCGCTTCCACGGTCGTGCTGGCCAGCACGGCTGTGTTGTCTGGCCCACTGCCACGGCCATGCTTGCCAGAATGGTCGTGGTGTCTGGCCTACTGCCACGACCATGCTGGCCAGCATGACCATGGTGCCTGTCCTCATTAGAGAAATCGACATCGGTTACTAGTAGGGAAACTGACACCAGAACATCAGTGTCGGTTTATTATTGATAACTGATGCCATATCACATGCATTAGGCATCGATTATAATTATTTATCCAATGCTGTAATCATTTGTCATTGGTTTTAAATAAATAATCGATGCTTATTTCATGTTTTTTTTTCTTATCAGTTTGCAGGCCTGCTATGGCTGGTCGCAGGATGAGAAACCTACAGTTCAGTTTTGAACTGTAGGTTTTACGACATCTATTGATATCAGCCAACAACAGGCCACAAACCTGCAAAATTAACAACATTAATTTGCACACATTTAGCAACCTGTAGTTCCATTCGATTTTCACAGATGTATAAACATTCATGTAGAAATTTGCAGTTCCATTCATTTTCACGTTCAGAAACATTCATATAGCAGCCAACAGTTTCATTCATTTTCACATTCACAGATGTATAAACATTCAGACTCATGTAGAAACATTCAGACATGTAGAAACATTCACACATATTATAATTTATAAATTCATTTACAAAATATCATTCTTTAGCCATTATTCACTATCAACATCCCAATTATATGTTAAAACCCCCACTACTTGTATGGTTGTTGCCCATTCATCTCTTACATCATTTAATTCTTCTGTCGTATAGGGAGCATGTACATCTGGTAAGGCCTTTTCTGTAGTGTTGTCAGTTTTAAACACCTGCAAAGAGAATGATGTATATATATAATTAATAATATATAAATAAGATTGATATATTTCATATTATCTAATGAGACTATATATAATACCTCAGGAATGGTATCAATGTCCACTACGACATATTTGATAATCATGTGCATAAATCACATCACATTGTATGCACATGCCCATCCATTGTCTTGTGTAGCACACTATAAATTGAAACATACAAAATATTAAAAAATACAACTAATTAAGCATTGTTCACATAAATAATATATACATTGCAGTTGGGAACTTACTTCCACGTTCTTCCAAATTATTGGCTGGTTCTTTTTCCTGGGGACCTTTCCTCCAGCCTTTTTGAACTCATCTAAACCCCTACATGTTAATGTAACACAGTACATTGCATAATTAAATAGTAATGTAATAACATATGTTAATGGATATGAAAATGAAATATTTCTCACCAGAATAATGCCATTTTCATTTTGTGTCCATATTTTGAATTCAATTTAGTCCCCTTAGGATCTAGATAATAGACATTGAACATCTCAGGGACAATAACTAGTAACTCCCAATGCATACCACTAGAGGTAAAAAAGTTAAAAATTAATAACTTAAAATCCACAATAAAAATGTAATTTTCTTAAGTCCAAATTATAATGCAACCCAACTGAGAATGGACTGGAGTCATCATACTTATCATAGTACTCTTCTTCATCTATAGGATCTTCAACGAACTGTCTTTTACCATGAAGAACAACCGACCATTTATCATTTGTAGGATCATCGATATAAAATACTTGTTTCGCCTAGGATGCCAATATGAATGGTTCACCCTTTTCACCAATCTTTTCAAAGTTCACTAAAGTGAAACCCAATTCATCAACTATAACTCCTTTGGTGTTATCAACCCAATTACATTTGAAGAGCGGAATTCTGAAATCTATGTAGTCAAACTCCCATATGTCTTCAATGACACCGTAATATGACATTTTATCTTCACGTGGACTCTTATCCTTTGCACTTGCAAAAAACATAGTCGACGCTTAAAGGGTGACCCTACTATTTTGGATGACACTCTTATCATCTTGGCGCTTTGGGTAATATGTGAATCCATTAATGTCATACCCTTCATAAGACATAACATTTAATTTTGGTTTAAAGGTGAGGCATTTGATAGTTTCAGTAATATCATCTGGTATTTGAGATAGTTGATGTAATACTTTATCTTCAAACCACTTAATAAATGTCTTGTTATGCTCTCTAGCAAGCCACATTGTATTGGCTCAAGGATATTGTCTCTTGATGAAATTGGTATGTTCCTCGATATAAACACTCACTTCATCCATGTTGTGTAAAATATACAAGTGACCTTGTTCCAACTGCTCATGGCTGATTGCTTTCACCTGTGATCCCAAAATTTCTTTGCTAAATTGCTCCTCAATATTATAGTCATTACCAGGAGTGTCATTACCATTGAGAAAGTCATTGCAAAAATCCATAAACTCTCTCGCCACATAACCCTCAATAATACTCCCTTCAGGCCGATAACGGTTTCAAACATCACTTTTAAAAATGCTCATGTATCGTTCAAAGGGATACATCCAATGCAAGAAAACTGGTCCCAATATTTTCACTTCCCTAGTCAAGTGGACAACAAGATGTACCATGATATCAAAGAACGATGGAGGAAAATACATCTCAAGCTGACATAGGGTAACAACCACTTCTCTTTGCAAATTATCGAGAGTATCAGGGTCAATAACTTTGCTGCACAGACTGTTGAAAAAGAAACAAAGTCTGGTGATTGCAAACCTTACATGCTTCGGCAATATAGATTGAATTGCCACATGAAATATTTGTTGCATTAGAGTGTGACAATCATTAGATTTAAGACCTATCAACTTCAGATCTTTCATTGATATCAATCTACAGATGTTGGATGAGTAACCCTGTGGTACCTTAACATTTACCAAACATTCACAAAAAGCTTTCTTCTCCTTTCTAGACAATGTGTAATAAGCGGGAGGTAAGTATGTTCTCTGATTTCCCATTTCACATAATTATGTTAATTCTGACCTTATTCCCATTTCATGTAGGTCCAGACTGGATTTTATCCCATCTTTAGTCTTACCTGGTATATTCAACAAAGTACCAATGACACTATCACATACATTTTTCTCAACGTGCATGACATCAATACAATGCCTGACTGTCAAAGAACTCCAATAAGGAAGATCCCAAAATATTGACTTCTTCTTGAATAAAGATTTGTCACTCTGTTTGGACATAGTACATTGTGATCTCTTACCAAATTCATTGACAAAGTCTTTTACTCTTTCATAAACAACCTCCCCTGGTATAGGTTTAGGTGTACTCCATTCCTCATTCAATCCAATGAATGCTCTGCACTTCCTACGATACAGAAGGAATTTTGTAAGAAACCTTTGATGACCGAGATATACAGTCTTACTACCATGTTTTAGTCTTGTTGAATCAGTTTTCTCTTCACATATAGGACACACTTTAGCTCCTTTGACACTATATCCAGACAAATTCCCATATGCTGGAAAGTCATTAATAGTGCAAAACAACATAGCATGCAAATGAAATGTCTCTCTTCGTGAAGCATCATAGGTCATCACACCTTCACCCCAGAGTTTATTTAAGTCATCAATCAGAGGTTCAAGATAAACATCAATATCACTTCTAGGTTGTTTAGGGCCCGATATCAACAACGACAACATTACGTACTTATTTTTCATACACAGCCGGGGAGGAAGATTGTATATAACAAGCATGACTGGCCAAGTGCTATGTTGGATGCTCAATGTCCCGTACGGATTCATCCCATCTGTACAAAGCCCAAGTCTTAGATTCCTGACTTCTTCACCAAATTCAGGGTACAATAGATCAATCTTCTTCCACTGTGGGGAATCAGACGCATGTCGTAGGATCCCATCATTATTTTTCTTAACATCAGCATGCCACCTCAAATTCTTCACATCTATCGGATTGCAAACAATCGTTGAAATCGTGATATTATAGGTAGATACCACATCACCTTGGCAGGAGAATCGGTTTTGGACTCCCCCGAAGTCGTCAATTTATACCGTGACACACCACATTTCGGACAATCTTTCAAATCCACATAGTCCTTTTGAAATAATACACAATCATTCGGGCATGCGTGTATCTTCTTGGCATCCATTCCCATTGGGCACAACAATTTATTTACCTGGTATGTTGAGATTGGCAGCTCGTTTCCTTTAGGAAGCATTTCTTTTAACAAAGACAACAATGATGTGAAGCTTTTGTCGCTCCATCTATTGTTAGCTTTCAGCTTATACAATCTCAACACAACGCTAAGCTTCATAAACTTAGTACAACCTATGTATAATGATATCTCAGCATCATGCACAATGTTTTCTAAAAATGGGAGGTGGATCAGTGTGCTCTACCCCATAACTATCCAACATCGCATCAACGACGTCTATTGGAATTGGTTCATTCACATCTACATCAGCAGAGGCAATTTCTTCTTCCACACAAGAACTGCTATCGATATCCACTGGTTTCAGGTTTGAAATCTCTTCATGCCAGTGCCATTCTGTATAGCCTTGTATAATCCCATTGCACATGACATGACTTTTGATTTCGTCACCAATGCTGACTTTTAAGTTGTTACCACAATGCCTACATGGACAGTAGAACCTATCTCCAGGTTGTTTCCTATGTTCCTCGGAAAATCTAATAAACTGGTCAAGACCAGAAATAAACTCTGGAGTGCAGCGATTGCGAATGGACATCCATGATCTATCCATTCAATGATCAAAGAGAAAACAAGTATATATTACAACAATATTAGGGTCTAGGGTTAACAGATTAGAGTTTTTGCATGGTTAAAACTTTAGGCCAACAAATACATGTGTTTTCATTCTTATATATAATAAATTTGTACCACCTATCCCATTCTTGAACACCTAATCTCACTAGTAAGTGTATAATGTGTATTGGGTTTTCAAGAAAATTTCGGCAGCATTTCCCCGTTGTTCTCTAAGTGCATATGTACTTAGAGAACAAACGGGGAAATGCTGCCGAAATTTTCATGAAAACCAAATACACATTATACACTTACATCCTAAGTGAGATTAGGTGTTCAAGAACAGTCCCAAACCGGGGACTATCCAAGATTTACTCCTAATGAGTAAATCTTGGATGGGTTTCTAGGCCAACAAACACAATGATAGATATGTACATGTTAGGGTTTCATCACAATTGATGTTAGGGTTTCATCACAATTAATGTTAGGGTTTCATCAAATTTAGGGTTTAATCAAATCAAATTAGGATGCTATAATGGACAAGTTTAAATCTTATTTCAACATGCATCAAAATTTATTGAATTAGGTCAAGCATTAGGATTAGAAGCACAAATATATGCAAGCAAATGATTTGTTCATATCCTAGGATGATTTACAATAGCAACATCTAAATAAGTAAAATCAAAGCATTAGATAAATAAATATAATCAGTAGATAAACAAATACAAATCAATAGATAAAAAAGTACATGAACAAAATACCTTCATTTCTTCCTTCTCCCTCCTTACCAACAGCAAGCACGGTTGTGGTTGTGTTGGCCGACCACGGCCGTGTTGGGAAGCACAGCTGTGGTTGGCCAACACAGCCACGACCATGCTTGATGTTGGTAAGGAGGGAGAAGGAAGAAAAGAGGGGCATGAAGGAAGAAGAAGAGGGCTACCTAGCAGCATGGAGAAGAGTGTGGAGAAGAGCGGCGGCGGTGGTGTGAGAGCAACGATGGTGAGCAGAGAAGGAGGTGGTGAGAAGAGCAGGTGGTGGCGGTGGAGGTTGACTGCGGTGAGCAGAGTAGGCAGTGGTGGTGGAGGTTGACTACGGCGAGAAGAATGGCAATATGAGAAGGAGGACGCGGTGGCAGTGAATAGAGACGCATCAGCAGCAGCAAAGGCGGTGAGTAGCAAGTTGAATGCAGGCGGGCGGGGGCATCGTCGGCCGATTTTACACGAGCAGTAGGAGAGTAGAATTCTCGTGATGAAATAGAAGAAAGGGGAAGACTCGAGTGATCGTGGGTCTATTAAGTTTGTAAAAGGCATCGGTTATCTACAAAAATGACACCTAAACATCTTAAGCGTCGATTGATAGTAAAAAATCGACGTCCAATTGGACAATCTTTACTCTAAATTATTTGGCGGGAACCATTATCAGCATCGGTTATTAAAGGATAACCGACGCTGAAATTGGAACTTTTTGTGCCAATTTTTATCTTATATAGGCGCCTGTTATTATTTAAAAAACTGATGTTGTATGTGACACTTTGGGGCCAATTTCTTTTGCTCAAAAATTGGATTTCACGGGCGATTTTAGGCGTCAGTTTCTTTTATCCAATCGACGCTGAATACAAAGCGATACCTGTGTATAGCTGGTCTTTGAATATAGACATCAGTGTTCCTTAATAACTGACATTGAATGTTATAGGCGTCGATTTATTTAAAAAAACTGACGCCCAGAAAAGTGATGTTGAATGTTGTTTCTGTAGTAGTGTATGGAAACCATGCAGGTTCCATGTGTATGGATATGAAATCAGGTAATAGCCATGGTGATGGTATGATAGTGATATGATATGGAACATCAAAAGGGTTATGATGAACCCAGTGATATATGATGGGTGTTACCCATGTAATGGCAATGTGTGCCTTGATGATGGGATTGAGTCCCTGTGATGTTGATCCTTGAGATGGATCTTGATGATTGACAAGAGACCAAGTGGTAACATGTAATGTTGATCCTTGTGATGGATTAGGATGATGTTGATGGCTTTGAGAATAAGAGTGATAGTGTAACACATGATAATGAGATCTATGTTGTTTACTTGTGTTATAGTTTACATGTTACATAACTTAGCTAAATCTTGCAATCCACTTAAAATATGTTAGTTAATTACAGATGAATCATTCATGTAGTTTCCCTAGCAATAGATCCATCATTGTCAGTAGATGGTGATGGTGAAACGGGTTCTCCTGCGGGTTAACCCGGAGCACATGTTGTTGAATATGCGAGGTTTCTCCTAGCTGAAAATAGGAGGATTAGAGTGCAAATGTGGTTGTAGACTCAAGATGTGTATAAGAGCATGGTGAACATGTCCATGGCTCAGTGTGATGGAGCATGAATGCTTTCATGGCTCAATATCATGGAGAATAGGCCCGTGGCTCAAGGCATGCTAGCGTTGAGACCTGTACCAAGGCGGGCTAGAGGAAAGGGTTGCCTGCGGGAGCTGACCCTATGACTGAGGTCACTTAAGAAAGAGACTACGGTCCTACTTTAGATATCATGCACTGAACATGAAGAGGATGATGTCGTGGAGTCTGGCTCTTCCATTGACCTTGTATGCCATCGACTTTGGGTTTCGCAACCGAAGGTTGGATTTGAGCGATACAACTCATTTCCTCAGGGTATAATAAATCGTAATCCAGCCGTATTGTATATTTGCTCAAGGAAAACACAGAACATCGGTTGAGGCCATGTTTGTATAGTTGCCCTAGTTATATCTTGGAATTAATTACATGTTCCTCAGATGTTATGATAAGATCCTATAAGACTTGTCTTGTCAATCATGTTACATATATTATCTATTTATATGCCTCTTAGATATCTTAGTAAGATGTTATAGAGATAATTCTACTCAGTATGTTGCATATATGATCTGCTTATACCAGTTACCTGCTTTATCTATTCTAGCTCTCTTGAGGTTTTATAGTTTCGGTGGGGGTTATGTTTCTTGCCGGGACTGTGTGTCTCACCCCATTGGTTTGAAACCTTTTTAGGTGGACGTGCTAGACGTGGTGGTGATCGTGGTGTTGCAGCTGAGAAGCAAGAAGAATAGTAGAAGGCAAGAAATGGATATGCTACTTTTGTGGTTGTTTTGTAGTAGAGTTCTAGAGTCATCCATGTACTCTTAGGTCCTTGGAGGTGTTTTGATGAGGTTTCACGATGTATAGTTGTTATGGCTATTTTATCCAATTGTTGACCTGGTTAGGTCTATTATGTACATAAATAGGTGGTGAACTCTTGTGCTTATGGGACATCTAGATCCTATGATTTATGGACATGTATCAATTTTATGTATATTTATATAATATGTTTCTTTGCAGGATGTGGATCTGGTTGTATTATATCCTTTCTTATCTACTTTCCGCAATCAGTTTTAAATAACTCGTGTTTTTGGTAATATGATGTTTATGACGGTTCCGCACATTTTCGTGTGGTGTTTCATTATCTTTGTGATGGCAGGATGTCACATACACATGGTTCACATTATAAATTCAATGTTCAGTCTCTTCTCGAGGATAACAAGTACTAGCAGCTTTGCTTTAATACACATAGTAACAACATAAAATCCTCGAGATAAACAAAACCAAAACCGCATGTCGCTCATGAACACCACTAAGACTATCTCCCAAGGACCTGAGAGTACAGAGACGACACATAGGACTTCTATCTACAGGACATTATTGACAGCATACTCAACCAGATATTCAACTATGATCCTTGTTGATACACTCCTTCTTCTGCAACCTGATTCTTAGTCCCTCGTCCGCATCTTACCTAAAAAAATTGTGGATCGCATGGAGTGAGACTATTGTCCCAGTGAGAGATATAACTCTCTGCCAATAATTGTCAGGACCCACTCTTTTAATCAGCATAAATACCAACCATTAGAGGTAATCCCAAACCTAAACCTAGATTATGAAATAAAACAATGAATTCTCGTCAAAGGCGATTAAACAATATATGAAAAAGACAGATAATTTTTTCCTTTTTATTTCTTCACAAACTCATAAATCAATATCACATCAAGGACATCACATTCAGATATCACAAATCATATTCAACTCCATTAAATCTAGAATCGAATCTTGTTCTTGTATGTTGTTTAGTTTACATCAGATACATATACATTGATGAACAAACTTAGTCTACAACCCATCCCGGGAAAGAGAGAGTATAGGGACATTATAATCTATCTAGATTATGCCAAGCTAGGTACATGCATCAGCATAAGATTAAGTATAATAAACTTAACAGAAACATGTAGATATTGAAAAGTCTAGCAGATAGTTCTATCATAATTCAAATATATCTTACAATGGTAATCTAATCCAACAAATAAGGTAATCACTTAAACCAATTATAACTTTGAAACATTTGTTAAATCATGTCTATAAACAAATTAGCAAATACTTCTTAGTTCAAATTAAGAATCCTACTGCATGAGTAATAAGTAAAGTTCTAAGAATTTTGAATCAATACATGACAATAACATTATATTTGTGACACTCCACCAGCTGGACCAGGAACACATCGTGCAGTCATGAAGCTGAAGTACACATAATACATATCTACCAAACAATACTATCAAATAGCAAGCAATCCAACTCATATTCAGAATAGTTATAAATTCCAACATTTATAACTTGTCAGCATGACAGATCATAATATGAAATAGGAAATGTCCATAGCAGCATGATTACTTTCCACAACATGAAGCTTAATCAACTATGAAAAATCATCAACTAGAAGTACAAGGAATGTAATAATCATTCAAATCATGTTCTATACGGCTTATCATCTTTTATTCATTTGCCCTGAAACTACTTGGCTTGTACCTCACCAAGTAGAAGTCACCACATTTGATTCTCATGTCAATGACTCACTGTCACTATCTTAGGGTTTAGCCAGCCACTCTAAGATATCAACAACAGACCCTAGCCACCTCATGGTTGCCTAAAGAGGCTCACGTCCTCATCTCAGGTATACGAGATAGGAACCAACAAAACAATATATCACATATCATAGTATTTCACATATTTTTCATTTCACATTTCACATATTTCTTTTCATCAGAGTCTATTCCATCTGGACATAGACTTTCAAAATAAGGATTTAGGGCCAGAGCCACTCCAGATGACTCACTCCTAAATCTTGGTGGTCTAACCTTTAAGGTATTGATCCACACTCCGGAAATCCTTCTCATAATTCATTAATTACTACAACGAGATCCGTTTTGTTTCCCTAGTGTGGTCCTCGAGGGAAACTCACGGTGTTCAGGGAACCTAACTAGATGTTCCATCATTTCACTTATTATTAGTCTCATTTACTCATCTTAAGAGAATTTAAAACATCATACATCATATTTGTCTATTCTCGCGTAACTAGAATAACATGAAACAAATCAAGTTTGTCAATAAGGAAAATGATCAAATTAAGAAGAACAATAAATCTGTAGATTGCAACACATATGATTATTTCTATCTTCGACATCATCTCACAACAATCATCAATAGTGGGCTTTCTTCCCGAGACATAATCTTATTGTTCAACATTTACCCCCATCATGGTTTTTTCATCATCAGTGGGCTTTTAGCCATAAACATAATCTCATTATGCAACATTTACCCTTATCAGTGTTTCTCAATGTAAGGAGTGCATATTAAATTCAATTTCAACATAAATCTTATCAGTTCATTGTATATCATAGTTATGAACAAATATTAGAAGAGGCATTAGAACTAGCAACAGTAAAAGCATATAGATATCATGTATCATTCCTCATGCTTAGAATAGATTTATCATACAACATATGCTTGTTCCATCCAATCTAAATACATGTCCATAATTTCATGCATATACATGCATAACAGACTTAGTTCTCTTCTTCTTTTGTTTCACATTCTTCATATGGGTTTACAATCAACACATGTTGACTATCAATTGAAGTGTGTACTATTAGTCCATTCTCAGAGTACAATTCACAATTCAAGAACACATTCTTGTAAATCAATTCAAATACTTGACTTTCATCTTTTAGTTGAATTCAACTACAACTATGTGCATCTCTTTATCCCCCATTTGAGATTGTCATTCACTAGCATCATCAAACTCATAATTTTAGGGTAAGAGTTACATTCTTAGAATCATCTACTAATTCCTATCTTTTTCCATCATTTTATACTCAGTAGTCTCAACTTCTTTCATGTCATGTTCATTACATTATCTGGACCAATCTTTCTTGATTCACTTTACATATAATGATTCTCTTCTACAAAACATTTATCAAAGTACAGTTCTAAGTATATTTCATTTAATTTGGGTTAAGCCACATGTAATTAAAATAAAAGATAAAATACTTCATCATACTATCTTCATTAGTTTCATCTTTATCTTGCAATCACCATTAAGTACATCTTGTTCATATTGTATCTTATATTCAGATAAGTGTACCTTGTCATTGACTACTAATGTCATTCCCATAATCAACAATTATCATTCTTTATTATACTAAAACAAATGCATTAGACTTAGATGATATTAGTAAGACTCATCATATTCAATTGAAGTATTAATACCTTCAACTTCAACATTTGATCACATTTACAACATCATATATAAGTTCTAACTTTATCACTCATAATCATCTTAATAATAAACTTTTAGGGTTTTCAAGAAGTCATTCCTTAGTTAACATATCATAATAATCATATCATTCAGTAATCCAATCATGACTCAAGGGTTCATTAGGGTTATTCACAAACATGGAAACCCTAGTTTCCATTTTCACACATTTCATTCATCAATCATAAGTATACATTGATTAATTGACTCATTTGATTCACTTCCTCAACACAAATCCTAATCAGAATATGTGGTCATTCAATTCCATTAACATTCCACAATACACTTATATAATATACTATCGTGCATTTAAATATGATTTTATGCATGTCAATTCAATTCCAAGCATATCGGCCAATGGGCTGATTTTTAGGAAAAATTCACATGAAATAGCATATTCATCTACCCATAAGATTACCCATGGATACTCAATCAATATATTAGGAACTAATCAAGTTCCAATAAATGAGAAATAATTAAAATCAGTAGAATTGGATCCCTGAATATCTTTACCAAATCCAATCCAATCACATACATATACAAACATGGTTTCTGATTGTTTTAGCTAGATAGAATTAGTCTTTCAACATGAATACAAAGCTTAGGAGGGATAAAAACACTCACCTCAGGTTCTAAGCACCTTAAATTCGTAGGTCAACCTCTGAATTTTTGGAAACCCAATCAAACTCTCACAAAAGAATTCAATTCTTTCTCCTCTCAACTTGGAAGCTCGGGAAATGGGGATTAGAAGAGAAAGAGTGAGAAAAGGGGGAGATTTTATGTGATTTCGAATCAAATCAAGGGAGGGACGGAATCTTGACATGTGAGAGAAGATTCACCATGAAATTCTATGCAAAGAAGCTAAACTTACTTGATTTCATCATATCTTGGATAGAGAAACCCTAAGTCAACATCTCCACCACTTTCTCTTCTCAAAACCTTAGCTCTCCTCTCTCTCAAGAATTTTGTTTCTTTGACAGGAAGGACGAGTTATGAGAGCTCTTTGTGTGTTAGGTTAGTGATATAGATGAATTGAGGTGCTTAGAACATTTGCAAACAAGTCCCTCGATGTATTTTTATTTTGCTCAGACTGGTTGGTTGGTTGAGTTATAAACTCGATGGAAACCACACGTTTCAGAACTCAAACCTCATACAAAAATTATGAAACTTTAACCCAATGTCTGAAATTGAGTTTATAAGAAACAGTAATTTTTATTATTATTTGGAATTACGAATAAATAATTAAAATCAAATACTACACTGCTATATTGTAGTTAGCAACATGGTCGGTGGAGTTTGTCCTTCACAGAACTCGACCGGCACCCCTCTATGTAGAGATCAAAAATCATCCTAAAATTATTCCAATTTAATATTATTTCTATAATTGAGTTTATAAATTTCAGTTAAAATTTAATATCAATTGGATATACCAATAAAAAGATAAAATTCAATTACCACACTGCTATGTCAATCTAAAATTTGATCGGTCGAGTTTCAAATTTGACCAACAAATAGGTCAGAACATTCTTCAAAAAATCTGATATTTTTCACGAATGTTGAGAATTGAGAAATACAAATCTTACCCAAATTTAAATTAAATTAGAGTTACATATAAAATACTAAAAATCATTTAGTGAGACATTATACTTATCAAATTTTGTATTTGTATGTCATCAAAACCCTAATTTGGGCTGATTAGGGTTTCCAAATTTTTAACCCTAATTATGTGGATCAAAGTATGATTAAACATTCTCATTATATTTAACACATCAAAACTTAACTACCGTCATTAATCAAGCTTTAAACCATGATGAACTTAGTTAAGCATACAATCATCTAAGTAAACCCTAATTAGATGACTAATTGGAAAATGGGTCATTACAATAATATTATCAAAGGAAATAATATAAAACTGGATAGAATTATAAAACATCTATTTACTTGAAAAGAAATATAAAGAACATGTATAACGTATGTCTTATCAAGATGTATGAAAGTATTAATTCATCAACCAATGTTTCTAACAAACATTATATCAATTGCTACAAAGAAAAGCATAATTGCATTTATCAAATACTTTCATATTCACTGAGACACAAATCATTTAGAGTCTCAATCTTATATCACTATCATACATGGGTATTCAAAACCCTAATTCATCACTAAGTATTGTCACCACTTAGTAGATGATCATTATCCTTAGATCATCAGACCCAGATATTTGTTCAAATAGTCCACATAGTTGATTGAGTCTATAGCACATAGCCCCATAGCTCTTACTTAGACATGCTTATTACTTAAGGATACTTGCATGATTATCATATCATGTTATCAACCATCTCAACATATGATTCTAACCATGAAGTACTAAGGAACACATCCTCCCTAATGAATTTGGGTTATAATTAACCCAATTAGGGTCTAATAATTTCATTAGCAATGATTATGCCCTAACTCATACTCCACTCACCTCAGGAGTAGTAGTGTATACTAATTACATACTTTCAAATCTTAGTTTCTCTTTCATCCTCACTATGATATAAATTAATTAGTTAAGTTGATTATGTCCCAATATTACATTAAGCATATTCATCACTTAGTCAACTTTAATGATTGAGGACATGCCTACCAAATCAAGTCGTATGAATATTGATAATGTTAAGTATTCAATTTGATTATGTGATATAACCACATCCTCATATCGGATATAGGGCATACTCCCTAACATCATATCATGTAACATCTTAGATTACCATGTCTTGCACCATCCATATTGTGCAGCCATTTAGGTGATCATATCATGCACCATTCATATCGTACACCCATTTAGGTTATCATATCGTGCACCATCCATATCGTGCACCCACTTAGGTGATCATATCGTGCACCATCCATATCATGCACCCACTTAGGTGATCATATCATGCACCATCCATATCGTGCACTCACTTAGGTGATTATATCGTGCACCATCCATATCGTGCACCCACTTAGGTGATCATATCGTGCACCATCCATATCGTGCACCCACTTAGGTGATCATATCGTGCACCATCCATATCGTGCACCCACTTAGGTGATCATATTGGGCAAGATGAATGGGTACCATATCGGGAAAGATGATAAATGATACCTCATGACCATATCATGTGCCCACTACTGATAAGAACACTCACACTCAAATCATGATAAGATGGACTCCAAATTGATCCTCTAATACAAAGGAGGTATATCGGGTTTCAAGAGTCAAAGACCATATCGGGTTCCTCATTCTCATTCTAGGGTTTTATTCATGTCAGGCACTGGGTATTGTTTTATCTTTGTACTAAGTACAATTGATAGATAAGGATCCTTCATATCATCCATAAGACCTACAATGACTTACCTATATATCGGGCAAGTCTCCTTATTGGGTTTGATATCTCGTTCCCAAGTCTTCAACCCATATTGGGTTGCAAGGTCTTCAAACCATATCGGGTTGTTCATGAGTGATCAACCCATGTCGGGTATCCAATGATGATGTCATCATCATCATCATCATCCTCAAGATCATTAATCTAATTCAAAGCTATGGATAACATTCCTAATTACACTTGGGAACTCATGATTACATCAATTGATCATAGGAAACCCTAATTTGCAAATAATCAACAATTTGAATAATATTGAAGAAAGGATAATAATATTGAAGGGTTTAAGTTATATAACCCACCTTTCAAAGATCTTCGAAGCTTCAAGCTTCACTTCCTCACGTCCCAAGGTTGAACGTGAACCTTCTCCAAGCTCGAAGACTTGGGCTCCAAGCTTTTTGCACGATATCCTTCATCATCTTGGGCGATATCACCTTAATTGGTTGCTTCAACCTTCCTTGGCCGATATCTCTCCTCCTTGGCTGATACCACTCAATCCTCTTCACCATGGGTGACACAAGAAGTGGTGTTGCATGATACAAGAGAAAAGGGCACTTTCTAGATCTGAAAATCTTGCCAACAAATGAAGGTCAAGGTATTTATACTTGAGGTTTATAGAAAAGAGTGTCACAGGTATCACTAACTGAAGGTGCTTCATGCCACCTAGCCATGCAAGGTCGACACATGCTCTTGCATGCATGCCACTATCATCTTGCCATGCAAAAAGGATAAATAAAAGATAAGGGGTGGCTCTTGAGTTGTCTCCTAGGGCAAGCTTTCCTCTACTAAATTATTATTATATTCCACTCCATTATTTCCAAGGCAAAGCAAATCGATGCCTTATTCTCCCTTGGAGTGCCTTGCCTATCATGGGCCAAACCAAGGCTCTATAAAACCAATAGGATGCCCTCCTTATGGCTCTATGGCCAATAGGGGCTCCTTTCTTTAGTCCTCAATCAATGTGGCTCATGTGTATGACTTCAACTTATGCCTTTTCTTGTTTTCTTCATTATTAAGAGTACTAACACTTAAAGATGCTTCAAATGTGTTGCCTCCTTCTTTCGCTTTCCTCTAGGTAACACTAAGTAAGAGTAAAAACAATGTAGAGGTGGTAAGTTACACATTAGCCCTACATTTTGTACATATTGCAAATTGTACTACAATTGATGCACCAAGCACTTAGCATTTTTACACAAGTTCTCACTTAGGGTTTAGGCTTTGCACAAGCCACCACATAGCATCATATTCTCTTTCATGACATACAAAACACTTAGAATATATTCAACATGTAACATTTGCAACATGACCCTTATCTTGGGTAAATTATACTTTTCACTTAGATTATCATTTAATGCACACATAGTTTGCATATAAGCTCAATTTTTGAGAATAAACTCCATAAAGGCCTCAATTACTTTTCCCAAAAAATAAGCACAAGTTGTAAGCAGCTTACTTAAGCAAAACATCTAGGGTTAGGCCATAACCCAGGTCAGGGGTGTTACAGATACATGTTAAACTTGGGAGAGATTTTTGGATGAAGCTATTTCCACATACACTTAAATTGGTGATAACTCTCCATCTATCCTTCTTGGTTTAATACTCCTAAAGAGGTTTAGTTTGATTATCCTAAAAACTACTGCATTCTTTCTATGTTTATTGTCCTATTTTTATCTACATTAAAGGTGGGAATCTTGACACTAGGATCTAGAAATATATTTTAAAGGCTTATTTTGAAGGTGTAAAAGAATACTTATTTTGGTGTCTTGACCCTAAGTTACCAAAATTATTGACCGAAAGGAATCTTACATTAGTCTTCTATACTCTTTACAAAAACAAGTATGTTACTAATTCATATACATGTCTTTCTCCTAGTGTCACTAAGATGATGAAGCTAGAGATTGGTGGTGCATCATCATCATCACTTGGTCATTTGACACATCCTATTTCCAATCATCAATATGACTCATGTAATGTTGAAGGTGAGGTACTTGATGCACAATCTTATAGTTTTTGTCATGGTAAAGAAAGAAGAAATTAGTCCACCTACATGACATTCATATTACATTGTTATTTATGTTGTTTCTATTGTTGTAGAGTTGTGATGTTGGTGAGCCATCTACTTATATTTTAGTTGTGGCATCTCTAAATTTTCCTATGGGGGTTGCTACTATGAATGAAGAGATAGAATTTTTTAGTAAGAAATAGAGTTGGGATCTTTTCAAACCTCCAATTGAAGAGAAGATTGTTAGTCTTACTTTCACAAATGATCTCAAAAGGATACGATCTCTTAGAGTTTTTTTTTGTCCTGAGTTGAAAAACTATATTACAACCTACAGTTACATTGTCTACCAAATAATATGAATACATCGCATTCATTGAAGCCATAAAAGAGGTAACATGCTTAGAAGCTTGTATGCATAATTTATTCTTAGTTAGAAAATGATAGTGATACACTAGGGGAGTCAAAGTGATAGCCATCTTACTAAAGAAACATTTGATGAAAGAACCAAGATTATTGACATCAAATCTCACTTCATTAGAGAAGTACTTGCACATGCGGACATTTTTGTATAAAAGTTTGCCAACAAACATAATCCTACCGATATGATGACATAGTCATTACATATGTCCGAGTTCAAAATCTGCCTATACTTAGTTAGCCTTCACAACACATAGTGTTCCCTTAGGAGTTGGAGGAGAAGTAGTTTGTTAATTATTTTTCAAAGATGTTGAGTTCAAGTCGAGATGGAGATTTATTATGCCTGGAAGACTCCTAGTTGTAATCTCAATCTTGCATGGTATAGATTTGAGATTGATATTTCTAATTGGAGTTGGATATAGATATCCTATTAAAATTGGGTTCCTACTTTGTTGTTGACTCCTACAAGGATTGACTATTCTCAATGGAAGTCTTATGTCTTGGAGTATATAAATAAGACACTTGAGGCATTTAATTTTCTTGTAGCTATGAGTCCATTCTCATTGCTAAGAGTATTATTCTCAAGATCTTTGAAATCTTTTTTTGAGAACAACTCTCCTTTATAATCTTCTTACAATGGTGGAATTTTCTTTTCTTCATATGGAGTAAGTCATCTAGATAAATCACATAAATCCCAAATTTGTTGTTTGTGTGAATTCTTCTTCTTCTTCTAGCTACAAATGTTTCTTGTTGTTCTGGTCCGATGTGTTGACTCAACACGGTGGTGAAATTGTGAAAATAATTTTTGTGAAGGAAAATTTGCAATTAATTCAACAGATTTGACAATCTTTTATGTGAGTATTCTTCTAGTTTAGGGTAATATGGATATTTAATAGTACAAGACTAATGCATTACTTACACAGTTTGTCATTGAGATCCCCCTACTCATTCCCAACTACCTTAATGGATGAGAATTGTTACGTTAAACAATCTTATAGATTTGATAATAATGGCTTCGACACATAGTGATTAAAATATAATTGAATTATCATGTGTACTTTGTGAGATATCCTACATAGGGTTTGTGAATGGTAATGACGATCACACTGTGAACTAATAGATTGAACTCTGATGAGATATTACGAAGGATACTTACATGACTAGGAATTGAATGGTTATTAAACACAGTCTATTTAATTGTAATACTTGACGACTTTCAGTTTGTGTCATGACAATAGATTGTATTTGTGGCATATAAATATTAAGTATATGAATTTTTCTTCGTTTAGGGATAGTGCCACTGCCGATTTCATAGGTTGTAAGAGCTGGACAACCAGTAGGATTAGTTGTGCTTTTGTACACTGTATATCTGTATTCTTGTCATTCATCTTTGGTCTATTTATTACTGATGCATTACTTGTCTCAGGTGTATCGTTCGTTTATCCATGTAGACAAAAGGTTGGATTTGTTTGAACAATTATACTCTAGTTAGATGTTGTAGAAGAACATTTATTTTATTAGAAATTCACGTTCTTCTTTACTAAAGCAAAACTAAATAGCTAATGGTTTCCTTACAGCCTTCTGCTTAATTCATTTATATATATTCTAGAAATAATTAGGTCGATCTTTAATGAATTTGACTATCGATTAAGTTTCTCGGGTATACATCTTTACCGAAAAGGTACAGGTTTACACTAAATACACAGATGTATTACATTTCATTCAGAATCTTTCGAGCAAAACAACCGGACAAACCTTCATGGACTACGGTGCTTAGACATTAGATAGTTCCATATGGATGGCGTCTGTTGACGCAGGCCTAACCCAGATCAACAACCATATAAAATAGCTTCCAACCTTATCTGATACAGACAGCTCGTTCTCACCTACTAAAAACAAACAAGACATGTGTAAAGTACCGAGAATAATGCTACACTCGTTCTTACCTACTAAAAACAAACAAGACCCGTGTAAAGTACAGAAGAATAATGCTACATCATGTGCGGATGACGCGATTTTTAATTAACTATGTTACCGAAACTTGGACGTTTCTGTAACCGTGTAATAAATCGCTATTGTATAACACTGAAGCGTGATCTTGACTTTGCAAACCCCTCATATATATAAAATGCTAAAACTTTTTCTGCACGTCTGATCGTCACTTGTTGGGAACTTGGGATTACAAATTAATATTTCTTATACTCGATGTTGTGGACGACTAGCGGCGCTGTAATAGGGATATTATCGGTATAGGATATGATGAAGCGGATTTTGCGATCATAGAAACCGCAACAGATGGATGGATTACAACACTATTAATCAGTGACGGCACTAATCGATGGGCCTTGCAACAAAAAGGATATTGGAAGAAGCAGGAAAGTTGAAGTAGATCACTAGGAAAAGGACAAATGGACTATGGATAAGGTGGTTTGATCGATATTGGATAGACAGCGCAGACATGATATACAGACATACAGAACTGGTACATTACATTTCAGATGCTTCTAGTGCAAGTCCACGTCAAGGGGGGAACTGGTGCGGGTGACTCTGGAAAGTACCGAACCAAAATGCGGCATCTGTATCATTGCAGTTCGAAACCAATGCTCCAGCGTTTTCCACAGGCCTTGTTTGACAAAGACCATATGTAGTATAAAGTTTGCTATCTAGACTCATTTTGGACCATAATGGAACTTCACTCATTCTCCAAGAGTTTAACAAATAACATATGTATTTTATTTATTTATACCCTCAAACATATATGGTGGATAATAAATGAGTTCTATTTTAGGTTCCAAAATGGTGTCCACCTAACATGTTTCATGTAGTATCTAGGGCAGAATTTAGGACAGCCATGTGGTCGAGCTATATTTTCCATTTTGGGTTCCTTGAGCACAACCACTTTGTCTAATTATCTATAGGAGTAACACCAGTGCTAATGTGTCGGAAAATAAATTCAAAACAGGCATTTCATTCCTAATCATGTAGAAGCCATACACCATAATAGATCATTTGCGTGTCCCTGACACCTCAAACGAAGATGTCATTTTTGCAATGCAGAAAAAGTTGATTTTTCTGAAGGTTGTGAATGGGTTTCTGGTACGGGTTATAATTTACATGCATATAGATGAGTGTCTTAACGTCCCCAAAAATCGAAGAAAGGACAACCCGAAAATCAATACACCACATAGTATCATATTTACTAATCATTTGCGTTAAAAGAAAAGTTCAAAAACCATGTGAAACATTTATTTCGTTAATTAAGTCTTCAGCATTTGCTTCTTGCAAATGATATCTCAATGTGTACATCTTTAAGGGTTGAGAAGGATTATCGAGGGGGTGTCACGGCTTGCTAATTCTTCTTATAAATAATTGGTAGTATAGAAACCCATCCTATTTAGTGTCAGCATGTCTCCCCCTTGTTCTAGCGACACGGCGAAGCTGTTAGGTTTTCCCTGCATGAGGTGGTTGGCTCTGTGTGTGTGTGTGGAGGGGGAGGGGTGTGCCAGACAGGCTCAATTTCTCTCTGTATGGGCTGACCCATTTTGGTGTGTAGCTTTATGGCAGCACGGTGGAGGCAATCTCCTACTAGACTAGCATTTAGATGCACTCACTGCACAACGGATACATGCTCAAGCTGATGGTATCCTTCATGAAAAATTGTTTAAATAAAAATCTTAGGAGAAGGATATATATGCATCCGTGTTTATTTTGCATTGTGATATGAATTTCTTTGGTTTTGGTGTGTCTACTCTTGACCTTTGTTTGGTTTGTTGATGTGTCTTCTACCTCACGTAGATGTCTTATGGTTCCTCCGCAATAAAATTGGTATGTATGCTAAAAAGACAATCAGTATTATAGAAGTCAGGGATGGTTACCACTATTTTTCTTACAGTATTACATTTAGCTACAATGTATTATGATTTTTAATATATAACATGGAAAAAAAAGTGTTGTACTTAATGAAGAAAATGTCATTTAGTATAAGGTAATATAAAAAGAAACTTCTAACTATAAAAATTACATGAATAGAACATGATAAATTTTAATATACCTAACACCATCAATCTTGTTGTAAATTAACAACTTCTATTTTCATGTGTATTCACATTTACATTATGCATAAATATTTTGAAATAACATATATTTTAAAAAAAGTAGGTTATAGTCTTTTTATTGTCAAAAATAGTCGTCCATGTCATATCTTATTATTATATAAGAAAAAATAAAGAAAAACAAATTACATGAAATCAAATAGAGACAAAAAATTAATAAAGCAATACATGTTATATCTCAACACTCCAACTCAAGTTGATGCAAGGATGTCAAACATGCCCTGCTTGTAGCATAAATTAAAACATTCATTCACTTCTTCTCGATAGAGGCTTGGTGAATATGTATGTAGTTTTCTCTTCAGTGGATGTAAAGTAGGGGTAATCTATTCATTCATCTTGTTGTCAGGGGTTTCGAACTTGTGACCTCTCTGTCATACAACATCAACTTTACCACTCGGGTGACACTATATTGGCAAATTAGGGGTAATCAATTCATCACTATGTCACAAAAAAAGTTGCAATCCACTTCAATATGTTTTATCCTTTTCATGAAAGACTAGAATGATTTCAAAGAAATTGTTGCATAATTATTGTTGTCATCAACTTTGACACCTCATTATAGGCCACTAAGTCAATGACTAAAATCCAACCCACCCTCTACCTTAATAAAATTCATCTGACGGATTCCATATTTTTTATTTTTTTCATAATTAATTCACACATTTAACCATTCTCTACATGTTGGGGGTTCACAGATAACATACGCCACTTTTTATGAATAAAGTGTTATTTGGCTTTTATTTGAATTAAAGAAACAAATTGTCAAAAAATTGTCCAATTGGATATCTCATGAATTAAATATATTTACCCATTTGTTTCTCCTTGAAATCATTATTTTTAAGACAATAATCCATTCTTTAATTCCATATATTAATTGGAATCTCGGTTCCATATTAGATAAATTTTTTATCTTTCTGATTAGGAAAAAGGGAAAGATGTGTCTATCATGTTTAGATATCTCTCATCCATTCTTCTTTTGATTTTTTGAATGGAATATCAACTACAAAAAAACAATTTCCACTTTGAGATGAATCCAGAAGCTTCCAAACAGTTAAATTAAAAGGGAAAATGAAATTTATTTCCCTAGGCCACTCTAGATCACAAAGTTCTTCTAGGTTCGACATGGTAGAATCTCACATTCTACCACAATATACTCTTTTTAGAACGATGTCACCTTTAGCCTCCATGCCAATATTCTTTTCTATTTCCTTTTCATGTATAAAAGGTTTTGTAGGTTGCAATTCTTCTTCTATTTGTTCTAAACCCCCTGAATGTTGAAGAAACTATTAATTCTCTCATGTCGTTAAACCTCTACACTTTCAAATATCCAGAAGCCAGAGAGAGAACTATCCTTTATTTTCCATACTCCGGACATGTTACTTTATAGAAGATCCTTTTTCTAGAACATCATTATGAAATGTTGGTAGGTTGTAGAAATGGTAATGCGGCAGAAAGATCCTCTAGATGTAGTTGAATCACTCTAATTTTTAATCTAATTGACTATATTTAAATCAACATATTGCATGGTTTAGTTCATTAGTTCGTTGTATAGTTTTTTATTTTCTAGTTGACCTCTTTTCTTATTTCGTGATCTAACAACTTCTCTTTTCTAAGAAAATTAGATAACAATCATCATCACCACATCCATGTTTATTAAGTTGGATATCTTGCTTAACTTTTAACCTACTTGCTCATGATACAACAATTGGTCATGTTAGGACAACTAAATCTTACTCATCCATGATCACATACTATGATGGGCTAGTTTCTCTAACTACATCATTGCTCTAACATTGTTAATTTTAGTTGTTTGCTTGTTGTATGTCATGATTATCTCATTATATCATTCATCTTGATCTAGAATTCTGAACAAGTTATTACCATATTAATCTAGTTATAACGTCCATCTTGATCTTATTTGTTTGAATATATTTTTCCATGCTTTATAATTACATCATCTTACTGTGCTTATTTGATAAAACTGTTATCTTGCAAATTGGATTGTTTGAGATTGCAACTCGATAATGATTGAATATGTATTCTTAATGCATATTAGTCATATCAAATTACTTGTTAATATTATGATATTTATTTTCCAATCTTTACATCACTCTAAATTTTTTATTCTATATCCTTCTCAATTTTTATAATCTCTTCCCTTTAGCCTGGGATGCATCTCAACCATGGGAGATTCTAAGTTGATCATTATCCTTAATCCACTATAGTCCTTAGTGGATGTTAATGCAAAGTTTCATAGTCACCTTATGTGAAAAGACCCAGACCTAGACTAAACCTTAAGCATGTAAGTTACCCGAATAATGAGCTTTAGTGTTTTATTATGTTCTTAAGAATATGTCTAGTCAACTGGACAATGTATTGACTTTTAATGTTCTTTGTGCAAATGTTGCATGCTAGGGGACATTTCAGAAAAATATGCATGTTGTGTATAGTTCATACTTTATCTTTCTTGTTTAACATAATTTTATAGGCATAGAATGTCTTAGACTTTATTTAGTCTTTTGATCGTTCGAGAACCTACATATGGAAGCCTAATGAAGCCTTACAATGAAAATGGAACATCGGGGAACAATGATTTTCCATAAGTAGAGAAAGAGTTGGAAAAAAACATCAAGGGTGTGATAATCGATGAAAAATCATGGACTCATGAACTGATGAAATGATGTGTATATCTATCGATGAAGATAAAATATTTTTTCTCTGATGAGAAACCTAAATTCATTAACATATGGAAATACGCTGAAAGTCTTGCCTTCATCCATTGATAAACATTTTAGACTAGAACCGATACATCCCAATCATGTCACCTAATTATGATTGGTCTAGGATATCAACCAATGAAGTTTCTAGTTTTCCATCCAACGAAGATGGCCAATGAAATGTCATCTTATGATTATCGATAATAAACATGCTACAAGTGCAAACTAATGAGACCATAAAATTATCTCGTCTCTATCTTACTAGCCTATATAAACCTCACCCAATTATTTGTAGCTTTTATTTTCTCATTGGTAGAGAGAACAAGAAGATGGAAGAAGCTCATGTTGCCATCAATTTACAAAAATGTGATCCTTCGATAGTTTGATCTTGAGAAAAGCCAGTGTGTCTTCTTCTATTTTCTTTGATACTTTATCAGCATTAGGATTTCATATTTATTCTCCTCTCCATGACCTTGAACTTTTCTTAGAGTTTCTTTGAGACCAAAACCCTAATTGGTCTTCCTCTTAGAAAGGGAAGCAATAATCGAAGCTAGGTGAAGAGGGGAGATTGACTTTTAGGAGCTATTTTGAGTCTTGCTAATTGGAATCAACATCACCACACACAAAGGTGAGTAATATATCAACATATCCAGTAACTACCTTACTTATGTAAATAGGGATTTTGAATCTAAATCACCTGATATTTACTATTAAGAGTAAAAATCTCTAACTCAACATAATGACAACTGATTAAAATAATTAGAAAATGATTTATTGGAAACATGTAATCTTATTCTTGCTAATTTGAGATTCTTAACCTCACAATTTTGGGATTTTCTTTACTTGAAATGGGGTTGAAATCCTAAATAATCGATGTGTGATATCTTAAATTCACTTATTATTGTAGAAAGAAATATTTTTATACTTATCATCCTTTTTAATATGTATCGTCTGATTGAAATGTGAAGTGAATCATAATAAGGAACATTAGTGTTCTTAGTTTCACGTACACAAGATGATGGAAAGAATTTGTATTTCCTACATATGATTTTTCAAGGAGTGGTACTTGAGGTTCTCTCATGAGGTCCTTGGTTTTAATGAGAAAAGAATCATGATACATGCCTTGTTTAGGGTAATAAATGATGACTTTAATGAGTTTTGTGTCATTCAAATTGTGAAACATAGCATATTCCTATGAATGATTTACTCCCACTTAATATGTAATTTGATTGAAGAAATATCAATATGTTGACAAAATCTAATCGATCGAGGTGAAACCAAAAGGTAGATAGGGGCCTTAGATAGCGTGAACCAACCTTGATGCTTGTTCTAAGACGGTGAAACTAGTCATCCACCCTTAGGATGAAATCAGAGTGGTGAAAATTTAGAGTGATATAGGCCTTGGTATTGTGTTACACCCACATCTCAAAATAACCACTAATAAATGATATTAAGGAATAACTGAGGACCAAACATAATACAAAGATCACGCCTAACTTTTTGCAATTTCAAATTCTTTGGTTTCTCACATTCAAACACATGAACCAACTTTGGAAAGGAATTTCAACATTGATTCATGTAATCTGATTTCAAACATATCTAAAACATTCATCCTAATTCTCAAATTTTCATGTACACTAGTGTTGATAATTCGATACATTATGTGTTAATAATGAAACAATGGTACACATCATCAATTACAACTCTCTTATTTCCTTAGAAGGACCTAGAGTGATAGGGAGTGACTAAACTTAACTAATATGATCACTCTTTTGGCCGATCTACTCTGGCGTTGACATCTTCAATTCACATAATGTACCGATAATTTTGTGAGTAGAGGAGTGAGATACTCATTCAGTGAATGAGAAACACAATACATAGTCTAAAACCCTAAATTGGGCCTTCAAATGCTTTAATAATTGATATTAAAGAAAGGTTATAACCTGGAGTAAAAGATTATCTATAGAAAAAAATATACATAATTATGTAATTATCAAAAAGTATTCCTCCTTATTCTCTGTCTGATCTTTCATTGACTTTGACTCGACTTGACTATTGAACTGACTACTACTATGTTGGACAACTAAACATAACTGAATGATCTAATTATTTGAACTCTTTATTTAGACTCAATTAAACTCAATTATAGTTCTCTTTTACTCCCCCCCTCCTAAACTCACTTGGATGGTACCATCCAAGATAAATCCACTACTACATGACTCATTGGGTAAGTGTTACAGTGAACCTAAGACCTTTAGAATTCTACTAACTCCTCGGTCTACATCAAGTTTCCCTCATAAGGCATGTCAGTGGCTAAATGTCTAGCTGTAAAACTTTATCCCCTTGTCCTAAGTACTCGAGATGGGTACCACTAGGCTAAAAAGCCTCTGTCTCCACGTAATGTGGTTCCACAAGGGCTTGTACAAAATACAGAATAACTACCTAAAGAAGTAGGTCCATAAGGGCTCTATACTCCAACTATAAGGGTTACCACAAAATATTCATGGTTATTGCCAGATACCCCTACTATTGTAATAGTACCATGGGATATTTAGTTATTATGGTGTACTATACAATTGAAAAGAAGTACCATCGACACCTAGTTGGATGGCTTTGGGTACTCAATATTTGGGTTATTTCTTTCTATATCTGATAGTCCATAGACCATTTCGCCCTTACTCCTACTCTCTTGTAGGGATGGACTCTATGGTGTTCATGGCATTTACTGCTACTGTAGATTTTGAATATATCTTTCTCTAAGACTTATCTCTTTTAATTCCATATTTATCAACTTCTTGGACTACTGAACTAACTTCACTAATGATACCGAGTTGAAGTCTTAACATATTGATTACCCTTCTCTTAGAATTTTCTTAATATATTAATATACTAATCACCCTTCTCTCACAGTTTCTCATTACTCATTCACGTATAAAAATTCTCATATATGTAAAAAGTTACCATGTCTACTAGATATAATCATTCTCATTCAATATCCCTCATATTTATGCACAATATCAATAAAATTTGTGATTGAGGAAATGTCATTTCTATTTACTTGTAGTAGCATATAAACCCAATCATCTCTTGAAAAGGATCTGAGCTAGATATTCTGCATCAACAATTCAAAATTTATATACATATAAAATAATATTTAGCTGGAAACCCAAAGTATCACTTGAATCATTTCAATTGGTCATTTTCTACTAAATTAGACATGTTCACTTTTAGAAGCATACCAGACTGGGTTTCCATAATTGGTTACATGAAATTCACAAGATATGTATTGTGTAATTCAAAAACCCTAACTTGTCAAGATATCAAATCAAAATCACATAAGCAAGACAATGGTAGAATTTATCTGGAGTTTGGATAGATTGTCATTCAACACCCAAAAGATACACAAATTCAGATCCAAAAAATGATAATGTAAAATTCTAAATTCTCTAATATTCAATATACATGGATTTATATATATAATTCATCATATAAACATTATTTGATCATATTTGAATATTTAATGAATTGTCATGTAAACTAAATTCAAGAGCAGTAACTTCCTATTTATTATCATCTATGGAGAAATTCATAATTTCAACTACAATAATCAAATCAAGTGTAATTACTTAAAGATTATTTTACCCACTCACCTCATGTTTTAATCATATAATAAAAAACTTGAACTAATATTCGTGAATCCAATTCAAGCTTTGACAATTCAATCCATGTGTTCCTCCTTACAGCTCAAGAATCATAGAAATGGAGATTGGAGATAAGAAATAGAAAGGAAGGTGATTTGATATCCTTTTGATTCAAATTAGAGGAAGTACTGGATTTTTACATAGAAAAGAATATTCATCACGAAAACCTACCTAAATAAGAATAACTTACTTTAATTCATCACTTCTAGGAAGATAGATCCCAGATCAACATCTCCACTTTTTTCCTCCTCTAAATGCTAATTCTCCCTCTCTTTCTACAATTTTATTTATTGGGTTGAATGTGAAATTATGAGAGCTAATAGGATCTTAGGTCATTGGTATCAATCAATCGAGGTGCTTTGAATTATTGCAAATAATCCATAATATTAAACTTGATTTTATTTCAATAGAATTTTCTTGTCATAAAAGTTAACTAATATGTGAATTATTTCATACCTAAAATTGTATCCAAAAATTCTAAGAATATAGTATGTTGTATGAAATGCATTTTGGGACCTACACTAAACTTTCACTCAATCATAAATTACCATAAAAATATGAAAATTTAATTATTGCACTAATAAAATTTCATTATATCAGGATGGTTGGTTGATTACTTGTTGATAATATTTAGATGATAAATAGGTCCATCACTCAACTAGAAATTATAAAAATTATAATAAATCATTACATAAAAGTTATATGTTATATAACAAGTTTTCATAATAATCAAACCTACGAATATAATAGTGCACGGTCGCGGTAATACCAACCAGCGAGAAGTGGCAGATCACCAGCTGGGAGGCATGGGGTGAGCCATTTGATCTAAGATGAAGGGTCGAGATCATGTTAATGATTAATAAGGTAACTCCCTCGTATTTCCCTATAGTTTGTCCTCTAACCTTCAAAATTATTATCTCATTCATCCATTTACCAAAATATGCAATATTATATATATAATTCATCAGCTCGACGAGCTTTACACAATAAGCATACTGTCAGACTCCAAATCTTCTCTCAATTCTCCTAATTTTCCAAAATATGAACTTTCATCTAGTTTGACCATGATAAATGTTTCACTATGCTAAATATTGAAACTTTGGTGTGCCTCAACCCTCCTAACAATGAAATCAATAAATTAGGAGTGCTTTGAATATGTTTTAACTCATGTTCTTCCCTATTGCTCATGAATGTCCCTAATTCCATAAGTGGCATACTTTTGGATTTTAATGATGTACTTTGACCTTTTGATGCTAATCTTGCTACCTAATGATACCAAACAATTAATCAATCATGAAATCAGTAACTTTTACCTTCTATATGACTCTAACATTACCCCTCATTCCCTTTTTTCTATGTTTGTATTTACGACCCCATTTGCTTTGAATGTACCCCTTTTATGTGAAGGTTTGGGTATACTTTGAACGAATGATGAGTTTGACATCACTTATGCATCCAACACTATTAGATCTCTGAATTTAGTAACCTTGTGATGTTTATGACTTCGATGTTTATGACTTATATGATTAAGGTCTCATCCCTTTTATGTTATGATGGTACATGTGACACTAGATAAATCCATAATGACCTAATGTATCATAAAGTGACTTGGTTGTCTTCCTTGTGTCAATAATGATGATGTGGACTTTTATATATTGTCTATCCTTTCTAGATCAGGTTTGACCTTCCTTACAATCATCTTTATGTGGATGTCTCGCATAATTCATATGTTGTACTCTATTACATAAGTGAACTATTATGATGACTACATGTATGATCGAATTTTGGTACCTCATGTTGGTTGTTTGATGCCTAGACCTGGGGGACATCCACCATACTTTGAATACAACTCCTATTCCCTATCTTGTTGAACTAAACTCATGTATCACCCCAAATCATGTCTTTTTGGAGTATGACCATGGTTTCCCTATTGTGAGTCGTATGACCTAGTTATGTACATGAGTGACTTAAATCGTGTAATGTCCATATAAAATGAATGGGACTTTGGAATGACATGAAACTTGAACCACACCTCCATGAAGGGCCTCAGATCATTAGAAGACTATCTAATGAACTAATAAGAAATCTTGAAACCTAATTTGGTTAATAACCCTAAAATGCATCTAGTTAGGGTTAATGACGAGAATCTAATACATGTATGTAATCTTGTTGTTAATTCGGCATTGCTTTTGGCTAGATGATCAAGGATATGTTAGTTAAGAAATCTCTGAATCAGGTACAACCTTTACATAATTATATGACTATGGCTTTCTTGCTTGCAATGTGATACATATGTATGCTTATTTACTTACTCAAATATTATCATGTAGTATTCTAGTATGTACTTGATGTTTGTCTCGTATCGTGGTTTTATAACTTGCAAATATAAAATAGAAACTCCATTATACAATTTTGAAACAGAGTTAGCTCTTGGAAATGGCCTCAAGGTCCCTCACTTATAGAAGGGTTAGCTAATCTTGAGTACCCTTACAGATCCTTCCAATGGGATGTTGATCAAAGCCCTTATGAATACATGATATGATGGTATAATTGGAGTGAAATGACATAAAACATGGGCTCTCATTTTCCTAAGAACTTATTTTGTTTACTCTTGCTCGTTTACTTCTGCACTCTTTTCAAATTATGCAAAGTTGATGTATATGTATCTTTTAGCCCTATACTCGGCACCTCGTGTGCTTCGCCTACCTTGTTTCACATATTTTATAGGTTCAGAGATGGCTAGAAGTTGATGGGCTTGGTGAGATATGCCAGGTGTTTTTTGTTGTAGGATCCCTAGTATACATGAGCAGACTGGTAACTTTGTACTCTTGAATATGTAATGGAAAGCTTGTAATAAGACAATGTTGCTTAGTAAATCTTTTTGAATGTTGAGACTATTGTTGGTGCCTTTATCTTGTTTTTTTTTGGATCAGGTAAAATATTACTATCTCAAAAAAGGCGTATAAGTGAACCTATACTGTACAGAGGGACAGGTAACTGCAAAAACCCCACTGTGTACTGGTGACCAGGTCTAAACCTTTATAAACAACAGGTTTAGCCCTTACATTAGCAACAAGTCTACCAACAAGGGACTCAAAAACACCAAACATATCAGTAGCCCGACCACCGTGGATTCTGGTATTTCTCTCATACCAGATACAATAGACGATAGCAGCAATACTCATACCACCAAAAGATCTCATAAAGGCGCTCCTGTTAGTTATGTGCCTTATCCACTTCAGCCCATCATCCAAACAACTCGAAGGGTTACCGCCCCAACCATTTTTGAGGGACCATCTGCACCAGATGTACCTAGAAAATCTACAAAGAAAGAAGAGGTGTACATGTGTTTCAGTGGCGTCACCACAAAGCACACATTTAGAGTCGACATTAAGACCCCAAGCAGCTAGTCTGTCGAACGTAGGGAGACGCCCAAGAATAGCCCTATACAAGGTGCACCCCCATTTCGGCAACTAACCTTTTTTCCAAACGATATCGGCCCAAGGCACTGGCGGGCCACATATCTTAAGCTCCTAAGGCTTGGCAACCAAGCAGTCCCAAACACCATCACTCCTTACTTGGTAAGCATATTTCACTTCAAGCCAACTCATCAACATTCTTTTCCAAACAACGGAGCTGCATCCCATAGCCACTATGTCCAAGGAGCAGCCATATCTTTCCTTCATCCACACCATCGAAATAAAGTCATGTTGGGTGATAAACTTGTGGATACGTTGGGCAATAGCAATCACAGCCAACCCGATCGGATCAACCACTCCCAAACCACCATGAGATTGATCTTTGTTTATAATATCCCAAGCAATCCCATGCATCTTCCCACCCCACAGGAAGTTACTCGTCAAGCTTCTAAGCTTACCCAAAATGAACCCGGGAAGCTTAGCCTGTCTACACCAGAACCTGGTCTTAGCACCCAGAACTGAGTTACACAAGACTAATCTCCCCGCCAAAGAAATGTGAAGACCAGCCCACTTGTCGATCTTGGATCTCATCTCATCCACCAAACTACCATAGTCTTTGCCTCTACCTTTACCACCAGAGATAGGGACACCAAGGTACTTAGCAGGAAACCTCCCCCTCGTAATACCCGCTGCTGCCTTCATTCTCCCCCGTCTTGAGTCACACGATCTTGAAAAGAAGACTTTAGATTTTATATCATTAATGTACAACCCAGTGAGGCGCCCAAACCAAGTAAGGATCAATTTGACCTATGTAAGGTACTTGCAGTGACCAGCAGTAAAAACCATCACGTCATTAGCGAACACAAGATGTGAGATGATCGGAGTATTTTTAACTTTGAACACATTCAATCTACCCTCGTGGACGGCTATAGCAATGGAGGAAGACAGAGCTTTCATAATAAGCACAAAGAGCAAGGGAGACAAGGGGTCACCCTGTCTCAAACCATTAGAAGCAGAAAACAAGCCGTGGGGGACACCATTCACCAACACCGAGAAAGAGGTGGCTTCAACACACTAAATCATAATCTTGATCCATCTTTTGGAAAACCCCAAAGCTTCCATAATACCCCACAGAGTTGTCCATTCCACGTGATCATAGGCCTTAGTAATATCTAATTTGAAGCTGGTCTTTCTATTGGAGTTCTTAACACCAAAAAGGTTCAAGAACTCAGCAGCAAGAAGAGCTCCGTATGCAATATCCATGCCTTGAACAAAGGCCAGCTGGTTGGGAGAGACAATCTTGGGCAGAATTTTGTTAAGGCGTCTAGAAAGAAACTTCACAAAAATCTTATAAAGTACATAGCAGCACGCTATAGGCCGGAAATCCGCCATGGAGGACGTAAGATTCTTCTTAGGAATGAGTTTAATAAAAGCATGCTTGACCTGCTTGAGCATAGTGCCACCAACCATGAACCAATGGACGGCCTGACAGACATCCTCTTTAATAATGTCCCAACAGAACTAGAAAAACTTTCCATTAAAACCATCAGGTCCAGGCACCTTGGACGGACCAATAGAGAAAACCGCCTCCTTAATCTCCTGTTCTGACACTGGACCACATAAAGCTCTATTCATCTCATCATCCACCTTCAAATCCGGCATCTCTCCCTGCACCACCCAGTGGTCTTTGTTGTAAAGATTTTTAAAATAAGTAATAACTTCCTCCACCACTTCTCTTTGTCCTCTCACAGCGGTACCATCTTCCTTCATAAGCCCACGTATACAATCTTTCATGTGATTTTTCTTTGTAGCATTGTGGTAGACCTTAGTATTTCTATCACCAACATTTATCCATCTAACTCTGCTTCTTTTCCAATGAAATAACTCTTCAAACTTTTCTAACTGCAGCAGCCTACAAGCACTATCAGCTTCCTCCTTTATTTTATCCTCATCCAACGGGTTAAGCCGAAGAAGACCAGCAGCTTCCTCATAGTTCTCGCAAGCTTTGTTCACCATATTGGGCAGGTTAACCAAACCAGATAACCAATATTTGAGGCCTTTCTTGGTCCTTTTATGTTTTTCCACCACATAGAAAATAGGATTGCCTATCACCTTCTCATTCCACACCTCTTGGACAACATCTTTAAACCTGGGCCACTCCACCCAAAAATTGAGGAACCAGAAAGGTTTGTTCTTCCTCTGGTTCACCCCCATCTCCAGGACCATCCAAGAATTATCGCTATTGGGATGACCCCCTAAAGAAATATTAGCTTCAGGGAAGATGTCCAGCCATACGGAATTGACCAGCCCCCTGTCCAGTTGACTAGAAATCCTATGAGTTGGACTCCTACTATTCTTCCAAGTTGTGATCCCGCCATTCATATTCAGCTCAATCAAACCAGCACTATCTTGTTATTTGTTCATGTATGATATGAATTTCATGCTTCCTCATGTTGTCTTTGGTATTCATTTGGTTCATGGGACTAGGATTCCGGTTCCGTGACAATATCACAACAAATATTTCTCATAGTTTCTCATATCTTCGAGTTTAGGTTTCTAACTTTCTCTCTCTAGGTCTTACTCTCTCTCTCAAGAATTAACCCTATAAATGTTCCTAACACCAGAGGTACCCCTTTGTAGAAAGGATTGAGACTCTTATCGATTCTTATCTTATCTTATTGGAGAACCAGACATACTTGTATCATCAAATCTTATGTCAAATACTCTGAATTGAAATTAAATCCTCAAGTCTGATTGAGATCATCATAAGCCATATTATCTCATCATATAAAGCTTAGATAATATCGTATAAACTAATTTCATCTATTCCATATTTCATGTATTCCAATAAAGCTTTAGTCATTAGATCTAGAACGAATCCTCTATAAGCTTGATGTCACTCACTTCCACTTATGTGCATGATTACCTTCTACTCATACATATGTTGAGAACATTTTCCTGTAAGGGTGCCTAACATGAGAAGGTTAGGTTTTCTAGCCAAAACATGTCCTTATAGATCTAGGGTTTTGCTTCCTCATTGGTCTTTTCCCCATTTTTGGGTTGACCCACCCCAAGTAGGGACACAAACCCTAAAAATTGAATGAGAGTCTTATATTCATTCTTATGTAACCTTGATTACTTATCTCTTATCATTACACATTCAAAATCCTTCACATACATCATGCATGCATTATTCCACATACCATGCATGGGGATACTAGGGTATCCAAGCTCATTGTGTTTTCTCTTTCCTATTTCCCTTCCTTAGGGTATATTTTAGATAGGGTTAGGGACTACACCCTACATATTAGGATTCCTATATCCCTTGACCCACTTAGGGTTTTTCTTAACCAACCCTAGTTCCATTTAGGGATCACCTCCACAGGGACAAACCTAAAAGAATTTTTTTAACATTAATATTATTCTGACTTACATGAACATTAATTGAAGGAGGCTGCCTTAATCCTAGTAATCCTACCCTAATTTCTCAGAAGGGTAGAAGAAATTAGTTATGGGTCCCTAGGTATTTTGTGAGGGAAGCAGGGGTAAGAAGGGATGAAGACAAGATGATAAGAAACCTAGAGGTATTTTACTTTTGGAAAAATATTCGGAGTTCGGTCAGGTAGGATTAACAGAGGCCAAAGAGTCCTTGTAAGCCAACTAGCGATGTGGAGGAAAATATTGCCAGCCCTAGGGTCATGATCCTTTCTAGACACCATCATCTTGGATAATGCCCTAATAATTCCCTTGGGCTCTACAGAGTTATAAAATTTACTAATTACTAATATTAAATGGTAAACCTGGGCTCTTATACCAAATATAACGATCCCCTCCCCCTTTTATCCCCATTTAAGGTGGAGCGAGAGGGCAAGATCCATTATCCATATTTCCAGGATCCAAGTTTAGAAAATAACCATTAATAATTTGAAATTTATTGCACATAAACAAGTTTGATAAAAATATGTAGATAAAGCTATTCTTGGGAGTTAAATGGAAAGGTAAAGCTAATGTTTTCAACTTTAAACAAATCTATCTAAATCCTCTAGATATGCTTTAATCATCTTTTATTTTGAGCCATCTTTCTCGAGAAGTGTATTTCCTTTAATTTTATGGGAGATAATGTGGCAAAGCGTTTGAAACATACATCATTAACTAAGCAGAAGCGATCACTAACAACGGATTACTGAAAATCACTAAAAATTTAAACCTTTTGCAAAGAGATCCATACACAGGGAAAACTCTTTTATCAAGAACCAATGTATTTCATTTACATCCTGGTTCATGAGTACATATTTTGTACCATTCCTTCTTCAGGATTACAAGCATCATCTGCTCTGTTAACAACTAAACACAGATAGCATAAGAACCTCAAGGCATCAAGCCAAAAACTCAGATTGATTTATTAAAAACACTAGTTACTAACTCCGAGGACCTGAGAGTACAGAGACGAACTCAACCTGAGTTGTCACTGTTGTCACTACTACTGTAGATGTTCTTCCTTTGTAAGATATTCTCAGTCTCCTCCGTGCTTGTCCACCTAAAAATGTTGGATCCCACGGGGGTGAGACAATTGTAATTGCCCCAGTGAGAGATATAACTCTCCGCCAAAAACATTATTATTGTAGTTTAATGATATAAAAACTGGGCAGAGGATAAGCAGTTTTAAATCATTCTCATCTTTTAAAGCATTGCAACTATTTATGATAAAACAATAGATCATCTATTCTCTTAATAAGGAATAGGAAGAACATGTATATCATATATCCATCATATTATACTATCATGTCAAACTTCTCTTGTGATACTCATTATCTTGATATGTCACCCATGAGACATTCTTGTTTCAATCTGTTGGCCTTAGCCAATCTGCTAAACAAATATGGGATTATATCTACCATGTGCTCATATATCATTAATACATGCATTGGGTTATCACCAATCCTGAGTCATTATTACAGGCATTCAGTTATTACCAATTCTGCATCATCATTACAAGCATTGGGTTATTACCAATCTAGTGTCATCATTATAGGCATTGGGTTATTACCAGTCATGTGTCATCATTACAAGCATTAAGCCTCTGCCAGGTATTGGACTTTAACCAATCCTAATTTTAGGCATTATACCTCTGCCAGGTATTGGACTTTAACCAATCCTGATTACACAGCCATGCATTAGACTCTAACCAACCCTGATTACAAGCATTACACCTCTGCCAGGTATTGGACTTTAACTAATCCTGATTACACAGCCAGGCATTGGACTCTAACCAATCCTGATTACACAGCCAGACATTGGACTTTAACCAATCTTGATTACAGGCATTACACCTCTGCAAGGTATTGGACTTTAACCAATTCTGATTACACAGCCAGGCATTGGACTCTAACCAACCCTAATTACACAGTTAGGCATTAGACTTTAACCAATCCTGATTACAGTCATTACACCTCTTCTAGGTTTCTTCTTGCATAGGAGGCTGGCTGGGGAGAGGCGGTTTGGCTACCACAAAGCAGTGCCCCGCTCCCCCTCGACCTCTTCTCGCCCGTCATCAGCAAGGTCTCTTCTTCGGGAGGTGTGTGGACGTGGTGTCTTTGGAGGCAGCGGTCTTCTTCCTCCCTGTCATTGAGCTCAACTGCGATGAGTTTCCTATCCCTTTCTCTTTTATTGGCTTTCTGTTTAGATTGTTCTCTTGTTTTGTCTATCTCGCTGTTAATCAGCGTTGCTTTCTCTTCTCGTGGTAGATTTTTCTTTCTCGGTCAATTTTGTTTTGGAGTTTGTATGGAAGGAAGTGCGGGGAAAATATCCTTTTGGAACACCAATTTAGTGCAGGCACTCTACCACATATACATACTCAGGTTGAACGTATTCCTCATAGAAAGCTGCCTTAGCCAGCAAAGGAGAAGAGGAATCTATACATCATTGTCCTTATCAGATTCCGATATGAGTTTTTGTGGTGGTTTGTATTTGTTCTTGATCTTTGTGTGGTCTTTTAGTTTGTTTTTCTCCTCATGTAGATGTCGTATGGCCCCTCCATAATGAAATTTGTCTATTTAACTTCAAAAAAAAGGTATTGGACTTTAACCAATCCTGATTACACAGCCAGGAATTGGACTCTAACCAATCCTGATTACACAACCATGCATTGGACTTTAACCAATCCTGATTTCATGCATTACACCTCTGCCATGTATTAGACTTTAACCAATCCTGATTACACAACCAGGCATTGGACTCTAACCAATCCTGATTACACATCCAGGCATTGGACTTTAACCAATCCTTATTACAGGCATTACACCTCTGCCAGGTATTGTACTTTAACCAATCTTGATTACACAGCTAGGCATTGGACTCTAACTAATCCTGATTATAGGAATTACACCTCTGCCACGTATTGGACTTTAACCAATTCTGATTACACAGCCAGACATTGGACTCTAACCAATCCTAATTACAGGCATTACACCTCTACCGGGTATTGGACTTTAACCAATCCTAATTACACAGCCAGGCATTGGACTTTAACCAATCCTGATGTTAGCCTTAATAGCTTTTCACATTCTTTATTAAATACAATTGTTCCTTTTATTAAGTTCATCAAAACATTATCATTTCTTACAATAAACTTTTATAATCATCTTGGTACCTCTCACAATGCCACAATTGTTATCATTGCTCATAAAGCCCATAAAGCATCTTGTCACCTCTTACTAGGAAACATCTAACCATATGGCTCACAAGGCCATTAAACATCTTGTCACCTATCACTAGGCAACATCTAATCATATGGCTCACAAGGCCATTACACATCTTGTCACCTCTCACTAGGTAACAATAACATATTACCTCATTTAATACAATAGTAACACCACTATTCCCTCAATAGGGTTAGGGCATACTATTCACGTTACATTAGGGTTTCTCATGTCCCATTACCCAATTTAGGGTTAGGGTTTCCCATCTCACATTAATTAGGATTTCATATTTATCAAATCAACCTTAATATATTACTCCACACCTCTAGGAGCATCCATTAACATATCGAGTATTCAATCATGTTTATTACTCTTAACATTTATCATTAAATGATTATCAATATATACACGGTATGAGTTCATTTATCATCCTTATCAAGGTATGATTACATCATACTCATTAGTTTGGCTTAACCCCATTCTCAAGGTATATTAGTCTATACTTTTCAAAGTATATAAAACTCATTACATTTCATTGTAACAATTTACATAACACACTTCATGTGTTTCTTGTCCAAATATATTGGATTTGAGGTGCATCAAGGTATATCAATCCTGGAATGCTAAAAGTGATATCTATCATATCTTGATGTATCACTTTCCTCATCACTTCCAACTTACTTGAGTTATCAACTTATCTTGGATTAAGGTATTTCCCGTCTTAATACTTTCATCCACTAACCTATCACTTTTACCATGAAGTGCGTAGGTCACACACAAGAATGGTCCAACTATCTTCAATGATATGTACTCATTTTAGGTTAAGGCATTGCTTACTATAAGGTTGCCTATGATCAACCATTTGAGATATTTCACCTTTATAAGGCATTACCCATTATTTTATCATTAGGGTTCTCTCATACCATTACCCAATAATTAGGGTTATGGTTTATCATCATATTGCCCAAGATTAGGGATTCATGTATTATAACTCAAAATTAGAGTTTCACATACCTTCACCCTATGTTAGGGCTCCTCATCATACCATTGCATAGGGTTTCACATGGCATCACCATCAATTAGGGTTTCACATGGCATCACCCTTAATTATGGTTACACATGGCATAACCCTCAATTAGGGTTTCACACGGCATCACCCTCAATTAGGGTTTCACATGGCATCACCCTCAATTAGGGTTTCACCTTCCATTACCCATAATTTTAGGATTATGGCTTATTAACCCACTCAATTAGGGTTTCATGATCTCGTTACTAAGGATCATACCCTAATCACATATTCTTCATGATTAATACTCATGTATGAATTCCTTTCTATCATCCTCTCAACTTGATTAGGTTACATCAACCTTTCAATCAAATATATACAACTATGGTTGACATAGTGTATTGAGTCATTGCTTTCATAAGCTTTTAGGGTTAACTATTCTAAAGGTATTGATCATCTAGGTACTTTAAGGTTTCAACCTTTGTACCTATCATTGATAATCATTATTATCAACCATTGGATCAATGGATCAATCATCACCTTAAATCTCCAAACGATTTGATCACTTTAGACCTCCATTCAGTTTTGATCATGACCTTCAAACGGTCTTGGGGTTAGACCTTCAAACGGTCTTGGCCCTTAGCCCCTTAAATGGTTTTGAAACCGTTTCCTTTCAAATGGTCTTGAATACCTTTTCCTTCTCAAACAGTTTGAAACCGTTTCATCTCAAATGGTCAACCTTCACCAAACAGTCAACCCTATCAAACAGTTTTGAAATCGTTTTCTACAAATGGTCAACCTTTCTCAAACGGTCAACCCTTGACCCTCAAATAGTGTGAAACCATTTGAACACCAAGCAGTTTGGTGAAATCATTTACTCAACCAACATGAAATTGAATCAAATCAATTAGGGTTTTAATGCTCCAATCTGATTAGGGTTTGCAATTGGTAGATTATCCACTCATGGAACCTTTAGAAACCAATCAATTAAATCTATTAAATCATTATTTAACACATCAGAAACCCTCCTCAAATGGTCAACCCCCTCAATTCGGTCAACCACTCCAAACGATTTGGAACCCCAACCTCCAAACAGTTTGCAAACCGTTTGGTCACCAAACGGTTTGGTGAAACCGATTGGACCATATCGTTGAAACCGTTTGCAACTAAATCTTATTAAAATGTGTGCTTAAGATGATTTCATCATCATCAAGCTACGATCCTTCATAAACTACTGTCATTTTTATGGTATTTCCATCGATTCGATCAAAGGAAATTCAAGAAGAGTAATTTGAACAAAAAGGATTGAGGAATTGAATTCAATAACAATGAATAAGGGTTCAAGTTATAAAACCCGCCTTCAATTGAGATTCAAAGCTTGGACCTTCACATAAAAAATGATGGAAGAATATTTCTCAAAACACAAGGTTCGTTCCTCAAGCTTTTGAGTGAAATGGAATGGCTAGAAAGGAAGATTGATAGAAGAAAAGAAGAAATCCATCATTTATTTTCATTTTCCACCATGAAATCATGGTTGAAAGTGATCAAGAAGCTTACCTACAGGTTGGAACTCATCCTCCTATTGCTCCTTATCCCCCTTGGTCATTTTTTAAGCAAAGAGTGAAAGTGGATTCGAAATTCCCCTTTCAAGCTATGGATAAACGAGCTTATATGCATTTTTATTAAAATTCATTTTAAGAGAGAGAAAGTACGAAATAACTACTCCATTTCCTTTCCACTTGCCCTCTCCTCTTCCTTGCATACGAGGCTATCTTCGTTGCCTATTATTCCTCTCAATTATCCATGAAATAAAGAAAAGCAATTTAAACACCTTAATCCATTTAATAATAATATCCATAAGTTAGTGGATATTTCTTTTTCTTTTAATAATGTGAGTTATCCACTTCCTTTAGATATTTTCATTGCCTTTTCAAGTCACATGGTCGTCCATTCTTTTGCAAAATCATCCCTCACCTTTTTGGTTGAAGGGCTCTTCAATTAATATATTTATTTTTGCATTAAATTGAAGTAAAGTTCCAATTATGCTTAAATCTTGATTATTTTAATATCAAGATTCTCTCTCCTCAAAAGTAATTCAAATGAGATTCCCCTCTCATTGTCTTTACTCTACATGATGCCAAGAAAAATTAGGGACCCTCTAAAAGTGGTATTTTGCATATTGAACCCTAGGTTTTGCGTAAATTGCACATTACACCAAAACTAGGTTTTAATGCACAAGCATTGCTCAACAAGCTCTTTCTTGTTATTCAGGCTTGTGGAAGCCATACCTCTGCATCATCCTCATTCTCATTATGCTCAAAAACTTTTGAGGAACATTTTATCATGTAACATTTGTAATTTAACCCCTCAACTTGGGTAATTTTCACTTTAGTCCAAAAATAAGCAAACATTGCTTCAACATTATTCAAAATGACCAAAATTGAAACATAAGTTCCTCTTGAGCCTTAATTACATTTCAAAAGATAAGAGCGAACATATAATCAACCTTATTAAGCAAAACACCTAGGGTTAAGGCTTAACCCAGGTCAGGGATGTTACAGATAAACCTAAAACACTAACAAACAAAGCGTGTCAAGTATATTTCTATATTGGTATGTGGTGCAAGAAAAATATATGCATGTAGGTGCACCAATGTAACCAACCATAGAAAGAAATTACTATTAAATTAATGAACATGTGTTTTCTTGTTATAACTCCTCAACCCATAGATATTCTCACTCGATTGAACACCCTTTCATGGATCCTTGTCCCTACATTGGACGTACATAAATATCCCTTTCAGGCTTGGTATTCTATGGATCACCTCATACAGGCTTGACCCTTCATAGACCATCCCTTTTAGACTTGGTATTCTAGTGGTGATTCCTTCCGGGCTTGACCTGTCATTGACCCTCCCATCTGAGCTAGGTCATTTCCTACCCTCACGAGTGGACTTCTTGGGTATGAGTAAGTTATATGTGATGGAGTGGACTTTTAGAACATATATATATATCTAAGTTATAATAAGAGGTTCTAAGTGTTTTTGGAAAAATTTAAAGGTAAAATGATTGCCATTACAATTGTTGTTTCTCGATATATGAACCTTCTTAAAGGAATTAATTGATCAATCTTTTAGTGTATTATCAGGACCAAGTTGAGTAGAAGGTGTAACAATGAGTTGCTAAACAATATTCAAAATTTGGTGATGATTAGACCATCCAATCATAATCTATCGAGGTTTAGAATTTGCAAAATATTTAATACATTATAATGATTTGGATCAAGGTTTTTGACCGTTTAATCAAAGAACAGTTTCTATGAGATGTCACACTCTTGCATTAAGTGTTGGTTGTGTGGGCAAGGTCTAAACTATATAGGCTTGATCTCGTGGATATAACCTTGGAATGGAGATGCACTAATCTGCTCTCATAGTCCCTTGGTTATGGGTTAATAGGACTCCACCTTCTATCAAGCCGGGATCGTGGGGCAGTTACGCGTGATGCAGTTGAACGATCTCACATCATGAGTAGCTTCCTGAGGATGAAAGGTACGTGGGTGGTGGTCTTAGACCTTCTAAGACCTATAGACTGACCCCCTCCTCACACAAGTAGGATTTCTTCATTATCACCTCCACAAGAGCCAGGTATGGGTGAAAGACCTCAAGACCACAAGGCATGCAGATGGCCAGGAGGATGACAACCATGGATGGTGGTTTCATGGCAACAAAGCTCCAATCCAGCGTGAAAAGGAGCAGGCGGAGCCCTTGGTCTAGACGGACCTTGGAGGAGGAGCCCTCCTCCTGATCTGGTGGCGGCAGGCTTGAGGAGTAGTTGTTCCAGCCCCGCCCAAGCAGCGAGCGTGAGAATGTGAGGGTGACCCTGGAGACACTCTTTGTCTATTGGTCCAACTCTAGTGAGGAGACCAGCGGTGCTGACACATAGGGAGGGTGCATCACTGTAGAGTGGCATCGACCTGTCGAGTGGAGAACGACACGAGGGGGGGTTGTCTTGTATGGGACCTAAGAAAGGAGAGGATTCACCACCATCCTAATCCAAGTGGAGAAGGAATGGATCGGTTTGATGTATTAGACGAGTGGAGGAGTACACCATAGCTTTTTTTTCTCATCATTGTTGGGTCTGCGGCGGCTGTTCGAGGAGGAGCTTCAGAGGACAGAGTAGAAGGTCATGGTCAGGAGGATGACCGTGTAACCGATATCTGGTCGGGGTCTAACCTTGAGGCGGCACCCAGTCGACCACGTCTGTGTTTTGTAGAGTTGTGCATCGACCCAGGAAACACCGGAGGATGAAGAATGTGGCGGTCATTCTCAAAGAGACGATGCTCAACGTTCGGGCAGAATTCCCATAGAACGGGACAAGCCAACTCAGGTTGGCGGATCCTTAGATCCAACCCAGGATCCGGACCATGTCCCATCCTGGAAGAACAATGCCCTCCTCAGGGCCACATGGCGGGCTGCCATTGGCTGAACAAGGTAAAGACCCAATAATCTCACAATTCTTCAATAAATCATAGTAATTAATTTGATTATCAAAAAATTACAAACAAGCAGATGTATGGAATATATGATGGAAATGTGATTAAAATATATGTGTTCTCTTTTGTTAATGAATATCTTTTTGCCAGTATACACTTTGCCTTATATTTGTTTATTGCTACCAAGTATTAGTTTTATCCTTATTTCCAAGTATGATGAGAGGTATATAAAAGACACGTAGGCGTACTCAGTACAATATTCTTTATTATTGTGCTGACGTGTACCACATGTAATCTTTTGTTTAGGTTGTAGTTGTGCTCTTGAAGATCTAGGATAGTGAGAGTTGTGTGGCGAGCTGATGAACATGTGGACCTGTTGTCTTAAGATCATGTAGTTTAGTTGTAGTACATGTATGTGTATAAGTTTGATGTTAAATATGTAATATCAAATGATGTAACAATTCATGTTGTAACTATATGTTGAATGGTGAACATGTGTGTATGGTTTTATTATTGTTCATGTGCATGTGCTACTCATTGTTTCCTTTTGACTCCCTTGATTTTCTTCTTCTTAGCCTAGTGTGGGTTGTTTAAATTGGAATTCTCACTGAGGTGAGGGTTTCAATTTGGACGTCACACATCAAATTAAGTTTTAGAAAATTCGGGGACGTCACAGGTGGTATCAGAGCATGAACAATAGCAAAGCCTGACATTTTCTTATTATGTAACTTAAAACCAAAGAACCTTGAACATAAAAATCCTTAGGGTTAGATTGGTCGCCTTTTAGATACTAGATCTGACCTAGCCTCTAGGTTAGCACCTAGATGTCTGAGAACTAGGTCTAGACTGGTGCTTGTTGTATAGCAAGTCCTTAGATTTCATTCTTTTCTTATAGTGAAACAATATGAGACGTTGCATTATTTGGAAAAGATGTGCATCAAGGGAAGAGAAACCCTAGACATATTGTGACACCTCATCACGTTAAACGAGATTACTCAAAACTCAAAACACGATCAACTACTAATTAAACACATTGTCAAAAATGCAGAATAATTAAAACCGATTCCAAAGGTGTAAACAAACTTTAGAACATTGATAAAATGTCCATCATTCCATTCTCATATATTGTATCAAGCATTTGCATAAGGGTCCAAAGACCTCAGTCACATCCTGCATACAAAAGATATTTCACATGTACATGCCATATATTTACAAACATTGGCATACGACCAAAATCTCATGTCGATACAAGTATATCGTCTAGAAAACACATCCTATACCAGGACCTGAGAGTACAGGGACGACACTAGGACTGTACTACTAACATCTATAACTAACATCTACAACTAACCAACCTTCTGAATCTATTGATCACCAGGTTGGTTCTCTTCCACAGCACGACCTCGACCACGCTGCCCGCGACCACCTAAAAAAAAATGTGGTTACCCACGGGTGAGACCCAGTCCCAGCGAGAGATATAACTCTCTCCAACATATATTGATTATAACTTATTAATTATCAGTAATTACATAGAGCAGTTAGGGTATTGAATAAGAAATATGAACATCTTGAACAATTTAAGCATACTAAGCAGTTAAGCAAATAAGTTGAAGCATCAAGTAGAATTACACAGTTTTCATAAGTCTACATCATGTAAGAAATATGTAGTGTAAAGACAATACAAGGGTTAGTCAACCAATGTGATACGTATTTAAACCCTAGCAATTATACTACACGGCTGGTATTATATCTTTTATTATTATGCCCTGGGGAGTTTGAGTCGTACCACTCAAAGTCCAACTGACCACTGCGAAGTGCTATTCAGTTCCGTATAAGATCTAGGAGTGCCGGTATCCTAAGATCTCTTCCCCTCGGTCAGTACGAGTAAACCGTAGTGACATACCAGTCAAACTGCCAACAGTGACATATAGTCAACTGATAACAACTAGTTCGTACTTGGTACAAGTTACGACACTAGAACACAGGGTATACAAAACCCTCTAATCCGAGGTACAACCGCAGTTGTCCTCAATCACATCAAATGTCTGAGGCATGACCATAGCCATCCTCCATAACCTGCAATTGTGGATGACAAGAATATATCCTCAACTTGCCACCCCCACATACTCAACAATATGCGCTCCGAGTTTCCCTTGGGAATACTCGTTTCACCATTCAGTAAATTCTGACACTGAAGATGGCTCTACGGCACAGGGCTCTACATGATTAGGGTTACACTTGATTAATTACTGCCAATTGAATGCGTTAAGGCTTTATCATACAAGTGGACATTCAAACCCTAATTATTTTCTAACAAGAATATATGTATAATGAATTCAAAGGATATAAAACATTTGATGTAAAAATCTTAATCATATTACCACATCCTATCATTCATTGCAAATTAATGGACCACACTTATCATGATACTATTTCCAAGATACCAATATCTTATCACAAGTTCCAGGGTTTTAACCCTTATTGGAACATAAAGAGGATTTCACCTCAATCATAGCTTCAAGCTTGCCCAAAGGTCATTAAGACCATCACATTATGTATAGTAAGGTTATCATCATCATTCCATGCCTTAAACAAGGCTCAAAAGATCATTAGCACATATGTATCCATAGATATTAACATGGCAATGCACTATGATATTGAAATAGTACTACAATGTGGTTTCAACACAAGAAGAATGTAATTCATTATCACATTAATCATTCAAGAGGTCGGATTATAACCAATCAACATCAAATAATTACATCAAGGTTAGGTACAACAAGCTAGATCATACGGGAGTTACACATCCACTTATTATAGTGATTTATCAAATATAACTATACAATGGCAAAGGTAATGCTGCCAATTAATGGAATTGAACCTTTAAATTATATTCACTAGGAACCACATATAATAACATGTGATTTATTCAAATCCATTGGATGTTAAAGCATCCAATATTATTCATTGGATCAGGTTCATTGTTCAAGGTTATCAATTGAAGTATAGGTCTAACCATTAGATCAATTGAACCTAGGAACCATTGGTTCAAGGTATAGTCAAATCTACAATTACATTCCTAATTCATCATATATGGTGATGACCTGATCCACCATTAATTGTAATCATTAAGTCACCATTGGTTGCTAGATCAGTAATACATTCAATTAACATCATCAAATAATAGGCCAATATCATCATTGATTGATAACATCATTAAAATACTTAGTGGATGATAATTAAATGTATAATTGAGTCAAAACTTGTCCTAAGGTGGTAACCATAGGTTGTAACTATAAATTTGACACCCTTGATCACGAACATAAGTTGCTAAGATAGCAACACTATTGGTTATTGAATGGTATAACAATCAATTATGTGATAGGGAAGGAAATAGTTTAAAAACCCTAATTTGCACCATCATTTGTTTTGTACATAATGCCATAGGTTGTTGCTATCAACCTGTCCCAAATCATGTTACACCTTATAAAGGCTTTACACAAGTTTACAGGTTCATATAGAACTGGAATAAAATAGGAAACACCACAAAATTCGTAATTCTAAACAAGCATAATTCCACTATGCTTAGATCATAACATTCAAGCATAATCATGAACTAACAAGCTTCTAATAAGCAATATAAGTGAAGAATGTTATATAACTCGCCTCTATAGAGTAGTTCAGATATCCAACAGCAAAAATCTCGAGCAAATAGGGCAAGGAAACCTTGGATTCAGATCTGAATTTGGCCAACTATGCAATTCTCTCCACAAACAAGCAAAACCCTAGAAAAGAGACAAGAAGGAAGGAGTTTTGAGTTCTAGGGGAACTTTCACCATGGAAAACCATGGTTCCGACCTGGAGAGATGTAGGAGGAAGAGGAAAAAAGAATTGGACGGAGGAAATAATGAAAAACTTACACTTTTAGGTTAGTATCACTTGGGGGAAGCATCATACACCCAAAAAGAGAATCAATTTCAACCCTAGAATTTGTTTCCAAGAGGATCCCCACCTTCTTCTTCCTTGGGCAGCAAAAATCGCAGCTGAACAGAGGGAGGACGAGGCTGGGAGAAGGAGAGAGAGAATGGAGAGCAAATGGCTCGTTTGGGGCTTTTGGATAAGTATATAACACTTTAATATTAAGAAAAAGAAAAAAAATTGAAATTCTAATATATATCCAAGTATCCATGGCTTTATATTATTAAAATACATAAGCACACACACACACACACAGCTCTCCCACCGTCCCTCTAGACCTGCTTGGCTTGCCTTTGACGAAATTCTCAGCCAATCACATAATTCCTTAGTTGATAGCTACTAAAGGTAGCTCATCCATGAAGGGGGAAAACCCTAAATTGCCCTTGATAAAAACACCTTCAAAGCATGACTCAAATAGGGTCCCCATGGCTCACAAATCTCAAGAATGATAATATAACAACTAAGGAATATAATGTATGTGACAAATTGCAAAGAAAACCCCTCAATTGGGTAAATTGCAGAAAAGTCTGAAATATATGGAAAATTGCATAACTTTCTCAAACAGTGTCCAAATTGGACCAAATTTGAAACTTAAGCTTGCGTTATGATTTCAAAACATATCAAAAGGTTATATTAGAGTTATAAGCATTCAAGTATGGTAATTAAGCTCCTTCAACTCATTAAGAAAGTTTAGGGGCCTTACAAATATAAACCCCTAACAAGGATTTCGCCCCGAAATCCTACGCAAAAAGAGATGGGTATTTTCTACGCATCTCATTCTCTAGTTCCCATGTGGCTTCCTCAATGCCACGGTGATTCCACAAAACTTTCACTAGTATTATATCCTTTCTCTTCAGCTTTTTCACCCTTCTATCCAGGATTAACACAGGACCCTCAACATAGGAAATATCCTCATCTAACTCAACCTCTACTGGTTGAATTGTCTGTTCAGTATCTGGATGGCATTTCCTCAACATAGAGATGTGAAAGACATTATGCAATCTATGTAGCTCTGGTGGTAGCTCCAACTTATATGCTACCTTTCCAACACGAGCTAGGATAGGGTATGGTCCCATAAATCTAGGAGCCAACTTACCCTTCTTTCCAAACCTCAACACACCTTTCCAAGGAGAAACCTTAAGATATACTCTATCTCCCACTTGGAACTCAAGTGGTCTGCGTCGATTATCTGCATAAGATTTCTGCCTGTCCTGGGCTGCTTTCAACTGTTGTTGTATCACTTTAACCTTTTCTGTAGTCTGTTGTACTAGCTCAGGACCCAAAAGTTGATATTCACCGGTCTCATACCAGCAAAGAGGAGACCGACATCGTCTCCCATACAGAGCCTCATAAGGAGCCATATTTATGCTTCTTTGATAGCTATTGTTGTACGCAAACTCTATCAGAGTTAGATGTACATCCCAACTACCAAGAAATTGTAGCACACATGCCCTTAAGAGATCCTCTAAAGTTTGAATAGTCCTTTCTGACTGGCCATCAGTCTGCGGATGAAAAGCTGTGCTGAATCTCAGCTGTGTTCCCATTGCTGAATGCAGACGCTCCCAAAAATGACTTGTAAACTATGGACCTCTATCAGAAACTATAGTCACTGGAATGCCATGCAGACGGACTATCTCATCAACATATATTTGTGCCAATTTCTCTGCTGTAAATGTCATTTTAACTGGCAGAAAATGAGCTGACTTAGTCAATCTGTCTACTATCACCCATATGGAATCATGACCCTTGGTTGTCCTAGGAAGACCAACCACAAAGTCCATAGTAATATGATCCCATTTCCATTGTGGTATTGGCAAGGATTGTAATGTCCCTGCAGGTTTTTGGTGCTCAGCCTTCACCTGCTGACAAACTGGACATTTAGCAATGAACTCGGCCACATCACGCTTTAGACCTGGCCACCAATACATGTCTTTCAAGTTTTGATACATCTTGGTACATCCAGGATGCATTGCATACATGGAGGAGTGAGCCTCCTCAAGTACCATCTTCCTCAACCCATCAACATCAGGAATTACTATCCTATTATGGTAACAAACTGTACCATCATCTGCCTCGTGAAAGCCATCATACTTTTCACTACCAATCCCTGATCGGATATTCTGTATCACAGTATCATTTTGTTGTACATCATGAATCTGTTGTCTCAAGGTAGGTTTCACTTGTAACTGTGCCAACAATCCTGCCAGCAAGGAAACTTCTAGTTGTACATTCATCTGGCGAAGAGATACTAGCATATCTCTCTTATGGCACATCAAGGAATTTAATTGTGCATTATCTACCCTTAATGATGAAGATGACTTTCTACTCAATGCATCAGCTACCACATTAGCTTTCCCTGGATGGTAGTCTATTGTGCAATCATAATCCTTAATCAGCTCCATCCATCTCCTCTGCCTCATATTCAACTCCTGTTTTGAGAAGATATACTGTAGATTCTTGTGGTCAGTGAAGATCTGACACTTTTCACCATAAAGATAGTGTCTCCAGATCTTTAAGGCATGGACCACTGCAGCAAGCTCCAAATCATGTGTTGGGTAATTCTCCTCATGTTTCTTAAGTTGTCGTGAAGCAAAAGAAATCACATTTTTATCCTGCATCAACACGCATCCCAACCCATTCTTTGAAGCATCACAAAAGACAATATAACCTTTCCCTTGCTCTGGCAGTACTAACACCGGTGCACTAGTCAACTTTTCCTTCAAAATCTGGAAAGAACATTGACACTTGTCATTCCAAGAAAAAGGAACATCCTTCCTGGTTAACCTAGTTAGGGGTAACGCTATAGAACTGAAGTCTTTGATGAACCTCCTATAGTAACCTGCCAGACCAAGGAAACTACGGATCTCTGTCGGTGTTTTTGGTTGCTCCCATTCTAGTACAGATTCCACTTTCTTGGGATCAACACAAATGCCTTCTGCAGATATAACATGGCCCAGAAAAGACACTTCAGCTAACCAGAATTCACACTTGCTGAACTTAGCATAAAGTTGGTGCTGCCTCAACAAAGTCAATGCCTGGCGAAGGTGTTGCTCATGTTGATGACTATCCTTGGAGTATATCAGAATATCATCTATGAACACGACAACACACTGATCAAGATAAGGTCTAAACACCCTATTCATTAGGTCCATAAAAGCTGCAGGTGCATTGGTTAGCCCAAATGGCATAACCACAAACTCATAATGACCATACCTAGTCCTAAAAGCTGACTTAGGTATGTCATCAGCCTTAATTCTCAACTGATGGTAACCTGACCTCAGGTCTATCTTTGAAAACACAGTGGAACCTCTCAACTGATCAAAAAGATCATCAATCCTCGGCAAAGGATACTTATTCTTTATTGTCACCTTGTTCAATTGTCTGTAGTCTATACACAGCCTCATTGAACCATCCTTCTTTTTAACAAACAACACTGGGGCACCCCAAGGGGAAGTGCTCGGCCTAATAAAACCCTTCTCTAATAGTTCTTGTAACTGTTTCTTTAACTCTTGCATCTCTGCTGGTGCCATTCTGTATGCTGACTGTGCTATGGGTTGTGTTCCAGGAACAAGATTGATCTCAAACTCAATCTCTCTAGGAGGGGGAATGCTAGGAAATTCCTCAGGAAAGACATCCTCAAATTCTCGCACCACTGGTAACTCCTGGATACTAGGACCTACCGCCTTGGTATCCACAACATGAGCTAAGAAAGCCTCACATCCTTGTCTCATCAACCGCTCAGCTGTCATGGCTGACATCAAACATGTAGGAAGAATCTTCCTATCACCCTGAAAAATCCACTGTACATCTCCGTCATTGAATGTCGCCACCTTAGTACTACAGTCCAAGACTACCTTGTATTTCTCCAAGGTATCCATTCCTAGGATTACATCAAAACCATGCATGTCAAGTGGCAGAAGATCCACTTGAATGTTATGTCCAGAGAAAGAAATAACACAAGAAGAGCACACTTCTAGCAACTCGGCAGAATCAACCAAAGGAGTCTCTAGCCACAGGCTATCAGATCTAAGGCTAACAGGTAGATAACAACTATCTATCACCTCTCTGGTAATAAAAGAGTGTGTCGCACCCGGGTCTACTAACACAGATATGAAACAGGAAGCAGACATATCAGAATGAAATAACTCCATCTGACCTGTCACGACTCGTGGATTGACCACTGCTTCAGGCTGGGTCATGGCATAGAACCTAGCTGTCGCCTGCTGCCGTCCACGTCCTCTACTCACCTGTCCTGAGGATCCTGCATGGGACACCTGACCACGTCCTCTGCCACTACCACTATGAAACTGTCGTTGTTGTGGACCTTGTTGACTTTGCCTTGCCTGCTGAGTCACCTCCTCATCTTTCATAGGGCAATAAGGTCTTGTATGCCCCACTTTCCCACACTTGTAACATGTTCTGGTGTCCTGATATGGCCTAAATGGCCCTGTCACTAAAACTGATGAGGTACTGCGGGCTCCCGTCGGTGGAAAATTGTGACCTCTACCCTGGCTCGGGGTCCACTGTGATGGTGCATGTGATCTTGGTTCAGTGAAGGTTGACCTTGGTTGTGACGATGATGGGAAAAACCTTGGCTTCTTAAAGCCTCCAGATGATTGCCCTTGAAACTGCATAGGTCGCTTCTTAGCATTAGCATCACGCTTCTCTATGGCAGACCTCTCAATCCTCCTAACAGATTCCACAAAGGTGGAAAACCTTTCCCTGTTCTCCAAGGCTGATGCTGTAGTAGTCAACTCTGTACTCAGACCCTTCTCAAATCTCCGGATCCTTTCCTTGTCTGTTGCTGCCATGTGTGGGCAAAACCTCAGAAGTTCCATAAACTTTGATTCATACTCATTGATATTCATAGCTCCTTGACGAATCTTCTCGAACTGAGAGATTTTCTCATCTAGATAGGTCTCTGGAAAATATCGACTAACAAATTCCCTCCGAAACTCCTCCCATCCTATCACAACTCCTGGCCTTTTCTCCTCTTCTATGGCCCACCAGTGGCCAGCACTGCCCTTCAACAAGTATACTGCATGCTTAACTTTGTCTTCTTCAATGATGTTTAGGATTTTGAAAGCTTTTTCCAGCTCAGTCAACCACATGTCAGCGTCTGCTGGATCAGAAGTACCTGCATATTCAATTGCCCCAACACGTCTAAGACGTTCAAATGTCTTCCCGATACCTAGGGACTCCACATTAGAAGCGGCTGCCCTAGCTGGAGGTGCTGGTGCTCTGTCAGCAATATGTGTGATTGTGGCCATCATTTGTCTAAACATATGCTGAAACTCAGGATTGGCAATCATTGTCGGGTCTAGATGAGTCATTGTGGGCTGTTCTGGCCCTGCTTCTGGCACTCTCTCATTGCGTGCCTGCCTCCCTGCACCTCCTCCTGGTGCAACATAGCTACTCTCAACATGTTCTTCATGTCCTCCAGACATATCTTCATAAGCATAAACTATGATCAGATATGTTGGATACATAAGAACAGACTCAAACCTAAGTCCTATGTCCCTGTAGACTCGGTAAACCTAGAGCTCTGATACCAACTTAACTGTGACACCTCATCACGTTAAACGAGATTACTCAAAACTCAAAACACGATCAACTACTAATTAATCACATTGTCAAAAATGCAGAATAATTAAAACCGATTCCAAAGGTGTAAACAAACTTTAGAACATTGATAAAATGTCCATCATTCCATTCTCATATATTGTATCAAGCATTTGCATAAGGGTCCAAAGACCTCAGTCACATCCTGCATACAAAAGATATTTCACATGTACATGCCATATATTTACAAACATTGGCATACGACCAAAATCTCATGTCGATACAAGTATATCGTCTAGAAAACACATCCTATACCAGGACCTGAGAGTACAGGGACGACACTAGGACTGTACTACTAACATCTATAACTAACATCTACAACTAACCAACCTTCTGAATCTATTGATCACCAGGTTGGTTCTCTTCCACAGCACGACCTCGACCACGCTGCCCGCGACCACCTAAAAAAAAATGTGGTTACCCACGGGTGAGACCCAGTCCCAGCGAGAGATATAACTCTCTCCAACATATATTGATTATAACTTATTAATTATCAGTAATTACATAGAGCAGTTAGGGTATTGAATAAGAAATATGAACATCTTGAACAATTTAAGCATACTAAGCAGTTAAGCAAATAAGTTGAAGCATCAAGTAGAATTACACAGTTTTCATAAGTCTACATCATGTAAGAAATATGTAGTGTAAAGACAATACAAGGGTTAGTCAACCAATGTGATACGTATTTAAACCCTAGCAATTATACTACACGGATGGTATTATATCTTTTATTATTATGCCCTGGGGAGTTTGAGTCGTACCACTCAAAGTCCAACTGACCACTGCGAAGTGCTATTCAGTTCCGTATAAGATCTAGGAGTGCCGGTATCCTAAGATCTCTTCCCCTCGGTCAGTACGAGTAAACCGCAGTGTGAAAACCTCTAGAGGGGGGGGTGAATAGAGTTTTATAGAGATTTTAAAATAATTTAAACTCAAACAACCAAAGTAAAGATTGAGAAGAGGAACACAGGTGTTTAGAGTGGTTCCACCTTAGCAAATACTAAGGAGTCAGTCCACTACCCGGTTGCTTACCCAACCGGGATTTTGAAAGTACTAAATTTTATTACCTCTCAAGGATGTTACATAAAATTTACAATACTTTCTAAACACCCTTTGGACAGCCTTCACCCTGAAGTAGTCTTGCCAACCTCGAAGCAGCCTTCCTTGAAGTAACTTCAAGCTCCCCCTTGAAGTAGCCTTCCTCCTGAATTAGCTTCCCGTCAAGACAGCCTTCCGAAGTAGTCCAAAGTCCTCCTCTTCACACGAAGAGCTTCAACCTCTCCAATCCGCAGCCTCCTACCTGGAGTAGCAAGGAGAGTACAAGTAATACAAAGGAACGAGAAAGGAATAAAAGAAAATACAACTTATCCTTGTAGCTCAAGGCTTGATTTCCCTAGATCAAGCGTTTGGATTTTCCTAGCCAATATGATGGACTTGTGATTGCTAGGGTTAGGAAAATCTAGCCTATAGGATGAGCTTTAGCAAAGGAGAAAAATGGCCAATTGATCACACAGCTCAGTTCACACAGATTGCATAAGAGAGCTCAAGTATTTTCTCAAGTATAGCAAGTGTAAGAAGTGTATCATAGTGTCCTATGGCTTGTCCTATTTATAGGAATGGCCTAAGTATGCTTAAGGACATTCTAGACAACTTCTAGGGGGTTCCTAGTGCTTAACTAGCCGTTAGGAATAAGTTAGGTGCATTAGCAACGGCTAGTTAATTAATTCTGCAGTTGCTGTCAGAGACCATCTCGGTCGAGGACTTGTCGACCGAGATTTCCAGTCGGTCGAGGATTTGTCGACCGACAGGCTCTCTGGATTAACGTTTATTTGCAACTGTTAACTGCTGTGTCTAACGGCTATTTTTGGTCAATCTCGGTCGAGAGGTTTGTCGACCGAGAGTGTCTCGGTCGAGGAGTGTGGTCGACCGAGATTGACTCTGTTTTCAATCTTTCAATTAAGATACTAAGTGTGTGCATAAGTGTGCATTATGTGATCCTATTGAATGGATGACTAAGGTGTTTAGCTAGGGAAAATCCAATGCTTGATTTACATGCGATTCTAAGTACTTGTACATTATAATTCTGTACAAGTTTTTACAATGATTACATTTGCATGAAAATATAAATACTTCACGTTGGATTTCCCTTATAGTTGTGTCATCCTGCACACTCAAGTAGCTCGTTAGATAAATAAGAATGAAATGTTTGTCATCATCGAAACAAAGGGGATTTATCATAATATCCAATTTATCCAACAATCTCCCCCTTTTTGAAGATGACAAATATTTCTTAAATATGAAATAAGGAAATATAAATCATGTGAGTTTCATACCTGGAAATTTACCTTTTGTAGCCATTTATGTTTTTCAAGTGAGTGCTGGCCAAGATATGATGAAAACTCCTTTATATATACTTTTATATTCTTTCTCCCTCTTTGTCATTTCAAAAAGATATCCAAGTTGAATGTTTTATTGATCTTCTCCCCCTTAATGTAATGCTCCCCCGTAATTAGATATCCTATTAGGAACATGGATTTGTATCTAATTTATCCACAATTTGTTTCTCAATCATTCGCAAGGATGTTAGGCCTTGAAATGATATGAGATTCCCTTAAGCATATGATGAATGGATTTCTCATATAGCAAAGAATGTTAAGTTATAGATTAAATGAGAATCCTAAAAATATCTCCATCCAAAAGCAAGGGATGTTAAGCCCCATTTTGGGTAGAGAGTTCCTTCAAGTATACGATATAGATTTCTTAAAAAAAATATTCAGCTACACATAGTGATAGCAAAGTTTTTGTAAGCTTCTTTTAAACAATTATCAAAGTTTTAATGATCTCCCCCTCTTTCTTATGCTTTGCTCCCCCTTCGATAGACATCTCAAATGAAAGTTTGAATACTCAGTGAATACATAAAATGTCCAAGATTTTAAAGATGTATGCAATTTTGTCAATCTGGAAAAACAGAAACCCAGTCGGTCGACAGTTGCTCGACCGACAATGTTCTCGGTCGACCAGTTGCTCGACCGAGAGTGTTTCTGGAGAACTATTTTGTTATTTTAATTTGTAATAGTTGCCTGTTTTAATTATTATAATTCCCTTATTTGTTATGCTCTACAATAATGAACTGATAACCCATATTTTGAAGATAACATCATAAGCCAAACAAATAACCATGTAAATAAGAATGGCAAATTTCATTCAATAACATGAGGAAGATTACAATCATATGGAATACAACTATTACAACACCAACACTTCACAGGAAAGATTTAAGAATTACATCAATGTCCGGATCTTTCCCAAGAAATGGCTCAGCTCCATAGTATTGGACCAAAGTTTTCCAATCCAAAGCACCAGTTGTAGTCAACGCATATGCTTCCAGGAAAGTGGGAACTCGGTCAAAACGGAAGTGAGCAGCTATGTCTTGCAATTGTATGGACGAAAATTGAGTATGTGCAAGATCCATTGATGGTGAAGGTGGAGGTTGATAGTAGTTGTATGAGGGGTTAAATGGGTCGAGCATGCCAGGGTTTAAAGAATGCGGATATTCATCGGTTTGGCCAGGAGAAAGGTTTTGCATTCTTTGATTCAAATATGTCATGGCATGGTGATTGTAGTTTAATTGTTTACTAAGATGGTATTGGGAGCCAGCAATATAAGTAAGGGTATTTTGGATGGGATCAATGGAAAGGTTAGTAGAAGGAGGGGGTGGTATATCCTGATGTGATGACTCTCCTTCTACTCTTGCCTTTTTATGGCCAAAGTCAATCCCCATCTTCTCTACGGTGTTCTTACTTATCTTTGGTGGTCTACGCTCCCATATATATCCCATATCTTCAAGGTTTACCTTAAGACAATGTTGAGTAATCTGGCATACAAAATCGGCATATGGTGGATTGCCAGAAAACTCAAGCATATTTTTAAGTACTATGTGAATGAAGTTGATGGGAATTTCTTTTATGATAGCATAAATGAGACACATACGGAAAATGGGAACCTCGGATTTATTGGCTCGTGGATGTATATTGGTGGAAACAATGAGGTTTACTATTCTACATGCCGGTTTTAGGTTTATAGCATAATAGGTTCCCCTATCTTCATGACACGTGGTATTGGCTTGAAATATGGCTCTTTTGATATCACTTAAGCTAATGGTATGGTCATCATCGGAAAATAAATTTATTGGATTGCTGGTGGTAAGGTCAAGGAAATCTTGATATTCATCTATATCAATTTCAAGCATGTCAAGAATATCCCCTTCGGAAAACTTAAAACTATGCCCATTGACCATGGTGTAGAAGAAAGTGGTGTCATTTTCGGTGTGAGATAGAAGATTGGCATAGAATTCGTTTACTACCTTAATGGAGTAGGAAGGAAAGGATGGATTGATGAAGTCCTTCAGCTTTTGTACTCCAAAAAGATGCTCCAGGTCGACTATGTTGATGAAGTCCATCACTTCGACCGGACGTCGGGGAAGAGGAGCTTTAGAGGAAAGCCGAAAGTATCTGTCTCCGGCATCTCCGTCGACGAAAGCTATGTCATTGATGATCGTCAATGGCGGAGTGGCTTCCCTCTCTTCTCTTCTTTTTCTTCCAGCAACTTTCTTCTTCCCTCGGACAGTTGATGATGAGGCCATTGTGTTTCTTGAGAGTGAAGAAGAAGCAAGGAAGATTTGAGAGTAAGAGTGCTGAAGGAATGCACAAAATTGCACAAGAGATGGACTATGGAAGCAAGGAAATGCAAGTGTGAGTAAGTGGCTCGTTTTTGCACTTATTTATAGAATTTCAGCGACCCGGTCGGTCGACGGCTCGTCGACCGAGCGTCCGCAACGGTCAAGTTGCAGATGCGCCACTTGGTCCTCCAACGGTAAAGAAAACGGTCATAACGGTCGGGTCGCAACGGTCATATCCAACGGCTATTTCTCGGTCGAGCGCTTGTCGACCGACATTGTCTCGGTCGAGCACTCGTCGACCGACAGTTTGTCTGAGACTGAGTCTGTTTAGAATTTATCGGTCGAGTGAGACGGGCTGACCGAGTGGTTCTCGGTCGAGCACTCGTCGACCGACTAACTTTCTGAGTTCAATCTTAATGCAAATCATAGAACATTTTTGTAGAGCATATGTATATTCTAAGGGAGTAATAATATTTAAGGCTTTTGATTACCACAAATGATTTGACGTTTTAATTTAAAAATGTGCTAAGATAAAGTTCAATAAAATAATGTTCAAATAAACAGTTTTTATCAAAGTTTATTTTAGGTCGCCCTTGATTACGACCATAGCGCCCCTTGGTCAAATTTTATTTTAACCAAGAGGCATATTTTGCAGGTTTCCAGTATGAATCATTTATATGCGAAGTATGAGTTCTGCAGATAGCTTGCAAATATCAATTTGAGACACATTAAAGTGTACTAATTTTGAGAGCTGCATATTCAAGAATAATATCCATTCATGAATTTAAGATTACTTATAATATAAAAGCATACACAAAAATTTATTTGAAACATTTTTATTCATTGCAAGTATTTCTGAAAAAAGAATGATTAAATAGAATCTTTCAAGAATAATTTTCACATACAATGTAAAGATTTTGTTATCCCTAAATGTTAAGTTGAGATAGACATAAGGATATACAAATTTAGATCTATGGTCATATCTCAACTTAGTCGAACCTATTTAATTTGGGGTTTTTGGAACCCATACCATTTCGACATGCTTTTTCTTGTATGGACATGAAAAAGAATAATGTCCAAGGCGTGAGCAATAATGACAACAAATTGAATCAACCTCAAGCCTTTTTCTATAGTTTTGATCTAGGTTATTCTTGGGTATATACATTTTTGTGCCTCTAGGTATATAAGCAGATTGACTCGCTTGTGTCCTTCTAGGTTGTTGATGGGATTTCTCATTAGGCTTATAACCTAGTCCTCTTCTCCCTATTTGATGATAGGAATTTTCTAGTATATTATCAAGGATTCCATTGTTGCTTAACTTGCTAACTTTTTGTTGCAACTTAACGATCTCATCCATTCTTTTCTTGATATCTAACTTTGCTTGATCTAGATTGGATGATAACATATTTCTTTCTTTCACTATATTGTCATAATCTACATGGGTGCACAATATAGGTTGTTTTTGAATATCATTTAACTTTGCAAGCAATTCAGTCTTTTCTTGACATAGAAGATCATAGTTAGTCTCTAGAGTGAAAATTTTCACTTCACTATTACTCAGAGATGATTTCAAAGTACGATTGTCAGACATAATGCTATCTTTTTCAAAACCAAGAGTATTCAATTTAGCATATAAATCATCATTTTCGGATGTAAGCTCAAGAAGTCTAGCATTTAGATCATCATTTTCTTTATTTGATTTCTTTAATTTCTTTTTGTATTCAACATATTTGTTATGTGTTTCTTCAATAATAGCAACTAACTCCTCCTTGGGTAAATCAAGCAAACTTACCTCTTCTTCTTCTTCCTCACTTATTGTAGCAACGAAACACTCTTTATGTGCATCTCTTTTCTTTGACCTCCATGGACATTTAGACGTAGAGTGCTTTGTTCCCAAGCACCAATTGCAACTTGTCGAACTTTGGTCCATGCTCCTTTTCTTGTGGTTGTAGTCACCTCCTCCCTTTATTTCTTCAAGACCTTGTTAGGGCTCCTTGAAGCCTGCTCTGATACCAATTGAAAACCTCTAGAGGGGGGGGTGAATAGAGTTTTATAGAGATTTTAAAATAATTTAAACTCAAACAACCAAAGTAAAGATTGAGAAGAGGAACACAGGTGTTTAGAGTGGTTCCACCTTAGCAAATACTAAGGAGTCAGTCCACTACCCGGTTGCTTACCCAACCGGGATTTTGAAAGTACTAAATTTTATTACCTCTCAAGGATGTTACATAAAATTTACAATACTTTCTAAACACCCTTTGGACAGCCTTCACCCTGAAGTAGTCTTGCCAACCTCGAAGCAGCCTTCCTTGAAGTAACTTCAAGCTCCCCCTTGAAGTAGCCTTCCTCCTGAAGTAGCTTCCCGTCAAGACAGCCTTCCGAAGTAGTCCAAAGTCCTCCTCTTCACACGAAGAGCTTCAACCTCTCCAATCCGCAGCCTCCTACCTGGAGTAGCAAGGAGAGTACAAGTAATACAAAGGAACGAGAAAGGAATAAAAGAAAATACAACTTATCCTTGTAGCTCAAGGCTTGATTTCCCTAGATCAAGCGTTTGGATTTTCCTAGCCAATATGATGGACTTGTGATTGCTAGGGTTAGGAAAATCTAGCCTATAGGATGAGCTTTAGCAAAGGAGAAAAATGGCCAATTGATCACACAGCTCAGTTCACACAGATTGCATAAGAGAGCTCAAGTATTTTCTCAAGTATAGCAAGTGTAAGAAGTGTATCATAGTGTCCTATGGCTTGTCCTATTTATAGGAATGGCCTAAGTATGCTTAAGGACATTCTAGACAACTTCTAGGGGGTTCCTAGTGCTTAACTAGCCGTTAGGAATAAGTTAGGTGCATTAGCAACGGCTAGTTAATTAATTCTGCAGTTGCTGTCAGAGACCATCTCGGTCGAGGACTTGTCGACCGAGATGTCCAGTCGGTCGAGGATTTGTCGACCGACAGGCTCTCTGGATTAACGTTTATTTGCAACTGTTAACTGCTGTGTCTAACGGCTATTTTTGGTCAATCTCGGTCGAGAGGTTTGTCGACCGAGAGTGTCTCGGTCGAGGAGTGTGGTCGACCGAGATTGACTCTGTTTTCAATCTTTCAATTAAGATACTAAGTGTGTGCATAAGTGTGCATTATGTGATCCTATTGAATGGATGACTAAGGTGTTTAGCTAGGGAAAATCCAATGCTTGATTTACATGCGATTCTAAGTACTTGTACATTATAATTTTGTACAAGTTTTTACAATGATTACATTTGCATGAAAATATAAATACTTCACGTTGGATTTCCCTTATAGTTGTGTCATCCTGCACACTCAAGTAGCTCGTTAGATAAATAAGAATGAAATGTTTGTCATCATCGAAACAAAGGGGATTTATCATAATATCCAATTTATCCAACACAGTGACATACCAGTCAAACTGCCAACAGTGACATATAGTCAACTGATAACAACTAGTTCGTACTTGGTACAAGTTACGACACTAGAACACAGGGTATACAAAACCCTCTAATCCGAGGTACAACCGCAGTTGTCCTCAATCACATCAAATGTCTGAGGCATGACCATAGCCATCCTCCATAACCTGCAATTGTGGATGACAAGAATATATCCTCAACTTGCCACCCCCACATACTCAACAGTATGCGCTCCGAGTTTCCCTTGGGAATACTCGTTTCACCATTCAGTAAATTCTGACACTGAAGATGGCTCTACGGCACAGGGCTCTACATGATTAGGGTTACACTTGATTAATTACTGCCAATTGAATGCGTTAAGGCTTTATCATACAAGTGGACATTCAAACCCTAATTATTTTCTAACAAGAATATATGTATAATGAATTCAAAGGATATAAAACATTTGATGTAAAAATCTTAATCATATTACCACATCCTATCATTCATTGCAAATTAATGGACCACACTTATCATGATACTATTTCCAAGATGCCAATATCTTATCACAAGTTCCAGGGTTTTAACCCTTATTGGAACATAAAGAGGATTTCACCTCAATCATAGCTTCAAGCTTGCCCAAAGGTCATTAAGACCATCACATTATGTATAGTAAGGTTATCATCATCATTCCATGCCTTAAACAAGGCTCAAAAGATCATTAGCACATATGTATCCATAGATATTAACATGGCAATGCACTATGATATTGAAATAGTACTACAATGTGGTTTCAACACAAGAAGAATGTAATTCATTATCACATTAATCATTCAAGAGGTCGGATTATAACCAATCAACATCAAATAATTACATCAAGGTTAGGTACAACAAGCTAGATCATACGGGAGTTACACATCCACTTATTATAGTGATTTATCAAATATAACTATACAATGGCAAAGGTAATGCTGCCAATTAATGGAATTGAACCATTAAATTATATTCACTAGGAACCACATATAATAACATGTGATTTATTCAAATCCATTGGATGTTAAAGCATCCAATATTATTCATTGGATCAGGTTCATTGTTCAAGGTTATCAATTGAAGTATAGGTCTAACCATTAGATCAATTGAACCTAGGAACCATTGGTTCAAGGTATAGTCAAATCTACAATTACATTCCTAATTCATCATATATGGTGATGACCTGATCCACCATTAATTGTAATCATTAAGTCACCATTGGTTGCTAGATCAGTAATACATTCAATTAACATCATCAAATAATAGGCCAATATCATCATCGATTGATAACATCATTAAAATACTTAGTGGATGATAATTAAATGTATAATTGAGTCAAAACTTGTCCTAAGGTGGTAACCATAGGTTGTAACTATAAATTTGACACCCTTGATCACGAACATAAGTTGCTAAGATAGCAACACTATTGGTTATTGAATGGTATAACAATCAATTATGTGATAGGGAAGGAAATAGTTTAAAAACCCTAATTTGCACCATCATTTGTTTTGTACATAATGCCATAGGTTGTTGCTATCAACCTGTCCCAAATCATGTTACACCTTATAAAGGCTTTACACAAGTTTACAGGTTCATATAGAACTGGAATAAAATAGGAAACACCACAAAATTCGTAATTCTAAACAAGCATAATTCCACTATGCTTAGATCATAACATTCAAGCATAATCATGAACTAACAAGCTTCTAATAAGCAATATAAGTGAAGAATGTTATATAACTCGCCTCTATAGAGTAGTTCAGATATCCAACAGCAAAAATCTCGAGCAAATAGGGCAAGGAAACCTTGGATTCAGATCTGAATTTGGCCAACTATGCAATTCTCTCCACAAACAAGCAAAACCCTAGAAAAGAGACAAGAAGGAAGGAGTTTTGAGTTCTAGGGGAACTTTCACCATGGAAAACCATGGTTCCGACCTGGAGAGATGTAGGAGGAAGAGGAAAAAAGAATTGGACGGAGGAAATAATGAAAAACTTACACTTTTAGGTTAGTATCACTTGGGGGAAGCATCATACACCCAAAAAGAGAATCAATTTCAACCCTAGAATTTGTTTCCAAGAGGATCCCCACCTTCTTCTTCCTTGGGCAGCAAAAATCGCAGCTGAACAGAGGGAGGACGAGGCTGGGAGAAGGAGAGAGAGAATGGAGAGCAAATGGCTCGTTTGGGGCTTTTGGATAAGTATATAACACTTTAATATTAAGAAAAAGAAAAAAAATTGAAATTCTAATATATATCCAAGTATCCATGGCTTTATATTATTAAAATACATAAGCACACACACACACACACAGCTCTCCCACCGTCCCTCTAGACCTGCTTGGCTTGCCTTTGACGAAATTCTCAGCCAATCACATAATTCCTTAGTTGATAGCTACTAAAGGTAGCTCATCCATGAAGGGGGAAAACCCTAAATTGCCCTTGATAAAAACACCTTCAAAGCATGACTCAAATAGGGTCCCCATGGCTCACAAATCTCAAGAATGATAATATAACAACTAAGGAATATAATGTATGTGACAAATTGCAAAGAAAACCCCTCAATTGGGTAAATTGCAGAAAAGTCTGAAATATATGGAAAATTGCATAACTTTCTCAAACAGTGTCCAAATTGGACCAAATTTGAAACTTAAGCTTGCGTTATGATTTCAAAACATATCAAAAGGTTATATTAGAGTTATAAGCATTCAAGTATGGTAATTAAGCTCCTTCAACTCATTAAGAAAGTTTAGGGGCCTTACACATATGGTGCTCGTTGTCTAGAGTAGCTACACTGGTCTACACCATGTTCTCACCCTTTTCACTAGTTTTCATGGCACTGTACTCTCTACTATGTGTGGAACACTCATTTTATGCATTTGGTTTTTTATTCCAATCGGATCGAACCTCAATAGTTTTCTCTAACGCTTGTTTTATCAGAGAAAAACTACATAATATTTTAATATATATATGTATTACAAAAATGTGTCCCCACACATGTACGAGTAGGAGGTGGTCATGTAACCAAAGTGAAAGTGTATGACATCAGTCTAGAAGAGAGAGTAGTACTAGATTAGATGTCTAGAGTCTTGTTTGGAATATGTGATAGATGGAATAGATGAAATAAGTTTTGATGATATGTTGTAAGTCTTATATAGATGATATAAGATGGTTTATAATAATATATGTTTGTATTTGAGGACTTAAGTTCAGTTTTGAGGATTTGAGATAAGTTTTGATGATGCAAGTAACTAGGCTTTATGCAATAAGATATGTTAAGTTAAGACAAGGTTGTGAGTCAGCATGAGCCACAAGATCTTTTATAAAGGAGGACCTCTAGTGTTAGGACCAGTTTTAGGGTTAACTCCATAGAGAGTGAGACCCATTGGGAGAAGGTCAGAGAACCTAAACTCCAAGATATGAGATGATGAGAAATATGTGATATGATAGACCCTAAACTAGAATACTTCTGATTGATTGAGATGAGTTGCTTTACACATGATTCCTATAGTCACGTTGAACATGATATGTCCTTGGGAGGACCAAACCCTAGAGTTAGAGAGAGGCTGGTTATGTGCATATGTAAATAAGAATATGAGTGTCTGCCATCTGGGTGAGGGAGAGAGCCCAAGACCCTGGATGAGGTAGCTATGTTAGTTTCTGTGAAGCCTCAAACTCGGGTTGGTGGTTCCCCACATAGGACACTAGTGACATGTTGTGTAAAAGATAGTGTTAAGTAAGAATAACTCATGGGTAGAGGCCTATGAAGAGTATTTCATATCATGTTTTGGTTTGTGCTATGTGCCTAGAGCTCATAAAGCAATTGACTAGTGCCAATGAGGTATACCCAATAACCCTAGATCAGGGAGGGAAGATAAAGTATATGCATATGAGATACTCATAGAGTTGAGTTAGCTCAGAGAGACCGAGCATGACAATACCCTCATGATATGGGTTGGGAGAACCTCATTTGGACTAGACAAAGCTTTGATATATGTTTAAAAGCTACTCACATAAGTTGGTTTAGCACAACCATGATATAACACATATAAGAATGTGATCTAACCTCGAGATGCGATATATAGACATGATGTGATGGAAAACCTGGAGATAGTTTAATAGGTACAAATGCATAAATGGTTAACCATATATATGAATAATGATGATGATAATGTAAAATTGTTGGATAATCTTGTGATGAAATCACTAGTAAATGTTGCAATTTATGATAAGCAATGAAATAAGATCAAATGAATGAAACATGTTACATGAGGTGTTAATCTTAATGCTTAACAAAGAAAAAAATATAGAGTTTGACAATTAGCACAACATAATGAAGATTACACCTTGTTATGATCTATATGGATAAAATGTGTTAACTTTAGTTAACTCCCTCCTAAAAGGCATATGTTAATGTTGAACATGTTCTAACAATTATCTCAATAAAATGGTGATGACACATTGATATAATGGGCTAATTCTAGTTAACTCCTTTAGAACATGGTAATATGATGTGGGAACCCTAATGCATGGGTAAAGATAAGGTTGCAACCCTAAGATATGAGATATGTCATGACATAACCAGAGTTTCTAAACCCTTGTTTTAACCTTACATGAAGGGGTGTTTCACCCTAGATTTTTTTTAAACCTCCTAATAGTGGTTTGGATATGAGTAAGGAGCTTTGTTTTTGGATACGTTGCACATAGAGAGGTGCCTTGTATGTGGATTTGAAATCTTTGGTTTTCCTCGGAGTAGGAGGATGTCTTAATTTTGAGGATGAAATTTCTTTTAAGATGTATATGATGTGACAGACTGGATTTCTAGCTTAATTTCGAGGACGAAATTTATTTTAAGGTGTGTAGGATGTGATGGAGTGGACTTTTAAAACATACATATATATATATATATATATATATATATATATATATATAAGTTATAATAAGAGGTTCAAGTATTTTTGGAAAAATTTAAAGATCAAATGATTGCCATTACAATTGTTTTTGCTAGATATATGTACCTTCTTAAAGGAATTAATTGGTCAATCTTTTAGTGTATTATTGAGACCAAGTTGAGTAGAAGGTGTAACAATGAGTTGCTAAACAATATTCAAAATTTGGTGATGATTAGACCACCCAATCATAATCTATCAAGGTTTAGAATTTGCAAATTATTTAATACATTATAATGATTTGGATCAAGGTTTTTGATCCGTTAATCAAAGAACAGTTTCTATGGGATGTCACGCCCCTGCATTAAGTGTTGGCTGCGTGGACAAGGTCTAAACTATATAGGATTGATCTCATGGATATAACCTTGGAATGAAGATGCCACTAATCTGCTCTCATAGTCCCTTGGTTATGCGTTAATAGGACTCCACCTCTGGTCAAGCCGGGATCGTGGGGCAGTTACCCGTGATGGAGTTGAATGATCTCACGTCATGAGTAGTTTCCTGAGGATGAAAGGTATGTAGGTGGTGGTCTTAGACCTTCTGAGACCTATAGAATGACCCCCTCCTCACACAAGTAGGATTTCTTCACCGTCACCTCCACGAGAACCAGGTATGGGTGAAAGACCTCAAGACCACAAGGCATGCATACGGCCAAGAGGATGACAACCATGGATGGTGGTTTTGTGGAAACAAAGCTCCAGTCCGACATGAAAAGTAGTAAACGGACCTTGGAGGAGGAGCCCTCCTCCTGATTTGGTGGTGGCAGGCTTGAGGAGTATTCGTTCCAGCCCCTCCGAAGCAGCGAGCGTGAGAATATGAGGGCGACCCTAGCGACACTCTCCGTCTATTGATCGCACTCCAGCGAGGAGACCAGCAATGCTGACACACAGGGAGGGCGCAGCGCTATAGAAAATGACACGAGGGGGGTGTCTTGCGTGGGACCTGAGAAAGGAGAGGATTCACCACCATCCTAATCCAAGCGGAGAAGGAATGCATCAGGATGATGTATTAGACGAGTGGAGGAGGACACCACAGCTTTTTTTTTCTCCTCGTTGTTGGGTCCGCGGCAACTGTTCAAGGAGGAGCTTTGGAGGACAAAGTAGAAGGTCACAGTCAAGAGGATGACCTTGTAACCGATCTCTGGTCGGGGTCTAACCTTGAGGCGGTGCCCAGTCGACCACCTCTGTGTTTTGTAGAGTTGTGCATCGACCAAGGAAACATCAGAGGATGAAGAATGCGACAACCGTTCTCAAAGAGACGACGCTTAGCATTCAGGCAGAATTCCCGCGGAACAGGACGAGCCAACTCAGGTTGACGGATCCTTGCATCCATGGATCCAACCCAGGATCTGGACCGGGTCCCAGCCTGGAAGAGCAGCGCCCTCCTGAGGGCCACGTGGCGGGCTGCCATTGGCCGAACAAGGTAAAGACCCAATAATCTCACAATTCTTCAATAAATCATAGTAATTACTTTGATTATCAGAAAATTACAAACAAATTACTTTGATTATCAGAAAATTACAACATACCGAACTTCTCAAAAAAATGAGTAGAACATAGTAGAACTATAATATAAGGCTTTTGATGCACTAATAATAGTAATATCATGTAAGTTGTGAAATTCTTATCTCATAGATAATAAATACCAAACGATGGCCTAAAATTATGAGAAAATGTCAGTAAATCCAGATTCATGTTTATAATTCATCCGAGGTCAGATATTATGATGTTGATGCACGAAATCATGTAATTTTCTTAGAATGGCTATTCATGGCTGATAACCCTAAATAATATGCAATAAATACATACATGCTCAATAAATGATGAAATTTACAGAGTAAGATCATATCATTATATGGAACCTCAGATGTAATTATGCAATCATGATGATGCATAGAATGCATATTACATGAAGATGACCCTTAATACATGGGATGAAACCCTATTTTTGTATAATACATGTAATCCAAGTTTAATATGTATAAAGAATGATACAGAACCTGATATTCAGATTATGTATCCTAATCTGGAATATGAGATTAGTAAGCTAATTTCCAAATTAGGAACATAACAATGAGATGATAAGACAAGTAATGAAGTATATATCCTAATGAGATAGGGTAAACCTTAAAATGGTAATAACTAGGGTTAAGATGAGAACCTAATGGTGATATATGGTCTTGTCTTAATCAGGGTTGACCAAGATGTAGATGATATGAGGATATGATAATTAGGTTTGTTCTTGATCAAGGTACGCCATTACCTCTTACTTGGCTAATTATACATTATGCTTGTGTTATATGTAGTAAAATACTTGGCATGTGATATTGGATGAAATGATTGTTCTTATATGATATCTTGCTTGATTTTCCATACTTATGGCTATGAACACATGAAACATAAGATATTTGATCCATTATATGATAGCAGTAAACTCTTTGGTAGTATAGTGCATTGAAGTGATCTCAAACTCTTTGGTAGTTGATCACATGTGTTAGATCTCAAACTCTTTGGTAGTAGATCACACGTAAAATGATCTCAAACTCTTTGGTAGTAGATCATAAGGCCTAAAAACATCAAAGCTCTTGGGGGCAGATGTACAAGATATATGATGGAAATGTGATCAAAATATATGTGTTCTCTTTTGTTAATGAATATCTTTTTTCCAGTATATGCTATTCCTTATATTTGTTTATTGCTTCCAAGTATTAGTTTTATCCTTATTGCCAAGTATGATGAGAGGTATATAAAAGACACATAGGCATACTCAGTACAATATTCTTGAATATTGTGCTGACGTGTACTACATGTAATCTTTTGTTTAGGTTGTCGTTGTTCTCTTGAAGATCCAGGATAGTGAGAGTTGTGTGGCGAGCTGATGTATAGGTAGACATGTTGTCTTAAGATTCTATAGTTTAGTTGTAGTACATGCATGTGTGTAAGTTTGCTGTTCAATATGTAATATCAAATGATGTAACAATTCATGTTGTAACTATATGTTGAATGATGAACATGTGTGCATGGTTTTATTATTGTTCATGTGCATGTGCTACTGATTGTTTCCTTCTGACTCCCTTGATTTTCTTCTTCTTAGCCTAGTGTGGGGTGCTTAAATTGGAATTCTCACTGAGGTGATGGTTTCAATTTGGACGTCACACATCAGATTAAGTTTTAGAAAATCCGGGGATGTCACATTATACATATGTTGGCACACATATGGCCTTATGATTTGCATGAAATAAATAAACATCCAAGAAGGTTTATTGGCAATACATGTGGAAAACATCCAGAAAAATCTTAGAAGTTGATAAGGCAATTAACCATTTGTAACCACATGCATTTTTTCAAGATGAGTAATTCACAACTCTAATATAAGAATATGCAAACAAACAAGCAGTCAACCTATAATCAAGGTTTAACACTCAAGTATTACTATGTGTTTACAACATATCCATTAAGACTGACTTGGGCTTAAAGTTAGAGATTTAGGGTCAAATTAGGATTTCATTAGGGTTAGGCTTCCCAAACCCTAACTGTTGTATTTTAAGACTTTTCAACTTAATAAACCCTAATTTTAGAAACATGTGAACTCTTTAACCTATATTAGATCCAAGATGGTATTTTTATCAAATTAGATTAGACTTTATTCATTAAGACCAACTAATCAAACTGACCCTTAACCCCTTGAAACTTGGGTCTTCATGTGTTAAATTACATTAAAGTAGGCATATTAATGTTTTTGGAATTTGAAGTAGACTTAGACCTTAAAACCTATTTTATTGGATTCTACATATTTTCCTGATGAAAATCATGCATATATGTTATATTTGGACCTACCCATTAGTTACAAAAATCTTCAAAAATTAATTACTCTTAGCCAGCCATGACTCGCTACATGGGTGACCAACTGGACTTAGGATACACCATTTGGGTTGGAATCACCCACGTGGCAGAGTGTAAAAAAGAAAGCAAAAGACTTCTTTGCCACTTACCTCACAACAACTAATTAAGGGCAAAATAGTAAACTCCCCTGAGTTCGTCTTCCACCTCCTCCTATCTCTACTCGTGAGTAGTCTTTGGGAGAGTCAACACCAGTGTTGAATTCATGCTTCAATCCTCCCAAGAAGCAAGTGAGTATGTTACCTTCTCTTCCATGTCCTCGCAAACTTGTTGATGGTTGCCAATTGCCCAGAGACGGCACAAATAGGAAGGGTGGGAAGGAGGTTCCCCAACTTGGTACAGAGAAGAAAAGGGAGAGAAGGTAGGGGTATGGCGATGGAATTGGAGGTAGGGGGATGATCCTCGATTCACGTAGGGTATCATGAAGCTCTGGTCTTGCAAGGGAGGGTTCTATACTTTACATAGCCATGGCCCCAAAGGGTTGCCCACCACTAGGATATGGAGATTGGGGAAAGCCATTATAGACTTATATCTAGGGAAACTAGGGATCATGATATCTGGAATCATTTTCAGAATTCATTAGGAGTGTTTCTAGACTTATATCTAGATCACAAAGGGAGAAATCTATAATAGGGGAGATTAGGATCCCTATAGCTGGTTTCCTAAATAGGGCAAAGGTTAGAGGTGATCTTTCGATCCTCAATCAGTGATCTAAGGGCTCCGGGTGTGTGTGAGATCATAAAGAGTGGGGCCCTACTTTTAGATTTTAAATTAAAATGTGATAAATCACCTTTTTTTGGTTAACCCTTCCACTTTAGGGTATCCTGATAAATTTATAACTCACTCTCCCTTATCTAATCGATTCTAAAATTTAAAGGAAACTTTTAATAGTTTAATCTCAAGTTGGTCAAAGTTTGGTGATAATATGGAAGTTTAAAACCCTTTTCTTGCCTTCCAAGCATATGCTTTGTTTACATCATTTAAGGCATATCTTTTCATTGAGTGCAAGGTAAGGCCAAAATAATTTTATTAGTTGCCTTTAACATATCTTTCTAGAAAATTCCAATAATTCCCTATTTTAGTCATCGATTATTCATTTCTTTTGGGAATTCCTTTACTATTATGTTTTCCACTCTTTAGCCAATCATTATTAAATAATTATTGAAAATAGTATACAACACGAAAACCCTTTTTATATGGATAATTTTTATTCTCAAACCAAAACTTTCAATCAAGGCATAGAAATTCCAAGCTTTCTAATATGTCCTTCACACCATTATTTACATCCAAGTACATATAAAGACATCAAAATTAGTGTTATAACAATCTATGTAGAGGGAATCCAATCTAGTCCAAGTCTATCTCTCAATACTTAGCTCTACTAGCAAGGTCCACATCATCATGTCAAGTCTTCTATGCCTTTCACCTAGAGGTTTGAAGCATACCCCGCAAGAGAAGACAAAGTAGTTGTTGTCATCTTAAAAGCCAATATCTGCATGAAATATGGACTGAGAAACTTTAAGAAAAATGAAATCAAATGTACAAGGCTTCCCATTCAAGAGGAAAAGTACCATTCAAGTGGATACCAAAAGAATATGAATTTTTAGTATGTTGATAATCAACAATTATAATTGTGATAAATCAAAAATAAGATTTGCTACAAAATCACACATAGATATGTTAGGGCACATAAAACATCAACAACAATATTTAACCTTCAAGTAAGTGGGATAAAAATAAAAACTATTGTAAATATAAAGTCATTGGCAGTTAGGGTAGAAATACATAACCTAATAGAGAATGACATACTGCTAGACTCTCAAAAATATAATATCAGGTGGAGAGGAACATCCTAAATGGAAAGGTGTGTTGATATATATAATACGACTGGAAAGGTGCACTTGGGAGGGAATAAAACCCAAGAAGACAAAAACATTATATAACTCTTGATCTATTGAATCACAAATCAGGCATAGTGTAGAGGCAAGTGATAGTTCAGTCATATAATAAATTTAATGAAATTTCCATTACATAAGACTAGAATATGAAAAGTATGCCAGATAAGTGGGCCAAATAGTTCATATCTACAATTAAGGCTTCATAATGAAGAAAAGTACAATTTAGAGTTAATAACAGTATCCAACAAAAGATTTGTATCATCAAACTCACGAGTCAGCATCCCAAAAGAGAGAGTAAAAAGTGTATAGGGTATTTTGTCCCAAAAGACCAAGATAGAGAGAGTGAATATAGTTGATTACTCAATTTGAATGATAAGGAATGTATCATACCTCATATTAACTCTAAATATGTCCAATGTCAACCCTAGGTCCAAGCAATGGTCTTCAAAATGCGTATTAAATGTATTATTTAGAATTAGGGTTAGTTTCACATTAATGACATAAACCTATAAATTGCCATTTTATTATTACTAAATTAGGTTATCAAAACCATGTAATCTTATAGATTATATTTTCATGAGTTCATATCATAATTTACATTATTATTCTGACTTATAGATTATTAGACATAATTTTCTAGATAAATTTTTCAAATTAAGAAAATCCATAAAAATCAGATAATTATTTAATTGGAATCAAGTGATAGAAAAAGTATCATCGGATAGAGAAAAACTCCACATTTTTAAAACATATTCTATTTTATTTTCTTGAGATATTTTCTATGAATTCTAGAAAAGCTGACCAACCAAAATATCCTAATAAGTCACAAATATGGATTTCCCATTTTTATATAAAACCCTATTGAGATGGCCCTATAAAGGGTTTCCATCTGGCCCAGCCTATTGCATGCTTAGTGTGATAAAAAACCAAAAGATGTGAAATGATTATTTTAACCATGAAGGGAAAACAAGAAGCAAAGAATCAATCTCTTTGGAGACATCTGATAAAATTGGAACGATAAAGAGAAGATTAGTGTCACGGAACTGGAATCCTAGTCCCATGATCCAAGCAAATTCCAAAGACAACATGAAGAAGCATGAAATGCTTAGCATAAATGAATAAATAACAAGATAAAGGCACCAATAATAGTCTCAACATCAACAAGATATATTAAACAACATTGTCTTATTACAAGCTTTCCATTACATATTCAAGAGTACAATTTTTACAAGTTTGCTCATGTATGCTAGGGATCTTACAAAAACTACAGCTGGTAGATCTCACCAAGCCCATCAACTTCTAGCCTTTTGTGAACCTATAAAAATATGTGAAATGAGGCGGGTCAAGTACATGAGGTGCCGAGTACAGGGCTAAAGATACATATACATAAGCTTTGCATAATTTGAAAAGATTTACATAAGTAAATGGGAAAGAACAAACAAGTTAAATATTTAGCAAAATGAGAGTCCGTGTTTTATGTCATTTCACTCTAATTATAACATCATTTTGTGCATTCATCAATATCATGTATTCGTAAAGCCTTATATGGACATCTTCTCACTGAAAGAGTCAATGAGGGTGGTCGAGATTATCTAACCCTTTTATCAACGATCCACCCTATCTTGATAACTCAAGTAGGATGCCCAGCCTCATGTCCTTACCCCAAAACTATAGGCAGGTGCATGAGGTTTTTATAATGGAGTTTCTATATTTTGTTTGCAAGTTATAAAACATAGTATGAGACAAACATCGAGTACAATACTAGAGTACTACATGGCAATATTTGAGCAAATAAACAAGCATACATATGTATCACATTCAAGCAAGAAATCCATAGTCATATAATTCACTACTAAAAATGGTCTTTAACTACAACAAAAAATTGTAGCGAAAACTCGATATTTTGTAGCTAAAGGCTTTAACTACATATTTCTTTACGCATACAAATTGTAGTATATGCTCGTATAGCTAAAGCCTTTAACTATATTTTTCAAATATGTAGTTAGATAATCCATTCACTACAAATTCATATGTATCCAGAAGCGCAGCTAGATCTTGTCCTTACATATTTAAATATAAGTATAATTATAGCTAAATGTATATATACAAACACACGCACACACACACATATATATATATTTGGATTATGCATCTCGCTACATTTGTAGTGCCATTTATTACACATACATATATGCATGGTTAGATTATTCATATATTCTGCAATCTGCCAGTACAAAATCTCGTTTAGTAATAAAATAATAGTAGTTAGCCCAAAGTTTGCTCATTATGCCAACAATCGTACTTTCATTTATAATGAAACATCAAATGTACATGGGAAGGACGTATACCATGCCCCTATTACACAATGTGCACAAAAAAAGATATATATATATTAATGATTCATTGAGGTCTACATGCATCTTGGCAAAAAAGTATATATCTTTCTCAACCAGTGTCTTTATAGTCTTCTCCATTTGTTCGATGAGCTGGCAATTGCAGTTGCATGCCAATCACCTTTACAGACATGTCATGTTCATTATGATCTGCTAGGTAACATAACCTCTAAGCTAGCATTGTTCTTTTTTTTAGTAGGAGCATTTGCAATAGCAGTAGTCAAGAATGCAATTAGCATCAACTGAGAAACATCAACATAGCCTTCATAGCCTTCAAACATGGGTTCAACATTTTTGTAAGGACACTTGAATCATAATCTGCAACAATCCAATGCTTTCTTGGTGAGATGCGCTCTAGCGGTATTCTTCCCACACATTGAATACAACTATAGGAACCAAACTCACACAACATAAACATATTAGCCTCCAAGATCATAATCACTATCCAAACAAAGAAGAGTTTTGGGTTTAGACAAAGAAGAGATTTGGGTTTAGACACATGCTTCATAAAAAACCAACATGAAAGCTAATAAGTAAGAAACCAACCTCAGTCAATAATGAGCACATAGAAGGGGAAAAACCATAGCATCATAGGTTAAACCCCATCGCTTTTCATAGATTATAGACCATGCTAGAGTTGTAACTTCAGATATACAACTTTAACACATACTGCAAAAGAAATGATAGACTAACTCCAACCAGGCTAGCTGCAAGAGATAGAGAAAGTTGTCAACATGCATGAAACAGACTCTGAAAACCTGAAAAAAGACTAGCTAAAAGTTAGCTCAATCTTTATCCAGCCAACAAGGAAGCAAAAGGAAGGCATAGACACAACACCAAGAGAGAGATAACATATAAAACTATTAGCTCAGCATATGAATAACCGTGTGGAATTCAAGAATAAGACAATGCAATTTCTTTATAGTGTTTGAAGCTATCCATGAAATTAGAGCTATGCTACAGTCATGTTGGGTCTGACTGAGGTGAAAATCACTAAAGGGGTTCCTAGAAGCATTCACCAAGATAGATCATACTAACAATGCAGGTTAATAAGACTCCCTGGATGCTTACTATATATTTCTTTCTCATAACAAATTCTATAATTTACAAACTTTTTTACTAATGCATCAATGTTTATTTTATCTCATTCAAAATTCGCAACTAGGATATAGAAAATAAAAAGAAGTGCTAAAAAGCAAACCTACCCACAACAAACCCAGAAGGGCCAAGAATGGAAAACGAAATAGAAGGCCAAGAAACAATTTAGCTTCATCTAAGGTCTTCCCAGCAGCTGCACAAATAGTTAGACATGACTCAGCTGCATCACAAAAAGAAGGCATATGCATAAATCTAAAACATAAAGTAGCCTCATCCTGGAGGGAAAAATCAACATGCTTCAATTAGCATATCACAAGTTTCAATCTAGGAAGAACAAATGCAGTTGCAACAGTCTAATTGGTGAGTGTTACCAACTCAGAGAGCATGAGAGGAAATATAGGTCTATCCTGAACCTGTCCAAGGTGTAGACAAGAAGATAAAAGCTTGTTTCACTCAATCCAAGGTTGCAACTGGAGCAAACCCATTTCAGAACTACTAATCTGAGGTGCCATGATAAGTATGAAACTAAGAACAAGATATAAAAAGGTTGTGAAACTAAAAGTATATGTTCTGAATTTTTGTCTACCAACATCAACATTGACTTCAACGATCTGTACTTTCTGAATTTTTTGGCCAAATGCATAAACCACTAATGTAGGACCATTAGGAAAGTTAATGACCAATGATTCACATACATGGAAGAAACATTTATATCCTCAAGAATTTTAATTGCCATAAATTCAGTTAAGATACGCTAGCATATGATCAAAGTTTACAAAAAAGAGCAATATAATGAAGTACCTTTACTGGATACTGGAACCCAGTGAGATATTCAAACTTGACAAAGGCATAATATACTCCTACATCATGTTCACTAAACAATTCTATTAACAGAGGACATAATTAAATCTTAGAAAAATAGATCCCTTTCTCTAACAGGGAGAGTTATTATATAATACCATTAATCCTCATATCCATATGAACCAAATCCGTGAAGATACAACAAGAGCTGCCCTTGAATGAGACACAACAGTGATGCTGCACATTTCAATGAGTAGAGTACTTTAGATGAACCATAATTCAGCAAGACAATAGCCATCAATATCGTAATAACACTCTATTCAGATGTTAAATGGTAATGGTAACTAACTTGTGGTTATACGGGGCAAGTCCTAACAACAAATTCAATTGCATCCTTGTAATGCAAATTAGACACTGTCAAAATAGTAATGAAGAATCTATATCATGCATTATTTCTTTATTGGAGTACTTTTGACTATATCATGTGATTGACCACATGTGCAAAGCAATTCAGAAACCTATGTTCAATCATTCTTTGGTCATCACTCTGTTGAATAAAATATATAAACTTACAAACTAACTGGACTAGAAATGGTGAATGAGATCCTATGAATTTTCTCTGTAGCATAGGTAATAAAAATGTAATAGGGTGATTCCTTAAATATGCCTATGAACTGATAGATAAACAATGGAGATCCTAGAGATTAGTTGTGCTAGATTCATCCTCCAGTAAAGCGTTTATTACATCCATACTAAAAATACATATTACTTCAGTTTGAAAGCCTTCTTGGTATTGGTACCTGGAAACAAACGATATGCATATTATAAGAACTTATCAGTTGGGCCTCAATGGCCACTCACTGGATTGGATGAACAAACATCGTAATGCTCAGAATTTGGTGTGAAGAAAACATAGTCTACAAACAATCCTTGAGACAAAAATATTATTATTCAACAATGTTGCATTAACCATCTCCCTGCAAATGTCAATCTGAAAACAAGACATGCATGTGATCAGGAGAGTTGAGAGATATGAAAAACCTATCTAGAAACTGATGGCCTCAACACCATGTTATTATGTTCATATGCTAATGCTACCAACTGGAAATGAAAGGCAACCAAATACTGAATTCTGATTTCAGATCCTTTAAATTCTGGTTCTTACTTAATAAATTGATGGTGAATGTGCAGCAGTTTTCTCCGGTTGTCTTAGACTTGTGTAAAAACCAAGTCATTTTCAGATGTGATAACCCTTTACCCCAGCTGGCAACTCATGACTTAAGGAATCAGACTGTGGAGATCCTCAAAATGCACTGCCCCATCTGGCGTGATTAGGACTACATTGTTGTTGCCCTCTTCATAACTAGTTTTATCAGTGTTTTTAAACCACACATGGACCACAGTTGTCATGGTATCCAGAACACTACCCAACTGTTGGGATGCATTCAATGCCAAAGTTGATGGGATTCTCCAATGTATACAGGTGACTTAAAGAAAATCCTACTTTACCCAACAAACTGTATTTTAATGATGCAGCTCCAAGGCCATCTTGGACTAATCTTCAGCCAAATATTCCTAGAATCGAGACTCACTCATTTCAATTTTCATCTAACGTAATGTCTCATAGAAACAATTTTCATATTAAAAGCAGCATAAGGCGTGCCTTTAAGCTTAGATGGAGTACCAATAGTGCAATTTCATGAATTTAGTCGATCTTCATACTCGTAAATTCCTACACACCAAATTCTCCACAGACTCGCCATCACTTATCAAGTAGGCCTGATCGATGCAAGCATTGAAAAAGCATACGCGCTACAATGACTTGATATTGGTCAAGATACTTGAATAATCTAAGAGTGGTTTTTTTTACTTGTTCTATGCAGTTTAAGTTGCAAGAAATAAAAAAACTATGTATCTAAAGAATCACATGATAACATGATATGATTGTATAATCAAATGGCTCTTTACCTGTACAGAGATAGCGGTTATTCGATTAACAGTGGAAGTTTCATATTGGATGAATGCATCTGTCTCCAGAGCTAATTCTTCCAAGTCCTTAAAGCTAAAGCAATACACACACACCCCCTCATCTTAAGGAGTGTAATAAGATGCAAGTTCATGTACAACGTTAACTCCAGGTTGATAATGCAAAGCATGCACCTTAGGGCCCATTTGGTATTACCAGTACTAGATGAGGGTGCACTGAGGAAGGCAGTATCACAACCAGAATAAGTATAGCAGCATGTGCTCCAGACGTGGCTCCACAAGATGACCCAGTATGCTCAAGCGGTAGACACTTCACCTCATCATGGATGAAGTCGGTAGTGGTCGAACTAGATGCATCAGTAGTAGTAGACTGTGGTACTACCGCAGTGGTTGTATGAGTATCAGAAGCTGCATTAGCCCAGGCGGGCTTTTCATATTTCTCCAAACATTTCTCTTCAATATGATTAGACCGGCCACAGAAGCTGCAGAACCTTTGACCAATCTAAGGATGTGTAGCAGCAGGAGGTCCAGAAGATGCTCCACGACCATAAGAGCTCCTCCCCCTTCCAGCATCGGGGGGGGGGGGGGTGGGGGGTGGGGGGTGGGGGATGGGGACGAGTGTCATGAGAACGGCCGTGCACACACCTAGTTATGGTATACCCTTGAGATTTAACATAGATCTGCATGGAACACACCCAGTGCTGGTAGTTTCTCCCATCCAGTTTCACAGTAGTAGCTTGACGATGCAGATCCTCGTGTGTAGACGCCATGGTAGGCAGATCACCAATTTCCGACAAAGAGGCAAACGCATAGGTACAGGCAGAACACAACTGCCTAGTTCCTTAGCTAGGTAGCACTAGGCACAAATAAGAGACTGGACGGACCAATTACATATGGGCTACGTCACGACGCAGTAGAAAACCCGATGGTTGAACGCCTACACGGGCAGGCAGAAAAAAAATCGAAGGTGTCCTTCAGTCGAGATTCAAGCCACCAGACAAGCACGTGCAGATCGGAGCCCAATAGCTGGTGGGCTGCTCCGGCGGCTAGCGGCCCCAGCGGTGGGCTGCCCCGGCGGCACTCCTGCTCGTGCGGTGCTGGCAGCAACCAGTGCTGCACTGCGCAACGGCGGAGGGCGACGGGTGCGGGGAGGGGGGCGGAGGCCGGGGGAAGGGGAGAGAGAGAAGGGAGGGAGGGAAGGGGAAGAGTGGCGGCTCTGGATCTAAGCCTGCTCTAGTACCATGAGAGATTTACATAGAAAACTAAAATATTGTACATCTAAATATAAAAGAAAGTATAACCATGTAGGAGCGAGATCCGGTCTGGAGTTTGAAAAAAAATCTATGTTTATGATATTTTGATGTGAAGAAATGCTCACTTCCACAAAATGAAAAAAGATTCTTGTAAAGAGTAGGAGCACCGAATTAAGGTTTCATGTTGGTATATCAAAGTCATATATATGTACTATATTTGCCACATCTATATTGTGATAAAATGAAAAGTATTTGTTGTTGAAAACCCCACAACTATTTATAACTTTGTACTTATAGCTAATGCAATCATGAAGAGAAGGAAGATTCCATACATTTTGAGAAGATGGAAGGAAGAGTAATGGAAGGGGTGATTTGATAAAGCCACTCGAGGTGGTTTCTTCTTCTTGAGTCCATGGAGGGTGAACTTGGTTGCTAATGTATAGAATGAGGAGGCTTTGTTTTGTGGAGGGATACAAGGAATGGGACTATATTTTTTTGGGTTGTTTTAGGCTACCGGTTTTAGTAGCACATGATGTAATTAACTATTGTGCCCCCATGGAGTGTGGGGTGAATGAAAAGACTCCCTTAATACTAAAAAAATGCAGCCAAAGTTCTACAAATATAAAAAAATCTAAGATTGTACCAATAGAAATACTAACATGGATTTTTTAGGCCCTTTAAGGGTTACCAAGAGGAATATACAAAAAGTTGTAATAAAAAAGAGTCCAAATACTAGAAGTGGTTAGCAATGAAAATGTAGGTCAGTAGAAGAATGGAGATTTGATATTCTAAGGACTTGGGAAATCACTTCAGAATCCCAATTCTCCACAATCACATCAACAAGAATATCAATGATCTACACCATAAGAAAAGCACCACTCCCCATTCTATTTTGTTAAGAAATGGCTAATCTTGCAAACATATTCATATGCCATGGAAGAAGCCAACTGGCTTAGAAAAATTTACTATAGTTGTCCAATGTGAGAGACATGGAATAAAACCCACGAAGGATATGAGTCAAGCACTCATCATAAAAGTTTTTGGGACTTCCTTACTACCAAGATGGTACACTAGAGAAACATGATGGAACCTAAATATAAACATCAATCTACTAACCATGGAACATGACTTCGACTTCGAGCTGACTTCAACAGGTGTGGACACGGAAGTTTGTGGAAATGTCGAGGAAATGTCGAGGATTTTTACAACCAAACTTCGATGAAACTTCGACAAAAATTAAGCTAAAAATAGCCATTTTGGGATGAAAATCGACAGATTTCATCAAATCTAGCTAAAAAACACAATATATGTTTACATATAGCCATCCATATAGGTTTACATATGTAGATAAATGCATGCTTACATACAGTCGTCTCCAAACTACGGAGTTCTTCCATATATAAAGTTTGTGACAATAAACAAACTACATAAAAATAGTGTAAATCTATGGTAGATTTAGAAGAGAGAGGATCAATTTGAAACTATTAGCTTAGAATAGTAAAAGATAACATCAAAATCATCTTACCTCAAGCTCCAACACTTTTTCCACCTCACACAGCCAACTCCACAAAATACCAGAAGAATGTCGCCAACTTTGACGACTTCGATAAATGTCGAGGACATTGTGGAATTTTTGTATGGACTTGGGTCAACTTCGCCGACATATGGGGAAATGTCGACATATTCGATGAAATGTCAAGGATGTTATGGAATAAGGATGTTTACATGCATTCGATGTCGCCGACCGTCGACATCGACATTATCGGTGAAATTTTGCCTAATGTCGATGACATTTAGTTCTATGCTACTAACTATATCACCACCTAAGGCTCAGTCTCTAGAAAGTAATTAGATGTTTCTCCACTCATGATCATATTAATAGTGTTCCCTAGGATGGGGTTCTTCTTTGTGATGATAGATGGCTAACAAGTAATAAGATCCTTACTAGCACTAGCATCCCTAACATACCACATGAACTGTAAGACCGCATCATCAACAACATGATCACAACCAACAACAAATGGGAATGAAATTCATTAGGTATTGCTTCCCCAGCAAAACATTGTGCCTATTGAAACACCCCCATCACAAACTTGTGTGATGATGAATGGATCTAAAATGTGTATAATTACTACGGACTTTTAGTGAAGTCAGAGTATCCATATGATTGCAAAACAAAAGACACAAAACCCAACACAGGAAATAGGAAATCATATGAGGAAAACATTTCTTACCATCAAAATCTATTCAAGTGCAAATTGAGTAGAATTGTTTACTCACCAACATGGAGAGTATGAGGAGGCATATAGGGTTTTCCTTTATGTGGAAATAGTGTGAAGAAGATGAAAGTACACTCAATTTGAGATTGCAGTTGGAGCAAACCCATTTAGGAACAACTAATCCCAGTTGATATGTCATGTGGATACTTCACGGGCAAGCGACAAGTCTGGATCTAGCTAAACCAGACCTTAACTAATTCTGAACCGCATTGCCCAGTGATATTCTCTACTGCTTGTTGGGACATTTGGAGGAGAAATGAAGAAGTTCCCCAAAACCTTACATAGGTTGATGAATATAACACCCTAGATTCATTGTTTTCATCTAAATCAAACATTCTACGCCATCATCTTATGATACCATGTTGTACATTTCTAAATTGAGCATAGAAACCTACAAATTATTCATAAATCGTCATACATAAACATAGTAGAATGATATTAAATAGTAAACTTGAGATATACACAACAACTATGATGTAAACTTCTTTATTTATAACCAAAACAATTATATATAGCAGAGAATCTAAAACCAGAGTTTCTGTTATCATACTATGCAACTCTGAAGATCTATCTAAATGATAAATCTGGTGCCTCATACATGAATGATGCCTACATACCTTTTTATGTGTCTTTTTTTCTCGATATCACTGATTTCTGTCGTTGACTATCTCTGTTACAACAATGTACATGGAATAGGGTGTGTCCTTTCCTTCCTACCAAAAACTAATTTTCATTCGTAGTCCTTCTTGTCCCCAATTTGTCCCCCATCTTGTCTTCTACACACATCCATCCACAGCGCTGCATAAAAAAGAATATATTATGGTAAGATATCTTGATTGACACTAGACCATAAAAAGTAAACCTCTTAATAAAAGAATGAAAAACAAGTGAGGCATTGATATTTGGTTATGCTCATTCTGGTAATGAAATTTTTGATGATAGTTAGAATAAGGTTGACTGCATGAATAATGTGAAAAGGAACTAAAAAACAAGGTGCAGTCAAGCTTACAACTCAAACAAAAAAAAACTAAAGTATGTCCAAGTTGCTTAAGGCAGCTGGAAAGACAAACAAGTATGTGAGAGGATGCACAGTTGTATTATCTCAAAAGCTCAATCGAAATCCTTACCCTGGTAGTGAAAGGTATCCTCTCTTCTTGAAGGACTTGTTATAATTGGCTTCTAATTTATTCAACTTTCAGTGACCCCAACATCAATCTTCATCAAAGAGTGATATGTATTAGAAGCATAGATACAGATACAACCATTGATCGTGTATAGGTGATGCAAAAGATATAATTCAAGATAAAGATCTCATTTTTTAACATAAACTTACTGTAAACTTCTTTTTTATTTCTATAACTGCTATTCTTCTTATTTTCAGAAAATCTAAATATATTATTGGTTATATTCAGTCTAACTGATGTTAACATCACAGTTTGCTTTTTCATCACGACGTCAAAATCTATGAAGACAATACATTATGACGACATTGATGGACAAGTAGGTAACCTCATAGAGATGACAACAGTCGAACAAGTAGCTGATCAACAATCCATCATGGCTCCAACAATTCATCACATGTGAATTATCAAAATAGAAAAGCTGCACAATTATTGAGGGACTGAATAATCTTCAGCCACTCACCTCAGATATTTAGGGTATGAAGAAATTTACTAGAGTAACTGTATCCAGATCATGTTCATTTTTCAAAACAATATGAATCGTCAGTTTGTCTCAACTCAAGCTCAGCTTTGTGAGGCTCTATTCATAACTCTTTCCTCTATCTTTGCAGAACTGGATTATCTAAATCTGCACTCTTTTCATAGTATCTACTCAATAAGTATCTAATCTCACAAGCATCCACCCCGGCAATTCTAGTGCACTTCATTTCTAGGAAAACCCCCGCTCTCAAAGTGTAAAAGACTTTAATTAAAAGTATATGATTTTAGCTTCATACTTGGTTAAATATGTTTGCGTTTTTAGATGTATTCACGTTATTCAGTTGTGAAATCAGTAAAAAAGCATCTTTTATTTTATAAAGATCCTCACCGATAGTTGTTTAAGAAATTCCCCTCGTTTGGAGTTATTAGTTTATGAAATACTTCGCTCAAACATTATAATATTTCGGTTTAGTTGTCCATCAACACTTAATCTGAAATAAACACATGGTAAGTAAAGCCAAACCATTGCATATAACGAACACATGTTTTAATCCTACTTGTAGGCTTGCAAGCCATCAGTTCGAACGAACAATTTCTTCCATTTCCTGGATAGGAAAGTTTACCTTTTCCAAATTAAACAAATGGAACCTTCACCTCCTATTTCTTAACCTCGATTGTATAGCCAGATACTCCAACAAGAATTTGTCAGTTGGATCTGAACCTTTTACGAAAAGCTCAATCCTGAAATGAGTTAGTAAATGCAACATGCACACAATAATATATTTCTCTGTATGAAATTATCAATTAATGCCACCAATTAACAAAAATACTTACACTTACCAATATAACTGTCTTCCCAGATCGCCTTCCCTAATTTATAGATATATTTACAGAGACAATTCAGATTTTCTGTTGTTTATCAATACTTCTTACTTCACTCCTTGTAAGACGATAAGAATGATCATCTCGACAAAATGTACTGAAGATTATACTTAATCTTAGAACAAAATAAAAAAAAGTGGTAGATTCATCAGTAGAAGGGAAGCATGTCCCACTAAAAAAAATGATCGAAAACCTTATTGATAATCCACAACAGAGTACTGAGTGGATATATACCTCATTTGCTTCTCAAAAAGGGGTCATACTAACCGCAGCAGAACCCATCACATTCATACATCAGGAGTAGAAAAATCATATGGATCAAACAGAGTAATTGAGAGAAGATTGAATTTGATGAGATTATTGTGAGTTATGTTACCAAGGATATCTTGCCCTTGCAACGTGGCCATGCTGTACTGGGGGTTATAACTCCTTCGGCTTCTATCGACTCCCGACGACAGACCCCGTCAGTGCCTACTACCCAAGATTGTTTATTGTGACCTTATTAATGGGGAAATCACGAATTCGGGAGGGAGGCACAGAGGATTCAGAAGAAACATGTTTACCATGGTGTTAGGAATTGGGGAGACCAGACCTGGGAGACAATAGGTTGGCTAAAGGATGCAATGCCGGAAACAAATAATAGGCGGAATTTTGAAGAGCAGAAAAGGGGGGAAAGTATAGGCGCAACTTGACAACTTGAATTTTTTTCAGTACCGCGTAGAATTCCAGTTAAGTGTAGGGTCGATAACTTTTTGTAAGGAAGTTGTAGTTAATTAAGTAATCTACAATTCAATACATTTGTCCTACTTACATAAATATAATTTGTAAAGAGAGATATATATTCGCTACATATAACATATATGTAAATAAATTAAATGTAGTAAAATCATCTTTTTTGTAGTGATTATTAAAGCCCATACCTGATTCAAACATTTCATAACCTATCATTGACCATCTAGATCTCAAGCAACACCTGATTATGCATAAGATTGCATATATGTATTAGATTCTCATCATTAACCCTAATTAGCTTCATTTTAGGGTTTTTAATCAAGGTGGGTTACAAGTTGGTTAAATACATGGTTGGTGATCTTTTAGTGATTTAGAGGTCATCATCAAGGTGGGGTTTAAGTTTCATGTCATCCCAATGTTTGAGTCACTAATGCACATTATAGGGTCACAACTCAAAATAGAGCATACAAGGTCATGACCCAAATGAGGTAAGGGATCCAAGCATCAATCATGATTTAGATCAGGAAATTATATACATAAGAATCACATTCTAATATGGGTGGATGTCCCCTAGGGTTGAGGCATCATATCCCAACCTTGGATATCAACATTCTTACATATATGCAAGCATCCACATAGTTCATATGACATTAGTGTCAACACAAGACTTAGGTGTGCATCCACATCAAGGTGATCAAGAATAGAAGAATCAACTCTAATTTAAGAAGGAAGAGCATAACAATAGGACCAATGTTGAGATTAGGGCATAATCAAGGCACATATGTCACATAAGAGGGTAATTAAGGGTGAATAGGGCCACATTCATCAAATAACCCAAAAGAGTTTGTCCTTAGCCACTTTGGTCACAAAACATTCGAAGGCTACTGATTTAGAAGATTTACTAAGGCTGGATGCATCAAAAGGGTAAAGGACCTCATTTATTCAAAGTTCAACATATATCATCATAAAGGGATCACACTTAAAGCATCTCAAGCCATAAGGACACACCTGGAAAATAGGGATTAGTAAAAGATTCTTGAATCATAGACTATTAGTTACTGATTTATTGTGTGATTAAACATGGGTCAACATGGAGGTGCAAGATTAGCATAAAAGGGATGGTACATCATTAAAGTCCAAAAGCAAGTCACTTTATACAATTTGGGGACATCATGGGAAATAGGTGACGTGGGTTTTTACTGCACTAACAAATTCACCCAAGGTTGAAATCCCTGGGTTTTTACCAAAACCTCATGCAATAATACCACCCGCAAGTGAACGGGTCTTATCGCAATATAGTTAAGGATCGAATCTCAAAGGACAACATTTTTAAGAATCTTACTAGTCGGATCTAGCTCGGGTAAGACTAATATTTAGAACAAGAGTTGATTTAGGTTTGGTTAAACTAATTACAAGGAAGGTAAAAGAGCGGTATTAAAGCTGGATCTAGATTAATGATGGAAATCACTCGGGTGGTATCGGGTTTCACAACCACTACACATGCAAACACATCCAAAATACATCCAGGCCAGAAACAACTATCCAAATGGAGTATTAAACCCCCTGTTAGGGTGTCAGGTTTGTGTAAGCATCATCTATAGGCATTAGATGTCTCGTCACCTGTAGATCACACACTTACTACTCTGAAGATATATTTTAGAAGTTATCGTCAAGGCATCAATCATGTTAAACAATATTAATTAACCTAAGTATTGAAGTTCTTACAACAAATGGTTATAATAGATCATGAAAGGCAGGTGATTAGTCCACAATCATGCATCAAATGATTAACACGAGATGAAAAGTTATATACAAGCCATGGAATGTTTCAAGATGAACATGTAAGCATAGGCAGCGGGGCTAGTCCCCACACCCTAGAGAAAAGGACTACTCTCTCTTCATGATAGAAATAAGAAAAACAAGAGAGAGGGAAGATTCTGCCATGGTCATGGTAAAGAAGGTGGTCGGACCTCGGTGGAGATACGGTCTTCTACATGATCTCGGGGTAGACCTGGAATGAGGAGGGAGATAACACCAAGGTAGGTGAGGCAAATCTTCTCTCTCCTTCTTCGTTCTCTTCTCGTTCTCTTACTCACAAGAGAAGGAGTGGTAGGTGGTTGATGGCAGAGTAAATCTACAGATCTAAAGTCTGATCACTTTCATGGGTAGAAGATAGATCTGGAGGGAATGGAGATGGAGGAGAGGTAAGAACTCCACAGAGGTAGTCCTTGGCGGTGGAGATTGTCTCCCCAAGGGATGGGCACAGAGCGGAAGCCTCTCGGCGTCATGGAAGAGATGGTTAGTCAAGTCGGGTGGGTGGCCTATTTATAGGTGCAGACCACCGACTTAACTTTGTGGTCGAGGTGTTGTCTGCGGTCGATGTGAGCATTGACTTAGTCTAGCAGTCGAGGTTGTATATTGCGGTCGCGGTCCTTCTTTGCTTGGTCGTGGTCATGGTGGTGTTCTGCAGTTGCATTGGTGTGTTGCGGTTGTGATGTGGTACCGGTCGAGGCCGAAATCCGGTTGTGGAGGGGCAAGATCATGGTCATGATTTAGAAACGATCGCGGCTTTCATGTGGCTCGCAATATGGAGGTCGAGGTCTCCTATACAGGTTGCAATTTTCTGAGGTCGCGGCCTTTTGAGGTCGTGGTCCAACCCTAGATCGAGGTGAAACCAGGTGGCGGTCACAGTGGTGTTCTTCAGCATCTTGGTCATGGTCCTAGCCTCCTTGGCGGTGGTCGTGGTCATCATGAAACAAACCCGCCCTCGCGGTGGGGGGGGGGTTCTGATGAGGGAACTGTCCATAAAAAAAGGGGTACAAATTATCGAAAGTTTCTTGGGCCTGCTAGTCGGTTAGCGGGAACACTGTCCCCTACACCTCCTACACTGGAACACATAGTGTGATGTTCAATCCTGCAATGGAGATGAATAGATTTGATCAAAACTTTAAATAATGATATGGAACTGAGGAAAATTGTATATGAGCATATTCAAGGGGTGAATGTGAGCTTTCAGTGCAAAACTGGGCCAAAAATGGTGACTAAAACTAAGATGAATATGCATTCATCAATATGGGTGATTATGACCATCATATAGTTAGAAGATGCACAAATGTTTTTGATTTGATGGGAAAGAGAGTAGAAGTGCACAAAAGATTCAAGTTGTATCACAAGGATGCATTAAAAGTGGTCAACATAGTAAAAGGCCTCATTTTCAGAAAAATAGGGAAACAAAAGGGGTTCCAGGTGCTAAAACCATGCTCAAAGTGTAGGTCTCATTGAACTGATCAATTTTTATATATTATATGTTAGATTTGGCTAAAGGAGGTAGAAGTTATGCATTTTTGTACATTTATACCTAGAAATTAGGGTTACATGCTAGGGTGTTACTTTATCATTTAAGGGTCGCTCTTGGCCATTGATCCTTGATTGGGAAGTGAGCTCCTCACCCATCAACTAATATTCCTTGACCATGCTCACACTGAATCACCATGGTCGGGCGGTTGGCTTCCTCTCACCATCGCTAGCCACCGCCCCAGAGCAGTTGTGTGGCGCACACCGATGCCATCCCAGCCTCACCTCCCTAGACATGAATGGGCCCACATCAATGTGGAATCATGCCACTTGCTGATTGGTAGACTAGACTGGCTTGAGAAGCCGAGTGAGTGCGGGAGCGCCCGGGAGAGAAGGACCACACCGACGTTCATATGATCTTGATCTGATGGTCCTAATCCTTCACTCTTGATGCAAAGAGCCCACGTAGGGGCGAGTTTGGCCATGGTGGCGGGCCAAGACGAGCTCGTCGGAGCCATACAAAAGAGTATTTGGAGTTTTTGAACTAATAAGAGGAGGTGTTGGTCGCCCTCCTGGTGTTCACCGAAGCCGATGGGTGCTCGCCTAAAGGCAGCCTGATGAGTGGGCTTCATGGTGGTGGCGCCGCCTAGCAATGCAGCCAAGGGAAGGAAAAGGAGGGATACTGGAGGTTCCCTAGGGCACAAACCCAAGATAAAAATAAGGGGAAAGAATGAGGGGGGTCTCTCAAGCAGTTAGACATTGTTAATTGGATCAAGGGGGTAAGAGAGGAGCTGATTGGGTGGCGCTGCTACAGTGGTGTCATCTTATACAGACCAAGGAAGGAAATGGGTATGTTGCCATCAGATCCCAATATTATAGCTGACAAACAGGGGCGTGCTGGGATTTTTTTGGGTAGGGAGTGGCGGTTGAGCCGCGCTAAATGATCCCATTTGGGACCAAAATCATGATAAAACCATAAAATCAACTATAATTCAAGCAATGTTTGAGAGGCCACAACTTGGGTTATGATAGTCCGGTTGAGGCAATTTTTGCATAGTTGGATTTTTAGTTGAAAGCTTTACATCATGATACATAGTAGGAAACTAGTACATTACATATAAGAGCTCTAATTTTGGTCACAAGATGAGGATTCATAAAGCATGAAACTTAGATAAGATGAGCTAATTAATGTCACCCATTATGAAATTGGTCATGAATGTGACTAAATTAAAGCATCACCACTCTTTCAAAATGGAATTTGATATTAGGTTTCATAACACACAAATTAATGAGAGAGAAAGAGTACAACATAAGAGAGAGAAAAGTCAGGTTATCACATCATATCCTCCTTAAAAGAAATTTCATCCTATACAAGGCAATTCCCAAAGGGCTCCCGTCCGCTCCCGTCTGCCTGGGTGACTCAGAGGGCGACTAGGGAACGAGTTCCCCAGCTCGGGGGAGGGGGCATCGGCGGCGGCCTGTGCCACCCCGCTCCCCCCGGGCCTCTTCCAAGCCCGATCGGTGTGGATCACCCTCTGCTTGGTGGCCGCTTCTTCACCCCCTCCTCTTCGCATCTCGCCTTTGTGGCGCTAGCGCTGGGCGCTGTGTCCCTGGCGGCGGCGGGGCTTATGTGGCCCTAGCCACAGCCCCGTTCTGGGCCTCTGGCCGTCTTGAAGAGGTAGGTTTTGGTGGGCATCCTCTTAGCTAGACTGATCGACAAGGTCGGGTTTTCTGTGCAGGGTTTTGCTTCGGTGCGGGTTTTGGCAGTTTATCTGTCTTTGTTCCGCCGTTCATCGGCGTTTTGTTCCTTTTACATAAGGAGTGTTGTCCTTCCTCTATGAAGGTGGTGGTCTAGCAGGGTTTTCCCCTGTTATTCAACCTGTTAAGGGTTCTCCCCCCTTGTTTAGTGTAGTTCGGTAGGTTGTTTGTTGTGCTCGATGTATTGGTGTAGGCCTGAGGGCTCTTCTGGAGATCCAAATCCTGCTTATTCTGGTCATCTAGGTGGCGGTAGCGTCGATTTTACAGATTTTACCCGGGATTGTGGTTTGATTCCGCATGAAAGCTGCTTCTATAAGCGCAAAAGGGAGGAATCCGTTCTGAAATGTGATACTCGCATCCAATCCTATCTGTTAGAAGGCGTTCTCTGGCTCCTTTGGTTACAGAATATGTATGACCCAATTATCTTTGTAGATGTCGTATGGCTTTTATCAATATAATGGCTTGGTCTACCTTCAAAAAAAAAGAAATTTCATCCTTGAAATTCATCCTAGATCATAGGCAAGAGTCAAAATTGGCATATTCATCATGCTTAGGCAACCAAACTAAGGTTTCAAGGCATCTCCTACCATGGGTTGCATATGTAGTTTTCCATCATCAGATGTTGACTCATCCTGATACATACATACATTTTTACTTAGAATGCCTTCGTGTTCTAACATGTCCTTGACACTATAGTTTTCATATCCCTTATTTCCATTACATTAGGGTTTTTTTTCCATGTACTCGTACGAGCTTGGGGTGTGTTATACGAGCATTGAGGTGTGTTATCAAACTCTATGTTATCGATTTCTCAAATGAACATGTTCATTATCATGACTTAAACAAGATTTTCATTAGCCTTATATTTTTTCATATTACAAGTACATAGTAGATTTAATTTTCTCCCAATTATCACCAACTACCCCCAATTATGTTCATCATAGCTCATTTTGGATGAAATTAAGCAATTTATTCATCATGTTTATTTGAGTTATGACCCAAGAGCATTTTCATATCAAGTTCATCATTTTTCATTGGGGGTATGAGATTCAACATGTTACCAGTGATTATTCAAGGTGAGATCTTTAGGCATAATTGTTTTAAGTTCATGATTTCACATTTATATCTTCCATGTATGGGGTGGTTTCATATTAATTCTAGCTTATGAGAGTGATTGTTGTACATATATCATAATTTTAACTTAAGTGAGATTCTTTGATGTATAAAGCATCTTATAAGGAACGAAATTATCATCATTGTCAAGGTTTCATGCATATCTCACTAGTATCTCAAAGGAGATCCACAAGCTCAAGTCACTCAAGATGGAACACAAGTATATTCAACACGACAAGCTACCCACAACCATCTACCCATACAAACTTTTACCCATCATACAAATTAAGAACAACCACTATATTCCTTTACATCAAACCACTAACCCGAGTACAAGCGCCTCATAGAGATCACATGTCATGTACATCATCTTAGGGTCTTGGGACATCTCCCTCACCTATGTAATAAACATCATATATTCAATTGCCTCTTTCTTTGGGTTAGATGTTTTTATAGGAAATCTAGGGTTAAACATTTTTAGGGGAGACATGCACCACGTGACTCAACTCTTATACTTAGAAGTATTCTAGATAGGGACTCATTATAATGTATTTCATCGTGCATATTTTCAACATTTCACATGTTTTGGAGTTTAGGTACTCTGACCTTCTCCCGTGGTGGGTCGACTCATATCAAGAGGTTGCCCTTTTTGTATGTCCCATGCTAGAGGTCCTCCTTTGTAAAGAGATCGAGGCCTATGTTGGTCTCAAACCATATATCACACACTATATCTCAATATGTACTAGACTAGGCACAAGAAAGCATGCCAACCCACTAGCTATGTTTAGCACATCAAACAAGTCATGCATATCATACAAGGTGCTAGGTCTAGCTAGGGTTGCATGGTCAAACACTTCCCATATCATCAAGCATAACTTGAATCATCTTTCAACATCTCATAACACCACATCAATATCATTATCATCATGGTCGTCATGCTCATCATTTCCATAATCATCGTCATCATCATCATCATCATCTTAGGTCATCTAGGCTACTTACTATCCCAACATGTATCATGGCTCTAGACAACTCTAGTGACCACAACTATCATCTAAAATCTCTCATCTAGACTTGATGTTACATAAATTTCTCTTAGGTTACATGGACACTCATTACCTTTCTATGTGTGGTAATATTTTTCATATGTACATATACTAATACTTGAAATAAGTTTTTCTCCAACGTTGAAACAAGTGATGAAAACCACCATACTCCATCCAAATAAAACCAAAACAAAAATGAGTTGCCACACTCATTAGGCAGTCTAGTATCATGAAAGATAGAGAACTATCAAGAACATGGTGCACACCTGTGTAGCTACCCTAAGCACATGCCTGAAACATATGTCTAGGGTGGTAATAAGAACTCCCTTTTCTCACCCTCCTAAATATACAACCCAAACTACAGGATAGAAGGAGGAGAAAAGAAAGCTTTTAAGGGGTTACACAAGTCTACACCTAGTTCTAGAACATCTAGGTTCTAACTTAGATGCTAAGTCATATTAGTCCACAAAGGACAACTCATTAAGTTTCTACAGTTGAGATGTAAGGTGAGTTTAGTTTGTATTTCATGTGAGTCATGTTTGGTGTAGTTATTATTCATGCTCTGATACCATCTATCACAGAACTAGAATACCAGTCCCATGAACCAAACGAATACCAAAGATAACAAGTGGAAACATGAAATGCTTAGCATACATGAACAAATAACAAAATAAAGGTGCCAACAATAGTCTCAACATTCAACAAGATATATTAAACAACATGTATTATTACAAGCTTTCCATTACATATTCAAGAGTACAATTTTTACAAGTCTACTCATGTATGCTTGGGATCTTACAACAACTACAACTGGCGGATCTCACCAAGACCATCAACTTCTAGCCATCTCTAAACCTATAAAAATACATGAAACGAGGCACGTCAAGCACACGAGGTGCCGAGTACAGGGCTAAAAGATACATATACATAATCATTGTATAATGTCAAAAGATTTGCTGAAGTAAACGGGCAACAATAAACAAGTTAAGCATTTAGAAAAATGAGAGCCCATGTTTTATGTCATTTCACTCCAAGTATACCATCATTTCGTGCATTTATCATTATCATGTATTTGTAAGGTCTTATATGGACATCTTCTCACTGGAAGAGTCTATGAGGGTGCTTGACATTAGCTAACCCTTTTATCAACGATCCGCCCTATCTTGATAATGCAAGTAGGACGCCCATCTTCATATCCTTATTCCAAAACTTTAGGCAGGTACATGAGGCTTGTATAATGGAGTTTCTATATTCTATTTTCAAGTTATAAAACATGGTATGAGACAAACATCGAGTGCAATAGTAGAGTACTACATGGAAGTATTTAAGCAAGTAAACAAGCATGCATACATATCACATTCAAGCACGAAAGCCATAGTCATATAATTATTAAATCCCAATCATGTTTTCATAACCTATCCTTGACCATCTAGATCTTAAGCAACACCTGGTTAAGCATAAGATTACATACATGTATTAGATTCTCATCATTAACCCTAATTAGCTTGATTTTAGGGTTTTTAATCAAGGTGGGTTACAAGTTGGTTAAATACATGGTTGGTGATCTTTTAGTGATTTAGAGGTCATCATCAAGGTGGGGTTTAAGTTTCATGTCATCCCATGGTTTGAGTCACTAATGCACATTATAGGGTCATGACTCAAAATAGAGCATACAATGTCATGATCCAAATGAGACAAGGGATCCAAGCATCAAGCATGATTCCGATCAGGAAATTATATACATAAGAATCACATCCTAATATGGGTGGATGTCCCCTAGGGTTGAGGAACCATATTCCCAACCTTGGATATCAACATTCTTACATATATGCAAGCATCCACATAGTTCATATGACATTAGTGTAAACACAAGACTTGGATGTGCAACCACATCAAGGTAATCATGAATAGAAGAATCAACTCTGATTTAAGAAGGAAGAGCATAAAAATAGGACCCATGTTGAGATTAGGGCATAAGTAAGGCACATATGTCACACAAGAGGGCACATAAGGGTGAAATTGGACCACATTCATCAAATAACCCAAAAGATGTTGTCCTTAGCCAATTTGGTCACAAAACATTGTGATGCTACTGATTTAGAACATTTACTAAGGTTGTATGCATCAAACGGGTAAAGGACCTCATTTATTCAAAGTTCAACATTCATCATCATAAAGGGATCACACTTAAAGCGTCTCACGCCATAAGGGCACACCTAGAAAATATGGATTAGTAAAAGAATCTTGAATCATAGACTATTAGTTACTGATTTATTGTGTGATTAAACATGGGTCAACATGGAGGTGCCAGATTAGCATAAAAGGGATGGTACATCATTAAAGTCCAAAAGCAAGTCACTTTATACAATTTGGGGACATCATGGACAATAGGGGTGATTATGACCCTCGATGTCATTACCGTGCATCATTCCGGTAATACCTACTATACTGATGGAGGAAAACACTCTTATCATTATTTACTACAACAAACCTCCTATTATGTGAAAAAACCTTAATAGAAACAACAATTTGTTATGGATCAACATTGCATACACTTTTTATGAGCCCAAAAACAAGCTACACTAAAGCTGCCGAGGACACTGACACTTGGCATCAAGATAATGATTTTTTTTGTCTATTGGCCATGAAATAGCCTAGAGCTTGCTTTTGCCAAATGCTCCCACTGAATCACTGTGGTCATTCGGTTGGTCGCCTCTTGCCATCTCTAGCCACCACCCTAGAGCAGTTGTGTGGCGCACACTGACGCCATCCCAGCCTCACCTCCTTGGACACACACGGGCCCGCTTCAACATGGCATCATGCCATTGGATAATCGGAGGACTAGACTGGCTTGAGAAGATGAGTTAGTGTGGGAGGGGCAGGGAGAGCAAGACAGCACCAACGTTTGTACGATCTCGATCAGATGGTCTTGATCCTTCGCTCATGATGCAAAGAGCCCGCGTAGGGGCGAGTTTGGCCACGACGGTGGGCCAATATGAGCTCATAGGAGCCATGCGAAAGAGGATCTAGAGTTTGCAAACTGATAAGATGAGGTACTGGTCTCACTCCCTGGTGTTTGCCGAAGACGATGGGTGCTTCATCTTGCCTCAAGGAAGCCCAATGAGCAGGCTTAATGGTGGCGACTATGCCCAACCATGGCAGCCAAGGGAAGGGGAAGGAGGGCTTCTTGCGGCACCCTAGGGTACAAACCCAAGAGAAAAACAAGGGGAAAGAATGAGGGGGGTCTCCCAAGAAGTTAGCATCATCAATTGGATCAAGAAGGCAAGAGATGAGCTGATTGGGTGGTGCTACTACACTGGCGTCATCGTGTACGGACCAAGGAAGGAGATGGGTTCATTGCCATTAGATCCTAATCTAATGGATGACAAAAAGGGGTGCTCTAGGGTTTTTTTGGTAGGGAGTGGCGGCTGGGCTATTCCAAATGGGCCCATTTGGGACCAAAATTGAGATAAAACCATAAAATCAACTATAAATAGAGCAATTTTTGAGAGGCCACAACTTGGGCTGTGATAGTCCGATTGAGGCAATTTTTACATAGTTGGATTTGTAATTGAAAGCTTTAAATCATGATACATAGTATGAAACTAGAAGATCACATATAAGAGCTCTAATTTTGGTCACAAGAGGGGGATTCATAAAGCATGAAACTTAGATTAAATGATCTAATTAATGTCACCCATTATGAAATTGGTCATGAATGTGACAAAATTAAAGCATCACCACTCTTTCAAAATGGAATTTGATATTAGGTTGCATCACACACCATTTGATTAGAGAGAAAGAGTACAACATATAAGAGAGAAAAGTCAAGTTAACACAATTAGCATGGCCCCTGTGTAAGGATGACACGCACAAAAGAAGCAAAGAAACAAGAGAGGGAAAACCTAAAAACTCAAGAAGGACCATTTTCCTCCTTCGATACTGTGACCGCAATATATGCCCAAAACCTCTAACCATGGAAGAGTGATGAGACAAAAACATAGTAAGTAGAGTTCTCCCTCATACTCATCGAGCCAAGATGAAACCACTGGACCATATTCGATCCTAGAGAAGTTAGGGAACACATAAAACATTTGGGCCCCATGGTTGTATGAAAAGCACACCAGAACCTCAAACATTGTATCAATATGCAAAACAATTGCCCAAAACCAAAACATGGCGTACCAATAGCTGGGTGAAACAAACACAAGAGAAAAATGGTGAACAACCACCTCGTCAATGTAAGACCAAAGAAGCAATGCAAGTCACTTTGAAAACAAAACTCCTCATCATAGACTCAGATTGCAAGCATGGAGGTTGGGAAATTATTCTTAGAAGCAAACCAAAGATAGGGAAAGAAATTCCAGGGTTAGGGATGACTGGACACCATATTCAACAACCATGGTTGCAGGTTCAGGAGGTCGAGTTTGGAACCCCAACAAACCCAAAGGATACATATTTCAAAGATGAGAAATGGTGCCACGAGATTACAAGGATGCTTACCATAGTCTCAATTTCAACGGGGGTGATGCAAGTTGTGGTGATGGAGTAGCTAACAACATAGATTAAGACAAAGTTTGTGGGGAGGGCTTGAGGTGGGAGAATAGAAGTTGATATCAAGGAAGGGTACAATGAGGTGTGCTAGAGGTTTTTGGGTGCTCAAGATTGGTAGAAGGAAATGAAGGAGACCCTGCCGCTTTGTGGGTATATTTCTCTTGAAGGTATATTTGAGGGTCTCTCATATAGAAAATCATAGGGACCGATTAAAGGATTGAAATGTTTGCTGAGACTTCCTGAAAATGATGGCAAAAGAATCTTTTTGATTACTATAGAGGAGAGTGAGATCAGAATGAGTGAAAATTGAGACCACTCTATACAGGAGGAAAAGGAAAGGAGTTAAGGAAGAAAATGATGGGTGCAATTTCAGATCGAGGATCAAGGGCCAAGTTAAAAGTGGAAACAGTAAACCCACAGAGAAGAGCGTAGCAACAAAAGATGCAAACTTCAGGAAAATATTTGCATTAATTAGATTATTTATTCAATTAGCTCATTCACTTTGTATATATCGTTCAAAAACTATTCGATGTATCATAATTTCAACTCTTGAAGTCATCCTTTATATTATTTAGTATTTTGGAGTTAATAATATATTTTCTCTCCTTAATGGAGTTATGGAATCTAAGATTATTCACTCGCTGTGAAACCTAGCACCCAAGCCAATTGGGCCCAAGGATCATGATTTTGATATTTGCCTTGGGTTTTGGGATTTCCTTTTATGAATTCTAATACAATTAGGATTTTGTCTCATTACCACAATATTCATCATAATATTGTGTCGTTACCATTAATGTTTATTATTTAGAGTCATATAATCTTCACATTGTTACCAAACGAGTTTCTTTATATTATTATACAAAATTTGTATATTTCACTTATTTGATCTATAAAGTCCTATCATTCAATATAGTTTTTTACAAATAAGGGTACATTATTAATATTTATAAACATGAAACTACAATTATCCTTATTAAGCACATTAACCTCTCACTAGACATAATCTTTACCATGATGTGTATATTAGTTAGGAAGGAATCATATTTGACATATTTCATGAACTCACTTACATGTTAGAATATATTTAGGTTATTGTATTAGCATGAGTGTATCATATGTGAAGTTGTCTATAGAATCAAATGTATATGTTCTCAATCATATTCATGTTAATTTGAGTGATCCATGTTACGTGCATTTACTATTATAGTTACTAGAAACTATACTAGGGCTTAACCCCATCCTTGTTTGGTCAAATCAAAGAAACTAACATTTGAATATCCTAATCATTGAATTAGAGTTTCCTACAGTCAAGATGTTAGATTTTAGTTTGTCACAACACTCCACCCCTTAAAGAGGATTTCTCCCCCCAAATATGGCCATCCCTATAATACCAACTAAGTACCCTCCATCACTTAAATGGTTTCACCTAATAAATCAACTGAACAACTACTAAAGATATTAGGGTTACATATGTATATTTTAATTGTGAAATACTTTAGGTTTTTATGTTGTTCATAGGTCTTCATATGACTAAAAGGCCATAGCCACATTGGATTGTCTTTTAGGTCTTTGTGTTTCTAACACAATAATCCTATAAGCAACTAATAAGTCATAGGGTACAAAAGGGTTTGTCAGCTAAACCTATATCAGAAGCCATGTTTTTACTTAGTCCACTCCAAACACAAAACTAGGGGTTTACAATTTCTATTCTATCTAGTTCTAGGATTTCTATTCCAACTTCATAATATCTATATTGTGATTTTGTCCAAGAAACTCTGGATAAAATCCCAATTTTTGTTTGCATATAGTATTGTGCATAAAATAATTTAATGGCAAAACTTTGCGATCTTGGATTTCCTAATAAACTACTTTTCCCGTCCTCATTACATATATCCATCCCCAAGTCAAGCCTCATTACTAACCTACCTCATAGGGTATGAGTAATTAGAGTCTCAACAAAGTAGGGTTAATAGCCTAAGTCCTCATATGCAATTTATCACTATCAATATCCTTCATTTTTTTTGTTGAACCCAGCGTGCCTCTCTCTTTATTGCTATCTTCTCAAAAAAATGAGTATCACCCTGTTACAGGGTGTAACAAGGTGAAAGAATAAGAAACAAAAAAGAAAAGAAAAGAAGAAAACTGTACAAGACTATACAACCGTAAAATCTATAAAATTGCTATTTAAAATATCTATAGGAGTTTTCTTTATGCCCAGGAATATTCTTCTATTTCTTTCTATCCATATATGATAGATTATTATTGCATCAGCAACTTTCTCTTCTTCCTTTAATTGGTTTAAGTCTTCTATGCGGGATGGGACTTTTGTAGGCCTGAATTTGCAGTTGAACTTCCTCCATATATTAGTGGAGAAGTTACATGAAAAGAGGATGTGATGCATATTGTCTTCCTCATCTTCTCATAGTGAGCATCTCAACACCAAGCAAAACCCAAACTTTCTCAGCGTATCAATAGTTGGCAGCCTATTTAGGAAAGCTTTCCAGAGAATAAGAGAAAATCTTCTTTTTTGGAGAAGTCAGGTGGTCATCTTATTCATCTTGCCCACCTCGTGCAAGTGAAGTTAAAGAAGCGTTACATATGGTGGATAAATGCAAAGAAAGAAACATGGTAGTACTACTACTATTACAATAGGGTGTTTGACCCGGATCAAACACATTAGTAGGGGGGTTTTATAGAGAGTATAACCACTACTTTGGTTCAAATGAAATTTAGCAAGGGCATCAGCTTGGGTATTGTTCCTCCTGTCAGTATGGTAGATCTCAGTGGTCTTCTTCTTGATCAACTGAATACCTCGTATGATATTAGAAAACCGAGGGTGATTCCAGTAGTCATCATTAATCATGTTGGCAGCCTGCTGACAGTCAGTGATAATATCCGCTCTCTGAATATCATACATCTTAACAATCTTGACTGCCAACGCAATGGCCATGATTTCAACTTCCAGAGGGCTGTCCACCTTCTTCGACTAGCCTACTTCCCACGACCATTGATCATTCTCGTCTCTTATAACAACCGCAATGGCACCCTCCCCCTTCTTCCAATATGCGTCAGTATTGAGTTGAATGATGTCCAGAGCAGATGGACTAGATGTCCTTGATCTCCGAATCTGCTCTTTGCTGGTTTCCGCTTCCTTCCAGGCTTTGGAGTTTATAGTTATTTCCTGTTGAATCATATGTACTTGGTGTTGAACACAATTATCCTTTCCCTTCAAAAATCCAAAGGTTGCGTTGTTTCCATAAGCTCCAGCAGGCGATAAGAAAGAGAGTTTGGTGGCTGTCCGGAGTCTTAATGTTCTGACTCAGCCATTGATCAAAATTCTCTGTAGTCCAGAACTGATGAGAGGCATGAAGCCTCAGTAGCTTATTCCACACATTCTTAGCCTTAGGACAATCCCGAATAGCGTGTAGGATGGTCTCGTCCTTCTCGTTGCACCTGGGGCAGATCGGATTAGATGTCATATGCCTGTGTTTCCTATTACAGTTCGTGAGCAAAGCTCCATTTGCAGCTAGACACATGAACATCTTAACACGCATCGCTACCTGTGCGTTCCATATGCGGTACCAATTCCCTTGTCTTCTAACTTCAGTTTCAGTTTGCAGAGCATAGTAGGCTGTTTTAGCTGTATAGCTACCCCCTGTGTTAAGCATCCACACCCTCATATCCTCCCCGTTAGGATCTGTAGGGGGGGTAAGATCGCAGATAGATTTTGTGATATCAGCTGGAAACCAGTGCTCAAGAAAACTGCGGTCCCATTGACCCTCCAAGTTGACCAGGCTGCTAACAGTCAAGTCGTCTAGATCATCTGGAATAGAATGTAGAACAAAATTTCTCAAAGGACCTTTATTCGGTCTCCACTTGTCATGCCACACATTGATGGATGTACCGCTCACAGGACACATATAGGTATTGCTATCCATAAACGGTTTAGTAAGAGCAATATTCTTGGACAACCGAGAAAGATGATGAGTAGAACTCTGTGTATTCTTTAAAATTTTCTTGGACATGGCCTCGCTCCAGATGGTTTTCCTCCTGCTATAAATGTCCCAGCTATTCTTCATTAGTAAGGCTTGGTTCCACTCTTTCATAGATTTAATCCCAAGGCCACCATGTATCTTTCTGCTTGTGACTTGGTTCCAAGATATAAGAGGAACCCCCCTCTTTCCACGCCCCAATTCCATATAAATCGTCTAATCTCCCCATCAATTCTATCACATAATTGTAGAGCCAGCTTGGCCGTCTGCATAACATAGGTAGGGATAGAGGTTAAAGAACTCTTAGCCAGGCTCACTCTACCCGCCATAGAAAGACTCTTGGTTTCCCAAGAGTTGATAGATTTAGTAATCTTTTCTAGCACTGCATTATAGGTATTCTTACTGACCCGGTTATGAAGGATGGGTACTCCCACATATTTGCCAAGGTCCTGTGTTCTTTGCAGGCCACATAACTTGCATATGTCCTCAGCTTCCCGCCCCGTGACACTCTTCGAGAAGAAAACTCTTGTTTTCTCTATAGCAATAGCTTGTCCAGAAGCTTGTTCGAAGTCCTTGAAGCACTTCATGATGGTTCTTATATTGAAAGTGCTTGCTTTAGCAAAGAGGATGATGTCGTCAGTGAAGCAAAGATGAGCTATTTTTGGTCCTCCTTTCCCTAACCGCATAGGAGTCCACTTCCTTTCTGTAACATGCCGGTTAATGAGTTGGCTTAATCTTTCGATGCACAGAACAAAAATATACGGGCTGAGCGGATCCCCCTGTTGTAGGCCTCTAGTAGGTTTGAAACAAGATGTCTTTTCGCCATTCCAGACAATTTGTGAATTACCCGACCTGATGGAGTTCATCATGTATTTCTGTATATTGCTGGGTATGTCCGTCTTCTCGAGGGTGTCCTGTATAAAACTCCACGCCATTTTATCATAGGCTTTGGTGAGATCGATTTTGATAGCCATAGATTTGCTGCTATTCCTGTGTTTCATCATGTGGATGAGTTCCTGTACCACCAAGATATTATCGGAGATTTTCCTTCCAGGTACAAAGGCACTCTGCGCCGGGCTGATCCACTTAGGCAGCCACTGTTTCAGCCTTTCAACAACCACCTTGGAGCAAAGCTTAAGAACATTATTGTTGAGAGAGATAGGCCTGAACTGGCTTCGACTTTCCGGTTTCTTATCTTTTGGTATGAGAACAATGGTAGCATCGCAAATCTTGTCATCAAGTATGGAAGAACTGAGAGCCTCTTTAATGGTTTTTGTAACAGATTCTTTTACAATGGACCAGTTAGATTGCAGGAAATGAGCAGTAGTCCCATCTGGTCCAGCCGCTTTGAATGGATTCATGGAGAACAAAACCCTCTCTACTTCCTCCATCTGAACCTCCCTCGCGAGAGGCTGTCTTTGAGATTCCGGAATAGCTTCAAAAAGTCCCGGGATGCTTCTCATAGCCTGTTGACTGACGCAACTTGGAGTGGTGAAGAGATTAATGAAGAAATCTGTGACTAAATCGAAAACCTCCTTAGAATCAATTGCCCATTCTCCATCAGGTCTTTTAATAGCTTCACATTTATTCATTCTTGCTCTTTGGTTGACATAGGCATGATAGAAACGTGAATTGGAGTCTCCATCTTTAAGCCAGCTAATGTGACTTTTCTGTTTCCAGTCATCATCCTCCTTTTTAAGCAGTGTATTTAACTGAGCCTGCATAGTTAAGCATAGATTATCAGTGATATCGTCATGCCTGATATCCAGGTTCTTCTACAGCGTTTCAATATTATGTAGAAGATGGTCTTTCTCTACTCGTTTAGTTTTTTGAAGATCACCATCCCAAATTTTCAGCTGTGAACTGGCAATGACAAGAGCATTCTGGAAATTGAGATCCCTCCTCCAAGTATCAACTAGGCGGGGTTTAAAGGACTCTTCCTTCTGCCATGAAGCTTTGGTCATGAAGCGTCCTTTATGCTCGCTCGTCTATCAATCTTGATTAGAAGGGGGCAATGGTCTGATTCAACTCTAGCAAGGTGTATCACGGACACATTAGGAAACTTCTCAGTAAAGGCACAGTTGGCTAGGCCTCGATCTAGTCTGCTTTGTTTCAGGCCATGGCGGAAGGTGAAGCGTTGTCCAGAGAAACCAAGGTCCGATAACCCAGCCTGCAACATCGTGGCAGTAAAGGTTTGTGCTTCTCGATGATTGAAAGTCAGATACCCAATTCTTTCAGCTGGAGCTATAGTCGTGTTGAAATCACCTGCAACCAACCACGGGTCTTTGTAGTTCTCTCCCAAATCTTCTAAATGTTTCCAGATCAGACTTCGAACCTGGATGTGAGGATTGGCATATACGAAGGTGGCATAGAATGAGTTGTTGATTCTGCAAGTTACAAACTGCCGGTGGGTATTGATGATGTCCACGGTGCAAGAAGCTGCGTTCCAGCTCACCCAAATGCCCCCAGATTAACCACGAGCTTCCGATCTATGAGAATTAGAGAATCCCAATTTCTTAATGGTGTTAACAGCCTTATCAGCACTGATTCTCGGCTCCGCAATAACAGTAACCATAGGTTTATGAATAACGATATATTCTTTTAAAACTCTGCAAGTATCAGCTTTGGCTATCCCTCTTGTATTCCAGTACAGAATATTATTCATCTCAGAAGAGAAGCGTTAGCTTTCAAGGACGAACGTCCACTTGCTGCGTCGGCCCCTCGTTCTCTTTATTTACTTCAGTATTCGAAACTTCTAAGTTGACTTCAGAGTCTGCAATCATTTTCTGTCGAGGACTTTTCCTTGTCCCTTCTAGATTGAATTTCGCCATTCTGGATCTCTTCATTCTCGTACCACTTCCTTTGTAGACCTTCCCAATCTTATCTTCCTTATGATTTTTATTCTGCTTTGCTATTCTTTGTGTGACGGGGATGGTGTTTCTCTCTTCATTTTCTTGAGCAAGTGCTTCATCTACTGATAGTTCTTCAGAGACTGAGAAGATTTCCACAACTTCATCAATGTCCGAATTGGCCATAGTGTGATCTCCTGATCTGCTGTTCTTGCTGCCGCACTCCTGGGCCTTGCTATTACGCAGAGTTTCATTGGTTATATCTTTGAGAGCTTCCACCTTTTGTTCTTGAGTTTCTAAAAATTTCGTATTAGTCTTCTTTTTCCAGGTTTTTGCTGTTTGATGTCCGCATGTATACTTTCTGCCCGTTTCAGTTTGATGGCTGCTTGGTTCTACCGCTTCTTCTTCTTCATCTACTGGTAGGACACCAAATTTGTTTTTAGACGTGCTTGGTATATCAGGGGGTCTACCCACCGGCTCTTTGCCCTGTCGTCGGCGGTGGCTACGTATAGTTTGCCACTACGGTTCTTGAGAAACTTCAATATTGTCGGTGCTGCTCTTTGATTGCTCAGCCTTTTCCGGTCCTTCTTTAGTCTGTCTACTCACAGATTCACAGAATTGTGAAGTGTGCCCCTCCTCCCCGCATTTGGCGCAAGCATAAGGTAGACCTTCATACTCTATCTCATAGTCGATTCCATTAATTTGTATATAAGGAACCAATTGCTTTGTGGTATCGAGCTCTATGGCCAATCTCGCAAACTTGCTCCTCGTTCTTTTGATAGTATGTTCGTCTACTTTGATCAAACGACCTAGAGATTTGCCTATGCACTCAAACATAGTTTGGACATATAGATGGAGGGGCAAGTTGAGAATTTTCATCCAGCAGACAATCTTCCTCGGGAGCTCGTTCGAGGGAATGAACGTCGGGTTCCAATCCCAGACCAACAGGTTGCAGCCAAACACTTTCCACGGCCCTCCCGTCGTCGCCATCTCATGATCTCTTCGATAGGATAGCTGAATGACGAAGTGATTCAGATCAAGTTCATATATATTGTATTTGCCTATCAAGCTCCACATGGCTCTCAGTCGATCACGCAAGGTCATATATCCGATCTGAGTTCCCATGGCCTTCACTATAACAGCATACCTCCATGGCCTGATTAGAAATTCTTCCTCCATCGGGTCGACTATGATGTCTGGCTTATCATCTATAATCGTCAGGCTAACCGCCTCCGGATTTAGATTCTCCTCAAATAGCTTTTGCAGAAAAAGATCAGAACTTCCTTGTTTTGCTTCTGTGTTTCTCGATCTTGCATTATTGGCCGCCCAGGCATTTCCCCCGATTTGGCTTTCATACATGCTATTGTCTTGGCCGCTCCCATGCAACGGTGGGAACGATACGGCAGGCGCGCCGCTCGCGTCCATCATCGTCGCACCTTCTCCTTGGTCCAGTCTCCATATTTCCTGTGAATCCACTGTATTGCAGGCTGTGATAGAGGGCCCCCTTAGTCCGCCGAAGCGAAACTCAATCCCAACCTGAGGAATAGTCAGCTTTTCCGCGTACGCTTCCTTCTGGTTTGCCGTGTCCAGACCTGCATGGATCTTAGGGTTTATTGGTTGATTCTCCTTCCCCACCCCATCACGACTTCGACGCTCATCCTTGCTGCGATCATACGCCAAATCACCTCCTCCTATGGTGCGTGCATCACCGCAGTCCATGTGGCCATCCACCGCCACCTCTCCTCCTCCTTCCCCTAGGTCGCCCCCCGCCGCCGCTAACCCCTTGTCCGCCATCTTTTAGACTGCTTTATGCCTTTAACCACAGAGATAAAATCTTCTAGTAATGTGGTTTTTATATATCCATTTACCCCAAGGAACCTCATGATAGATTTGTCTTTCTGCATTCCATCCATCTTTTAATTTGAACTTTCAGGCACCTTCATAGAATAGGTAGTCACTACCACCCATTGGATGAGGCAACTATGACAGAATGCAGATTAAATCATGGCGGCCACGTACATCGGGACAACTCCAGTCACCATTGACAATCACAACTTTGAGCGGGCAGTTAATGCCTCCTCCAATACGATGTATGAGTTGATTGTTGACTAGATCAATAATCCTTTCTCCTCCTGGTAACCAAGGATCACACCAAAGTCTAAGTTTGTTGCCGTCACCCACATTAAACTTAATCTTGTTCAAGAGCATGCCTCTTTTCTATAGAAGTTTCTTCCACAACCAAGAAGCGTTAGAACATTCTCCAATAGCCCAGATGGAGTCATTTTTCAAATATTTCCCAAGCATCCACTTGACCCAAAGGATGTTCTTGTCACTTGCCAGGTCCCATAGGTTTTTAATTATGCCTGCATTCATCCAATTTTCTATGCGTCTTATGCCCAATCCACCTTCATTTTATGACCTACAGATCGTGGTCCAGGAGACTGTGTGGATATGTTTCTTTTCTTTGTCTTCGTTCCATATGAAGTTGTGCATTAGCTTCTCAAGTTCATCTATGACAAACTTGGGGACAGGAAACACAGCTGACCAGAAAATGTGGTAGGAGACAGTGTGGATATGACAAGCTTGATTCTGCCCACACAAGACAAAAGTTTCCCTTTCCATGAGTCTAATTTCTTTTTGACTTTGTCAACAATTGGTAAAAACATGCTCTTGGTTAGTCTTCTGGTGAAGAGGGGGAGTCCCAAATAGCGTATGGGCAGCTGGGTGATGCCTATATGTAGAATGGAGATGATGCTATCATCTTGGTAGGCTTTGCTAAGGAATAGTTTGCTTTTGTCATTGTTGAGCTTTAGGCCTGAAATATATTGGAACTTTTCCAGTGCCTTTTTTACTCCTTCTGCGTTTTTCTCATCAGCTTTGGAGAACAACAAAAGATCATCAGTGAAGATAATGTGGGATATTTGATTAGCCTCGTCATTCTTGATCGGGTCGATTTGATTTTTGGCAACCAAGTCTTGGATGACAGTAGAGAAACCCTGCATAGCAAAGATGAACAAGTATGGTGAGAGGGGGTCACCCTGTCTAACACCATTATTAGCTTCAAAAGGAGTGGAAGGTGATCCATTTATGAGAACTTGGAAGGTGGTAGAGTAGAAGATTTCATTTATCCATGTAAGCCAGTAGTGGGGGAATCCCATTTTCTTCATGATGAAAATTATGTAATCTCTTCTTACGGTGTCGTAGGCTTTTGACAAGTCAACTTTTACACACATGAGCTTGGGGCCTTGAGTGTTAGAGAAACTATTGAGGACTTTGTTCGCTAGAAGGATTGCATTGCCAATGGATCTACCTTTGACGAATGCCACTTGATTCATGTCAACGACATCCCCCATTATTGGCTGGAGCCTGTTAGCCATAATTTTGGTGATGATTTTGTTAACTGTGTTGCATAGAGAAATCAGCCAGAAGTCTTTGATGTTTGCTGCGTTTTGGATTTTTGGAATGAGAGTAATGAATGTTTTGTTGCATTCTCTAATCATCTTTCCATTTTCGAAGAAGTTGAGAACAACCTTGGTAACATCCAAACCAATGATGTCCCAACAATTTTTGAAAAAGTGCGGGTTGAAGCCGTCTGGTCCTGGGGCTTTATCATCTTTGAGTCCTTTGATTGCATTTTCAATTTCCTCTTTGGTGACCCATCTACTGAGGTTGAGTTGGACTTCTCTTTTGATGTGAGGGAGTCACCAATCATCCTCCCAATTCATGACGCAAGAGCTGGTTGAGTTGAAGAGGCCCTTGTAATAGACCATAACTTCATCGTGGATATCTATTTTGTTGTAGGTCATCTGACCATTAACTTCAAGGGAATTGATGTTGTTATGGATTCTTCTTGTCTTTAGGGAGGCATAAAATAATGCAGAGTTTCTATCTCCTACTTTGAGCCAATGGATTCTAGATTTTTGCTTAATGAAGCTTTCTTCTTTGTCTTTTTCCTTAATAGCGTTGTCTCTTGCAGTACAGAGTTCCAGCTGTAAGGACTCATTAATGGGATCTTTGTCAACCCTTCTTTGAATAGAGATGGCTATCACTTCTAATTTAGTAGCTTTGGAGAGATAGTTTTGTACCTTGTTTTTGTTCCATTCGCAGAGGGTTGATCGCAGCTTGTTTAGCTTACAATAAAGTCTAAGCATAGGGGCTCTGTTGTAATCTTTTTCACACCAGCTACTTCTGACCAAATTGATAAAGTTGTCTTCTTTCACCCAGTTGTTGATAAATCTGAAGGGGGTGTTTCTCCTACCTCCTTTGACAAGATGTACGCCAATCATGCGATGGTCTCTTATAGTGGTGTCAATCACCTCCACCCAAGCTCTAGGAAAGTCATCAAGAAGATTGACATTAGGTAGAGCTCAGTCAATCTTAGAGAAGGTGTTTATTCCTTTTTTTCTCCCGTTGTCCCAAGTGAGGAACTGGCCCTTAGTTGTAATTTTAATTAAACCCATCTTGTATAAAGAGTTATTGAAGTTGAGCATGCTTCTTGTTGAGGGAAGGTGCTTCCCTAGTTTCTTAGAGTTGAATCTGACAACATTGAAATATCCTACAACACACCACACTGTATTCAAGTTTTTGCTAATTGTATTTAGACCGTCCCATAGGGTATTTCTTTCTGCATCACCATTAGACCCGTATATTGTAGTAAGGTGAATATTTCAACAGCCATTATTCATAGAGCAGTGTAAGACCTGTTCATTAGCCCAAATTTTATTGATGGCGATGTTAGGGTCTCTCCATACCACAAGATTGTGTGTGTAGGAGTAGAACTCACTATTAGAGATGAATTTGGCATCTTCCCAAAGTTGCTTGATAGTCTCGCCTAAAGCCTTGTCCTGCACTCTAGATTCTAGTATGATATACACTTCAACATTATTTCTTTCCAACGCCTCCCTAACACGTGAGAGTTTTTTAAGGATGCCTTTCACATTCCATGAGATGATGGAGAGGGGCCTATCCATCAGAATGGATGTTGCGGGACTGAATCACCATTCTATCCTCCCCATTACTGCTTTCCACACATCTTTGTCTAGTAGAGAAAATTTGTTGGAGATTTCCACATTCCTTGTAGAGCTAGTGCTTTTGTTAACTATCTTCTATCTGGGTGGTGATTTAGATTTCCTCCCATGCACCTACCATAGGTTCTCTGCCAGTTGAACTAGAGTGGATGGGTTTGAGTTTGGAGCTTCTTTATCATTCGTGTTGGATTCACCAGTAATCTCCACATCCTAATTGGTTTGAGTCACTTGGACTGGTATGGGTGGGTTGGAGATGAGAGATTCACTAGCATTGGACTCCCCTGTGATTACCACCTCCTGGTTCTCTTGCAAATTTGCAGCCTGACTATCTCCCACAATAACAGTATCAATGATCTCAATCTCACCCTCTTTCTTGGTACTCTGGCTGAGGGTCCAAACCTTCTCCTTCGGGGCTGTGCTTTTCTTTAGATCTCCATCAGAATAGAGATTGGATTCATGCCCGTAGTTCCTATAGTGGTCGCATTTACATGGTTTCTAGTCGTATTCAAACCGTATGATATCAGCTTCTCCATCTTCGTTTTCTATTTGGATTTGTTCTGGGAATTGAAAATCTGCCGAAATAAGGACCTACAGCCTAGCATATTCCATGTCTTGTGAACTCCACCATGGGTCGATCGGGGCAGATAGGTTTTCCTAGGTAGGATCCCAGGTAATTGAACATCTCCCTATCCCAGATCTCTAGTGGAAGGTTGAGTACCTTGACCCAAATTGGAATTTCCGCCAGCATGAGCTTCTCGAAAGGTTCACCCCTCTGCCATTTTTTTAGGATCAGGGGCTGTCCAACAACGAACCATGTGCATCCCTCCCTGGCGTTATGTAGATCTTCATCGTTTGAGAAGCAGATCAGGAAGTATCTATTACCTCTAGATCTTATGTCGATGGAGCCCTTGACATTCCAAATGCTTGCCAGATGAATGACCAAGGTCTTCCAATGAGGTTGCATACCGATGATATATCCTGCCTCCACCCGACTCCATCTGGGTGCGGTCTTCTCTGTGGTGGCTTTGGGGTAGATCAGCTTGCCGTCTTTCATGGCGATCTCTATCTTTGATAGGGGGCAGGGTTCATCGAGGGTTTCTCTATGAAGGTTTCAGACCATTATCAGACTTCCTTTGCAACCAAAACTCCATGAGGTATGCTCCCGCTTCTGGACCTCAGCACGTTGGCGTAGGTGGCTTGGTTCGCCTTCTCCCCTCCTCTGGCCTGACTTGTGCCGCCGTTCTCCCTAGGGATCGCCCCTCCAGTCGCCATCATGACTCATATCTTCTAGGGTAAACATATCATTTAGGATTTTCACATAACGTAAGGCTCGATTATGCAAGATATAAGATAATCTATCCCTAGGAGCGTACATGAAAGTAACAACATCAGGGTCTAAGTAGAGGGAACTCAAGCTATTCAAAGTCTATCTCCTAAGAGTCAGCTCCACTACTCAAGCTCATGTCATCATGTTAGGTTTTCTCTGCCTTTCACCTAGGAGTTGGAAGCATACCCCATAAGAGAAGAAAAAGTGGATGTTCTTAGCAAAAAAGTTTGTACGTGCATAAAATATGGATTGAGAAACTTTAGGAAACCAAATATAACAAGGCTCCCCATCTAAGAGGAAAAGTCCCATCTAAGTGGATATCAAAATAATAGGAATTTGAGTATAATGATAATAAACAATTACATGTGTCATTAGTCAAAAATAGGAAGAGCCACAAAAGTACACATAGATATTTCAGGAACATAACCCACCAACAACAATATTGAACCTTCATGGAGATAAAAACAACACTAGTGTAAATATAAAGTTAGTAGTTGTTGGGGTAAACCCCACAATGTGATAGATAATGATGTATTGCCAAACTCCCAAAAACATAATATTAGATGGAAAGGTACACATTGAGTGGAAAGACAAACCCATATATATAATATGAGGGGAAAGGCGCACTCAGAAGGTAATAAAACCCAACAAAACCAAATCATTATATGACTCTAGGTCTACTGAATCACAAAGCATTCATAGTGTTGAGGCAAGTGAATTCTTAGTCATATGAATAGAATTAATGGCAATTCCATCACATAAATAGACAATATGAAACATACACAACATAAGTGGGACAAATATTTCATATCCACAAGTAAGGTTTCTTCATGAAGTAAAGTACAATCTATAGTCAACAAGAATATCCAACAAAAGTCCATATAATCAAACTCATATAAGTGAATCTCTCAAAGTAGAGAGAGAAAAAAAAAGTGTATAGTGTATTGTGTCCTAAATGACTAAGAGTGAGACTGGATGTAGGTTATTGATCAATATGAATAATAAGGAATGTAACATACCTTGTATCAAGCCTACATATATCTAAAGTCAACCCAAGGTCCAAGCCAGGGTCTTAAAAACACTTATTAAACATATTATATAGAATTAGAATTAGTTTCACATTAATTACATCAACCCTAAAGATTGTCTTTTTATTATTAATGAATGAGGTTTTCTAAACCATGTGATCTTATAAATTATATTTTTATGAGTTCATATCATGTTTTACGTTATTTTATGACTTATAGATTATTAAATATAATTTTTTCTTCCATCTTGCCTATAGTGAGATTGAATGAGAGATCCCCAAATATCCATATGATCTTCTCCTCTTCCCTTGAGTCACTTTTTATGCAACAAGAAAAGAAAAAGACAAAAACTGTACATTTTTTATCTATTTCCTCCATTAAAAATAGCTTATCTTATATAGGGACCTAAAAATGCATTTTCCTTTAGAGCTGGTAGAATGAAAGTGGGATCTTTCCTTCCAATTCATCCCCTCATAATATTCGATTTCTAGAATTGCCTTCCATTGTCACTTTTGCCTTTCCATTTGGCCGACATATCAGTAGAGAGTACAACCTCTATTCAAACTACTTCTTTGAGGATTTCATCATATTTGTGCAAGAAATCATAGAATGCACAAAATCCTCTACTTCCTCCCAGTTTCTTTCCACTCGTCTTCATTATGCATAGGAGTTGTAAGGCCTAAGATGGGTGGTTCTGTGGGGTACGCTCATGTGTAGTTCCCACCCCAGTAGAAATTTTATCCAATTAAGAATATCCATAAAAATCTCACATTTATTTTATTGGAATCAAATGATATAAATATATCATTGGATAGAGAAAAACTCCATGTTTTCAAAACATTTTTTTGTTTTTCTGAGCTATATGTAGCTTACTATAAATTTTAGAAAAGTTAACCAATCAAAATGTTCCAATAAGCCACGTACAAACATTGTTCATTTTTATATAAAACCCTGCTGAGATGGCCCGATCAAGGGTTACAATCTGGCCCAGCCTGTAACATGCCTAGTGTGATAAAAAAATATTCAAAATAACAATTTTATTCCTGAAGTCTAAATAAGAAGCAAACAAACAAGAGAGGGAAAGCTTGAAAAATTGTGAAGGACCATCTTCCTCCCTCATCATTGTGATTGTATTTGATACATTCGCATAACCTATGACCATGGTAGAATATTGAGAACAAAACACGAGAAGCAAAGGTCTCCCTCTTAGTCCTTGAGACAAGATGAAACCACTGTGACCATGTTCGAGTCTAGAGAAGTTTAGAAACACCATAAAATAGAACTAAGAGGGAACCTCCTGCACCACCATCCTGGAGGCTAACCAAAGATGAGGAAAGAAATTATGGGGTCAAGGACCTCCTACACCACCTTATTTAGAAGCCATTGTTGTACATTCAGGAATCAAGATTGGAACCCCAGAAAACCCAAAGGATACATATTTCAAAGATGGGAAACAACAACGGGGGTATCCAGGATGCTAATCATAGTCTCAATGTCACCAGGGCAATCTAAGATATTATAATGGAGCATCTAGAAACATAGACAAAGATAGATTTTGTGGGGAGGTATCGAGGTGGGATAATAGAATATGATAGTAAGGAAGGGTACAAAGAGGTGTGGAGGAGTTTTTTGGGTGCTAGGGTATAGGTAAAAGCAAATGAAGGGGAGTATGCCACTAGGTGGGTGGATTGCTCATGAAGGAAGATTTGGGGGATTATCATATAGTGAACCCTAGGGCCTGATTAAATGCTTGAATTTTTCATAGAGACTCACCAAAAATGATGGCAAAATAATCTCGATAATTACCATAGAGGAGAGTGAGATCAGAAGGATTAAAAATTGGTACCACTATGTATAGAAGGAAAAGGACATTAGAATAAGATGATGGGCACATCACCAGATCAGAATCTAGGTCCTGATTTGAAAGAGGAAATAGTTAACCCACAAATAAGAGTGTGTAAGAAAATATGTTGCAAACTCTAGGAAATCATTTGCATTAATTAGACTATTTATTGAAATAGCCCTTGCACTCAGTATATATATTTCTAAAACTATTTGAGGGATCATACAAAGCTTAAATAAATCCATATTTGACACTTATACTAATTAAGGCATTTAAAATTCAATTTTGCAATCTATTTCTACTCTTGAATTCTTTCATTATATTACTCAGTATTTTGCAATTAATCTTATATTTTCTGTCCTTAATGGAAACATGGCATCTAAAATTGTTCACTCAATATGAAACTTAGAACCTAAGATATTTTGGACCCTAATCATCATGATTTGGATATGAGATTTGGGTTTTGAGATTTCCTTTTATGAAGTATTATACAATTAGGATTTTGTCTTATTACCATAATTTTTGTTATCATATTACATCATTATCATCAATACTTATTATTTAGAGTCCTACTATCTTCACATTGTTACCAAAATAGTTTCTTTACATTATTATACACAAATTTCCATATTTCACTTATTTGATCTAGTTAGTCCTTCCATTCCATATTTATTTAGATAATGGTACATTATTCATATTTATAAATAAGAAAACTCCAATTATCCTTTTCAATTCATGTATTAATCACATTAACCTCTCACTAGACATATCTTAACCATTATGTATATATTAGTTACCAAGGAAGCATATTTGACATATTTCATGAACTCACTTACATGTTAACACATATCTAGGTTATTATATTAATATGAGTGTATCATAATATTTGAGGTTGTTTATAGAATCTATTGCATATGTTTTCAAGCATATTCATGTTAAGTTGAGTCATCCATGTTACATGCATTAACTATTACAGTTACAAACAACTATACTAAGGCTTAAGCCCATCTTTATTTGGTCAAATATTAGGAATAAACATTCTAATCTCCTAATCATGGGATTAGAATTTCCTAGAGTCAAGATGCTAGGTTTGGGTATGTAACACTATGGCCCAAAGATTTTATATACTCATTTGCATCATTGATAAGGGCTCAATAATAAAGTGTTAATACATTACTTGTTCTGAACTCATATATTACTTTGCTACATTTTTACACATTTTCTATTTTCAAATAACTTTAAGAATATCCCTCTTTCTTGCATATGTTTCATTTTTAGTGAGTATTTATTCTCATTTTACTTTGAAATAATAAGATACAGAAGATAAGGAGATCTGAAAGTACTTCCAATTTTGTTCTTTAAATATTCACTGGATACTTCTTTCTTAGCAAGTTTAGTATTCTTGTCTTGCCTGGATCCAATCATTTCTTATCAAAGTAAATGTACTACTTTACATTTTGTTATCCTCATATTTCCTTACTATGATTTAAGTTTAAGTTTATGATTTATATATTATCATTGAATGTTCATCACCATTTTCTTTTTGTACACCATTCCTTCCATCTGGTATTAGCTTTCACTAATTTATTATTATTCAATTTGCGTAGATTTTTATCCATGCAAGTTCATCATTCCATGATCTATATAATTCTCATTATTCTCATGAATTAAATTTCTAAGTCAATATTGCATGGTTAATTTCACCTTATTAAACTTTGTACACAACATTCTCTTAATCTCGATTCATATGAATCATCAAAGGAAAACATTGGTCTTCGTTTTATTATCATTTCATATCTAAGGGCTCAATAATCAAGTGTTAATACATTACTTGTTCTAAAATCATATATTACTTTGCTACATTTTTATACATTTTTAGTCTTCAAATAACTTTAAGAATATCCCTCTTATCTGTGTATCGTTTCATTTATGGTGAGTATTTATTCTCATTTTACTTTGAAATAATAATATATAGAAGATAAGGAGATGTGAATGTACTTCAAATTTTGTTCTTTAAATATTATGTAGATACTTATTTCTTAGAAATCTTAGTATTCTTGTCTTATCTGGGTCAATTCATTTCTTATCAAAGAAAATTTACTATTTAACATTTTGTTCTCCTCAGATTTCCTTATTATGATTTAAATTTAAGTTTATGAATTATATGATATCAGTGTTTTGTTCATCACCATTTTCTTTTTATACACTATTCCTTCCATCTACTATTAACCTTCACTAATTTATTATTATTCATTTTGCATAGATGTATATACATGCAAGTTCATAATTCCATGATTTGTGTAATTCTCATTATTCCCATGGATTAAATTTTGAATCAATATTTCATGGTAAATTTCACCTTATTAAGCTTAGTACATGACATTCTCTTAATCTCGACTTTCTAGACATCTTTTTGCATGGACAAAATTTATTTTGACTACTTCTATTCTTGTAGGTGAGACTGATGGTATCCTTTTTGCTTTACTACAAGCATGGTAATCTGGTTGGACATGCATTATTATGGAAACAAATTTTGGGGTGACCTTCAATGCAATCACAAATGGTTATGAACCTATTACAGTACTCAATTCGTTGTTACTTCACATTTATGATTTTCTAGCATAAAATTGGATTGTCAAAATGGTCAAAATTGTCAAAATATTGAGATTTATTAACAAACATGTTGATCGACTTGCTGAACTTTATCACCACTTCAAAAACTTCACAAATGTTTATGAGGAACCCCTTAAGGTTTCAAAAGAAATATACATAATGAAATTTGTAATGGTTTACATTCATTACATCTTTGTAATAAATTTGAATCTAAATTTTCTTCCTACTATGGTAAGAAGGGATAAATAAGAATATTACCAATGTTCCACAAAAAAGAAAATAAAGATTTAGCACAACTTATATTTGAAGAGGATAGATGTCAGTGAATATTACAATGTTTTCTATTCAATTCATCTACATAGCTCTTTCCATGTAAGTTGATATCTCATTGGTCTTGACCTCTCATTGTCATAACGATATACCCTTCAGGGATGATGGACATTCACTTTGAAAAATCTGGGACAATCCCTATGAATGGGTAGAGGGTAAAGGGGTATTATCAATACAATGTTTATACTAGGACACTCCCGCTCTTGCTCTTTGACCCATGGACTGAGAACAATATAAAGATAGTCAAGCTAATGACTTTTACTTAGCACATCTTGGGAGGCAACCAATGTTACATTAGACACATACACACACAAGCACAAACACAAACACACACACACACACATACATACATACATACATACATACATACATACATACATACATACATACGTACATACATACATACATACATACATACATGCATACATACATACATACATACTTACATACATATATATGTACTCCGAATCATACCGGCGAGTGGCAAATGATAAATCCAAAGGCTGATCTGTGGGAGATCACAAGAACGAGAGATGAAAAAGATGGGATAATGGAGCAAATATGGGCTGGTAAACACGTTCCTAAATGGCCAGTGTGCATCTTCAAGATCTTGCATGGAGCTCTAGAGACTTTGGACAAAGTGCATGAATGGAACAACAATACGTTTGTTATTTGTTTCCTATGCAAGGAGAAGGAGTCCCATAACCACCTGTTTGGGAGCTGCAATTTCACTAGGGATGTGTGGGAAAAAGTTTGCAAGGAGTTCCACCTGCGGATTGAGATGATTGAAGATACAAAAAAGATGGTCAAGCGTTACGACAATGGTGAGAAGAAGATACTCCTTTTTGCAGCCTTGTGCTTCCATATATGGAATGAAAGGAATCCATGTAAGTACAAAAGTTTAGATAGGAGTGTTAGTACCATGGCTGTGAGAATTTGTAAAAGTGTGAAAAAGAGACTACGTATAAGTTAGTTGTGTGAGTTGTTCATGTACGTGTTGTATAGCGAGCGTGGGACTATATGTAACTCTAGACCTCCTACAGTTTTAGGGGTAGTTGGAATATATTTACCTGATTCTGATATATATATATATATATATATATGTGTGTGTGTGTGTGTGTGTGTGTGTGTGTGTGTGTGTCGATAAGGAGTGGCTCAAGTGGTCAAGCATGGTGTCCCCTAACAAAGGGACTCGGGTTCAAATACTAGTTTCGGCCTTGGTTTACCACCCTCCCAGATGTTCGGCCTCAGTCACGAGCATGGGAGAGGGGAGAGCATGCCTCTCTTTATCCCATACACACATATACATGTATATATGCTCATAATTTAATGAGCCAACACATTGAATTCTAGAGCAAACTGTATCACTTAGCATGTAAAATTAGAAGTCCATGGCTAGTCTTCAGAGATTTTAATAACATTAGGAAGAGAGAGAGGAGAAAGCAGGGGTTAGAGAAGTGATGAATGTAATTTTGAGTACTTTCAACACTGCTATAGATAAATTGCACCCACAGAGATATCGATCATTGGTAGAGAAGCATTAACCTAGCACAACAATCTAAAAAAAGTTAAATGCATTGCTTGTAATCTGGATAGTGAAATAGTCAATGATGACTGGCTAGAGTTCTTTCTAGGATCCCAAACTAAGATATTATCTTCATGTTTTTTGGATCATTCTACTCTGCAGGTAAAGCTAATATAGGTGACAAGGGAAAACAAGCCATTTTGATTCATGAACACGTGGCAGGAGTGGCCACCCTACAAGATCATAACAAAAGCTTGGAAGGAGGAGGCATATGGAAACCCCTTATTCTGCTTCAACCAAAGACTCAATAAGGTTAAGAGATCCTTCAATGCTTGGTCAAGACAATATCCTAACTTACATAACTAGTTGAAGGAAGAAAAGAGAGAGATAGAAGTCATAGCCAAAAAGTTAAGAAGGAATCCATTAGAGAGAGACCTTATTGAATCTAAATGATCCACAGTTGAGAGAATCAAGATGCTAGACAAAGCCAAAGAAAGGTAGTACTGGAAAAGGAGAAAAACTAAATGGATTGAAAGTGGCCATCGTATTAGTAAACTTTACCATTCTATTGTGAAAGGAAGAGAGTGCGTCAACACAATCACTAAGATCTACGATGAAGATGGAAACTATATTGATAGTGAGGAAGAAAATCATCAAGTAAACCACTAAATTTTCCAAAAATTTATATAATGTCAACTAGAACTATGATTTGAGAGATAGCATATGTTGGGATAAACTTTTCAATGACAAAGAAAACTTTCAAGTTTAGAGATACTCATATGAGGAGGAAGTTAAAGATGCCATGTGGAGCATAGGTGTTGATAAGAGCCCATGCCCAGATGGGTTTAATCGATTCTCTTACAAAATTAACTAGGAAATCATCAAGGATTCATTCTTTGAGGTTGTCAAATGGTTCTTCAATGGGGGAAGTATGGTGAAATAGATAAATCATGTGTTCCTAGATCTAACACCAAAAAAGGAGATTGTTTCTACCCCTATGGATTTTAGTTTGATTTCATGTTGTTCGGTCCTATACAAGACAATAACTAAGATACTAACTATCAAGTTATCTTCTATACTACCGAAAATCATATAACCCAATCAGGGTGCTTTTGTGAAAGGAAGAAGAATTGTGGATTGTGCAATGCTTGTTGTAGAGTTTACACTGAATTTTAACAATAAGAGTAGCACACTATCAGCATGTCTGAAGCTATACATCACCAAGGCTTATGATACTATTGCATGGCTTGGGTTTTGGTGAAAACTAGTTTTTGTTGATCAAGTAGTGTGTCATAATGATATCTTTGTCCTTAATATAGAATGGAAATCCTAAAGGTCACTTCAGTAGATCAAATAGGTTGTGGCAAGGTGATCCGTTATCACCGCTGCTATTCATAATATCTACGAAAGGTCTAAAAAAATGATAGAATTAGCCTCTTAGGAAAGAAGGATCAAGTCCTATACTATCTGGAAGATTGAGATAAGGTGATCTGTTATCACCATTGTTATTCACAATCTCCATGGAAGGTCTAACTAAAATGATAGAATCGACCTCTCAGAAAAGAAAGATCAAGTTTTATACTATCTAGAAGACCAATCTTCTATCCCACCTATTATTTGTTGATGACATCCTAATGTTTGTGGAAGGGAGGAGGATCACTCTCTTGCAACTTGAAGTCCTATTAGATGAGTTTGGCAACCTTTCGGGTACTAGGTCGCATATCTTCATGTCTATATCGTGCAGGGAGAAAGAGAGACTCCTTGTAACCATAGGCATGCAGGAAGGGGTTTGTCTGGCCAAATACTTAGGCTACCCTCTTGCTTGGGGGAACCTACAACGAAGAAATTTCCATGAGTGCTTAGATAGACTCAACGACATGATAAGAAAATGGCCAGGGTCTAAGATGGCGATGGCTGGAAGAATTATGCTTCGTAAAAGTGCTACTATGGGAGAAATTAAATACTAGACGATACTGGGAGAGATCCCTCACTCTGTTCTGAGAAAAATGGAAATCATGATGTCAGATTTCCTTTGAGGAAGATCGATCCACCCTCTGAGCTGGGAGAGACTTTCTTATCCACTCCAAGAAGGGGGACTATGGCTCCAATATCTATATGATCTTGTTGACTTCTTTACTCTTAAGAGAACACCAAGACTGAAGCAAGGTGAATCCACATGGCAAGTATGGATGAGGAGAAGGTACTGGGTTGATTTAAGTCAGATTCCTAGACATAGATGGGGTTATTTGACATCTTAGAGAAGGATGGTGGATATTTGGCTCAAATGGAGAGTTGATGTGTCACTGGATATCTATGGTAGTTGAGTAGATGTATTTCCCCCAAGGACTAGCGTGCTGAGATGTTGTGGCTGACCATGCATCACCCAAGATGAAGTCTCGCGACATTTAGAGCTTATAAGCTATCTGCCTACTTTAATGAAAGTAAAGATATGTAAAATTGATATTTTTACCACATGCTTTCTGTGTGGTGATGATGATGAGTATGCTCTTCTCTTCAACTTGTGTAAATTCTAGAAATATATTTGGGAAAGTGCTCGACTAAAGCTTGGAAGGAGGGGATGTAAAAGCCTATCAGAGTCCCTAAAGGAGATGACGGATTTGCCTAAAGTGGAGAAGACCTTATATCTTTGGTGTGTCCCAGCGTGCACACAACTTATATGGAATGAAAGAAATGCTAGATGGTTGGGAGGTAAAGGCAAAGATGAGCTTAGTTTATTCTGTAATCTTGAAAAGAACTATCTAATCATGTATTGGACTTGTAGAAATATATTAGAGGGGATTCCTCAAATTATTCAGAGAAATTGGGAATTAATGTAACCTATCTCTCATAATGAGGATATGATCTTTTAATATTTAGTCACATGTCTGTTGTGACTTATTATTTGCACCCATTTATGGGTTCGAAATTTATCTACGAAATTTTTGATATATATAATAAATATAATATATATATCATGGTGTATATATATGTGTGTATGTGTGTGTCAAGGTATATATATACATAGGTATATATATGTGTGTATATATACATATACATGCTGACAAGAAGTGAGTCAAATGGTCCAGCACAATGTATCCTACCAAAGAGATTTGGGTTTGAATCCTAGCTGTCGTTTGGTCCAGCACAATGTCTCCTAACAGACACATGTACATATATATATGTGTGTGTGTGTGTATATATATATATATATATATATATATATATATATATATATATATATATATATATATAATTTATATTTGTGCATATATATACATATACATATACATATGTATACATGTCACCTATATATATACAACAAGTGCTTGGATCCATTAAAGAAAAAGCTATGAGTTTAACTGTCAACCTCATTCCAAGGCTTCGCCCGTCCAATGGGAACTCAGATCTCTGATCTACGTATTGGCCGCCGGATGTCTGGAAGCTAGGTTTCATCTAACTTCTTTGTATGAATTATTGACCAATATCTACGGTGTGATGATTTACCAAAGGGAGACCCGCCACGTTTGACTTATTTTCCGTTCAGTGCCGCTGAGTCTGTTTTCATAGTGTTTATGGTGGAAACTGGCAAGGGCAATGACTGATATATAATCACCATGCGGCTGCAGTTGCAGAGATAGACGGACTGCTTAAGGCTGCCATTCGAGCTCAACATTCTCGTACAACTAGGTTGTTTACTTATCCGACGTTGCCCTGCACTGGAAAAAGACGTGTGCGGCGGGCCGAAGACTAGCCACGGATAATATTTAGCTACAAAGGTAGTTTAACGATAATATATAGTATGGGACATGGATCGAAGCAACCAAGTGTGGAAGGCAACTTTTGTCTGGATACAAGAGCATTCCTCTTTGAATGATAAACTACCATATACCAATTACGTATAAGTAAGATACATCATCATCATCAGGTACTTGGGCTATGCTTTATCAGTAATTCAACTATTTACTTGAATGTCTCACATTCCTATAGCTATATTAATTTATGCTCTCAACTTTCCAACCATTTTACACTAAACGAAAGTCTCAAGATTATATTGAACACTTGTGCATTTTGTTTCCAACTACGATGTATATCAATGTTGCTTGTACAAACTCCATCACCACTCCTAGAAGAGCTGGAAACTAATATCAGTGACATCTTTTTAAAATTGTTGCCTACTAGATATAAATCCCTCCTGTATTTCGTCATGAACTTTTTGACTTTTTCTTAAGAGTACCAAAGTCAAACATTTTCAAAATCTCAAGTAGTTCCTTGGTGGGTGGTAATTCTAATATTTTCTGAAGTGTTGTTGGTTTTTTTAGCAATCCTTAGGACTATACAGTCAAAAAAAAAATAATGGTTTGTCTTTGTCAACTCTTAGACCGGCTAGGCCTTGCCAACATTCTCTTATACACCTTATTATTGTCATTTTGATACTTCCTCTAAGCTCCCTAACCCACCCATGCATTTTCAATTAGATGAACTTATATTGTATTTGGTCAAAGGGCTTTGCTTCTGTGTGGATCTAGAGCTATGCCCACCTATGTTATCTCCAGATGTTATCTTGTAAGACTAATGTGTTAATAGATCACCTCATAACAAATGCAGACATCCTTATTCGCCAACACTAACAAAAAATTGCTTTTTTCCATCCCGAGATAGTCCCTAGCTTGTACATGATGATAAAAGATCAATGTTTGTTGTGATTGCTTAATGATAGACACTTCCTTATATCTCAAGAGATGAAAAATCAGAAATGACACATAAAATCAAAGTATTTATCTAGAAAATATCTCCTACATGGACAACGATATGTTGCAGTGCCATATTATGTACATGATCAACACAATTTGGTTTAGTTGCACAATGAAGAGCTATTGAGATTGCTTTCTCCAAAGATTTTCATGAAAGACACAAACAACAACTTCCGTACTATATTCTTATAATTTATTTTTCTCAATGAATCATAGAGAGTTTATATTTGGGGAGTCTTTGTGCTGGAAAGATTTATATGAATAATATGAAAGTAATATTTAGGAAGATACAACAATATGGAGGCTATATAGTTTTGAATGGGATTACAAACTTACTCAAATATGCAAATGAAGAAAATGTGACCCAACACATTTTGTAATGATTATTTTACATAAAGAGAAATTACTTAGTATTTATAATATATAATAAATTTGATATTATCAATGAGGACTACTAAATTAGAAACATGATCCCAAGTATCTCGAGATTATCCTAAGGATATAGGTGATTTCCTGATAACTCTTAGAAACAGTTTTAACAAACAGATAATCAACACCTCCACCAACATGGATATCATTATGTCCACCCAAATCACGCCATGATGATACATTAAAGATTAATGCTTCAATAGTCATGACATGACATACAAATGCCTACTATAACAAGCCCCATACCATTAAAATATTCTTTCACTATTTAACAACTCCCAAAAGAGAAATACATAGATTGTGTTTGAGTCAGGATGCATGCCAACTCACTTTCGTGGTTGAAATGACTGGCACTATTCATCACACATATTCATAGGAAAGCATGAAGGATAAGATGGAGTCATCCTTCATTCCAATATAATGAAAGAAACTACCTTGTCCCAAATATATTAACTTGTTCATGGAGTACACACAAACACCCAATGTCTCTATGGAAGAGCCCCTTTTGAGATGATCTTGTACTAATGATGGAATTAAATGTTATCATAATATGTATGAAACATTCTTAGTGTTGACTCAAGGTCAATTAGGTCAATGTTGACTCACGTCTAAATTGACTAAACCCGTGTTTTGATGATGACTAACCATTCCACATATTGGTGTCTAATGTCTCTACTTGAGTGATTTCAGATTAGGTATAGACACACTCCAAATGCCCTAACTTGTACATATCAATTTGGAGAAAAGACAAGTCAAAATCCATACAAGTGCACGTTTTTGTAATATGATGTAAATCCATTAGAATCATGTTGTAAATAACTTGTAATGATTGCGTGACTTGTAATTAAGCTTAGAAAAATATCAGGAGCACTTAGATCGAATGTTAGAGCACTTTAGATGCAACTTTGAAAATTGATTACAGGCACTCTATCGGTCGAGTTTCCCAGCCTGAAAACTCGACCGATCATCCTTGATCAATTTTTTGAAGATTGCATCGGTCGAGTTGTGTTTACACAGAACTCGACCGATGGAGTAACTAACCAAATCGATTTTCATTGGTCGGTCGAGTTTCCTCAGGACAAACTCGACCGATGGTCTGAATATTGGCTTTGTCTTTTACTCTATCGGTCGAGTTATCCTTATAGAAACTCGACTGATTGCACTGTACGAAAAAGTGCAGAAAAGTACTTCTAGCCGTTGTAGATTTGCAACAAGTGAAAATAGATCTGTTGCAAGCCACAAAATGGCTAGTTTTCGTTTACAAGTGTTCCCAAAGACTAAGAGGCATCCCCAGCTATAAATAAGACCCCTTGGGCTTCATTCCAAGGTTGAGCATTCATTGCAAACTCTATGTGAGGTTCCTATTCTATAGCTGAGTGCTTCCTACAGCCTCCTCTCTCTCTAAGATTAATCACTTGCTACATCCATTAGAGTGAGTAGGAAATTTGTAAGAGAGCTAGTCCTACATGTATATCTTGTGAGGCTCTCACTTCCACCACCTCCTTTCTCTCATTTCAATCATGAAGATGAAGGTTCTCTCTCTTGTCCAAGAGAGGTGAAGAAGAACAAGGGAAGGTGTCCCTTGGTGAAGATCAAGGCTGAAGACTTGGAGCAAGAGTGGGTAAGCCCTTGATGAATGCAGAAGACTCCTTGCTCAAGTAGGTAAGTCCTCTTTGGAAGCTTCTCCGAGTGAAGGTGAAGTCAAAAGCTGAAGATCCAAGAAGAGTGGGTGATCCCTGCAAGGATGAAGACTTGTGCAAGAGTGGGTAAGTACTTGGAGAAGGCCAAAGACTCTTGCAAAGTGGGTAAGTCCTTGGTAAGGTTGAAGACTCTTTGTATTGGATATGTAAGTCTTTTGTTTGGTCATACATTGTATGTCTTATGAATGAATATAAGAGTGCAATAGTTTGGAAGTCCTAGAGGTTGACCGCTCTAGGCAAGTGGACTGACACACTTCTAGTTTGAAGTGTGGAACCACTCTAAATATCTTGTCTAATTGATGCTTGTTCAATCACTCTCTCCCTTGCTATGTATGTTTTAGTTGCACACAAATTTCCTATTTAGCAACCTTATCTTCTGATATAACTTGAAGGTTTAATGAATTTTGTTTAAGTACTTTCAGCTCTATTCACCCCCCTAGAGCATCTAATCACCCATCTAGGATCCAACACTTAGAATAGATCATAATATCTTTTTCATGATAAAGATCAAGAAGAAATATAAGCATCATGCTTATAGGTCATTGTAAAAAGAAGTCTACTCCAACAATGTATTTTGTGAATAAGGATTCGCTTGTTAGGGTTATTGGCACCATTCTATGCAGTGTCCTAATTATGTGAGACATTATTTCTTATACAGAAGATGGCCATAAGGATAAAAGGGTGTTTTCCTATCCAATCGGCTGATTGACAATAAAGGATGAATGCAACAAAGAGTAGCCTTGGACTTATTTTATAAGAACAAATAGTTGTTATATCAACTTTCTCATGATTTTGTCAAAGGTGTTGAAAGAGCATGCATGTTCAATCATAGTGTGATTAGGATTAACTGTAAAACATAGATATTTTTGGCTTTTTCTTAGTACATAATTGTATGTAATTTTCCACATCCATTAGGCATAACCAGCTGAGGTGAGACTGTTCATGTAGTTGACTATGTTCTGCAAACAAAAAAAAAATGAGTTGTACTGTATAGTTTATTAGGAAACTCTACAAATTTATGTGCATGCCCATCCATTGTCACCTTTTCTCTTTTGCAATGTGGTGTCGTGTATGGGGAATTTATTCTTCTTTTATGGTCCCGTATATATCCATAATCGATTATGTAGTAGTCATGTGCATCATGTAGATTATTCCATTTTCTTAGATGTTTTCTCTAATTCATGAGTGGACATAATAAATATTTTGTCAATAATTTCTTATAGCCTCATTTGATTGTTATCAATAAATTAAGTTAATTTAAAAATATAAATTTAAATGGGTGTAGAACAAGTAATAGGCCAGATCATGTAGTATCTGATGTTCACTACTAGGACTCTATAGTAAAGTCAACATTTTTTTCTTCTATAACTTAGATTTACTATTATTTTCTTTTCATGTAAAATCCAGGAACACAAGAGGAGTTGAATTTCTTATTTATAGTGGGGGAGAATTGTGTAGATTTGTTCCACCATAATCCTTGATAACTAATAGTAGGAGTACCATGGATAATTTCATGGAAAAATCATATATGTAGTTTTTTATGCTAAATCATTATATTTTTTAGTTTTAATTTAAATTTCTCTTTTATGTTATTGGAGATAAAATGTTTTTTTTTTACTTTTGATTTGGAAATTCTAGATATAGTTTTAATGATGATATGATTTTAGAAAATCCATTTGTATGCAAAAAGTTCTTTTAGGAAAGAGATTTTAATGTGAGATCACACTTGCGGAAAAGGGGATAGTTTATCATAAATATAAATGTAAAAATTATACTGTGAAGTTAACACAAACGTGTTTATTAAGATTAGAATTATATTGAATAATCAACTGAGTGTTCCTTTTATACATATGAGTATATGTATTCCTATTTTATAACTCTATTTAAAGATTAACCTATTTTGATTCACCTTTAACCAAGTATATTTGTACCTAACAAATAAGTGAATGTTGCAAATAAAGTACACTCATAATTATACATAATAGTTCTACAAAATAATTTATTATAGAATTTGGCATATCAAATATTTTAATGGATATCAATTTCAGTATTAGTTTTGATACTCAAAACACAAATTAAATCATACAATACATATATCATTTGTGCATCAAGTCCTAGATTACCATATACTTCAAATCTGAATTTTACCCTAAGTTCTTTTTATATTTATATATTGATATAATGTCCAATATAAAAGTTTGATCCTTTTAGGTTCACTAGGTAATTCCTTTCATCATACATTTGTTAAGCTAACACCAACATGATTGATGTAGTCTTTTTTAAGGTGCGGCGAGAGAAACTACATCAAGGAAGTTGGTATTACCTTAACAAATGTATGTTGAAACAAGTAATATTTTTTCATTTATCCCTTTGAACTTAAATAGTTGTCTTTTTATCCATTAATTTATTGAATGAGATTCTTGATTGACAAAGTTAACTTTTATTACCCATGACTTAGATTTTTCAATGGAAGTTACTTTTGTTGACAAGTATATTATTTAGTTATTTCTGCATAATACTAATTGTTCTCACGTGCAACGCACGTGCCTTCATTAGTATAAATAATACTATAAATACAATAGATTAGATCCAAGCTAGCAAACGGCCAGCCACTCAAGTTTCCGTCACGGAGGTTGACAGAGAAGTGACTAAAGGAGTTGGTTAGAATTTGTGAAAGGTGGGGAGTCTATCCATAGTATTCAGATAATTGAGGGACATTTGGAAGTAAACTCTAAATGATGTGCATATACACCGATTCCGGAGCCTCTGGTTGAGCACTCTTAATTCATGGTTTGTGCGCTTGGCACCGACGTAAATGGGTGGCATGGAATCATCGCCATTGTCCGACTTGCTTGCTGGCTCTCGCTCAGTCAGACACTCACACCCTCCCTCGGTAAAGTTACTAATGCATTTTGGCAGTCTCGGTTTTAAGGCCACCGATTTGTAAGACCGCCAGCCTGCCTCCTCTTCCTTCTAATATCTCTTCCCTCTATCTCTAATTGTGAAAGTGCGTCTTCCTCTACATTGGCAGCAGGAGCTTACAGTCTCACGGAGAACAGTGACGCCAAAGTGTTTACATTTCCATCGTCTTTCTCTTCTTTGTCAATCTCCTCTTTATCCTCCTTTCTCTCAAAGCTTCCCCAGCTTCTTCCTACTGGGCACAACCCACGATCCTCAGTCACCTTCTTCGCCACAATTTCCCAACCACCTTCTTCGCCACAATTTCCCAACATCCTCCTTGTCCACCTCCGCACGTGAAGAGGGTTCCTCAAACCTAATCCAGCTCCAGTACCACATGGACCCCGTCCTCAACTCCTATTTAACCCTCTACATCCTCTACTACGTCACGTGAAGCACAACCCACAAGTCCACAATCTGCCACTTCCTCCTCTCCGTCTCGGACACATCCGTCTCCATCTCCCAATGGTGGTCCTCCACCATCGCACTTTACACCGACCAGACGAGCTCCAACATAATCGGCCAAATCATAACCCGCCTGACCGTCTTGAACGTCCTCGCCGACGCCATCCACCTCAACCTCCTCTCTGCCGACAACAAGTCTAGAGCATACCTCTTGCTAACATCCCAAGACGTCATCGTCCAGGATTTCTGCCGGGCCGTGTGCGAGTTCCATTGCTTCACATTCACGTCGATATCATGGTACAGACGCTGCCGTATGCATGGGTGGGGAACTCCAGGTTACATTATTTCATCACCCAGGGTCCGTTGTTTCACTCAATGCAAGGGCGCACATGCATGTGCGTGAGATCACTCCATCCCTGGAAGTATTGATTGCCATTCACATATGTAAGTTATAGACATGATGCAGAGAAGTATTGCCATACATTGCAAGGCAGAACGTCACATTTTGATTTCCTTGAATATGAATTATAGTATAGTAATCCTATCACGGGTCTAAGATATATGTAGAAATCCCGATTAGGCTTGCAATTGGCAATACTAAGCAACCCTTAGTTCCTCTGATTTAGCTCGACCTGTAGGCTGCTGTAGTACGTCATTGTGTTGCACGCCGCCGCCATGGCCTCCTGATCAAGCCGGAGTAACAAATTACATAGTCTTCATCAAGAAGGAAATGGCTGCAAAATACATAGTTTTCTGCATTCCAGCAGCAAAAGAACTGCACACACATCGCAAGTATATGAAGGCGTTGTTGAAATGGAACTGCACAATCAGGTTGCATACGCACACTTATCAATAGAACGACGAGCTTCATGCAGTTTACCCTCACGTAGTGAAACAATGGCATGAGAGAGGGTAGAGATTATATAGTTTGTGCTCATGAGGACCGGCACGGGGAAGATGTCGGACCTGTAAAGTGGGCGAAGTGGACATGCTGAGTGGTGACTTTTAAGGGCGGCACTAACTTGCCACTGTGAAGTCCATCCATACGAATTTTGAGAAGAAAACAAACAAGCCACAGTCGACGAGATGATACACCTACGGCCTGTAACATTTCAAATTGGAAAAACCAGCAGTAGGTATCACACTCTATACAAGAGGACTAGAAAACAGACAATCCGTCTGGATTATGACCCTAACACAAATGACATGTGAGAGAGTGAGGACCCTTACACTTTAATGGAGCCCTACTCAAAAGGTCTTATCCAAAAGGCCCTCGCCCAAAACAAGTGCTGGGGTTGCAACCCTTGCACAAAACCTGTATTGAGTCAAATATAATATCGATATATTATAGGTTGAGACCTCTCATTACAGCTGATTGTAATAAATACATATCGTGTGCACTAAAAAAGACAAATAATTTAACTCCAGAGCTGCGTTTGACAAATGAATCTAATAATACTTCAGATCTGGAATCTCAATTCGTTATCTTTATTCATTTCAAAAAGGTTTTATACAACGGGGAGGAAATAGTCCCTTGCCCCTAGAACAATACAAATGATATTTGATAGCAAATATAAAGCTAAAGAATATACAGTGGCTTCTTGAGACCTATAATAGAACCATAGGATGAAACTAGCAGCCATTGTCTTCAAAATCGTCCATGTATTTTTCTTTTCTTTCAGCTGAGTAGCATCTGAATTTGCCTTCATCCACAGTTGACGGAAATCATAGAACAAAGTTGGTCCAAAACTTTAAGTATTCAAGCAGGATCCGAAATATGCAGTCTTGCATTCAACTAACTTAAAATTGTATGTTTCAGCCATCATCTCGTACATGTAGGTTACCCACATTGAATACCCCCATCGACCAAGTAGAATCACGTGAACAAATAGACGTGATTGAATATGTGACCAGAGGCAAAACATATGAATCAAGTTTCTTCTGGGTGAGCGACACATTCATTTCACAAGTCACAATACCAAAATGATAAGTATATCAGCAGTGTAATATGAACAAAATCTGATGTTGAACCTATAGAAGAAAATAAACATCATCATCAATTGATATAAGGGGAAATGACAAGGAAGAAAGCTATTCTCAATTCATCTATATTTCTTATCATTTGTTAGGATGTTTCAATGCTCATGGACACTGATACTTTGATCTGAAGAAGAAGCAAGATTGAAAAGTTCATGAAGAATTTGATGTTTGTGCGTGTCATCAAATAGAGGTACAAGGCACATGCATGTTTATACATCAATATAAAAACTACTAAAATATATAACATTAGTAACACATCTAGAAATGTATAGATAAAAGGGTGGGTCGGATAGCTCTTATATCAAGGAATAAGCTGAGGTATCACTTAACTGGAAACAAAAATTCACTAATGACATAGCTACAAGATTCTACAAATCAGTAATTACATAGGTACAAACAAGGAGTGCAACAACACTATCGCTGCCCATGTAATATTTTCCAACTATCCAAGGCATCCACTCACACTAAACATCTAGGTACAAATAAGGAGTGCAACAACACTACCGCTGCCCATGTAATATTTTCCAACTATCCAAGGCATCCACTCACACTAAACATCTTAACCAACACTAACTATGCAACAACAGTAATCTTAACGGATAGCCAATGAGTGAATATGAAGAAAAAGTTGGTAGATAAGTGGAGGGATCATGCATATAGATCTCATTTAGGCAATATACCACACATTGGTAGAGTTTATTCAGATTTCAGTCCATATCTTTCATATTCAAATGTTTAGATTCTAGGAGTTTCCATTTAATTTTTACAAAATACCTACATATAATGTCCATTATTTACATTCAAAAACTACAAACTCCATTGAGTTACGTTCTTTGGAAAGCTAAAAATACAAAGGATAGGTAGGGTGATCAATTATGTATGTTTTGTTGATTTGGGTATTATGCAAATCTATATAGCACTTTGAGCACATCCATAAAAATAGTTTAAACCAAAAAAGCATGCCTAACAATTAATAAGACGTACATATGACAAATGATAGTGTAATTCTATGTTAAAACTTGAAAACTCACTTGAATAAGCTGTTCAACTTTGATGAGAAGGGGAGCCATCCCAGCCTTGTATCTGATAAATGTTGAGAGTCTACATGGCTTGCTAGAATCATCTTATCTTCACTACAGAAATGAACAACTCATGATCAGCCATAAAGTTAACAAATATCCGGATTTAGACACCATTTATAAGAAATTGAATACAATTAATACTGCTCCTTGAATGCTAAACTAATTACTACGTACTTACCTTCTATACGCCATTTGATACGCCAATTGATACTGACATGTAATACATGTCAAGAATGTTACTAAGATACATGTAAAATAGTATTAGGAAACAATGAAGAGAACTGTCACAAGCCATTCAATGTACTATCATACTCTAATATAAATAATCAAGTCCTTTAAACAGGAACAAATAAAATATAACAACAATTCAAGCATTTGTATACACCCATATTTTAGTTCCAATAATCTATCCTACATATAGTTTTCAAAAAGTCTAGTGTGATCTTAGAAAACATGATGAATGAATTTGTAATTGCAAAACTCACCAGCTTTTATGTTTCCTGAAGTATCCATTCTTGTACTTTGAACATGTAAAGGGTTGGGTACTCTATAACATCGGGAAGGTACTTCTTTGATCCCTCCTAATAAAAATATAGCCTAGAAATTAGTTATTGATGCTTCAAAGAATAGAATTGTAAGAATTTAAACAATTACCATTTCCTCTAGGCACTTGATGTTTTCGGTTGATATATTTGGCTTTTTCCTTAGCCACGCCTACTACATGGAAACGACATGTCATACACAAAATGATATAAGGTACAAATCAGTAAGATATTCATCATGATTAATTAGAGCTCTCATCTGGAATTAATTCATTTGGTATCACATTAATTCAAATAATAGAAGGGCATGCAAAAGTAAGAAAGGTGAGTTACCTGCATAGATTCTTTTCTCAATAGTCTAAAGAAAACACATGCCTTTTTTTCTAGTTCCTTTCTTTATGGAACATCCTAGCAACACCAGACTTTTTGCAAGGCAACGTAATAGGCAAGTCTACCTCTAAATGTACCCTAAAAATATAATGAATAACATTAGATCAAAATCCAAAAATAAGTTTTTAGAACACCATTCATAAAAAATTTAATAAAATGCATACTGCTCATTAAATGCTAGAGTTGTTAGTTTATTGGTGCTCCCTCATGCACCACTGATTTCCTACATTTAAAACATGTTAGAAATCCCACAAAGATACATGCGATATATAATTAAAATAAAATAGTAGTTAGAACTATTACCATCATAATTTCACAAGCCTCTCAATGTACTATTACTTATATATACAATAATCAAGGTCTTTAAACATTCACAGAAATATCAGTATACTAACAGATGTTCCAATTAGATTGTAACACCCCTTTAATTCAGTTACACATGTATGGTAGTTGTGACTAACATATACAAAATGTCACATTTCAAAGTTTTGACTTTTACATGTATCATTGAAGTTCATAGATAAGGTTAATTATAACATGCACGTTTGTAGAACACAACTTAAAAGCATGTATTGTTGACAGAAAATCAATAGACCAAATCTTAGTCAGTAGTGTCCACATGAGAGTGTTGTATGTGAGAACACATCCCATTGTTGTTTGAATGTTCATCATGAGAGCTTGGTCTGTCATCATCACTATTTGATCCCCGAGCTTGAGAAGAAATAGATCCAGTCTGTAATGTATGCATAAATTTTTTTACTTATACCCAATACACAATGCATAAAATAACTTAAGAGCATAAATATTTTATTATTATAACATGTCCCATCATATGCGCCATCCTAATTTTTGCTTCTGCTAATGCCTTACCAAGAAACACAACTTCCTTCTCAATTTCTTGATAAGTTTGTTGAGCTATCTCCATCATGGGGGCCTCTTTTAACAATTGTCTTGTCATACCATGACCATAGCCCCTTTGATAGCCACCATGATGATCCCCAAACACATGATTTACTACTGGGATAAACTCAAGGGCATCATGACTATCTTGCACGTTTTTTTCATGTGCTTCAACTTCAAGCTCTTCCTACAAGTAAATGTGAGCATCACTGATTGGGAGATCAAGGGAATCATGACAGTGTTATATGAGTATGGGTACAGCCTACCATTTTCTTCTTAGTGTATTCATCTGGATAATCTCCATTTTTTTTTTGTGAGAAATGATGTATGTATGATAATCAGATGCATCAAGACCTTCTATCATCTAAATGAGTAAAGTTAGCATAAAGATGAAATATATGAATATTTAATTAAATTAAAACAGTTACCATTTCAAATTGTTTTGTCTGCATTGACTTGGACCCTAATGTATAAGTAGCTCTTATTTTCTCATGATTAGTTTCATTTTGTTTTGCCACTGACTATAAAGAAATAAATCAAATTCTATTTGCAAAGATGATATGATACTCATGAAAAAATGATGTTACCTTTGTTTCCTCTTTACTCCAATATATAAGTAAATGTTGCCATTGTTCTTTGCTAACCCTTGAATCTGGTGAAATTTGAAGCTCCTCTGGGGACAAGTAATCTAGATGCGACTTCAAAGTGTGGCGGTGTGTGATGACACAAGTTTGTACCCTTGCTTCACACCACTTCATAATACAATACATATTTGGAGTCAAATTGGTTTCCCGACTCTTAAATTTGAACAATTTCTGTTAGAAAATGATAACTTAGAGTGGGATGTAAGAATGATATATAAATAGAAGTGACAACAATATAGACAAAGAGAAATACCTCAACCTCTACCCAAACACTGTAGAAATTTTTCTTCTGTAGATCCCCCCATTGTAGGTGCAATGGGAAACTATCACTTTCTCTGGCCTTCAATCCTAGAAAATGCACTAGAATACCACCCTCATCACCCACGGGCACATTTTTTAGTGTCCAACAATCATGATGTGATTTTCCAAGTGGAGGTTTGATGGATTTATAGCCAGTCCACCCACGACCTTTTCTTTCTTCGACTATATGGGGACCTTGGTTTTCTAAAGAAATAGCATCACATTACATTTTGACATGTACAAAAGTGATAATTTCCTCATGATGTATACCTAAAATGTTAGCATCTATATCACGATATCTTTTAGCCCGATGACTACGCTTCCTCATACGAATAGATTGTTTAAATGTGGATGACATGTCTTCTACATTTTGATGTTGTTGCCTCAAACATCTTTCAATGTCAAGAAGATGACTTTCCCTTACTGTCACAAAAACATAAGCCTCTAGTAAAGAAAGAATATTGCAAATCAAGAAGAAAAAAATTATAAAGTCAAATAACACACCATCATTAGTAGTTCGAACAACATTTGTTGCTCTACTTTGAGTCTCTGGGGAATTCAATATTTGGTTGGTAAATGCACCTTCTTCTTCAGTCCCTACAAGATAATCTTCACCAAGTCTAGGTAATACTCAATGGAGGTGATGAACTTGATGTTCAACATTATAAAAAAAAGAACAACATCCAACAGACTACCTGCAACATGATTTTGAAAAAGTGTGGAGAATCCTTGCCCAACTTCAAACCTTGAGGAGTCACCTAATAAAATAGTTTAGAGATTAGTTATTGTTGTTTAAAAAATACAATTATAAGAAAATAAAATAATATTACCAATTTTCCTTAGTCATACCCATTACATGGAAATATTATACCATACATAATATGATGTAAAGTACAAATCAGCAAGACAATCACCACAATTTCACTATTATAACAATGCATTTACAATCCTACCTAATGCGTCCATAATTAAAAGCTCACCTATTACATGATGTTCAGCAAGTCTAGTGGAGTCTTGGAAAATTTCAGACCTTGATGCAACACTCTTATGACCTGATTTGGCTTTAGGAACTTCATGATTTTCATTTACTATTTTGGCCTTTTCTTTTATAGCACCTGTAACTTGAAAAATTAATACAATATACAAAGAAAGTTGTATGAATCATTAATAAGTGACATACCCCTCTCAAATTACTCATGTGTTATGGAGTGCAGTGATTGATCATTCAATATAGAAACATCATTTTCGCACGGCGTGGAGTAATGAGAGTTGTTGGATTGATGATCTAGAAGTTTCAATTTTGTTAGTTTTATCATAAAGAGATACAATACTAGGAGTACATCAGAAGTTAAAAACCCACCATCCTCAATGCTTCTCAGAAAATCATTTGCTTTACTTTGATTCTCTAGAAAATTTGGTATGTTATAAGTTGGGGAAGGTATTTCCTTGGTTCCAACTATGCAATAAATTAACACGTGATGCATTTGTCGACACTCATATATGTAGTTTCAAAAAGATGCCTTTAATGGTTCTAGAATGTAAAACTCACCAGCTTGTATGTTTCCCAAAAAATCCATTTTCTTATTTTGAACATGCAAGGGGTTAGGTACTCTATAACGTGGAGAAGATACTTCTTTGATTCCTAAAATAATTATAAGAAATTAAAACAATATTAAGTACTCAACAATAAATAAATATTGTTCCCCAACAAACTACATGTACCATGATGTTCAATAAGTCCACTTGAGCCTCGACCAACATGAGATCCTGATGCAACCCTGCTATTGCCTAATAAAAATACAATTAGGAGATCAATTTTTAATGTTTGAAAAATATAATTGTAAGAAAATAAAACAATATTACCATTTCCTCCAGGTACTTGGTGTTTATCATTGAAAATCTTAGTTTTTTCCTTAGTCACACCCACTACATAAAATTTTATGACACATAAAATTATGTGATGTAAAATTCAGCAAGATAATCATCAAAATTTAATAGCACTAATGCTTCCATAATTAAAAATACCACCTATTACATGATGTTCAACTAGTCTAGTGGAGTCTTAGACAATTTCAGACCTTGACAGAACACTCTTATTACCTGATTTGGCTTTAGGCACTTCATAATTTTCATTTACTATTTTAGCCTTTTCTTTTGCAGCACCTGTAACTTGAAAAATTAATACTATATACAAAGAAAGTTATATGAATCATTAATAAGTAAGTTACCCATCCCAAAATTACTCACGTGCTATGGAGTATAGTGATTGATCATTCAATATAGAAACATCATTTTTACATGGTGTCAAGTAATGAGAGTAGTTGGATTGATGATCTAGAAGTTGCAATTTTGTTAGATTTATCATAAAAAGATAAAATACTAGGAGTACATCAGAAGTTAAAAACGCACCATCCTCAATGCTTCTCATAAAATCATTTGCTTTACTTTGACTCTCTAGAAAATTTGGTATGTTATAAGTTGGGGAAGGTACTTCCTTGATTCTAACTATAAAAGAAATTAACAAGTGATGCATTTTTCAACATTCATATATGTAGTTTCAAAAAGATACCTTTAATGGTTCTGGAATGTAAAACTCACTAGCTTGTATGTTTCCCAAAAGGTCCATTTTCTTACTTTGAACCTGCAAGCGGTTAGGTATTCTATAACATGGAGAAGGTACTTCTTTGATTCCTACAATAATTATAGGAAATTAAAACAATATTAAGTACTCAACAACAAATAAATATTGTTCCCCAACAAACTACATGTACCATGATGTTCAACAAGTCCACTCGAGCCTCAGCCAACATGAGATCCTGATGCAACCCTGCTATTGCCTAATAAAAATATAATTTAGAGATCAGTTTTTAATGTTCCAAAAATACAATTGTAAAAAATTAAAACAATATTACCATTTCCTCTAGGTACATGGCATTTTTCATTGAAAATCTTGGCTTTTTCCTTAGTCGCACCCACTACATGAAAATTCTATGACACACAAAATGATGTGATGTACAATTCAGCAAGATAATAAACAAAATTTAATGGCACTAATGCGTCTATAATTAAAAAGCCCACCTATTACATGATGTTCAACAAGTCCAGTAGAATCTTGGACAATTTCAGACCTTGATGCAACACTCTTATGACCTGATTTGGCTTTAAGCACTTCATCATTTTCATTTACTATTTTGGCCTTTTCTTTTGCAATACTCTTATGAACTAAAAATAAAATTTAGTGATTAAACCATTGATGTATAGAGAAATACAAGAAAACACATGTAGATACCATTTTTGTTAGACAGTCCTTTTTCAGTCTTGACCTTTTCTTTTGCTGCACCTGTTGCTTGAAACTAAGTGTTATACAAGTTGCCATATATATAAAATCAGTAATATAATTCTCAAAAGCTACTTACGTGCTATAGATAACAACAGTTCATGAGAGCCAAGTGAATCAGTATTACAAGGAGTCAAGTCATGTGAGACATGCGTGGAATTATTATCTTGAAACACATTAGTATTAATTTGATTTCCACAATGTGATACTTCACTTAAATACTTCAACTTTTTCTTTGGAGGCATACTTTTCAACCAAATCTGTTATATGCACATAAAACATTAACAAAAAGATAATTATGTACATTACAACACAATATAAAATATAAAATGGAAGTAAAATGAGAGTAAAGTAATATTTTCATTTATGTTGATACCTTGAGATGATTATTTGTGACTTGGATCCATAGGCAATAAGGTATGATCAACATGTATAGGAATAGAAATATCTGAACGAACCCATGTGTTTTCCTGCTCATCTTCTAGCCCACCACCCTCATCACTGATTTCCTCAATGAATTCTTCTATGGGATCATTTTCACTATGTGAAGTATCTATTGGTAAATCAAAAGTATCTCTTGGTCTCCAATGACAAACAATGCTCCAATTATTTTCTTCTATATCCACAGAGTAGAATACTTGTATTGCTTGGTCTGGATAAATGAATGGATCATCTTTAAAACTTGTTCGGGATGTGTCAACCAAAGTGAAGCCAAATTCATCTACATATGAACCTATAGATTCCTCCATATCATACCATCTACATTTGAAAAGACATATAGGAGGGATAGTTTCATATTGGAGCTCTAATATGTCAACTAAAACTCCATAGAACATAGTGTCCTCACCACCTTTTGTTGCAATACCACAATTTTGAGTGACATGACTATTATCAATTGTTTCAATATCAAATTTATACCCATTCACATAATATCCCTTGTAAAAACGTACTCCTAATGTAGGCCCCCCTGGCAAGACACCTCACAATATATGGAATAACCATGTCCTGAGGTAAGGAACATAGCTGATAAAGATACATACAAGATATTATATGTGAGAATTATGTTTATGCTTCACAAATTACCATCATACTTACATAGTTTGAGAACCATTTAACAAAGTGATTGTGTTGTTCACGTTGTATTTTGTTATCATTCCAATGTGGATTTTGAAGTCGAATCTCATTAGCATGCAACCTAAAAAATTAAATATTAAATCTAAAATTGATATCTTACTTCAAAGGATAATATAAACAAATACTTACAATATGTAAGGTTCAATTTCTGCTGTATTGAATAGAATGAACCTGCGTGCTTGATTCAGTTAATCATATGAGAGTGTAACATATGAGCCAGAACCAATAGGCCCTTCATTGTATCGAAATTTTCTGTTTAAATTGGACTCCACATCTTTCAGATAGTGTTGGCAAAAGATAGTTGCTTCCTGCAAAAGATACACCTCTGCAATAGATCCTTCTGGTCTACTTCAATTGCGCACAAACTGTTTTAAGGAGTATAGATATCTCTCAACTGGGTACATCCATCTATATTCCACTACACCTGCAACTTTTGCTTCATATGCTAAGTGAACAGTTAAATGAACCATGATGTCAAAAAATGCTGGTGGAAAAATCCTTTCAAGCTTGCAAAGTAGAATTGGCATCGAGCTTTCCAACTTTTCCATGGTTTTATAGCTAATTTTCTTTGCGCAGAAGGACTTGAAAAATCGACAAAATTCTATTAGCACCTTTGCAATAGGTTTAGAAATAGTTCTCGTTAAACATAGAGGTAAAATATGTTACATCAGCATGTGGTGATCATGACTTTTGAATCCAATAATCTTTTTTGCCTCTATTTGCACTTTATGTGATATGTTAGAAGAGAATCCATCAAGCAATTTCAAGTCTTTTAATACCATCAAGAAATCCTCTTTTTCTTTACTTATCATACTATATGACGTGTGCGGTAGTGAGAATTGGTCATCATGTTTCCTTTTATTTGGCCATAATGGTTTTCTTATATTCAACTTTTGCATGTCCAAACTTGCATTAACATTCTCTTTACTACGACCGTCTTTGTGTAACAACCAATTAAGGATATTTTCACTTACATTCTTCTCAATATGCATTACATCCAAGTTATGGAGGATCAATAACTTAGACCAATAAGGAAGCTCAAAGAAAATACTCTTTTTTTTCATCCATCGGGTAACTTTGAATTTTTTTGTTTGCCTACCCCAATTGTTTGACCATTGGAATTAGCAATATCATAATTTTCCCAGAGCTTTAGTATATATGGACCACTAAGTTGTTCTGGTTCACTGTCAAGTTCTTCCATGCCATTAAAATTTTTCTTGTCTGCACGCCATGGATGATTTGCATCTAAAAAATGACGATGTCTCATATAGACACATTTACGACTATGTGGCAGATAAATAGAACCATGGTCAATACCACAATGAGGACATGCCTTGTATCCTTTGGTGCTCCAACCAGATAGCATACCATATGCAGGAAAATCATTTATTGTCCATAAAAGGGATACTCGCATATTGAACATTTCATCTTTATTTGCATCATAAGTCAAAACACCATCTTGCCATAATGTTTTCAACTCTTCAATTAATGGTTGCAAATATGTGTCAATTTTATTTCCTGGAGATCTTGGACCTTCTATAAGAAGAGATAACATAAATAATGAAGGCTTCATTACCAACCATGGAGGAAAGTTGTATCATATCAAAACAATCGGTCAAGTACTCCAACTACTTCCCATTATCAAATTAAAAGGGTTGAAGCCATCAACTTGCAAGAGCAAGTCTTATATTACGAGGATCAGAACTAAATGTTGGATGTTTTAAATCAAAATCTTTCCATGCTAGTGAATCTCTTGGGTGACTCATCTCCTCATCATCATTCTTAGGAAAAGTGTTGTGACCAACTAAAAGTGGGGCTAATTTTTTTGAGGAGAATAATCTCTTTAATCTTGAGGTCAAAGGAAAGTAGCGAAGCAATTTTACAGGTACTCGTTGCAACCTCCACTCCCTACTTTTTTTCCTCGATCTTCTCCATCTAGAAGAGCCACAAACAGGACATGCTTCAAGTTTTTCATACATACCATGAAATAGTACACAATCATTTCGACATGCATGAATTCTTTGGTAGTCCAAACCAAGACTTGACATTATCTTTTGACATGCATACCAACTCTTTGGTAGAGTATTATCCTTAGGAAGAAATTCAGCCAACATCATGAAAAGGGTTGAAAGTGCATTGTTAGTCAAGTTGAATTTGCATTTGTATTCAAATATACGAATAATTCATGACAATTTCGTATACTTCAAGCATCCAGGATATAGAGGTTGACTGGCATCTTCAATAATTTCCTTAAACTTCTTTATATCGTCATTGTGATTTTCATTATGAGTGTTTACTATAGGGTCAGAATCTACATATTCTGTTTGTCCCATGGCATCATAAATGATCCCATTTATATCATCCATAGGATTAACGGCTCTAGCACATTGATCATCTATTGGACTTTTGGCTACCTCGCCATGTCTTGTCCAAATTATGTAGTCTTCTAGAAATCCATTCATTATGATATGAGTTCTTAAAGTGCAAATGTCTGCATAACACTTGTTCTTTTTTTTTGTGGGACTAGAGAAGTTTAATTCATCCCGCTCTCTAGTGCAGGACAAATGAGGTCCAAATTTACATTGACTCCCATACTAAGCCAGCTGGGTTTATGTGAAACGAAATTACAGGGAAGAAAATTGCGGTTGGTGTGTTTTGCGATACCATCAGCCACAAGGTTCAGATTCCTAGGTACATAAAGTACGAGGAGCTGATTTATTGTGGGTCTGAGGTGTTGAAATTTTCTCCAGTGGGGGAGGAGTAGTGTCGGAGCTGAACATTCATTATTCAGGAGCTTGACCGCCTATTTGGAGTCAGAAAGAAGAAGCACATTGTTGAGTTTCATTTCCTTGGCCAATTTGCATGCGGCAAGCAGTGCTTGTGTTTCAGCCTCAAGTACTGAGACATCGTGAAATGGAATTCCTTGTCCATGGAGACAGTGCCCCGAGCTGTCTACTATATGGATGTCGGTGCCTGCTTTGCGGGAAGCGACTTGAAATGAAGCATCTACGAAGATAACCACTTCATAATTGCTGGTCATGGGATAACCTGGTTGGGTTGTTTTTTTGCTTCGAATTTCTGTAGTTCTGAGATTCCTGATAGAATTTACTCTTTCTTTGATGAAGGTGATACCCAGTTGAACATTGGGCCGGGAGTTATTATGCACCTTGTCATTTCGTAAGTTCCATATGTGCCAGCATGCGACTGCCAGATGAAGATCATTCACGGGGATGCTGCAGGCCTGGATGATAGTCTGAATCCACTCGTCCTCATTTAGATCGTGGAAGCGAGCAGGGACATTAAGTCCGTTCCAGATGTTGTTGACATGGGGGCAGTCTCGGAGACAATGCAGTAGGGTCTCCGGGCCATTGTTGCATAGCGGACATTCAATGTCTACGTTCAGATGACGACGCACCTTTTCGGCATTGGTGAGAAGAGCGCGGTGTTGAAGTAACCAGAGGAAAATGCGGATGCGTTCAGGGAGTTGTAAACTCCAGATTTTAGACCACTCTCCCGAAACAAGAATAGATTTACCCTCGCGAGTGAGTGCATAGGCTGATTTAACTGAAACATTTCCATTATCTTGATGCGGCCAGGCCCACGTATCTGGTGTAGCCGAGTCGTCAGGGGCAGGTATAAATTGGAATGAGATGCCACACCTCGGGCGGTAAGTAGGAGTGTATGAAGCTCATATCCCATTCACCATCCTCAAGTCTCATAGAGCTAACCTTGAGGTCAGTGAGCTCAGCTGGTATCGACCAGGAGGGGTCGTAATCGAGAATCGATTTACCAAGAATCCATCTGTCTGACCACACATTAGTGTTGGCGCCGGACTGAATGACCCTGCTGCATGAACCAGTGAGACTTTGAATGTTCCTTTTGATGAAAGCCCATGCCGAAGAGCAAGGCTTTGTGCTGATTCTATCCCCAGCCATGTACTTGTCCCTCATTACCTGGATCCAAATGGCGGAGTCCCGGTTGATAAAGGACCAAACGTTCTTCAACATTAGGGTGGTATTATGGTCTCGAGCATCCCTGATTCCCAACCCTCCATTCTCCTTAGGTGTCGTGATCTTCTTCTAGGACACTAGGGATAACTTATGTTTATCGTTTCCTCCCGACCAGACGAAGTTCTTTATATGTCTGTTGATATCATCACAGAGCGAGGGCGATAACCGGGTTGTCTGCATGGCATATGAGGGAATCACTTGCAATGTAGACTTGGCAAGCGTTATCCTCCCTGCGAGCGAGAGATGGCGGGCGGACCAACTGGTCATGTGATCTTTGATGGTAGTGGTGATTTGTTGATGGGTGGCTTTGTTGATGTGATGGTGGAGGATTGGGACACAGAGATATCGGCCCAAGTCATCAATATGTTCAATGCCTAGACGTCTGCAGAAAGCCCGTTTATCAGCTCGCGTGGTGTTTGTAGAGAAGAAGCATCTGGATTTGGACTTAGAAATAATTTGCCCAGAAACAGCAACAAAGTCACTTAGAGTTTTCAAGATGATATCAGCTTGAACAGCGTCCGCCTCGGCCATGAGTAGTATGTCATCCGCGAACATAATATGGGAGAGCGGCAGACCTTTGTGGGTGAGAAGGATGGGCTTCCAAATTTTTTCCTACACTACCTGATTAATGGCCTGTGAAAGTCGTTCCATGCATAGGACGAACAGATAGGGACTTAGTGGGTCTCCTTGCCTTACACCTTAGTTGGGCTTGAAGTCTTTGAGAGGGATTCCTTCCCAGAGGATGGAGGTGCTTCCACTCATTATGATCTTCATAATCAGCTTGATAGTTAACTCTGGGAGTCCCAGCTTGAACAGGGTGTCTTGGATAAAAGACCATCGCATCCTATCAAAATCTTTGTCTAGGTCCAATTTGATGCAAACCCATTTTTTCCGCCCCGATTTCTGCTTCATAGAATGAATGACTTCTTGGACAAGTAAAATGTTGTCACTGATCTTCCTTCCTGGTATAAAGCTGGAGAGGGTAGAAAGTTACATAGACTCACTTGATTATAATGGAAACTTACATAGACCTTGTAATACATTGTGGCAACTTTAAGATGCCTAGTGTAGGAGAGGGTAGAAAGTATGGTACACCTCATATAAAATGCATCCACTCCGTAAGGTATTTCTCCCTTTCTAATGTGTGAATCAGATGATTAATAAGTTATCATAAAATCCAAATCTGAATTTTGAGTTAAGACAAGAAAGACGAAGGGGGACTTGCTTACTACTTCATTTGACCAAGAAAGACTTCCTATAACCCTTCAACCTTAATTAAAATATATGATTAGTTCAGTCTAAATATGTTTTATAGCTTGATCTAATATTTAAAATCAATTTTATTCAAAAATAATGAACGTAATATCTATTTACTAATTGCAATCAGTGGGTAGTAAAAAAATTGACCAATCATGAATCATTATAGTTTTTCAATAAAAACAACTTCATTCCAGTACTTTTATATAATATGATTTCACTTGGTTTACTTTATGGCAGACTAAAAATACTAAAACAACATGGATTTGAGAAACAGAAAGTCCAAGTTTAACATATACAAAGCCTATTCTATAAGATAAAGTTTTCATCATCCAATAAATTTAAAGAAGTAATTGATCAAGCACCCAAATATTGTTATATGCAACACTCGTTCATCCATCAAACAGCAATCACACAGTTAAGAAGTCTGAAATGCATAGGCAAGTGATTTAATTTAACTGTAGAACAACTTTTTTAGAAAATCATGTAAGGTGTGAGAGTGTAATGATCGTATACTCTAGTCATGAGAGGGAGCCAAAATGTTAAGGTATAAGATAGGAGTGTACCTCGACAACTGTGAGTTTGGCTTCCGTTTGATCAGCAAAGACTAAACTTTTGACGGTACGGACTGGAAGTAGCAATGCCAACTTACTATGGATGGTGAAAAATGGTTGTTGCGTTGCAGGGAACTGAAAGTGTTGCCGGTGTCGTGGTCGCCCTACTGTGGATAGGAGCGCTCGTTCCCTACTGCGGACAGGGGTCGTCGTCCTATTCTGGATAGGGGCTAATGTCGTCGTCTTGCTACGGATGAAGATCTGCACGTCACCTGCTTCCAAATGAGGACGGATGGCAATGCCCTGATTCTGGAGGGGGGAAAAGTTGTGCGGCAATTGCAGGAGCTGGAGCAGAGAAGACGGAGTGGCAGCAGGAGCAGAGAAGATGGAGCGGCAGTCGGAGCAGAGAAGACGGAGCGGCAGCCGGAGCAGAGAAGACAGAGCGGCAGAAAAGACTCTGTATGACTAACCGGAAGGGGAACTTTTTTGATATTGCCCTATTTTCTATGAATCTCTGCCATACATATTCAGTAAATGATCTGAACCGTCCATCTATAACAAGGGGTATTTGGCGGGATCCCGCCTCCACCTTTGTGTAAGAGTTAGGCCCCTGACGCATTGAAATAAGGCTGATAACCCTTATAGCTTCGGCCTTGTACAAAGTCATTTCTCTTCTAGTGAGGGGTATTCATGCTCAAAGTTGTTTCTCCGTGAGAGAGAGAGAGAGGCTCGTTTGGTAAGTTATATAGACGAGCGTCAACGCCTGTTCTATAGGACCAGTCCTATAGAAACTCCATATGATCCAATATTTTTTTTATGTTAAATAGACAAATTTCATTATGGAGGAGCCATACGACATCTACATGAGGAGAAAAACAAACTAAAAACCACACAAAGATCATACAAACCACCACAAAAACTCATATCAGAATCTGATAAGGACAATGATGTATAGACCCCTCTTCTCCTTCGCTGGCTAAGGCAGCTTTCTATGAGGAATACCTTCAACCTGAGTATGTATATGTGGTAGAGTACCTGCACCAAATCAGTGTTTTAAAAGGATATTTTTCCCACACTTGCTGCCATACAAACTCCACAACAAAATTGACCGAGAAAGAAAAATCTACCACGAGAAGAGCCCTTTCTCTTTTACTGCTTTCTTTTGTTTAGATTGTTCTCTTTTTTTTCTATCTCGCTGTTAATCACCATATGATCCAATAAAATTGTGTTATAGTGGACAATTTATGTTTCTCTCTCCTTTTTTTTAGGGGGTGGGTTTTAATGATGAGTGAGAAGGAGATAATGCATTGTGATTGGTTGTCCTATATAAAAAGTATAGGAATCGTCCTATACTACTGGCTTGCGACGAGGGCGCGTATGATAAAAGATCCCATACCTCTTTATCCATTTGTTCGACACTGCCCAACTTGGGCTGGCATAGATCCATGCTGCTCAAGAGGTTGGTAGAAAATGTAAGAAATCGGGAGTGAGAGAGAGAGAGAGAGCGAGTGATTAGTAAAGAGAGTGGAATGAGAGAGAGTTGTTGGAAGGAGAGAAAAAAAAGAGAAAAGAATTTATTTTACTTATACTCGATCCGTGAAGAAATTTTTGACGAAATAATATTGTTACAGTGCCTACAAAAAGATATTATAATAAGACAAATGTTGACATATTTTAAAATTTTATAATACAATCTAAAATATTATAAGGAACGATTAGAATAAAAAATAATAAAAAAGAGAGAGTAAATTATTTTTCTTAACTGAGGTGGAGAGAGACATTTATTTTCCTTAAAATGAGGAGGAAAGAGAAAAATAAGACATTTAACAAATATAACAACATAATGGATCATCCATAACAACAAATTGGACCAGATATAACAACAAATTGGACTCGAGATAACAACGAATCAGACAAGAGATAGCAATAAATTGAATCGGAGATAACAACAAATAGGACCAGAGATGACAAAAATTAGAGTGAAGATAACATCTAGTGGGCCTAAGATAGCATCCAATTGGACCGAGGATAACATCCAATTGGATCGAAGATAACATCCAATTAGACTAAAGATAGTATACAAATGGACCCAAGATAACATACAAATGAATCAGAGATAACATACAAATAAACCGGAGATAACATACAAATAAACTAGAGATAACATACAAATGCACTGGAGGTAACATACAAATGGATTGGTGATAACATATAAATAAATTGAACCTGAGATAACGTACAATTGGACCAGAAATAATGCATAATTAGATTGGAGATAATGTATGACATTGCTTTCCTCCTATTTTTCATATTTTCTCTCTCTATAAAAATAAATTGAACCTGAGATAAGTTACAATTAAACCGAAAATAACATACAACTAGACCGGAGATAACGTATGACATTACTTCCCTCCCATTTTCGTATTTTTTCTCTCTTTAGAAAATAAATTGAACCTGAGATACAGTACAATTGGACCAGAGATAGTGTACAATTGGATCAGGGATAACAAATAAAACTACTTCCCTCCAATTTTCATATTTTTCTCTCTTTAAAAAATAAATTGAACATGAGATATTGTACAATTGAACCAGAAATAGCGTACAATTGGACCAGAAACAATGTCCAATTAGACCTTCAATCACGTACAATTGGACCGAAAATAGTGTACAATTAGATTGGAAATAACCATGTGTTAGCCAATGTTTTCTAATGTGTTATGCCATATTATCCAATGTGTTATAACATGGTATCTCGATGTTATAACATGTATACCATGTGTTATTCCATATTATGAAGTGTGTTATCCCATATTAGTGTATATTATATGATATGTTATACCATGTTATAACATATTATCTGATGTGTTGTACTTATTTTATTAAAAAAACTCATTGTCAAAGTATGTCGGCATTAGTGTTATTTTAATGTATTTTTTGTTACTAACCCATTAGTTTTTATTTTGTTAAGAAATTCATTACAGTTTTTGAGTTACACAGAAAATAAATTTCTTTCTCCTTCTTTTGACTTTTTACAATCACATTATATCTCCTCTTTTAAATTATACATTTAAAAAAAAACATTTGTCCAACTTGATCTTATTGTAAAGTATTTTATGTAAGAAATGCATTGATATTTATTTTGTCAAAAATTTCATTACCGTTTAAAAGTTATTGACAAAAACATATTCTTTTTTTCTTTTTCCTACAACCTCTCTCTCTCTCTCTCTTCACTCCCCTCTCTGCACTCCCCCTCCCAATCTCTCTCTCCCTCTCTTTCGTTCACGTTGCAAAAGTTGGTACAGTGTAGCAGGTGATAGGTGGGACTGGGTGGGTAGGTGGGCAAGTGGGTGTTGGACATGCGAGTAAAAGGACAAATGGCCATCCCAATTCTCATCCCGCTTGTTGTCTGTATATCATTTTTTCTTTAGATAAAAAGGATATGAGAATGTAAAGTTTGTAATAGAGAGGAAATGATAGAGTGTAGAAGAGAGAGGAAACAACAACAAAGAAAAAGAGAAACAAACATTAGCTATCAATATTGCCAATTGTAGTCCAGCCATAGTAGCCAGGGTGGTAAGAGATCGGTAAGTCCCAATGAAGGACTTGGGTTCGAATCTCATCGAAGGCACTTTGTGAATGACAATCTAGGCTTATTAGGCACGAGAGCGGGGTGACCGGACCACACCCTCTCATTCCCCGAGAGTTTACCATGTCGACTACTCCTGGAATGGGTTCTCTCGGTCGTCATAAAAAAAATAGTGTCGATAGTCACTTTGAATAATCGTACGGCTAATAACTTGAATGTAAATAAGCACAAATACACTTGAGTTTATTATATCTCAACTATATATATATATATATATACATAAATATATATATAATTCTTTTTTCTATTTTTAGTTCACAATCTATTAACATATTTTGTTTTGACCAATTTACTTCTATAGATGGGTAGAAGTATCCCTCGTGTTTTGAAAAATTGAATTATGTTTCTAAAACTATGCTTCACTTTTGAAAATGTCCATCAATCATCCATCATAGGTCATAAATGACATTGCTAACTTTCCATTGAACAATAATATTTTGCCAAAATTAATCCTATAAATCAAGGTCTGCATTGGCTTACCATAGGAAAGCAAAGGGGTAGAAACCTATGCAGTTTTAACGAGGTAGAACTCTCGTCAATTTTCATTCCATGCATTCAATAAGCAAGAATCCCATTGAGGGATCATTCAGAATTCTAACAGGTCTGATCATCAGTTAATGATCATAATCTGTGGATGAATCCTTCATGAGCACACGACCCCACCTTCAATGTTAGAGCATGTCCCTCTGTGCTTAATTTCTACGACCTTATAAAAGTAGAGAGGGGGATTAAGGTAAAACCCTAACGGATGCCAACTCAAGCATCCGCCTTCTGAGCTCAACACAAACTAATGAATGGCCTCTCTCATGTGATGATCGAAAATCAAGGGCTCAAACATTGATATCTAATCAAACATTATGATCACTACAACTGTGTGAGCATTGCCATGAATACTTGTTCATACCTAGTTGCACAACCATTCCATCTTTTTCCCACTCTCACCAACTTCTTCTAGAAGGTAGGATGGAAACCTAAATCCATCACCGGTAGAGATTTCTTGCCTTAGAAACATTTCTGATGACGATGACATCTGGAATAACACATTGGCACCTTTTTAGCTTGTAGTCAATTCATTCTTTATCGTCATGACAAAGAACCATGCTTATGAAGAAAGAAGCTTGCCCTCGATAGACATTGTAGCCTACTTCTATTTGGTTTTCAACAACCATCAATGAGATACATTGATTGACTAAACATCTCTAATGATATTTCATTGACTATAGTTTCATCAATATCAAACCTCTTTGATCTCAATCCTACTTCTCCTCAAATACCCTTTAATCGAGTTAGACCTCCTTTATGGACCCTCCATTAGTGTACATGTCATACTTTCCACCATTTGATAGACATTCAACAATGTTCTGACCCCTCCTCAGTGCCATTAGTTATGAACTTCATTGCTTAAATAACTTCTTAAATTAGTAATATTTCATCAATATGTGTTTTCATCAACCAAAGATCATTATATGTTTTGTGTAACCCTCATTGACTTGTTATAATTATTAGTCCAGATGTAGAGCACAACTGAAGTCCCAACAAATGTAGAAGGGGGATTTATTGCAAGACTCATGGAGATATAAGAAATTAGGGCAAAAGTGGCCAATGTAGAGAAAAGAAAGAAAATGGTGGGAGATCACATTATTATGGATATGGGGATCCCTCAACAAAGATCGTCAAGTCTGGTTTGGTTGTGAACATATCCCCATAATGGATCCCTACTAACATAAGTGAATCCTTAGCTATATTAGAATACACTCCTTCTGAGGAAGCACTCATTAGTAAGAAGTGACAAACAAGTGACCCAACACTTGGAAGCCTAACCAAAAATAAAAGTAGGTTAGGCAAGAATACAAAAGCTAGACTAGAATCATTAATAAAAAATTATATTATTCTACAGGAAGAGTCTTTAATTAAGCAGTCGGTATTGGATGTTTAATGTTCAACACCTTTGGTAACAACATCAACCTACCAGTCCATCAATCGCTTCAAACAACAGAATGAAGAGTACAAAGAAACAAAATTTAGGCAGTGAGATACGGATGTGACATAAAATTGTAAGATATTAGCATACATGATCTAATGAAACATTTTTTAACTATTCAAGCATCTCTTTCCTGTCCTTGGAAAGAATTACACAATAAGTTAACAAGAAAGATCATGTTCGCTCTTATTAAATTCCTTATTCAAATAAACAAACAAAAGGAGTGTAGGGATCCATTCAAGCTATCTGTGGGGATGTTAAAAAAAGACTATGATATGATACAAAGAATGCTCAGTAGAATGTTATATATGTAAAAATAGGAAGCCCAAAAAAATATGCATGGCTATCTAACAATAGGCCAAGGCTTTTAGCAACAACCAAGTCTAGGAACAACTGTCTAGAGATTTGTCTCATCAAACTAGACAATCAAAAATTCGATCATTGAATGTATTTTTGATATGCTTATCTCAAGTTGATTTTCAACACAATATTCACAATGTATAACGTGAGCAATGCCAATGGTTCATACATGCACCTTCTCTAATGCATCCTAGAGAATAAGCCTATTAACATTGGGAAACTAATAATATAAAAGTAAACTCTAAACAACACATAGTGTAAGGAACCACACTTTTTTGTGTCCCCCGATAAAGGTGGACCTCAAAGTCAAGGATGATTACCAAAAATCCAGTATCCAGATTCAACAAATAATAAATTAAAATAACTTCCATTTATATGAACTTGAATGAATATAGAAATTTTAAATATACACCCAAAGGTGTTACCTGAATATTCCAAGGAAACTATATACATGAGAACTAACATATATAGAGAAGGAACACTTTCTAGATAATGCTTCTTTCCTTATCTGTAATATCTTTAGGATTTCTTCATTTTTCATGTCTTCAACTAATGGATGCAGGTTAACCTAAAATGCTGACAAACAAGAAGGATCAGTATATTGCCATACTGTGTATGTGGGGTGCAAATAGAAGTGTGAGCTAAGAACATATATTCTAAACCATCAAATAGATGCACATAAAAACTTTTTCTTTAGATATTCGAACCCATGCTTGGTCTACTATCTTGAATGCAGTCGATGTCCATCATTGGACTTATGTGCATTATCCCTCAATCAATGCTACCCAAGGTATAGAATATCATAGTTTACTTATGTGATACTCATAGTGGCATTATAATTGAACAGAATTGAATAAACATCCAATAGTTCATTTCATTCGATATTCGAGAAACCTCCTCAAACCTTGGAAGTCGATAATGCAAGTATTCAAAATCATAATCAAGTACCATTATAATGCATAATTCATGCAAAATAGTTCATTTACTTTAAGAGTACATCCAAACATCTGTGTTATCAACATAATCAATAAAAAATATCTACATGTGTATGTACTACCAGTGTGTTATCATATACTCACATTGTTTAGATTAACCCTAACTTAGGTCAGATCTAGGGTATCAGGGTGGTCGCAATTTTAGGTAATGAACAAGGGCATCAAACCCTAATTCCATAGCATCATGACTTCTAAGGATTAGAAATACTAATTAGGAATATAATGTGTAACCCTAAATGGAGATTTGATTCTAATTAACATATTGAACATATGATGTCATTAAGAACAACTACATTAGTTTATGCATATTATGATCATGATGATATGCAATTATTAGTCTTAAAACCCTATTTCATCCATTTATGGATAAAAAAGCCTAAATGACCATCAATATCATCCGAATCTGATTTAGGACATTGGGATCTCATCATTATTCACTTATACCATAATATACATCAAATATGCTTATTCAATGTGATTAGCATTGTATTCATAAAAAACTATGGTTTAGATGTATTAAACATCCTACATTCATCTATTATCCCTATTTTTAAAACTATGATTAGATTTAGGCCATGAGACTATTTTATTTTGATTCTACTCGTTCTCCTGATCAATTTATATATACTTTCCATATATTATGCCCTATAAGTAATTTACTACATTTATTACAAATAAATCATTTATGGCCCAACCATAACAAGCCAACATAGCAAATAACACCATTCTCCTATTATTCTCGTGGGTCTGGGCCCAACTTATGGAATCATGCCACACCAACGATCGGTTCCATGTGGGAAAGGCTCATATCAGGGGGAAATTGCCCATAATACCCCTTTATGTAGTGAACAAGGTTTCTCATGCAGGTTAGGGCACTGGGGTAAATTCCCAAAAGGGATTGCTCCTCATTTTCCCCGATAACAAGAACCAGGGAGGCCAATTCCCTAGTTTACTCCTTGCATGAGGCCGCATTAGTGTCTGCTAAAGATGTGGATCTCACCGACTCACTTTCTCGGACATGGCAAATCCCTTGGGGCTAAGTCTCTGACTGGAGGTGGAGGTTCCAAGGTATAGTTTTCCTACTGGTAATGAATGAAAGCAGGGAAAGATGAGTCTTACCTCTATTTCTGGCAAGTTGGGGTGTCTACGGTGTTTCTTGGGGTTTGACAATCCCTTTCCACAAATCGATAGCTCCTGTGGCAGCTAGAGGTTCAGACACGAATGAAAACTCCATGTTGCAATGGTGGAGGATGAATCTTCACCGCATTGACTCCTTGTTGAACAAGACAACCTACCAAGGCCTTGTCTACCTTCAGGGAGGGATTCCCCACAAAGCTCCGGGCCAAAGAAATTGGCCAGAGGTGCTTCATGGCATTTTGTATGAACTAAGATTGCCGAAGGAGATGATAGGGTTTGGTGGGGGATTTCAATATTTCTCACATTAAATTGAAGGTGTAGTCGAGCTTCTCTCAGCTTGGAGACCACTGGAGTTTCCTTCTATAGTCTTAGGTTTTGGAGGAATGACCAGAGCAAGTGGCCCTATGGACTACAACAACCGTTAATTTTGGGAATTATTGCAAACTAGGATAACAACAGCCAAATTAGGGCTTGTTGTGTTTGTCAGAAGATCTCAATTCTAAGGGGACTTGTTTCATTTAATACGATTGATAGAAAATAAATAACAGTTTGGGGTTGGAGTCCATCCCTCACTGGTTTTTGATAGTGAGGTTGATGACAAACTTAGAGCCATTAGATCTCATGATAAGGATTGGGATTAGATCCCACATCATGTCATGCTCCCAAGGTCCCCGATTATCCAGAACTTGGGTGTTATGTTCAATAAATATGATGTTAATTAATATTTTCCTCACTTTATTAAAAAGGTAACCTATATTCTAAAAATCCTATAGGCTACTAGGATTATCTGATTGAGCCCAAATTTTAGAATTATATATATTTAACCTTTATCAACGTTTATTCCTATTTTTGGGTCCAAAGGAGTAAGATAAATACGTTTTTCCATCTATTTTAGTACTTCACTAATTTAGTTACCTAGTTCACTTATATCCATAAAAATAGTTCAAATCTTGGAATTATCTTGAATTACTCATGATATCATGGTATACCAAGTATTAGGTCATATTATTCTTATTTGATATTCGAATACTTGAAACCCAAATAAGGACTAGATATTTGCCTATTTAATTATTCAGGTCATTTATCACTTTAGAATCTTCTAGATTCTACCTCATTGCCTCTTAATTATCTCACTAATAAACTCACAATGTACTTGGCATCTCTTTTATATATGAAATCCCTTTTTTCTTTTATCCTAGATCCCACAGATATATTTGTCACCCTAATAGCCCAAATGGGTCTGGATTGGATCACAAGTCCCATAGTTCATACTTAGGCCTTCCAATAGGTCCAAAGGCTTAGTTATCTTTCTAATCGCAAAATTAAGACATTCTTTACCAATTGAAGCCTTATATTCATATATTTTCTTACCATTCCATTAGCTACTTGAACTGAAGACCCAATCCAATTCAATCAAAGACAAGCCATTACTCTAGATGTCATAACGTGAATCTTATTGTATTAACATTGAATTCACAATCATGCAGTCCAAATTTAATAAAATTTGAGGACCTTACATAGAGAATGTTCCATGGGACCTCTATATGGGAGGCCTAATACCTCTTATTTTCTATGTCCTTGGCCATCCTAGTACATTGAAAAACTTCTCTGAATCAAAGTTGACTATATAGTTGATGCAATCTTACCTCTACCAAATCCTAGAAAGGAAGAAAAAAAATACAAATTCCAATAGTCAAACATCATTATAACTCTTCAAGTGATTTGTGGCTACAATAGATTAAAGATTTCTTTCAAAAAAAGGAGTTCAGTTTAATTACATATAACAAGACTCCAGTTTTATCAAGACAATTGAGGTAGGGAATACAGAGAATAAAGTAGAGACCTTTATGAGAGTAGTTCCTCCTACCTCATTAACCACAAAAGCATCATAAGGGAGAGAATCCTTCTTAATGTAGAGATAGCAACAACTGGGCTGACATCCATTGAGGCTGAATAACTAGACTAATTTCAAGAGGTCCTTCAAGCACAACTTTGACACAAAATCAACCACTAGATGAAGTAGATAATCAAATTCATACCTTTTCTAAGAAGATAGGAAAACGCACTTGAGGGATGAACTACAAAAAATGTAAAAGGGGACACCATCATAGAAAATAAAAGAGTCAAATTATGGCAAGGAAGGTGAAATCGTGAATCACAAGTTCCGTCCATAGAGCATATGACAACTTTATCTAGACCTTACACTAGGGTGGCAGAGGTTGCACCAACAAAGAAGAAACAACCTTGAGTATTGATCAAGGAACAATTGTGTGAAGAACAAATACCATCCCGTTTAAACCTACAACAATAACTCTGTAGATGGCTATCTGTGGAAATCAAAAGACCCACTACAATATAGCCAAAAAGGGTGGATTCACCCTTTCCATAGCATCACATCCAAGAACCAATTACTAGATAGGTGCAACAACCACATAATCCAGCTAAAGAAACCACAAAATGGATCCAACTACTAATACCATGCTAAGAGGTACACAAGGCCCACAAGAACAAATTTGTCTTTGTTGTGGTGGACTTTACACCCATTCCACGACCGCATAGCTAACCTCAATCTAATGTGAGGAAGGAGTTTTCTCAAGAGTGGCCTAATGTAGAAGTTTGTTTCGAATTTGCACCCAATATTTCAAATATGTCTACATTATCTTGAACTAATAATGTGATAGAAGCTTTCTTGACTCAGTATGCTTTCGTTACTACACCTCCCTCAATAAATAAAACTAATGACCCTACAACAATGTCATGCAACAATTCCTTGGAGCACTTAGAACATGATGTTAATGAGTTGAAGGAGCAACATAAAAAGGAACAAATTTTATGAAGGAAGTGGCTGAAAATGAGGGAAGGAGGCTTTCTCATCATTGCATCACCAGAACCACATGATGAGGTCAAAGGACCTAGCAACACAAAGCGTCCAATGTCAAATTGTCATGAATCATGAAATGGATGACACTCTTCCTTGTTAGTATCCATCCCCAATGACCATGTAAAGGGGGTTATGATTGGAGCATTTGTTGTTCATGAGGTTATACATAGAGATGGTGGAGCCTCGATATCATGGTTGAAGAGAGCTATTTGTAACATACTAGATCTCAAACCCTACCCCAGAAGTTTGATCTCTTAGACTTAGCCAAACAAGGTTGAGGTTAGATCTAATAGATGTTTGGTATAACCCTAATGAGATAATGCATGTATAAATCACTCTAATGTAACCTAATGTTCTGACATTAGTCTTGGACCAACTCATCGCAGCCCACCGCTCACTCTCTATCTTTGTTTCTCAGAAGAAAAAGATGGTGTGGCTTTTTCTCTTTTTCCTATTGGCCAAATTTTCAAAAATTAATAACTAATTATTTACTAATCAGAAAAATATAAATAAATAGTTGTTGGATTCAGAAAAATAAGGGCTTTCTAATGGTTTGGTTTTGTTGCCTGAATGTAATGTTATTTAGAGGTTATTTTAATTGATTAATCTAAATAGATAATATATTGCAAAATTCATAAATAATAATTTATAAGTCACAAAAATATAATAAAATATGTTTTGAACTCAGAAAAAAATAACCTAAAACATGGAATGGTGTGTTTTTGATAACCTAATTCACTAATAATAAAAAGGTGATTTTTAGGGTTTATGAAATCAATGTAAATCTAACCCTAATCCCACATATATGTTAATAGGTGCTTTGGAAGCCTAGATTTGGATCTAGGTATGACTTGGACTGTTTAGACTATTGAGAAATTTCTAATTCTTCTCTCTAAATGTATGTTTGCATCCCCAATTATTCTTATTGAGCATTAACCTATCTTTATCATTTCTCTTGGTCCTATGGACATTATCCTATACACAATGTCTTATTCTTTTGAAATTATGCTTCATGTGAAGTACCCTACTTGTTACTAATCTTGTGATCATGGTTATTCTTTTGGACTCTTTTCATATGTATTGTACATGATGGAACTCTATATGGTGACATGTGATGTATTTTGCCCACTTATGAGGTGGATGTATATGTTGGTTACTTTTGTGGTGACTAGTTTGTATAATCTGACTATACTTTATACTTGCCTCTACATTAAACATGTTATGTGATTCAGTAGCACTAGAGTAGTATAATTGCATTGGTTTTTGGGTTATGTGCTTTTTATGCTTACCCAGGTTTTAAATTTATGAGGTTTGGCCCACATTATATATATTGGGAGTTTGGTTATGTGCCATTCTCTATCAGGTTTCTAGTTTATGAGGTTTGTCCTCCTCTATGTTTATATTGTTCTAGGGCTATGTTTATCTCACATGCATGCAGGGTGATGAAGATATGTGCTTCTTTTCCCACCATGGTAGTGGATGTATATATATATATATATATATATATATATATATATATATATATATATATATATATATATATATATCACATTTTTTTATTTGTTGGTTATGGAAAGTATCTTCTTTTGTGGATCATATCTCTTGATACCCACTGGGGTGGTATTTTCTCTTATATGGGAATCTTCACTTTATTTGATGTCCTTATTTCATATATTGCTCAATTTCATTTTTAGTATGCACATACCAGCCTTTACTGATGTTTTCTATTTTTCTCTTCTTGTTGGGGTATGCTTCCAACCCTAGGTGACGGATATGGTGGATATGGCATAATGTTTTGGACCTAGCTTAAGGAATTAAAGCTTGGAGACAATCTTGATGTGGTATAAACTTCCCTCTATCTGGATCCTTATGATGTACCCATACATGCAAATAAAGATGTTCTTTAGTAACCTTATGAGAAATTGAAAATAGTCAATGCTTCTATTCTGCTTCTATACTTTGGTTGTTTTGTATACCTTATATAAGAATTGAAAATTTTACACCCACTCCAAGATACCATAAGGGTGTGTCTGGACTGGAGGTTTGATTCTTCAAATTTTTAGTAGAGAGGTGGTTTCACTTCTTACAACATGGTATTAGAGCCTGTGGTAGTCGAAATCTATCTATTTCAATTTTGTCTCCCTAATAGAACCCTTGACTTTGCTAAGTTACCTCTAAATGAGATATTAACCCAAGAATGCAATAAGGTTTGATTTCAGGGTGTGATTACGTCATGAGGAAGTAGTAGTTTAAGGAGGCCTTAATATGGAAAAATTGTGACTTGGTTTCTGCAACTGATTTTGGATCCATATTTTATTTTATCTTGAATATATTTCATCGCCAAATATATACTTTCAAAATACTACTATATGTACAAAAAACAAATATGGATTTCATCAAAGATTTCTTCAAGTAAGTCACAATAAAGAATTCTCTGAAGTATGTATAGTGAAACCCTAAAGTTAGTTGATTAGAATATAACCCTAGTTTTGACTTTGTATTTGTGACTATGATTGATATAAAGGTGTATATGACCTACCCTATGACTTTTGGATGTTTATGTAGGTTTGTTAGGTTAAAGACATAGGGACCTAAAACTCAACCTTAGATGGTGTGACTGTTAGTTGGATACATGAGCAACATACATTTCTAAAACTTTTACAACTAAAAGATATGTGGGTAACCCTAAATGTTGTTTAGTTTGACTTGTTAGGTTAAATATTTTTACAGGTGGAGAGTAGTTAGTTGTTGATGTTTGGATCTATAGATTTTGAGGACAAAATCCTTTTAAGGGGTGGAGTGTTGTAACATACTAGATCTCAAACCCTACCCTAGAAGTTTGATCTCTTAGACTTAGCCAAATAAGGTTGAGGTTAGATCTAATAGATGTTTGGTATAGCCCTAATGAGATAATGCATGTATAAATCACCCTAATGTAACCTAATGTTCTCACATTAGTCTTGGTCCAACTCATCACCACCCATCTCTCGCTCTCTCTCTCACTGTTTCTCGCAAGAAAAAGGTGATGTGGCTTTTTTTCCTATTGGCCGATTTTCAAAAATTAATAACTAATTATTTACTGATCAGAAAAAACAAATAAATAGTCGTTGGATTCAGAAAAATAAGGGATTTCTAATTGTATTGGTTTGTTGCCTGAATCTAATGTTATAAAGAGGTGATTTTAATTGATTAATCTAAGTATATTATATATTGAAAAATTCATAACTAATAATTTATAAGCCAGAAAAATATAATAAAATATGTTTTGAACTCAGAAAAATATAACCTAAAACATGGCATCGTTTTAATAACCTAATTCACTAATAATACAAAGGAAATTTTTAGGGTTTATGAAATCAATGTAAATCTAACCCTAATCCCACATATATGCTAATAGGTGCTTTGGAAGCTTAGACTTGGATCTAGGACTGACTTGGATTGTTTAGACTCTAAAGTTGAGGTATCATTGCATCCCACATTATTTCTATATTGAGAAGTTTCTAATCTCTCTAAATGTATGTTTGCATCCCCAATTATTATAATTGAGCATTAACCTATCTTTATCATTCTATTGGTCCTATGGACATTAGCCTATACAAAATGTCTTTTTCTTTTGAAATTATGCTTCATGTGAAGTACCCTACTTGTTACTGATCTTATGATCATGGATATTCTTTTGAACTCTTTTCATATTCGTTGTACATGATGGCACTCTATATGATGAGATGTGATGTCTTTTTCCCACTTACGAGGTGGATGTATATGTTGGTCATTTTGTGGTGACTAGTTTGTATAATCTGACTGTACTTTCTACTTGCCTCTACATTAAAAATGCTATGTGATTCTATAGCACTAGAGTAGTATAATTGCATTGGTTTTGGGTTATGTGCCCTTTATGCTTTTAGGATGGAGGTTATGTGCCCCATACCTGGGTTTAAAATTTATGAGGTTTGGTCCACATTATATATATTGAGAGTTTGGTTATGTGCCATTCTCTATCAGGTTTCAAGTTTATGAGGTTTGGCCACCTCTGTGTTTGTATTGTTCTAGGGCTATGTTTATCTCACTTGCATGCAGGGTGATGAAGATATGTGCTTCTTTTCCCACCATGGTAGTGGATGTATATATATAGCACATGGTTTTATTTGTTTGTTATGACAAGTATCTTCTTTTGTGGATCATATCTCTTAATACCCACTTGGGTGGTACTTTTCTCTTCTATGGGAAACTTCACTTTATTTTATGTCCTTATTTTATATATTGCTCAATTTCATTTTTAGTATGCACATACCAGCCTTTGTTGATGTTTTCTATTTTTCTCTTCTTGTTGGGCCGGTATGCTTCCAACCCAAGGTAAAGGATATGGTGGACACGGCATAAAGTTTTGGACCTAGATTAAGGAGTTAAAGCTTGGAGACAATCTTGATGTGGTATAGATTTCCCTCTTCCCGGATCCTTATGATGTACCCTTACATGTAAGTAAAGATGTTCTTTAGTAACCTTATGAGAAATTGAAAATAGTCAATGCTTCTATTCCGTTGTTATACTTTGGTTGTTTTGTATACCTTACATAAGATTTGAAAATTTTACACCCACTCTAAGATACCTTAAGGGTGTGTTTGGACTGGAGGTTTGATTCTTAAAATTTTTAGTAGAGAGGTGGTTTCACTTCTTTACCCTATTAATAAGTCATATTGGAATATTTACATGAGTAAATGATAACAAGGTGACCTCAGTTGGCCCCATGTGTTAAATAAATCAAGAATAGTAGAGGATAGAAAAGAGGATACAAGATTTTTAGATGTTCATAATCAACAACCAACAAATGCCATGATGATAAAGGCCAACTTAGCAAAAATAGTGGGATATAATGTTGTTTCTTGGAGCAGATTCAACAACTACTGGAGTAGGTGGAAGAAACCACTGAAGTTGTAATGGAGAAGCAATAAGGTTCCATGGATATATCTAGGCACGGTGGAAGCAACATGATGTTATATTAATCAATTCTTCCATCCAACAGATCTCATCAACAATGGCATATCAAGAAGTAAGGGATGTGAGATATACCTTTGTCATGGAATCGATCTTGCCACGATGCTCACAAGCATGAAGATGGAGTAGGATTTCAATGACATTATCCCAATGTATTAATGAAGGTGTCTACTTCTCTACTTAGTCCATGCAGACAATTCGAACCCCACTTCCTACTCTAAGAGGGAGCATGGAAGGAGTAACCTTCTTGTTGGCAATGTGGAAGAATTATGCAATCTCACCATATCTCTCTCCTTCTGGGTAATGACGTAGGGTCCAAAGGTGTGTCTAAAACCTTAGTAGTCATGCCCCTATTTATAGAAGATCTAGGGAAGAAGGGTTTCTAATAAGCCCTGGGAAACAAAAAAGTAGTTTTCTCCTTTCAGTAGCCTGCTTATGAAAAGCTAGTCAATTGACTAGATTAGTCTGGGTGATCGACAGGCTTGGATGGGCTTCTTTACAGTGGCCTACCCAAAATTTTTAGTCAATTGATTGGATAGTGCACTCGGGTGAAGAGGCTAGGGCAGAGCATACTAGATCCAAGAGACTCATCCTCTAGTCCACTCCAATCAATTGACTGGACTTGCAAGTCAACAAGTTACCTAATCTTGTCTAGTTAGGAAACTAGGGTAACTAGTTGATTGATTGTATCGCTCTAGACCTAGTCTATCAATTGGATCCTACTCTATCAATTGGACCATCCTATTGATCAAACAGTCTATGCAGTTGGGAGTATGGGCTTTCTAGTCGACTAGTTATGCCTCCAACCAGTCCATTAAAAATTTCGTTGATTTCTTAAACCTTTTAGTAACCAGTAAATCATGTGGCCATTATTACTCTGCTCTTCCTTATGATTCCTATATTGTGACCCCATTGTCTCCAGATTTTGTTGGTAGTAATATATATAATAATAGTAAGATTTTATAGACTGGTTGGTATCTAGAAAGACTTCATTTCAATTCAAGTAATTGAAGGAGTTGGACAACAACATCAACCTCATTATGTGACTTGTGTTATAATGATCATCTAATCCCTTTGTCTTTGATATCCAAATTAAATCTGAGGCATGTAAATGTCATCCTCTTGATGCGAATTTGTATACCTTGGTCTACATTAGACTATTTGAGATATAAGTGATCTCAATATCACATGTTGACTCACATGATCATGGCCATGCATTTCATAATCTCACTCATTAAGTGGTCGGGATATCATTCCAATCAGAGGGATATAATTCCATATGCAAACCTTCACATTGTTGGCTAAATGGACATCTATAAAATCCCTTTGTTTTGATTATGACAAACATTTCATTCTTATTTATCTAACGAGCTACTTGAGCGTGCAGGATGACACAACTATAAGGGAAATCCAACATGAAGTATTTATATTTTCATGCAAATATAATCATTGTAAAAACTTGTACAGAATTATAATGTACAAGTACTTAGAATCACATGTAAATCAAGCATTGGATTTTCCCTAGCTAAACACTTTAGTCATCCATTCAATAGGATCACATAATGCACACTCATGCACACACTTAGTATCTTAATTGAAAGATTGAAAACAGAGGCAATCTCGGTCGACCACACTCCTCGACCGAGACACTCTCGGTCGACAAACCTCTCGACCGAGATTGACCAAAAATAGCCGTTAGACACAGCAGTTAACAGTTGCAAATAAACGTTAATCCAGAGAGCCTGTCGGTCGACAAATCCTCGACCGACTGGACATCTCGGTCGACAAGTCCTCGACCGAGATGGTCTCTGACAGCAACTGCAGAATTAATTAACTAGCCGTTGCTAATGCACCTAACTTATTCCTAACGGCTAGTTAAGCACTAGGAACCCCCTAGAAGTTGTCTAGAATGTCCTTAAGCATACTTAGGCCATTCCTATAAATAGGACAAGCCATAGGACACTAAAAAACACTTCTTACACTTGCTATACTTGAGAAAATACTTGAGCCCTCTTGTGCAATCTGTGTGAACTGAGCTGTGTGATCAATTGGCCATTTTTCTCCTTTGCTAAAGCTCGTCCTATAGGCTAGATTTTCCTAACCCTAGCAATCACAAGTCCATCATATTGGCTAGGAAAATCCAAACGCTTGATCTAGGGAAATCAAGCCTTGAGCTACAAGGATAAGTTGTATTTTCTTTTATTCCTTTCTCGTTCCTTTGTATTACTTGTACTCTCCTTGCTACTCCAGGTAGGAGGCTGCGGATTGGAGAGGTTGAAGCTCTTCGTGTGAAGAGGAGGACTTTGGACTACTTCGGAAGGCTGTCTTGACGGGAAGCTACTTCAGGAGGAAGGCTACTTCAAGGGGGAGCTTGAAGTTACTTCAAGGAAGGCTGCTTCGAGGTTGGCAAGACTACTTCAGGGTGAAGGCTGTCCAAAGGGTGTTTAGAAAGTATTGTAAATTTTATGTAACATCCTTGAGAGGTAATAAAATTTAGTACTTTCAAAATCCCGGTTGGGTAAGCAACCGGGTAGTGGACTGACTCCTTAGTATTTGCTAAGGTGGAACCACTCTAAACACCTGTGTTCCTCTTCTCAATCTTTACTCTGGTTGTTTGAGTTTAAATTATTTTAAAATCTCTATAAAACTCTATTCACCCCCCCTCTAGAGGTTTTCACACATCTCCTTGTTATACAATCTATGGTATGAGATGTCAGTGCTAGAGTATATGCTTGGAACGCTGATGTGATCTACGTACCTTTTCTTGTGGAAAGGATCAATTCTTTCCGTTGTATATCTCTACTACATTGTCAATGGATGGAAGCACACCCAATTCATTGATGAACTTCTTGATCCATACAACTTCCTCTATTGTACTAGAGCCAACAATGTATTCAACTTGAATTGTAGAATCTACCACTCTCTCTTGTTTGGAACTTTTCATGCTCCCAGCTCCGTCGCTGAGGCAAAATACAAAACTTAATTCTAAATGGTTATCTTCATTGACGGTTTGGAAGCTTGTGTTGGTGCAACCTTTTACAATGAACTCTTCCTCACCACCATAATTAACAAGCAGATTCTTAACTATTCTCAAGTACTTAAGGATGTTTTTAATGGTATTCTAGTGATCTTTAATGGTATATGTCTAGTACTAACTCATCATGCTCATAGCATACAGAACATTTGGACATGTACGTGACATTTCATACAAGATACATCCAAATGCATATTCATATGGAATACTATTCATGTGTTCTCTACCTTTGGAAGATCAGGTACTTTGAGATTTAGAGAGACTATTCATCTCTTAGACTCTTTAATTATGAACCTTTTCATCACTTTGTCAATGTATGCACTTTTTCTTAGACAAATAAGCCTTCTAGACCTATCTTGATGGATCTTACTTCCTAGTATATATGATGCTTCCCCTATGTCCTTCATGGAGAAGGTAACCAACTGTAAGTAGGGATGTTATTCCCCATAAGTAGTATGTCATAAACATATATATGAAGAATACCATTATGTTAAATGTAACCTTCTAGTAATATAAAGGTTCATATTTCTCTAAAAAATGGTTCATATTTATTTTGGATAAATTTAAACTATTTGATTGTTTCATTAAAGTGAATATTCTCCAAGATGCTTGCTCCAATCCATAGATTTACTATTGCATCTTATAGGCCTTTTCAGCTTCATTTGGAGCAATAAAACCTTTAGGTTGTGTCATACACACATCCTTAAGGAGATTATTGTTAAGGAATGTGATTTTAACACCCATTTACCAAATTTCGTAGTCATGATAAGATGTAATGCTAAACATTATCCTTATGGATTTAACCACAAAAACTGGTGAAAAACTTTCATGACATCAAACACCTTGAATTTTTTTAAACCTTTTGGTTACAAATCGAACTTTGTAGGTTTGTACAACACCATTCATGTTGGTCTTCTTCTTGAAGAGTCATTTCCACCCAATGGATTTAACACCTTCAGATTGATCCACCAAGGTCCATACCTTGTTAGTATACATGAAATCTATCTCAGATCTCATGGTGTCAAGCCATTTCTCATAGTATGGTCCATCATATCCTCATTGTATGTTATTGGTTCATCTTTATCAATGTCCAACACACCATCTTGCTGAGTCATGAGAAATTCATCTCTCTCTGGTTCAATATGTGCCCTACTAGATTTTTGAGGTTCTTGCCTTAGAAGGACCTCAAATGCTTGGCTCTTTATTCACCATCTCGATCTGATTGAAGTTCTTGATTTATTTTTCCAAGTTGATTGTGTATTTAGTTTGGAATTCCTTGAGTGTTTTGATGGATTATGACTTGTGTTTCATTAGATACACATAGGAAAATCTAATGAGGTTGTCAATAAATGTGATGAAGTACTAAAACTCATTTCTACCATTTGTGTGAAAAAGGTCCACATACATCAATATGTATGAGTCATGTTTAATCATTTGCTCTTTCACTATTTTCAGTGCAAGGTGTTTTTGTTGAATAATAAACAAGATTCATGTTTCAATTGATTCAAAGTAAAATGAGTCTATATATCCATCTTTACAGTGTCTAGAAAGGTGCTTCTCATTTATTTGGCCTTGATGATAATGGAACAGATAACTTTTGTTTGAGTCGTTAAGATTAAGCTTCCTAATATTTTTGTTATAGATATGTGTCTCAAAATCTAAAAAATAAAGACCATAGGACATGGGGTCACTTCCATAAAAGATCTCATCTTTAGAAATTGAACATCGACTATTCTTGGTAAGAAATTCAAAAGCATTCTGGTCCAAACATGAAATATAAATGATGTTCATATTTATGGTAGGTACATAATAACATTTTTCACTAGTTATAGATAAATAGTAGGTACCAATGGTAGTGGTAGCAACTCTTTCTCCATTTCCAATGCATGGATAGTTCCACCTCACCTTTCTTCAATGGTCTACTTCTTTTTAGATCCTACATATTTTAACATATGTGAGATCCACATCCAGTATCTAATACTCATGATGAAAAATTATATAAGTTTAACATATATACCTTAAGATGATATCTCTATCCTCTACTTGTTCTTTAATTATTCTAGGTAGAGAGGACATTTATTTTTCCAATTCCCAACTTGGTGAACAATGGCAACAATTGCCTCTCTTATCCACTCCTACTTTGCCATAAGTGTAGAAAACTTTTGGCCAGCTTTAGTACCTTTCTTTGGTTTTCATTTTCCCTAGGACTTTCTTTTCTTTTGTTGACCATGGAAACATACTTGGGATTTTCTTTAAATTGCCCCTCAATTGTTCTCGACATGCCAAGTATCTCAATCAATGGTTTAACAATATTGTTCATATTGTAATTCATGACATTTGTTGTATGAATATTTCAATGATTGAAGAATCACATATGTGGCCAACTCTTACCTAAAGGAAATTACATTCCATATGGTTTTTCCACATACCTAATTAAATTGAGTACATGGGGTTCAACTGAATCATGTTTTGCCATTTTGCAATGCCTTAGAGGCACCATACCTCTTGCCTTTTCTATTCTTGATACATGTTCTAGAGATGTTGTATCATCTCGAAAAAATCTATATTCTCATGTTTCATGTGAAACTTATCATTCATGGATCATATCATAAGACACTTGATGTCCACAACATCATCAGAATGCTTCTTATGAGCTTCCCTTTTCACCCTAGGTGCATGCAGAGGTGGTTCATTTGATACTAGTCTATCGAGGACATAGAGCTTATGCCCATGTGTGAGAACGATTCTTGGTGTCCTAAACTAGTTGTTAGAGTTAATACCAATTAGTTTTTCTTTATCACACGCCCACCATGGTGAAGAGTTGTTGATGGTATTAGTTTCTGTTTGACCTACAAGAAGTATTTTCATGATTTAATATTGATTTGTATATGTTTAGCGATATAAATTTGTTCTATAATTAAATATCACTTCCACTGTATTATATGAAATAAATATCAGTCAATTTTAGTTTCAAAAATTGCATCATACAATTTCTATTGAGGAAAGAACCATATTTAATCAAATCATGAGTCAACTACGATTAATCACCCACATCGTTGCATGGTTCTTATATGCTTACAGACAATCTTGTGATGTTTGATTCCCTATGACCCAGAGAGAGTTTTGTTTGATTAGATCAATATTGACGGGTAGTGTGAATCCATGAGAGTGATGGATCTCTACAAGAAATTTTTTTATGGTTGTGCATTTTGGTCTTTTTTTTCCTTTTTGTCTCAAGGGTAAGACATGCATTCATCCTTAGTCTACCGGATCTCAAGAGAGGGTGGAGAAAACATCTTACGACAACTACTTGCAAACAATGCTAAGGGTATGAAACATGTATACGTTTTTGCATGTTTAGTGAGTATGCTTGGTAAGTGATACCCTATTTTAGTCTGTTGATCATATTTCATCATAATAGTTATTTTTCCTTTTTTGTTTGTTGGTATGTCATTCCATAAGGGGAAGCCTTATAAACACTTATAATTGTGTTTTCTAGGATAAGACTCACGTTTCCCAAAATCTTACTAACATTGTTCTAGTGTTTGACCCCTTCTACTAATTATGACTTTGTATATCTTTGCTAGCATTGTAGGGTGTTAGCTTACAAATATACATTTTGACCCATAGGAATCAATTCATGCTACATTGAGATGATTAGAAGCACTAGGGTTTTTGTACCAAGCAGATCATCAAGAAAAGTGCCCATCTCACTTCTTTTATACAATCAAACAACAATCACAAATATTTGGACGAGTTATCTTGGCCACATCCTCTAGTGTAGGATTCAGCACCATATCCTTGAGTAGTAATGTATGATTTATAGGATCTTACAAGCAAATTACATTTTATAAGTTAGTTGATGTGTGACTGAAAGTCGGTGTTGGGGATGCCTCCTCACCTCAAGAGCTAAGGAATTTCTATCCTTGATAATGATGCCAAAAAGCTTGGTGTCACCACACTTAGGTTAACAAATGCACCCTAGTTGATACAGTTTTATACAAATGATCCACAAGTGATAAGATAGGGTTGTAGTACAAGAATGTGGCAAATCAGGGTAAACCCCATAGAGAGAGTGGGGGAACTAAAACTATGTTATTTTTATCTGTTCCAAATGTCAAATGTTGAGTTACAATCCTTTTTTAGGGTTCTTTTGATAAAAATAAAGTGAAATAAATTAAGGATAGCAAGCCTTACACAATTAAATCTAACTTAAATTCTAGGAGGGAAATTACACTTAACTAAGAAACTAGGGACAAGAAATGTATACTACATAAACAAGAGAAATCCTATTTAACAACTACCAGAAGGAATTAACTAATCAAGGCAAACAAAGACTACACTAAGAAAAATACTAGGTAAACCTAAAAAAATCAACTAAGAACAAGATATAATTACTCTATCAAGGGTTAACTAACATGAACAAGCAATAAACTAACTAAGTAAGAAGAACTAGCTAATGATTGAGCAAGTTAGGGTTTAACAAGAAATAATGGGTAGTGGGTCGTTAGTGGGTATGTAATTATTAGCCATATTATGGGTAATATCAATGCAACCACGTCTAAAAAGTATTATATGAAACAAAACAACTAAAGGTAATGGCGATAGAGGTACAATTCTACTAGTTGGCCATGGGTCACATAGGGTGTGCATAGGGGAACTAGTCTCTATCACTTGGTATACAACCATACGAGGCTCAATTGAATACGGTTATAGATGCAATCATATAAATATTACCCTATTATAGGTATATGGTGTTGGTATGTATGCCCTAAGAGCCAATCATATGATGATTGGATTGGGATACATTAAGATTGATCAGATAAATATCAAAGGAAAGCTTCCAATTTATTCTGGTTCAATCAGTTATGAGGTAATGATGGAGCAGAATGAATGTCTAGAGAATGATAGTACTCAATGACGTATGTCTTCAGGTTAAGGACCTGAACAATGAGACCATACAGATGCTAAGAGTTTGTGCATTCTTGTTGTGTCCCTAGTCGGATGTCATTGTGGAAGGTTGATAGACAACAATGACACAACAAGACTAGAGTGTGTGTTGGTTGATGACAGAGTCTCATTAGTCATGATATGTGATATCAAACCAAGAACATAGATACATGTTAGAGAACAGTGTATCGGAAAGACCCAGTGTGAGAGTGACAAATGGAACCATGACATGGTAGTCGCAATCAACTCTCACAGTGATGGTGGTGATTGTGATCCTTAGACCTGAAATCACTGCACTCATCACATGTCATTGGGTACACTTTGACAACATCAAATGCGGTCCAGAAATATGAATTGTTATAAAGGTGACGATTGGGTGACTTTGACACATGGGGTTTTGACTATGAGTGATAGATATGGGATTTGTCCCTCTTGAGGGAGTATGATGTCCATGCCCACTTGATAAGAAATACTGAGAAAGGCATGTAGTCAATATGTGATATTGATGGCACACATATCTCAGACAGTCTACTTTGGATCAAGGAACATGAATGAACATTGAAAGGATGACAACCCCATGCCTTGATTTCATTCAGGATATCATAGATAAAGGAATTATACATTCAATGGAACACCAATCACATATTGTAGGATTTAAAGTGTTCTCCAACTTTCCTTTTCACTTAGGTAGCACTGATGTGCGACTAGGCACCGTTCTTTTCTTGTGATGTCATAAACTAGCTATGGACATTCACTGCCAACGTGAAATGGGACATATAGGGTCACACACAAAGGATTTACCTAGAAGAGGAGTTTATCCATTAATAATGTTTGGATTTATTACTAAAGGTATTCAGGTACTCAATCAAACATTGAATCAATTGACTTGACTCAAAATCATCAAGTTCAAGTGTTGAACTAACTGATTTGAGTGTTGGATTGATTGAGAACTGCATTGACTATGTTCTACACAATCTGGACCACCAACTGACTGATTCACTGGGTCGGTTTGACTGGACCAAGTGAGTAAGGTTGGGTTGTCCCGATTTGTGAGAAAGTTTTTCATTTCACTTGTCCAATTTGATTGGGATAAGAATTGATATTTGTATTAATTGGAAACGAAATAGGAAAGTCAATTGGAGGCGAGTCAGGAATGTGAAATGACTGGTTTACTGGGTGAACTGATTGGATCACACTCCCAAATGACCAATTCATTTGTGAAACGACCAGTTCTCCTACCACAGTGCAAATTATTCATGGAAATTTCGGACCCTTCTACTCCCACTTTAGTCCCCCATTGCCCGAGGCTGAGAACCCTGACCCTGACCCCTCCTATATATAGAGAGGTATCGGGGGCTTCTCAGATAGCACAACTTAGAACATCAATTGCTCTACAAAGTTGTTGTCCTCTCTGGTTGTGGTAACCGAGAGAGCCCAAGCAAGTTCTACCCGTCCAGGGAGGAACAACAAGGGAAAGACAACTGAAGAAAAGAAACTGATTGTGAGAGAGAGTGTTGGTGATTAGTACACTGATAGAAGGGGACGACTCCATCTAGTGTCCTTCAGAACATGACGACTAGAGTTCTCAGTGGTCCGTGTGGACTATCTATAAAGGCGGGAGACTTTTGTCACTCAAGAGGATGAATGTCAATCGCAGTCCAGGTCAAGACCAGGAGCTGCACATACGTCGTTGAAGATAGGTGGGTGAAGACCGCAATTGTTGCGAGGTATTGTCCCTGAGCAAGCCTCAGGACCAGGTATGACTCACTAAAACCATCCTTCATATTTCATATTCGTTGATGTGATCCATGGTGATGGTTTTGTGGTGAGAGAAATTTTTTGTTTCCACTACCTTCTTCCTCACCTAAAACCCAATAGTGGTATTAGAGACACGTCAATGTACTATGTTTTAGGATTAATCGATATGATTGGTTTTTGCTTTTACCATCTTTTATTTATTGCATATGATGTGAATATTTAAAGGACTGATCTAAATATCTAATTAATGCCACATGATCTCAAACTAATATATATATATATGATATGGTATATATATGGAAACGATATACGTCACTCAAAACCATTTTGATGGTGGATGTGTAGCATGGTTATGGCCTATAAACCCCTATGTGTGTGCTTGGTTGGTTGTGGTTGTTTACTCTCGGTCTACGCACTGAGCCCTCTTTTTCTTTTCCTAATGTAACTCGAGATAACTCAAGATTCTCTTCTACCTTTTCTCCCCTTGAATGTAACTTGGGGTTTCCTAACGTTTATGTAAAAGTAGGATAGTTTTATTTCTTGTTACGTCGAAGACTAGCGGGCCCCTACATGAATGGATGGATGTGTGAGATGATTAGCTAGAGGAGCCAACCGATCAGCTAGTGGACCGAGACGACTGACTGATGGTGCAGCTGGTGGCCTGACGAGGAGCGAGATGACCTAACAAACCGATCGTCTAGAGGAGCCAGACGATCAGTTGGAGACAACCAACTGACCGGGAAGGAGGTGAGGCGATCAGTCGTGTGACGAGCTGATCAAACCCGGAACGGCCTAAGAATAAGATCTTCATCAACAATAGGTTGCATGTGATGTAGACCTAGATGACCGTAATTCCTTGTGGCTCAAGGAATTACAATAGGATGGCCATAATCATTGCTTTATCTTTATTGCATGTTTTCATTGTGGGATATAGAATTTATATGATACATACTATAGATCTAGTGATTGGATACATATACGCATATATAATCATATTAAAGCCCCTCAATATAATATTAAGTCTTAGATGCTTTCCATAAGTGGCACACATGAAAAGCTTGATCGAGAAACGTAGGCATATCAAGGGTGGTGTGTTGTCTATCTCATGGAAGTGTGATGGTAGTTGTGTGGGCCCGCCAAGAGGGGTGCACTTCTATCATTTTGTCTTTTAGGTCAGTCTTAACTAAGTGATCTTAATGGGATTAAGCACTTAGAGACATGGAGATGTTCATGGCAAAGAGTTACGCATGTCATCTATCCAAGAGTTGCATATGATGCAATTGGTAAGTGTTACCTACCTTAAAAATTGATTATGGATGCTGGCATTGTCCGGGTAATAATTCAATTGTTTTGGATCTTGGCTCACTAGAAGGTTGTACACTACAATATTCTGAATTGATGGTGAGGGCTATCAATTTGGACAAAATAGTGGGAGTGATAATTTATTAAAGGCCTACTTATATCGTCAAATTTTTCAAATCAATCAAATTAAGTCAAAAAGATTTTTGGACTAAAATTTCATATTTTATTTTTTGTAGAACAAATGGATGTCAACAATAATCATTTTTCATTGTGATCGGTCCTTGAGAAGGACAAACTGAATGGGACTAATTTCCACAATTAGTTTAGGACATTGAGAATTGTTCTCACTCAAGAGAGAAAGCACTATGTCCTAGATACACTAGTGCCAGAGGAACCCTCTCCCACCGCAACAAAGGCAGAAAGGAATGCTTACAGGAAGCATACTGAAGATTCCATTGATGTGAAGTTCTTGATGTTGTTCTCAATGAACTATGAATTACAGAGATAACATAAGAACATGGACATCATTGAGATGGTTCAACATCTGAAGAACATGTATCAAGATCAAGCACAACAAGAGAGATATTATGTCTCCAGGGTGCTATTCAAGTGCATCATGACAGAAGGAGATCCAGTTCCTCCTCACACACTCAAGATGATTGGGTATGTGGAGAACCTGACAAGACTGGGATTCCCTCTAAGCCAAGTGTTGGCTAATGATGTGATACTACAATCATTTCTAGAATCTTACAGATAGTTTCTGATGAACTACAACATGAACAATTTTGACAAGCCATTGACAGAGTTGTTGGGCATGTTAAGGATAGTCGAGGCACAGATGAAGAAAGAAAAACTCGAATATGTGATGTTGATCAGCAGAAAGAAGGGTAAGTCTAAAGGCAAGGGCAAGGGAAAAGCAAAGAAGGGTTCTGATGCTAACTAGTAGCCCAAGTCATCTTCATCTCTCAAGGACAAAGGAGGGGTGAACAAGGGAGGAAAATGTCACCATTGTCAAGAGCCAGGACATTGGAAGAGAAATTTCCCTCTCTGTCTGGATGAAAAAAAAAAAGAAGAAGGAGGGGATGGAAATCTCCACCTCAGGTATATTGAAATAAACTTGAAACACTTCTGTGTCTGAGGTATATGATACCAAGATATGGATCTAACATATATGATATGCAGGATCTGAAACAAAGTGATGGGCATTATGAGAGGACCAAGAAGGAGCACTCATCATTAGATCAAGTGTTGTTGCCATAAATAGGAGTACTTTTCAATTTATTTCATCCCAAAGGGCATGTAATAGAGTTATGAACTACTATTTCATTTTGCTAATAAATAGAAACACTTTATTTCTACATCTTATAATGACAAGGATGTCTATCAATAAAGTTGATGTTTCAATTTCAAAGATATGATCTTGTGTGGAAATGCCTTATTTATCTTGTGGTACTTGGTATGCAGAAGATAAAATGATACCTAATAGTTATTGATGACTCAAACAATTAATTAGCATTATCATAAGAAATTCATTTCTAGCTTCCATGTTGATGGATAGGCCAGACTCTTTTAGTTGTGAACCATTAAGAGATATGAATGTCTTGGGCATGATGACAAGTCAATATTCACTAGATGTAGTGGGAGAATGACTATTCTATTAGGTATAATACATATTGATGTATATACATGCCTATTGAAATAAATGCTAATGCTTCAGAAGGTGTCTATTGAAATACTAATATGAATATCTTGAAGTGTTAAAAAACATCATAAATGAAGTAAAAACTTGGTAAAAGTATTAAATCTTTGATGTGATCAATGAATGGGATACTTAAACTAAATGTTTGAGGACCTTGTGAGTAATTATGATAATGTATCATAGAGAACTCATGATTAAAGCATAGTGATATCTAAATAAAAGAGGGAAACATACTCTAAAGAGTTAGATCATGATCATAAAATAACTAACCTTCTAGAATTCTTCTAAAGAACATGCTTTACACTAAATTAAGGAGATTAAGAATCACAAGTGTTGTGGATTCTCAAATTCCTTATGTAACAAATACACCTCATATATCTAGGTGATGAACTGGTCATATGATGAGCCAATAATCTAGATGATGTTGAGGGACCAGATTTTGAGTCATGGCTTGAGGCCATAAGATCCAAAATGACTTCCATGTTAACCAATTAAGGTATGACCTTATGGTAGCACGTGATTGGGATAAAACCAATAAGTGCAATTGGGTCTTTAGAGTTAAGACTGACATGGATGACATTTAGAGAAAGGATCATGCTTGATTTTGGAACTTGAAAGACTATGAAATTTGGCATATGGATATTAAAAACGCATTCCTAGAAGGAATAAGATAAGCTTGTGTACGTGACACAACCTGAAGGGTTTTATGAATCCAATAATGCAAATGTAATCTATAAGTTGAAAGGCATTAATCCATATGATTGATTAAATACAAGCAACCCAAAACTGGAAGTCTTTACTTTGATTATATAGTCAAAAGGTTTGACTGATATATCAAAATAAAGAAGGGATCTGTGATTACAAAGATTTAGTGGGAGCATATTCACATTCCACGTGATGATGAGGAATAAATGTTCTAAAATGGAAACTGGTGTGGAAATACCTTCTTTAAGGGAAGACAGAGAAATGTCGTATGTGATAGGAATAGAGATCTATAGAGATAGTTTTCTAAAACCTTTTGACCTAGTAAAGATATACCTAGATACTTAGATATCACACCTAGGGTTATTGGAGTATATGTATATGTGGGAAAAGAGGGAACTAGCTAAGGGTCCACTAGTTGCACTTAGGACTTTTTCCTCTTCTAGCCTCATGCTTCATCTTCTCTCTATACCTTATATGTATCCATGCATCAATTAACATAAAAAGAGATAGGAAGTGAGAATAAGCATGAACATAGACCATTCTAAAGAAATCAAAGTCTTTTGCATCAACAACTTCCCAACATGGTATCAAAGTCACATATATCTCGCAAAAAAGTCCACTAAAGGGGCTTACCTACTCATAATACAAGAAAATGTGAAAATGAAGAAGAAAAAGATAGAAATGGGAATGACATCAAAGTAAAGGTCTTCTTGTTCAATAGTAACAAGGTCGAGCTCCTCTCAAATGGTAGGAAATTGTAGAAAGGAATGACCAAAACCCTAGAAAAATAGGGTTTTATGTTGGAAGATGGAAGGAAATGAAAGAAAGGGATAGGTCAATGGTAGGTGGCAACCTTGACTGCTAGGAGGGAGCTAACCTTTTCCCCTAGACATAAATAAGGCTTATATGGGGGGATAGGGTGACTAGGGTTAAGAGGAGGTAATTTACGAAAATCATCGTGGGAAGCATTAGGTCAGGGTGGGATAATGGTCGTTTTATCACTACCAAGACCATTCTACAACAACAACGGTCGTTCTAAAGTATAGGTGGAACAACTGTGGTACATGGAACAACCTTAGGGGAAATTGGGTTTAAAATAGGTGGAACCTGGTGACTGTTCCCTAGGGTGGGTAGAACGATTATTGTAGTGATAGAAATGTCATTTTGTGTGATGAGTAAGACAACAGTGCATATTGTCTGGGCAAATTGGGTTTTCTGGGCCAAAATGGTCATTCTTGCCAGAACTGTCATTCTGATTTTCTTCTAGAATGGTTGTTCTAATCAAAATGACTACTATAAGTTTTTAAGTTTATAGTAAAACTAGTTTTCAAAGTTTGGTGGATTTTGTGAAGGGATAACTCATGGAACGATCATCCTATGTCTAGAGTGGTCATGCTGACTTTTTTTGGGTGGTGTTGCACTTGATCTTCAATCTTTCAAACATGGAGCTTTTAGCTATATCATGATTGTTGGACACTTGGGGTATGTTGGAGTAGACTCTTTTGGCTCCTTGGGCTCCTCCATAGTTTCAAAGTCCTTGGGGTAGCATCCAAAGTACCTATAAAACATGCAAAAAGCATATGTAAGTACATTGTATAATAATACCCTTATTGGTCAATAACATGCATACACGAAACATCTTTATGATATTATAAGGAAAAATGACACTAGATGGAGAAACAATCAAGGGCTCCATCATGACCAAAAGATTAAATCATACTCCTCCTCAAGTATTCTTCAACTCAATTCAATTTAATCAATTAAGAAGTGACAAATGCACTCAATAATGTGATATTAACTAAATGACGCCAAGTATGAATTCATACATATGATCCACTCCACTTATCTCTTGTAGAACAAAACAAATACAATCAAATAAAAAACCTCAAATAACGTAGACTTCCAATATAAGATACCAAAACTCATGCAAGTGATGTAGTATTCACAAAGCTCCAGGCAAAGTCATTTCATATTTGGATTTCTCAAAGTAGTCGGAATGATGTTTCACTTGCATGCATTCAACCCTATATGTCAATTCACACTACATGACCCATTTGGATATGTATTGGGGCAAGTTGGTCTAGGTTTGATGTATCCTAGTCCAAAATGTATGCAACTAGAAGAATGGGTTATGGAAGGAGATTGGACGTCAATTACATAGGAGCACTCATCTTTTATTTTCTTTATTTAGGTTTTATTACATAATATCACTTTCTATTTTCTTTTTACATGTTTCTTTCTCTCTTTCTCCTTGTTTCCTTAGGGCATATCGTGGTAGGAAAGGAGGATGGGAGGAAGGGTTGGCCACCCAAACTTTTGGAGGTTAGCCAAGACCTACCTTTTTGTTCATTTTGGTTAATTTTCATGAATGGAGAGATATTCTGTATTGGAAGAAAGTGTATGAAAGAGTAGGTCACTAGTGAGGATCTTCACATAAGGGTTTGTGAATACAATCAAATCCAAACAATCTTCACTTAAATATAAAAAACATGGTTAATTGAGAAGTTATGTCAAGACACATTCTTTTCACAAGAAATGAATAGCCCAAAATGTCAATCACTTGCTAAATTTGTATTTCAAACCAAACAATCCAACATTTTACAAAGGATTTGGAAAACATGTATGAATTCAAAATTTGAGATCATTTAGCAGTAAACACATTTTATTGGTAGCGCATCCATAAAAGGTCTTTTCATTTCGTTTCAATCTATAGAGATTAAGCTAGGACGCATTTTGAGGAAAATATATTTGAACTTGGAAATATTTGAAAAAATGGTGCCAAGTTGACCTTATTTACATCAAGGTGTAACTACTAAGAAAGAAAGATCAAGAAAAAAATTCTAGTTAATCACATACAAATAAATTAACAAAAGCTATGTGCAATGCAATGTGAGAGGGTAGCATGGAAAAGTGCAAAAAAGTATGCAAAAATTTAAGATATATAAAGGCAAAAATAAACTACACAACATGCAAGGGATGTGAAATGCAAACACATAAGTTTGAACTATAAAATTTCAAGGGTCAATAAAAAAATTTATCATCTCAAGATTATTTAGAACAAAGAATCCAAACAATAAGGGCTTATTACCCTACCACCCAAGCTCTTTGATCTTGTTGTCCATAACATGTCATGAATGATTAAGATAGTAGGATAATGACCATGGATTTGTGGTGATTTGGCTGTGAGGTTGGCAGGTCCATGGTAACTCAAGTGATGTGATTGAGGGCCAGCACATAAATTCTTGGTTGGCTATCACCATAGTCATGGTGAAGAGAACGGTCATGCTAGGTAATTTTTTGCAGATGTTCAATTCAATTCAACATTCTTCTTCTTTTCATCTTGGATCATTAAAAGTTTTGTCCACTCCATCGATCATTCCATTAGGTATGGTCATATTCTAAGATGAATTGAAAAGAAGGAAACTTTCAAGCGTGATATATGTGTGTATCTCTTGAAGAATAAAAAGAAATTATAACAAAAGGCAAGGTATGAGTAAAGTCTCACACATCAATGTGGGTTGTCTCCCACTAGTGATAAATTGGTTTCCTTCATCCAAGTATGAATTCCCTCATCATCAACCATTGTCAACCTAGTAGTTCCTTACTCATAGTGAAGATTGGCACCAAATTTACAACAAATCCCATGTCAAACAAGGGTTGGAGTATGTGATGACCCCCAAAGTATCAAGGTATGATTGGGGTTCTTGGATCTTTCTTCTTCAAAAGAAGTGCATATTGCATAGTGGAGCTCCTTTTCTCCATAAGTTTGGTTTTCTTAGTCATCCTTCATCGTGTCTTAAATTTATAAGTGTACATGTCCTCAATAAGTTGGCATATGACATAATTTTCTAGATTGCATCAAGCAATAGAGTTTTCATTTTACTTGTCTAAAGATCTTAAGAATGTCAACATTGTGCTTTTGAATAATTTTGTATGGTGAGGGCTTGTCCAATGCATCAAGGAAAGGTGGGGCACTTTGACTTGTCTCACATGATTCATCATGATCAACTTGAGGTGTGATAGGAGTGATTGGGTTACTTTGAGGGTTCATGTGACAACTTTTCACCCATCTGGGATGGTACACTAGGAGTCATAAATGGAACAGTAAGAATGGAATCCATTTCAAAAGGAGTAGATGGTGGGAAATGTGGTATTATAAAATATCTACAAGGTGGTGCAACAAAATTTATGGTCTCATATATTAACAACCTTTTTATCATCAACAACACTTGGAATAATAGCATCAATGCTTAGATGGCCCCTCAATTTCTCAATCACTCTTCTACTACTTAGAATTTTCATAGCAAAAACTTGTTCATGGTGAAGAGAGGGAGCTTGTTGTTTCTTTTAAGGAGGTGGAGATGGACTTTGGTGTTGTGAGTGATATAGGTTTTGGAGGATGTAGGGTTGTTCCTCATGTACTTCCCCATTTTTAGATGGAGGGACATGTTGGGCTTGATGAGGTGGTTGTTGTGGTTGGGGAGTATGTAGGTAGTTGAATGGTTGTTGTGTTGGTGTAGGTGCATATGATTTTGGTGTGTCTTGGTATTGAAGGATAGGTCGCACTTGTATTTAGGGTGGTCAATAGGTGTTTTGAGGAACATCCATTGGTACAGTCACATTGTTTGGATTCAACATGGTTTGGGAAGGAATTATCCCCTCATCATGATGGGAAAGTGTAAGAGAACACTGATCCAATCTTTTTCCCATTTCATAGTATTTTTATTAACCTCATCCTTAATTTCTAGAGATGACTTCATTTTCAAAAATGAATTGTACCTATGATTTTCTTGTTGTTGTAACTTCCCTTATCCTTGTATTCCCAATTTCTATAGAATTGGAGGTCTTTTGCTTCTTCTAGATCATTAACAACTTGACATCATTCCTTAAGGCACCCCCTATTTCTTCATGAAGTTCATCATATCAACTATAGTCTTTATCATTTGTGGGATATCATCATTTGACGGATTAGATGGAGCAAAACCCATATTTGTTTCATAGTCATTGGTTGTGTTGGATGTTCTATGCCTTGAATTATCTACCAACTGTTATAAAAGAGGCCATGATATTTTAGGGTGTGGTCATGAAATCTCCTCTAGAAGATGAGTGAATGATTGCACAAGCTACTATATATGTACCTCATAAGGGGTGAATCTCTCAACAACTTTAGATATATTTCCCTAGTCTAGCAGAAATGTTCACGGTTCATTTGGCTTAAATTCATAATAGCATTTTGTATCTGTGTCAATATAGAAATAGAAGAAAAAAAATATTTTTTAGTTGGCGATTCATTCATTCTAACACTAGTGATTTCAAACTTGTGAGTCTTGTTCATAGAATGTCACTTTTACCATTGGGGTGCCACTACTTTGGCTAAAAATAATTTCTTCAAGAAGGCATACTTCAAATATTCCCAATTCATGATCTCTTTTTTTAAGGAATACCACTCACTATATTTGTCCTTTAAAGGTAAGGGGAACATATTCAAATGAATGGACTTTGATTGAAATTGAAGTGAGGATGGTTGAGCAAGTCTTAAGAAAAGCATCAACGTTCTTATAATGAATTTCGTTACCCAACCCATAAAAGATCTAAATCATTTTCATAAGGGTTGGAGGGATTCAAGAGGTTTTACCAAGCACTTGTTCAACCCTTGTTTAAATGGATGAGGTATAGTTTCTCCACATGAAGTGATCATGTAGAGGCTTTAGAGGAGGTGGAATTGGTTTCTATGGGTGGTGCTCATCCTCATGCTCACCGTGAGGTGGTGACTTACATTTCTTTCCATCTCTTCCTCTTTCACATGGATGTTGTGGTGATTCTTATCCTCCTACCCATCTTGGGATCCTCAATGAAGTTATCTAAGGATAGAGATTGGTGACCAAACATGCAATGTCACATGCACATTGCACAACAATTAAAAAGAAGACAAGTTAAATATCTCAAATGAACAATGATAACAAACAATAAAGAATATAAAATATGACAGATGTATGAAAATTCCAAGTAAAATTAATTAACTAGGCCCAGCACAACTCTCCATGACAACATATCTAGAAAGCTTGATGTATTATGAGAATTCGGTGTTGAGGACACCTCCTCAAGTCAATAGCTAAGGGGTTTTCCATCCCTAGAAATAGGAGAAAGCTTGATCCATGATTTCACTTGGGCTAACAAATGTACCCTAGTTTACATAATCTTATCTAAATTATGAACAAGCACACATATGTTAAATGTAGCACATGAATGTGGAAAGTCAGGGTTGAATCTTACAGAGAGAGTATGGGTACTAGAGTTGAGTTTGTTTCAGCTAGGTTCCTAATATAGAGAGTGGGGTTTCAGTTACTTATTTCGGGGTTGTTAAATTAAACTAAGGGTGCACACAATTAAAGAAAACAATAATTAACCCTAGATTAAGCTTACACAATTAAGTCTGACATACAATTTAAGAGGGATATTACACTAAAATGTATAAGTAGAGACACGTAATTAGCATTACACCAACAATACCCCATTTATCAACTATGAGAAACAATCAAATAAGAATGCCAAACAAATACTATACTAAGAAAATAACTAGAAAAACCTAAAATAAGAAACTAAGAGCCAATACCTCTAGTAGGGGTTGACTAACATGAATAACCAATTAACTAACTAAGAAAGAAAAATAGCTAATTCTAGATAAATTTTGGGTTTAACAAGAAATTAATAGTAGTGGGAAGTTTTGGGTACATAAGCATCAACCATGTGAGGAGTCACATAGTAACCACATCTAACAAGTATTCTATCAAACCAAACAAATAAGGGTAATGAGGAAAAGGGTCCTCTTCTACTAATTATCCATGGGTGGCATAGGATGTGCATGGAAGAACTAGTCCCTATGACATCCTACCCAACCTTAAGAGGCTCAATTGACTAGGGAATATATTAAATTAGATCATGACTACCGTATTCTAGGTTTCTAGGAGTGATTATCCTGGTGTGGTATGTGAAGTAGGAGATGGGTGTTTCACCTCCTATTACCTCCCATCCAATCACTTAACATGCTCTTTACTAATTTCATAAGGGGAATCATACCTACATACTTACATCTCACACCTAGGGTTTTTATAGTAGAGAGATAGGTGGCAAAAGAGGGAAACTAGATATGGATCCACTAGTTGGACTTAAGAGTTTTTCCTCTTCTAGCCTCATGTTTCCTCTTCTCCCTATACAATAGATGATTTCATACATTAAACAAAATTTGAAAGAGATTGTAATTGGTAACATGCAAGAACTATCTCACTCCAACAAAATAAGAGTGTTTTACATTAATAATTTTCTAACATGGTATCAAAGTTACATATTTACCCCAAACAACCCACCAAAGAGGCTTAGCTAATCACAATGAAAGAAAATGCAAAAATCAAAAAAAGAGATAGAAAGGGACATTGAACTAGATGTATAGGTATTCTTATTCTTCTTATCTACTAGTAGTAAGGTTGAGATACTCCCTCCCACCAAGGTGAAATGGAATGAAATGTGGAAACGAATGCTCACAACCTTTGAAAACTAGGATTTTGTAGTGGAAGATGGAAGTTAAATGGAACAAAGAGGTAAGTGAGTGGTAGGTGGAAGCCTTAAATTCTAGGAAGAGAAAACCCCTTCACCCAAGCTTCCACTAAGTCTAGGGGATACCATGTCTAGGGTTAAGTAGGGGTAGTCTAGGAAATTTTGCATGGGTGCTTTAGGTCAGGGTGAAAAATAGTTGTTCTGCCACCACCATGACCCTTCCAAAGTGTGGGTGGAACGGTCATTGTACTAGGAGTGGCCATGTGGGAAATTGGGTTCACAACACGGGGAACTTGGTGAGTGTGCCTTAGGGTAGGAAGAATGGATGTTTTAGTGAGCGAACAGTCGATCTGGGTGATGGGTAGGAAAATAGTGATGATATTCTAGGCAAAAATAGGTTTTTATGGGCCTAGAAGGACATTTTTATTTTCTTCTAGAATGACTGTTCTAATCAAAATAGTCATTCTAAGTTTTTAAATTAAAAGACGATGTGTTATTGGGTTTTTGGTGGATTTTATGGCTAGAGCAGTCATGTTGATGTCTTGCGGAGAAAATGACACACTTGATCCTTAACCAATCAAACATGGTCATTTTCCCTCATCATGATTCTTGCACACTTGGTGTAGGTTGGAGTAGACACTGATGGATGATTGGGATCCTCCATGCACAATGAAGTCCTTCAAGTAGAATCCAAAGTTCATACAAAATATGCAAAAATATATATATAGTGCATTTGGTGATAATACCACTTATTGGGAAATAATATGCATATATGAAACATCTTGATGTAACTAAAAGGATAATATACACAATATGGAGGGCCACTTAAGGGCTCCATAATCTATAATCTAGGTTTGCAATTATGAAAAATTTATGGGAGGAATTCTCAAAAGAGGAACCTGGAAAAATATAGAGGGTTCCATTGAGTAAAATGATTGAAATTGGTATAACCTAATTTTCACATGTTTTTACATAATTCAGATGCAATTATCTGAATAATAGGGATATAATGGAGACTTGGTGTGCATTTTTTTTAATAGTATGGTTTTCTTTTTAAAATTTCCCCTTGATATGAATTTTTTGGCTCTCACTATTTTTAATAAACCACTAATGTATATGGGGAAAAGGGAAGAAAGAAAATCCAATATTAAGGGGAATATAAAATATAATGCATGAATAATAATGGACATATGGAATTATGTGGAATTTTCTAGAAAAGTGATGTTAAAGGCCACTAATGATTTGGTTTCATTTTCACATGGTTTCCAATAAGAAAAGTAATCAAAATAAAGGATATGGGAAAGATAGAAAAAGAAAAGGATTGATTACATACCTAATATAATGAGATAAAAGAGAAAACTTGGATATTAAGGAAAGTTTCTTTTATTTTCGAGTTTTGGTCTCAAACCTCTCCTGCAATTGGGTAAAGTCATTAAGAACTTTCCTTTAAAATTTGGGATCAAAAGGATAAAAGAAGAGAGAGATCTGAATTAAACAAAAATTCCTAAAGCGATAGGGAAATTAGAAATACATTAAATGCCACTTTGATTAATCAAATTGAAAAAATAAACATGTCCCTTTGTCCTATCATGCACAATCATAGCCATAAGATCATAATCTAAGGGTCAAAGGACCTTCCCCTACCATAGACTAAAAAAGGTAACCAAGAACAACGAAGTCGGTTCCTTTGTTCACACCTTTCTCACTTTCTGATCAACGAAAACTCCTAGATATAATCTCATTGGATTCAGAGGAAGTTCCCAATCCTATCCATCATGGGATTGACCCCCTTTGGCAAGATATAAAGGATTTCCCTAATCCTCTGATCCCTTCGCCAGCCAACCCACAAACTAGAAACTTGTATAAGGAGGGGTAGCAACCCATTTGAGTTTCCAATTTGCTCACGAGACTCTGCTCAACTCCATGACTCACTCCCTACCGCCAATTTCCTCTTCTTGCTTATCTTCTCTCCCTCATTTCTGATCCAAGCAGCACAATGAACCCTCTTCACCATTCTCCTAGTCTAGACCGCCCCGAGCAATTCGTTGCCACCTTCGAGTCTAGAGGGTGTGGCGAATGTAGTGGTGTCTTCGCCTACTGCTGGGAAGATCTAAGGCTCAAAGTCAACCTCCTGGTTGACTAAATGCTCACAAGGAAAGTGACAAATTGAGGAAGGAGACGAACCTAGGCAAAAAGATGCCTTGGCCCTCATCTCTCCTTCTTAACAGATTAGGGTTTTGTTAGTCCTTTCTCCTTTTTTCACTCTGTTTAGAAAACTTCACCATGCGGGTGCTAGAGCCGAGTTGGCTTGAGCCCATGGGCTCATCCCTGACCCCATGACATGATCGAAGGCCTAGCCAGCTGCTAAAGTGGTAGCTTGTGATTGGATGGAAACCAATTAATCTTGTTGATGTCGTAATAATTAGTATGATGGTCCAAAGGTAAAATGTAATATATAAAAAATGATCAAAAAATGCAAGTAATGCAATAAAAATAGTTCTAAAACCAAAATCTTTCTCTAATTCTAAAAGTTTGTAAAGTTTCTATCTATAAGATGTTAAATGTATAAAAACCTTATTTCTTGACTTTAATGATCACATCATGTTTAAATGACATAAATGGATTAAAGTTCAGTCTTTTTGGATAAAAGAGACATCTTTGACTTAATTAGAGTTTAATGATGAAACATCAAATTTTGGGTTTGTAAGTTAAAAAGGCATTAAAATTGATGGTTAGGATTTGGGAAGCCAAAACCCTAATGAAACCCTAAGTTGACTCTAAAACCTTAACTTGGAACCCAAGTTAGTCTTAATGGTAGATTTTGCGTAAAGAAGTAATGCTTGGGTATTATGCACTAATTTTCGGGTGATTGCTTGCTTGCTCTCAATCTACATTTATTGCTTGAACTTTGATCTCTCTTGAGGAAGGTATGTGGTTACACCTATGAGTACTCAACTTAACCAACTTTTGTGGTTTTCTCAAGGCTTTTTCCTAAATGGATTGCAAATTGAATGCCTACTTGTTTATTTAATTCCTACAATCTATAAAGCCCAAATGAGTATTATAATATATAGAAATAACTTGCTCAATCTCGTGATATTATCTCTGATTGAATGCATGCATGGTATTTATGAAAAGCATCCCCAGCGGGTGGGTAGGCTAATGAATACTCCCAAAAATGGATTATGATATCATGGACACCCCTAGAGGGTGGGTATGGATGCAAATCACCCCTAGTGAGCGGGTAGATCAAATTAATACTCCCAGAGAGTAAGTATGGTAATATTGGGTTTCCCAGTGAGTGGGTATGCCACATAGATTAATCATTGAGAAGTTAAGATATCAAAAGGTGTTTTGATTATTTTGTTATCTTCAAATATGGTTGATTATGTTGTTACTCATAAATGTGCATATTGTGTTTCCCCCACATACTGGTATAGAAATACACTCATCATTTTTTTTGTTTCGCGATGTTTTAGGTTTATCTATTGTTAACTTGAAAGATGAACTTGCAAAAAGATGACACCAAGAAGAAAAGAAAGTTAATATCAAATATGGAGGAATATAGTTAGATGGAATTTCTTTCTGTGGAAAAAATTATATTCATATTCCATGTAAATTCCCTTGAGGAGAGGTTATCTTGTACCAAACTCTTTTCCATATAATGAAATTTATTAATTATTATTGGTTCTTGCTAATCCTAATACCAGAATTATGATTATGGCCATTGCCCTCTCGTTCCACCTTTTTAGGGGATAATAGGGGGAGGGGGTCGTAACAGAAACTCCCAAATAGTGAATGGATGAAGAACAATAAAGAAAATGGACCATAATTATTGCCTTCCCAAGTCAATAGATGCAATTAGACATGCTTCTCAAGGCAACCTATGTTCAGATTCCAAGTGCATAATGGAAGGATTCATTTCACCATCGAGTTGGTGTCACCTAATCAGATTTTCTATGAACCATAGTGTGTCGCATTGAGCATGAATGTTGGTTGGATATAGAATTCATTACAATGCAACGATATAAATACTAAAGGAGATTTTGAGTCCTCAAAATTTTCTATGCAAATTACATTCAAAATTGTTTTTGTCCTCTCAAACACTATTTCATAATTTTGAGAAATGATTTATTTGATTCCTAAAGCTTGTCGAAATTACCATCATACATGGTTTTATTACATCACAAAAAGTGATGATTATAAAAGTACAATGCACAAAAGAAAATACATCAACTTCTTGATCTTATTTCACAAAAAGTTTTTTTCATCTCAACTTCTTGATACATTACAAAGTAAATAAGTGCAAGAACCAAATGCTTAAGATCAAAACTTATCGTTTGAGGATGAGATATATAGATGATGATAAGCCCTCAAATAGAACAACGATGGTTTACAATACTTGTAGAACTACTACAAGTGTGAGGTCATAGATATTGCTCTCCTTTTTACATTTGGTAGAAGTCGAAATTGAAAAAGGAGGATTAAAAACATAATCCTCCAAATAAATAATGTGGTTTCTTTTATATTTATGACATGTTTGGTTCGCAGAAAAGGATTAGAATGGGATATACAATAGGATCAGAATGGACGGTATAGGTAAAGGATGCGAGATTTGGTGACCCATCCTATGTTTGGATGCAACACAGGACAATATATGTATATATGTGATGACTTTACCTAGTCAGTTAGATTATTCGTATAATATTGTTTTGATGACCATCAAGTTCAATGTCAATTGTCAAGAAGTTAACTTTATAATCATCAAACTCGAACACGTTTAATATTTTCATATAAAAAAATTGGAAGTACGTTTGGAATATAAGTTCAATTGTTTCGAAGTTTACAGAATGAAAAAATCCAACATGAATGATAATATTTGTTGTTGGGAAGAATGTTGCTACTTATTCAACATGGAATAGAATCTCTTACTAAATATATTTGCATGTGTTGATCATCATCTAACGCATAATAACCGAAAAGAAGAAGAAGAGATACATGATGGTTTATTTTTTAGCGTTGTCAATCACGAATTAGCAATACAAAAGTAATTGAAAGGACTACCACGTAAGATCTTTTCCAGCAATTATGCGTTCTGAATATGTTCAAGATGATACGAAGTGTTTTTTTATAAAAAATGAACAATAGAGTTGGGTAGCAGATTCAGATCACGACCGTTGGAAAGGAAGCATAGCAGCGCCCAAAAGACACATCAATTAATAAAGGATTAGCTTTCTTTGTCGCCGCTACAACACGCCTGTGAAAAAATTTCCGATCAAACATCACCAATAGTTTCCATCAGACAAATAAGTTGATTGAGTACTCGGGCACTACGTACGCGATCCAAGAGAGGGAGTTTGACGAGAAAATTTTCTCACACTGTTGTTTGCAGCAGGGGAATGCAAGAGACGAACAAACGTCGTCGCAAAACAAAGCCTGGGAGTCGGGGTCGAGGTTTTGTGAATACTTATACCACCTAATACCTAGGGTAGGTGCAGAACAGAAAAGTTCTATTCAGATGGGACTTTACCTCGGAGGGGTTATTATCCTTGTGTTTTTACGCAAACAAACATAAGATTGGAATTGTCAATGGCATTCAAGTCTTATCCCATCTATAATATTGCAAACTAAACATGTCCTTATCTTGTGTCCTTTGGGACATCAATTAAATAAAATAATGATTAAATGCAGTAAATATAACACATAATAATCTTTTTGTTGGTAATATTATTTTGAAAAGTTATTTCCACGACTTAAACACCTTATGAGATTATTTATAATTTTGGAAGCATTTCCTTGAACTTAATGCAAGGTTTGCTTGAAGGCTAAAAAAATTTTTAGTGTAACAATTTTCGTTGCCATTGTTTTATGGTAGGAATATGAGTGAGATATAAAGAAGATCTTAAACTTGCAAGTCATAAAATTTCCATAGTGGTCTAATGCATCATTTATATAGTAGAGGCCACATGTATATTATTTCCTTAATGGTTTTATTTGTGCCATTAAATGTTTCTCCTTTGTGATGAAACTTGATCAGAAGAGAGATTACATAATATGGAAACAATGGTTAAAATTTGGTGGCAATTGCCCTTGTAAATGATAGTTATGAATAATATAAAAGAAATGAGATATTCATATATAGTTGACTTATTGGGAGTTGTTATGCCATCAGTAATCGTCTTTTTATGTCTAATACGTGCTCAACATGAAACTTGGACAAAGCCAATTTTTAGTGGTAGGAAAGTGATGGTTAAATTTTCATGACCTTTGGGTTTATAGAATACCAGTTATTAATCCTTTATAAGGAAAGGATGAAACAACATATTTAATTCTTGTCTCGCCAATCACAAATGCTTATTGTTGGAAACTAATACATCGTTTGGTAATGTGATTGCGTTCATCGTTGGTGGCCCATCACAAATGACTCATCGCAACAATTTCTCACAGTGAGAAATGAGTGATCGGTAGAGTTTGCCAATCACTCCGGATAGAAAAAAATATATAAAATGAGAGCAGTGGGCAACCGTATGTGTGGCAACGTGATTGGTAGTGATTGACCCGCTGTCCGTGATTGTCCATCGCTGCCCAAACAATCACCACCGCTTTGCCAAATGAAACATATATAGGAAACCCCCATTCCCTCTCTCCACTTCTCACCCTCATCGAGAAATCAACAGTGAGTCCCCCTCATACTGGAGCCTTTATAAAGCATCCTAGATCATTACGTTCACCTCCATTCCTAGTAATCAGTCTCAATTGATCAAGAAATCCCAATAGATGATCTGGACCGTTCTCCAACCACCAACAGTTGTTGCCTCTGTTGTTAATTTTAAATTACATCGTTACATGTAATAGTGACAGGTGCAATTAAGTTAACAGTTTAGGCCGATCCAGATAAGAAAATATAGAATAAACCAATGCAGGAGAACAAAATTAAATAAGGTCAGGATCAAATCAGGTCGTTCATTGAGAAACGAACGTGATATACTTAAAGAAATCAATGCCTTGTAATCCTTCTAGATAGGCATCGTTCTCCTAGTCGAGAGAGAGGATGATGCTTCTGGTACCTATGGTATAAGTGATTACCTGCTGGATGAGATAAAGAGTGATTTAGACCCTGAGGAGGTTTAAGTAACCAGTTGTGAGACATTATACCTAGTTGGTTGTCCTTGAGGAGGACTCAACTCTGAGGTGCTACCTATATAAAAAGATCATGGAAGTACATGGCATACCCTGGACATGCTTGATTCATGGTTAAGAGATTGAGTATGCGGTTGGACACCCAAAGGTGGACCTAAGGTTTCTAGGCCTAAGAGGAGAAGTAGTGTACCCGATGCTCATGATGAGATTTGAGTCTCTATAGCTTCGAGCATGTGTAGAGGAAAAAGAAACCCCTTAAGTTAAAGGTATGTTTGATGGACCCCTCCCAACTAAGCTGGCCTAATGTTGAGGATGAGAACAAGTGTGGCCTAGCATGGTTTAGTAGGTACACTTGTGCCTTAGTAGCTGCTGGTTTTAGCATGCTCATATGGATGTAAACCCTAAGGATATTTGTGACCTTATTGTCAAGAGTTGTAGTTTCCTTCCATCCTGGAAGAGGGACCCTTTGGTAGGGTGTATACAAGTTTTATGGGTTTTGTGGAAACCTAAAGGGGTCTCATAGGATTGAGAGGAGATAAGTAAAAGTACATGGCATGAGACTGAACCTATAGACCCATAGTTAACCATCTCTAAATGCATATGGATATGTTACCATGGAGGTAACCGGTATGGGGCCTGACCAAGGTAGGCAAGTCGCCATGATCCCTGAGAAAGGATGAAAGACAGCCCAAGAATGTAGAGAGAGATGATGAAGGATTGGGTAAGGTTCTAAGTTGAACATGTACTATGTTAGAATCCTAAGTCTATCCTAAGGTCAGGTAGGGATAAGTATGATGGAAGTAGGATTTGCCTAATTCCCAAGTTGCACATGACCATAGGGTCGAGAGGTAACAACTATCATTGTCTGAGGGCCATGGGTTAGGAGATTGATCACCTTCATGAACTCATGGGACCCAAAGGGCAGATGAGTATGGAACTCTTTGGATGCATAAGGGAAGAGGGATGACCCCAAAAGTACCGAAACCCTATAGACCTAGAGGAGATGACCAAGGATTGTGTGTAAACCCAAGTAGGTTCGAGACCAGTTTTCCATGGAAGCAACTTTGATACCAAGATGATTGTGACGTAGAGACATGTGTGGCACATTTCAACTCAGATTTAAAAGGTGTACTGGCAAGGTGGGATGTACCATCTCTACTCTTGGAATAGGAAGAACTCTATATTTGGACTCCAGCCAAATGCTTACTTCCTCTTGTTATGGGGGGTGAGAGATAGGACAGTACGCATATCATACACCAAGGATAAAAAAGGTATGAGTTGAGACGTTGCTACAGAGAGGATAACATACCCTGGTGGAGTGAACGATACATGAATGGTTCATAAACACTAAGAAAGTTAAGGTAGTCATCCTATAAGGATGCTTCTACTAGAAGCTTTGTGGAATTTGCAAGTTATACAAGGTTGAGTTTGATCACCAAGAAGATGAGCTCAAAGTGTTCTCAATGAAGATAGACCTAGAATTCAAGTTTGAAATGATAAGTGAAATATAGGGAGGTGTATGTCTTCAACATTACCTCATACCTAAAGATGTGAAGTGGTAATGGATGCTCTGGTGGAGATATAGCTGCCTAGTTTGGCTAGAAGAGGTTGTTAAGCTAACCTTAAGTTGAAGAGATAAGTTTGGATAACACCCAGATGTATCAATAGCGGTTAATCAAGTAAATGATTGTTTGGGTAGCCAGTCTAGTATGTGATTTAATGAAAGGATGGTTGTAGAACCTCAGATGTACTTCTTTGGAAAGGAAAGTGATGAAACCCTGATGAGAGTGGTTTAGGGTTTATGAGGTATCGACCTTGAGGAATCATGACATACCGGAGATCATGATTTTAAGATCACCATATACCATGGTATTACTGAGATAATGAGTGGTAGCAGTACTATGGATGATAGAGATGAGGCTGCATGTGGTATGCATGACAGAAGGTGAAGAATGAGCACCGGTAACCCAGTGCATCGATATAGAGGGTAAAGAGTTCCCGAGAGGGAATGGGAGTTCATCACTATGGATGTTGTGATAAGTCTCCCTAGACCAAGGAAGGCCAACATGCAATGTGGGTTATGGTAGATCGCCTTACCTAGATGACATGAGAAAGAAGGAGTATTGTCAAGAGACATATTTTGTTGAACTACATAAGGGAGAGAGATGGTTCAACTACACCATGATGCGAGTTCAAAAGTTCTTGAGTATGACCTAAAGGTTCACTTCCATGAGGTGGAAGTAGAAACCTGTAGAACTTGATGTTAGTACCTCTTATCACCCCTAACTAATGGTTAGTATGATCCAGACTAGAGAGTCTGAGGTGAGCAAGTGAGATTGCCCAGGGTGATACAAAGAGACAGTTCTTAAGATGTGATGTTAACCACCATAGCCTTTATCAGGATGAAAGAAGTTCTAGAAGGAGGTTGTGTCGATCACCACTTCATTAAGATGATATTGGTGAAGGAGGCCTCGCGAAGGTCAGAAAAGAACCACAATGTGTGCAGATGGAGTCACTTTGATTGTGCAATGGCTGAGAGAGAGCCCAGTAGTGACATGAGACACGAGTTGATGCAAAGCAGATTGACATGCAGTTAGTTCACTGTGGAAGAGTATGTGATGTGAAAATCCGACCCCTCTAAGCTACAATTGAGAAAGCCGAGTCCCCAATATATGGGTCCATTTGAGATGGATTGGTGGAGATGGGTGTGTTTAGACTTGCCCCTCAGGATAACATGATGAATAATGAGTTCCATGAGTCCGATCTAGAGCACTATGTGAGGTACCCAAGCCATGTGTTGAGCCTTGAACCTATTTATCTTTTGAGAGGCTGAAATGTCCTGAGTCACCTATCAGGGTACGATATACCAAGGTAAGAAAGAACTCAGATGAAAAAATATGCGATGATGAAGGTTCTTGGGAAGCACCATGGAAAGGGTGAAGCCACATGGGAGCCCTGATGGACGTATGAAAGGCTTATCCTGAACTATTTGTTTGTTTGATGGAATTTTGAGGACAAAATTATTATAAGAGGGGAAGGATGTTACAACCCCAGTTTTGGGTTCTATTGGTGAGAAATGCAACTTCTCATATTAAAGAAATTGGAACAAATAATGATATATTTTGTTTTGAATAAATGAGTTTCATTTACAATAGCCTTGATGATTGTGTTGTGGGCTTTATTGGCTATTGGGCCCAATAACAAGGAAATTCAATTAATGAATAATTGAGTTTTTGAGAAAAGAAAGATGTGGAAACCTCTATAAGGCAAAAGAATGTAATCCAAAGATGGATTTCGTGCCTCTTGGGTTCCTTGGGTCCCAAGGAATCCAAAGTTGTAAAAATAATGCAAAAAGAAAAGAAAAGATCAATTAAGTATTTCTTTATTAAGAAAGAAATTGAAAACAATGATAAAATGTGGGAAATAAGTGGAAAGAGGCATAAACGAGTTATTCTTTGTGGATTTTCATATCCCAAGGATTCCTAATGATAAAAGGAATACCAATGAGAAAAATAAAAGAGAAATAAAGAGAAATCCTCAAAAAGAGATATTTTAATAAGAAATAAACATGATAATGAGAAATAATGCATATAGATGCATCTAGAAGGATAATAAGTATCCTTATAAAGGAATTTCGAAATATTATAATTTCTTGGGGACCAAGGAGCCCCAATAAAGAGGAAAGAAAGAGAAAATATTAAAATTGCAAAATAAAAGGATAATGTGATACATTATTAATGGATTTTGTGATATTGATAAAAAGGAAGTATTTTCTATTAAGGAAAACTTAATTTTGAGGCCAATAGATTAAAATCCAAGGGCAAGGATATGAAAAGAGATAATTCTCAAATTTCATAATAACCAAAGCATAAGGAATATCAAGGAGATAAAGAGGAGAGAATAGGTTTCTTCTCATTGAAAGAATAGGAATCCAAGTTGGAAAAGGACTTGGTTGCTTCGTGGGCAAGTAGTCTGGGGCGTGGATAACCCTCCCCTATAAAAGGGGTAGAGCCTGGGGTTGAGTTACAGAGAGATCCCACGTCTTCCACTCTCTTCCTCAACTTCTTCTGGATTCCTTACGTTCAAAACCCTAGCTATGAAGAGCACCATGAGCATGAGGTTAGACGTAGCCAACTCGAGGTTTCGAGGAAAGCCTGAAGTACCCCGGTGCCGAGGAGAACCACAACTATCGAGGTCGTGCCCTGGAACTTGCGTCGCAGCAGCAACTACACTGCAGTGATGACCGCCAATACTTGACCTAACGAGTGCCTTAACGGCCACCTTGGCCAAGAATTGCGGGCGCCCTGTGTGTGCCTGTGAGCGGCAGAGTTGGATGAGCAAATTTCGGCGAGGATCACGGCCCAGGGAGAGAGGGAGAGACCGCACAAGGCTTCCAATGGCGGCCGCTAGGGCGGACCGGAGGTGGAAGACGACCCTTTGGGCTGTTGGACAAGTTTGCCCCTCCGCAGGCTGAAGAGGTTGCAACTTAAACAAGGGCAGTTTCGTCTTTGCGTTATATTTTGCAAACCAGCGAGCAAGTGCATGGGGCCAAGGCAACGTTGCTACTTCTAATTGGCTCAAGTAAGTGAATTAATGCAAAAATCATAACTCCGAATCGATAGCTCAGATGGATACACATAAAATATGGAATTGCTCAGAAAAATGAGGGGAATCTAATAAAAATATAGTTTGAAGCTAGTTCCTCTTGTAATTTGAAAAGTAATGAAAGTTAGAAACTTTAATACTTTAATGTTTAAAGAACCCTATTTTGATATTATTAATGTGGTTAGTAGGGTTTAATTGATGATTAAAGTTGATATCAACCTGTTAATAGTAAAGAGATACATTAAGATTGAAAAAGATAAATTTTGCACGTAATTAGTTTAATTGAGAGTTCCTGTTCATGAATATGTTTTAATGGGCCTTGACACCCTAATGTTGGCAAATTCGACTCTTAATGGCTTTAATTATTCAAAATCGTGAATAAAGCTAAGATATAATGATACTAGGCTATTTTGAGCATTAAAGTTCCTAATTGTGGTTAAATACCCTTAATGTGAAATTAGGGTTTCCTGGCGGATAAAAGGTAGAATTAATGATAAATAACGTTCATATGAGTATTGGAGCATAATGAACTGCGAATTGATGATAAACGAGCATAATGACTTTGTCATAGATTAAAAAGGATAAAAATGGTAGCTTTAATGTAAAAGAGACTTAATGGACTTAATTGATGGTTAATTGTGCATTAATCTGGAATTAAGGTTATGTGTTTGTAAAAGGTAACCTTAATAACTTTTGTGAAGGATAGATGGGAAAATTAGGGTTAAAAAGAGTAAAGGGAAGTAAAACCCTAATTGCAAAGTAAACCCTAAAAAGAGGAAGAAACCCTAAAAAGGAATAGAAACCATAAGTAGCAAGATGGTTTGGATAGTTTATGATAAAAAGGAATTGGATGTACATTTCAGGACTGAATTGTGCTTGCTTGCTTGATTCTGGATTACTTGCTTGCTTGGACTATTCATGCATCTGAGTCTGCCTAGAAGGTATGTGGTTACTCTTATGATTATCCCGCATTAGTTTTCTGAGGATTTTATCGATGTTTACATTGTGGCTTGAATTAATTGTTGGATGAATTTAATTCATGCAAATTATAATGTGAATATGATTATCACATAAGAGATGTGCCTACTAGCTCATATCCTAGTCCCCTCTATAGCCTAATGGATTGACCTAGTACACGGCTACCAATGGGGTAGGCCCATCATGTCATTGAATGACTTAGTACATGGCTACCAATGAGGTAGGACCATCAAGTCATCATGAGTCAGGGATTGGGCTACCTTTGGGTAGGGCCATGCGACACCATAACCCTAGGTATTGGCTACCTGTGTGGTAGGGCCATGGGGGTAAGGATCTACCATATAAGAGAGGTAGTATCCATGTCCACTGCAGGGACAACACAGAGATAGGGGATAGGCATGGATTGAGTAGTATTGCTTAAAATGTAATTTTGGATGTTAAATGATATTTGGATGTCTACATTATTAACATAGTTGCATAATTTTTGTTTCCCCCACATACCAACATATTCCGATATGTTGACCGATGTTTTTTTTGTCGGCGTTTTAGGTACCACCCTGAAATGAACAAACAGTAAAGTGACATGTTGTGAAAATAAGAAGTAAAGTGCAAGGAGGATTTAGATAGAATACTTCAAGCTCTGGTTAGATAGATTTCCAAAGATTTCAAAGGTAAGAAAAAATTTAAAATTCTACCAAATTACAGTTTAGTTACTAGAATTTCATAATTATTATTGATTATTTGTCGAACCTTTGATCCTGTTAATTGAGATACGACACCGACCTTTTGGTCTCCCTTAATTGGGGGTTACCGGGAGGCGGGGTTGTTACAAATAGCTTCTGAACTTCTAGATGAGCGGTGTGGTCAATTTCCTAGTGATATCAGGCTAAGAATAAAATCTTTAGGGTATTCAATTTGTGATATATAAGGGCTTAATTGAGTTTTTAGCATGCATCACATAAACTTTGAGGAAAATTCTAAACAAAGTCCCTAAGGTAAAAGAGATCTAAATAAAAACATGCATAAATTATTCAATGATCATATATGCCATAAGTGATAGGAACTGGGTTAGTATAGTCCATGCATACCAAATAAAGGAGAGATAATAGTTCTAAAGTAGTAAATAGTCACGGCGTTTCCAATAGAACATTAAATAGTTGGAGAATGTCCACTACCACATGCTAAACTCTATAACAAACAAAGATCACTTATCTCATTTGTTCATTGACCATGTTTTATAATGTGTTGTGAACCATTATTATTTATCTTATTAGGATGGTTATACTGTATTCTATCAAATCTCTATCCACACCGATGACTAGGAAACTATGTTGTTCACATGCATATATGGAACCTTTTCCATTGAAGAATTCCTTTTGGGCTATCTAATTCCCCGTCCTTATTTAAGTTGTGCACTTCTGCCTTTTTGTTTATTTCATCAAACAAATCATGGAAGTATTCATGGATGAATTTACATGTATGGATCATCCTTTGATGATTTTTTGAAGAATATATCATTGGTTGTGAAAACATTTTTAAGAACTATCAAATCAAAGTAACAAGTCAAGAACTAGTATTTATCACACTATTGAGTTTGGTTTAATTAACCAAGATTGTAAAAAATTAAAATGAGCTAGATTAAAGGTTCTAGTAACTGATGGATGGATACATAAGGGTGGAATCGAGTTTCACCAATGCCATCTGAATCTGTGCATTCAGTCAAATCCAAACTTGTATGAAGAGATAATTGGAATTATGAAAGTTCCCCTTTTGGCATTACAAACTTGCATGAGAGGATACCACCGTAAGCTCAGTGTCTCATTACTTACAAATCATATATCCACTACTCCAGAGTCCTCCCATCATAAATTCTCATAAGGGCATCAAATAAACCTAATCAATATCTAAATCTTACACATTGAAGTTCTTGTGGCCTAAGATTATAATAAATCACATTGAGTGGGTTATCAATCCAAAAAAATGCGTTAAACAATTAATAATGATTAAATGAGTTCATACAATATATGAAACATGAATGAAGTTCCAAGAAATGGGTAATGGTCCTAGTTCCCAGATCCTAGTGAAAGGACTACTCCCTTGACATGGCGAGATTAATATAACTGGTAGATTAAGATTACACAGTCATGGTCATGATAGTAGAGGAAGTAGTTCACCATGGTGTGTGACGACCATATCCCATTCTTCTCTCTCCTCTAGGTATTAATCCAAACTTAAAACTAGAGTAGGTGAATGGACTATAACTCGGTGAAGAGGTTGTGTTACGACCCCACCTCCCGATAACCCCCAATTAAGGGAGATCGAGAGATCGAAGCCGCACCCATAATCTCCAGATCAAAGGTTCGGCAATTAACCAAGAACAATTATTAAATTTTAACAATCTAAACTGAAAAGTTGTAAGAAAATAAACTTTTGCATACATTTTTGAAAACTTGGATCTCTAAACTTCTATCCAGTTATGGATTCTACTCTAACTAATCCTCCTTGTATTTTACTTCATGTATTTCACAATATGACAATTTACTGTTTGTCCTTTTGGCTTGTACCTAAAACGCCGACAAACAAAATGTCGGTCAGCCAAAGCTGGTATGTGGGAGAAACAATAATCATGCAAATATGCTAACAACATAATCATTCAATTAGTCATTTAACAACCAAGATTACATTTTGAATATAACCCCACGATCCAAGAGTACCCTATCCTCTATGGTGTTCCCATTAAACCCCTCATGATCCACCTATAAGTGAACCAATTTCTAGGGTTGAGTCACATGGCACTACTCATAAGTAGCCCACTCCTTAACACATGGCAGGCTAATGAGTCTCATGGTACTACATGTAGGTAGCGCAGTTTCTAACTCTCGATAACCTAGACCTTGCTCTAGGATTACCCCATTTTTCTTAGCCTTTTCGATACAATAGAGGTGGAACAAGATCTATTCAGTTATATACGCACATTTATAGTGATAATCATAGTCAATTTATAGTTGCATGAAATAAATCAACATCCAACAGTTATTTTCAAGCAACCGATTAAAACTTCGGGAATCGCCGTGAAACTAGAGCGATTATTCATAAGCGTAACCACATACCTCAATGGTGAGTGATGTAGATTATTCAACATATACTTCATGTATATACAATCAATCCAATCAATAGATCCAAGCAAATCAAGCAAACAAGCAATTCAGGATAAGCCTTTTCCATGCCCATCATTGGCCCTATGTGGCTTTACCGTACTCATGGCATTTCCAAAGAACCTTTATCATCACATATTCTTTTCTCTGAGTTCTTTCATCCTGGCGTCTATAAACTGCATAGGTGGGCTCAGACCATTTCAGCCTCCCTTGGGGCTCACTAGGTTCATTGCTCAGCACATGGTCGGGGCACCTCACATAGTGCTCTAAATTGGACACATGGAACTCATCACACATTACTTTATCCTGAGGGGTAAGGTCAAACTTAACATTCTCCACCAAACCATGTCAAAAGAACCCACACATCGGGGACACAACTATCTTAGTTATAACTTAGAGGGGTCGGATTTTCATGTCACATATTCTCCCACAGTGAACTACATGTCAGTCTACTTTGCATCTGCTCATGACTCTCGTCATCTCTAGGCTCTTTTCAGCCATTACATGATCAAGTGACTTCATCCACACACATTGTGGCCCTTTTCTAACCATCATGTGGTCCTTTCACCAACATCACCTTACTGAAGTGGTGACCGACACAACCTCCCTTACAGATCTTCTTATAAAACCAGATACTGGCTATGGTGGTCATTGTCACATCTTTCATAGGACAAGAATTGTCTCTAGATATCACCCTGAACGAGCACACATGCTCTCATCAGACCCTTTAGTCTGGATTATACTAACCATTAGTTAGGGGTGATAAACTGTACTAACATAGAGTCCTTCATGTACCTACTTCCACCTTTTGGAAGGGAACCTTTGCGTCAAACTCGAGAACTTTTGAACTCGCATCATGGAGTAGTTGAACCATCTTTCTCAATGGTAGCTCAACCAAATCTGTTCCTTGACAGTACTCTTTCTTTCTCATGTCATCTAGGTAAGGCGATCTACCATAACCCACATTGCATCTTGACCTTCTTGATCTAGGGGAGATTTATCACAACATCCATAGTGATGAACTCCCATTCCATCTCAGGAACTCTTTATCCTCTATATCGATGCAATGGGTTACCGATGCTCATCCTTCACCTTCTGTCATGCATGGCCACATGCCGCCTCATCTTTAGGATCCATAGTAATGCTACCACTCATTATCTTAGTAGTACCATAGTGTATGGTGATCTTAAAATCACAATTTCCTGTATGTCATGATTCCTCAAGAATGATTCCTTAGAAACCCTAAACCACTCTCATCAGGGTTTTATCACCTTTCTATCCAAAGAGTGCATCTGAGGTTCTACCACCATCCTTTCATTGCATCAAGGACTAGACTGGATAACCAAACAACCCTTAACTTTTCAATGTATCTTGTTACATCTGAGTGTTATCCAAACACCTCTCCTTTTCAAACTTAGGGTTAGCCAAACAACCTCTTCTAAATTCTAGTCAAACAAGTCAGATGTATCTCAACCAGAGCATCCATTACCACTTCACATCCTTAGGTATTGAGTAACGTTGAAGACATACACTTCCATGTATTTCACTTATCATCTCACCTCAAACTCTATGTCTATCTTTATTAAGAACACTCTTTGATTTCATCATCATGGTGATCAAACTCAACCTGGTATAACTTGTAAGTTCCACTTCGCTCATGATAAAAACATCCTCATAAGGTGACTACCTCATTCCTCTTAGTGTTTGCAAGCCATCCCTGTATCATTCACTTTACCAGGGTAGGTTATCTAATTTATCCCCATTTCTCGTGGAAACGTTCCAACCTACATCATCTCTTATCCTTGGTGTATGGCATGCGTAATGTCCTATCTTTCACCCCCATAGAAAGAGGAAATAAGCATTTGGTTGCAGTCCAAATATAGAGTTCTTCCTGTTCCAAGAGTAGAGAGGGTACATCCCACCTTGCCAATACACCTTCACATCTAAGTTGCAACGTGCCACATATGTCTCTACATCACAGACATCATGATATCAAACTAGTCTTGAACCTACTGAGGTTTATATCCTTGGTCATCCCCTCTAGGTCTATAGGGTACCAGCTCTTTTGGGGTCATCCCCCTTCCCTCATGCATCAAGAGAGTGCCCGACTCATCTGCCCTTTGGGTCCCATGAGTTCTTGAAGGTGATCAATCTCCTAACCCATGGCCCTCAGACAATGATAGCTATTACCTCCCGACCCTATGGTCATGTGCAACTGCGGAATTAGGAAACTCCTACTTTCATCGGTCTTATCCCTACCTGACCCTAGGATAGACTTAGGATTTTCCATTATAGTACATGTTCACCTTAGAACCTTACCCAAGCCTTCATCATCTCTCTTTCTGCATTCATGAGCTGACTCTTGTTCGGTCATAGGGATCATGGCAACCTGCCTACCCTGGTCAAGCCCCATACAGGTTACCTCCATGGTAACACATCCACATGCACTTAGAGATGGATATCTAGGGGTCTACAGGTTCATTCTCATACCATGTACTTTTCACTTAGCTTCTCAAGATCCTATGAGACCTCTTTAGGTTACCCTAAACTGACAAAACTGACATACACCCTACCAAAGGAGTCCCTCTCTCAGGATGGGAGGAAAACTATCTATCGATAACAAGGTCACAAACACCCTTAGGTCTAGGGTTTACATCCATATGCTTAACCCTAATAAGCTATTAAGGCACAAGATGACCACCTACTTAACCATGTTGGGTCATACTTGCTCTCATCCTCAACACTAGATCACGATCATACCTTCCCATGTTAGCCACTTACCCGTGAGGGGTTCTTCAAACATACCCTTTACTTAAGGGGTTTCCTTTACCTCTACATGAGGAGTATCATGCTTGAAACTATAGAGACTCAAATCTCATCATGAGCATCAGATACACTGCTTCCCCTCTTAGGCTGAGGAACCCTAGGTTCTCCTTTGGGTACCCAACTGCATGCTCAATCTCTTAACCACGAATCAAGCGTGTCCAAGGTATGTCATGTACTCCCATGATCCTTTTATATGAGCCACACCTCATAGTTGAGTCCTCCTCAAGAACAACCAACTAGGTATAAAGTCTCACGACTCGCTACTTAAACCTCCTCAGGTATACAAAACTTCCCCTTCCTTTCTCAGAAGGTAAACACTTATACCAAAGGCACAGAGGTATCAATAGGTTCATCCTCTCTCTAGGGTTTGGTTCCTCTCAAGGAAACCAAGATATCATCAGCCTCTAGGGGTCAAGCATAAGGCAACCACTATCATCCACTTAGGTCGCATCATCCTCAACTCCCTACTTCTCCTCGTATCTCAAAGTCTAGGATTCCAACCTTCTTGGTTTCATGCTCTCTCTCTCTAGAGCTAACCCTACAACCAACCTCACCATTAGAGGTCCTCTCTTCATGAAGGATCAACCTCAAAAGCATGCCCTACATGGGTGAATCCTAGGTTCGAACTTATGTTTGCTCAAGATCATCCATAACCCTTTATGCTCCATCATAATTCCTTATCCAGGGTTTCATCCTACAGTCAGCACTATGACGTGCCCTAGGTGCCAACTATACCCTACTTGCACAAGCCCATATGGTTTCTAAGGTCTTTCACTAACATCATCATCTAAGGAGCTATCCTTTACCCTAACATGCACGACCCTTCCCAGGGTTGGGTTGCCAAAGGTGCTAGGTCACCCATGGATCATATGGCATCTCAAAGGCATGTCCTTTCAAACACCTGGTCCAACTCATCTCTCTCTAACCTTCTCTTAGGGTTAGGGTTAGCATCATCATCAGAGGATGTGCCAGGTCTCTACTTGTAATGGAGATCTCTATCTCCAAGACTAACTTATCCTCCTGACAAGAAGGTCTAGCCTCCGGTCTCTTCTGAGGACATGACAACTTATGCCATATGACCTAAGCATGTATCTATTCTTTAGTTTGCACTTAATCTATTAATCTTATGTCCATGACATTTTATTTACATGCCTTTCATTAATTTGGTGGAGGATTCCTTAAACCTTATTAACCTTACCCATACCTCAAGAGGGTGAGGAGAAGAAAGAAAACCCTAATCCTTTAGGTCCTTATCAGGATTTTGTGATGAGAAGGGATGAATAAGATGAGAAGTCCTAAAGGTATCTTATTTCGATTCATACCCTAAGACTTTGGCCAGGAAGTCACACGGATCCGGGAGTCCTCGTATTCCGACTAGCGGTGCGGAGGAAAATATTGCCAGCCCCCAGTCGTGATCCTTTTCTAGACACCTCCATCTTTCAGATAATCATCTAATAACTCCCTTGGGTTCTATGGAGTTTGTAAAATTTAATATTTAATAATGGTTAACTAAGGAACCTATGCTCTGATACCAAACGTTACGACCCCACCTCCCGATAACCCCCAATTAAGGGAGATCAAGAGATCAAAGCCGCACCCATAATCTCCAGATCAAAGGTTCGACAATTAACCAAGAACAATTATTAAATTTTAACAATCTAAACTAAAAATTTTTTAAAAAAATAAACTTTTGCATACCTTTTTGAAAACTTGGATCTCTAAACTTCTATCCACTTATGGATTCTACTCTAACTAATCCTCCTTGTATTTTACTTCATGTATTTCACAATATGATGATTTATTGTTTGTCCTTTTGGCTTGTACCTAAAACGCCGACAAACAAAACGTCGGTCAGCCGAAGCTGGTATGTGGGAAAACAATAATCATGCAAATATGCTAACAACATAATCATTCAATTAGTCATTTAACAACCAAGATTACATTTTAAATATAACCCTGTGATCCAAGAGTACCCTATCCTATATGTTGTCCCCATTAAACCCCTCATGATCCACCTATAAGTGAACCAATTTCTAGGGTTGAGTCACATGGCACTACTCGTAAGTAGCCCACTCCTTAACACATGGCAGGATAATGAGTCTCATGGCACTACACGTAGGTAGCCCAGTTTCGAACTCTCGGTAACCTAGACCTTGCTCTAGGATTACCCCATTTTTCTTAGCCTTTTCTAAGCAATAGAGGTGGACCCGGATCTAGTCAGTTATATACACACATTTATAGTGATAATCATAGTCACTTTATAGTTGCATGAAATAAATAAACATCCAACGGTTATTTTCAAGCAACCAATTAAAACTTTGGGAATCGCCGTGAAACTAGAGCGATTATTCATAAGCATAACCACATACCTCAATGACGAGTCATGTAGATTATTCAACATATACTTCATATATATACAATCAATCCAATCAATAGATCCAAGCAAATCAAGCACTCATCATTTATAATCTGCATATATATAACCTAAATTGTCACCTTCTCATTATTAATCACATTAAACCCTACTCGACCCTAGTCTAGGGTTTAGGTTTAGCATCGAATATATCATTAGGGATATGTTTTTAAACCCTATTTCACATGTTTATTGATTTAATGGATCAAGAACTCTAATTCACATTTGGTGTAGCCATGATCATCAAATCTATATCATCCTTACATTATGACCACTTACATTAAATTAAGTCTAACAAATTAACAAGTTAGGATTCTTAAACCTTATTATTCATATGCATTGATTAGAAAGTGTAATTATTGTCATTAAGATCATAATCATGTTAATTTACCATTATATTCCACATCATCAGTTTAAATCTCAAGGAAGCATATCTAACATGATCAACAATATATTAATAAGAACTAGGGTTTTTATGTATTAATCACCCTACATTCATGGACCAACTATTTTTTTAGAACATGAATCATGTTTAGGCATTAGGAGTATTTTATTTGGATTCTACTCGTTCTCCAAATCAATTTGATATGTATTTTTTCTATATTTCGATAACCGTACCATTTACTAGAATTATTGTAAGATTACCTTTATTGGGCCAACCATGCGTTGTCACATCAGTGAATACATGCTTCAATTCCCTTTTCCTTGTTGATGGCCGGTCTGGTCTTGAACACTCGGTTCATTACTTGAGTTGAGTGTCGAAAGAGAAGCCGTAGGGAGGCCTAGTTCAGGGCTGAACCATTGCCCTTCTCTCTCACGTGATCTGCCCTTTCACGCAGACAGCACCGCCACCAACTAGAGCGACCAAAACGTAGCGACCCGCCGCCCAGAATCCAAGACACTGACTTGTAGGGTTGTTTCCTAACGCGAGTTGGGGATAAAAGTGCTCTCATCCACCATGCTCCCATCGCCCATCTTGCTGCTTCAGCAGGCCAGGAAGACACCTCCGTCGAGGGCAGATTGTAGGTGGCACCTAGCATCCTCACCGCCACCTAGGGTCCTTGCTGCCTAACTCACCTCTTGCCGCCCGAAGCTAGCGGCCAGGGAAACCAAGTCCTCACACATATGGGCTTCCACGTGCCCTCATGTCACCCTTATGCGGCGCCAATGCTAGAGGCCTGATCGGAGGAAGGGAAAGTGGCTTCTTCACTTTGCCGATGCACACTTCTCACTGATTCCAACTTCTCCATGACCAAACTGCAGGGTCGTCCTCCTCACGCTACACCGCCACCCATTCTTCCGCCACCATCTCCCACAGGCACATGCATCCCCACTGACAACCATGCCTCGACGCAATGCAGCAAGTGGACGTGGTGGCTACAGACGGCAACTCTAGGATTTCGTCGTTGGACATCTTGCGATGTCTTGACTCCTTCAGTGGCATGGCCGACGACGCCGCTTCCTAGACCTCATCCCTTGGCCACCGCCACGGTCCCTTCTTCCTCTCCCGTAGAAGCACCCTCCTCCATCGCAAAGGCTTGCGACTCCTATCCTTAAGCCCGGAACCTTGCTTGGCCGCTGGTTGTGACAGCTTATGTCCATGACATCTTATTTACATGACTTTCATTAATTTGGTGGAGGATTCCTTAAACCTTATTAACCTTACCCATACCTCAATAGGTTGAGGAGAAGAAAGAAAACCCTAATCCTTTAGGTCCTTATCAGAATTTTGTGATGAGAAGGGATGAATAAGATGAGAAGTCCTAAAGGTATCTTATTTCGATTCATACCCTAAGACTTTGGCCAGACAGTCACATAGATCCGGGAGTCCTCGTATTCCGACTAGCAGTGCGGAGGAAAATATTGCCATCCCCCGGTCGTGATCCTTTTCTATACACCTACGTCTTTCAGATAATCATCTAATAACTCCCTTGGGTTCTATGGAGTTTGTAAAATTTAATATTTATTAATGGTTAACTGAGGAACCTACACTCTGATATCAAATGTTACGACCCCACCTCCCAATAACCCCCAATTAAGGGAGATCGAGAGATCGAAGATGCATCCATAATCTCCAGATCAAAGTTTCGACAATTAACCAAGAACAATTATTAAATTTTAACAATCTAAATTGAAAAGTTGTAAGAAAATAAACTTTTGCATACCTTTTTGAACACTTGGATCTCTAAACTTCTATCCACTTATGGATTATACTCTAACTAATCCTCCTTGTATTTTACTTCATGTATTTCACAATATGACGATTTACTGTTTGTCCTTTTGGCTTGTACCTAAAACGTCGACAAACAAAACATTGGTCAGCCGAAGCTGGTATGTGGGAGAAACAATAATCATGAAAATATGCTAACAACGTAATCATTCAATTAGTCATTTAACAACCAAGATTACATTTTAAATATAACCCCGCGATCCAAGAGTACCCTATCCTTTATGTTGTCCCCATTAAACCCCTCATGATCCACCTATAAGTGAACCAATTTCTAGGGTTGAGTCACATGGCACTACTCGTAAGTAGCCCACTCCTTAACACATGACAGGCTAATGAGTCTCATGGCACTACACGTAGGTAGCCCTGTTTCTAACTCTCGGTAACCTAGACCTTGCTCTAGGATTACCCCATTTTTCTTAGACTTTTCTAAGCAATAGAGGTGGACCCGGATCTAGTCAGTTATATACGCACATTTATAGTGATAATCATAGTCACTTTATAGTTGCATGAAATAAATAAACGTCCAACAGTTATTTTCAAGAAACCGATTAAATCTTCGGGAATCGCCGTGAAACTAGAGCGATTATTCATAAGCGTAACCACATACCTCAATGGGGAGTCATGTAGATTATTCAACATATACTTCATGTATATACAATCAATCCAATCAACAGATCCAAGCAAATCAAGCATTCATCATTTATAATATGCATATATATAAAACCTAAACTGTCACCTTCTCATTATTAATCACATTAAACCCTACACGACCCTAGTCTAGGGTTTAGGTTTAGCATCGAATATATCATTAGGGATATGTTTTTAACCCTATTTCACATTTATATTTATTTAATGGATCAAGAACTCTAATTCACATTTGGTGTAGCCATGATCATCAAATCTATATCATCCTTACATTATGACCACTTTCATTAAATTAAGTCTAACAAATTAACAAGTTAGGATTCTTAAACCTTATTATTCATATGCATTTATTAGAAAGTGTAATTATCGTCATTAAGATCATAATCATGTTAATTTACCATTATATTCCACATCATCAGTTTAAATCTCAAGGAAGCATATCTAACATGATCAACAATGTATTAATATGAACTAGGGTTTTTATGTATTAATCACCCTAAATTCATGGACCAACTATACTTTTAGAATAGGAATCATGTTTAGGCATTAGGAGTATTTTATTTGGATTCTACTCGTTCTTCTAATCAATTTGATATGTATTTTTGCTATATTTCGATAACCGTAACATTTACTAGAATTATTGTAAGATTACCTTTATTGGACCAACCATGCACTGCCACATCAGTGAATACATGCTTCAATTCCCTTTTCCTTGTTGATGGCCAGTCTGGTCTTGAACCCCCAGTTCATTACTTGAGTTGAGTGTCAAAAGAGAAGCCGCAGGGAGGCCTGGTTTAGGGCTGAACTATTGCCCTTCTCTCTCAAGCGATCTACCCTTTCACGCAGACAGCACCGCCGTCGGCTGGAGCGACCAAAACGCAGAGACCCGCCGCCCAGAAGCCAAGATGCTGACTTGCAGGGTTGTTTCTTGACGCGAGTTGGGGATAAAAGTGCTCTCATCCACCATGCTCCCATCGCCCATCTTGCAGCTTGAGCAGGCCACGAAGACACCTCCACCGAGGGTGGATTGTAGGTGGCACCTAGCATCCTCACCGCCGCCTAGGGTCCTTGTTGCCTAACTCACCTCTTGCTGCCCGAAGCTAGCGGCCAGGGAAACCAAGTCCTCACACATATGGGCTTCCACGCGCCCTCATGTCGCCCTTATGCGGCGCCAATGCCAGAGGCTTGATCAGAGGAAGGGAAAGTGGATTCTTCACTTCTCTGACGCACACTTCTCACTGATTCCAACTTCTCCATGACCAAACTGTAGGGTCGTCCTCCTCAGGCTACACCGCCACCCATTCTGCCCCCAACGCCACCATCTCCCACAGGCACATGCACCGCCACTGACAACCATGCCTCGACGCAATGCAGCAAGTGGACGTGGTGGCTGCAGACGGCAACTCCAGGATTTTGTCGTTGGACATCTTATGCTGTCTCGACGCCTTCAGTGGCATGACCGACGACGCCGCTTCCTGGACGTCATTCCTTGGACACCGCCACGGTCCCTTCTTCCTCTCCCATAGAAGCACCCTCCTCCATCGCAAAGGCTTGCGGCTCCTGTCCTTAAGCCTGGAACCCTGCTTGGCCGCTGGTTGTTTATAGAAGAGAATGCGAAGTAGGAGAGGAGTTCCTTCTTCATCTCTCGTCACCTTCCCGTGAACAACAACGGCTGGGTGCGTCGTGTGAGATTGAGGAAAAGACTCCTAGCCCTTATATATATATATCCTTGGAGAAACCCTAAGGGTTACGTCGGAGGGAGGAATAGGTAGATTCCAGTTCCTTTCCTTATTAACTCGTGGATGGGAGGGAGAGACCCGATGGTCCAGAAGAGGAAACCTTCCTCGTATTTTTGAATGAAAACCAACGGGAGTTACAATTTACCCAAGATGGGAAGGTATTTCCATACGTGATTGCCAAAGAATAAAAAGGCAAAGACTTAAATTATATCTCTCCTTCCTTTTCTTTGGATAAAAGGTATCGACCCAATGGTCACAAGAAGGTTCAGTCATATCATAATTCTTTAATATATTCCTTAAGCCAATTATCATCATTGTATGACAAGTCATCAAAATCTTTCTCAAGTCATATTCATTTAATTGAGATGCCCTTTATTTGTCAAACTTATACCATTAGTCATCTCATAAAAAAAAACAATTATATTATGGAATGTCTTTTGATTCTAACTTCTAAAATTATCTTTCTTTTCTCAAATATTCAATTATTTATTTACTATTTTAATAATTGAATTTCCTTTCTTTATTTCATTGTTATTGGGCCCAATAGCCAATAAAGCCCACAACACAATCATCAAGGCTATTGTAAACGAAATCCATTTATTCGAACCAAATTATATTATTATTTGTTCAAATATTTGTAATATGAGAAATTACATTTCTCATCAAATGAACCCCCAAAAAATTGGGGTTGTAACAGGTTGATCACCCTAGAGTGGGAGGTTGATAACCTTAACTTGAAGTGGTCTATCAGGTAGATCAATCCCCTAGAGGTGGATGGATTTTGAGATGGTGATGAATAGGTCAAAAATTACTACTATCAACCTACAGGTTGATCAATGTTTAGATGGAGATGTTGATATGTCTTGGAAACATCAAGACAGTTGACCAATCAAGAACCTCTAGAGGTTGATCGCCCATGTCAATAATAGTTTAAACACTCATACAATTGTGGAGAAATAGGAATGAATTGAATAGTGAGGGATCCGAGAGAGAACTTCGATGGTTGTATGATAGGTATTTATAGGCCTTTGTACTCGGGTGTCAGTATCCATATTCACACCATGAGAATGGCAAAATCAATTTATTGATGGCTAAGCAACCATCAGAGGTTGATATCTTGATGGTCAATTGGTTGTTGCTCAAGTTGAAGGTCAAGTAGAGGAGATGAATAGGTGAAGCTCATTTGATAGCTAGAGTTGTCAAATGTTTGGTTCAGTGGTTAGTTGCACTACAACCTTCTGCTATCGAACTAGAGGTTGATAGGTTTCCATATTGCTAGGATGGTGGAGTTCAATTTGACAAATATCAATGGATGTGAAGGTTTATTTCCTAGCTATCTATTTGAAAGCCAATAGGTTAAAGGTTGCAACATGAAGGTAGCTTGGTTTGACCGGTCAATGGAGTTTGATCACTTAGAAGTTCAATTTTTGGAGGCTGATTACCATGTAAATCAAGGTAATCAACTAAGGTTTTGAACAAAATTTGTTGATCGATTGGCCTTGTAGAGATGTTCAAATCTTATTCTTGTTCCTATGCGCCTCCACGCACCCCGCTTGAGGTATCTTCCTCTAGACTCCCACCCACTATAGGGTAGTGGGACCCACTAGGCCTCTCTGGTGCATAGAGTGTAGACTCAAAATCTACAAAAGGAGTTGAGAGAAGTATTAAAATCCTACATTTTAACAAGGAAGCTAATTATAATGTGATGAAACTATTTCTAGTGAAAACAAAGAGATATAAATACAAAACTAGGCTAAAAATTCCATTAAAATTAGGATGAATATGTGTTCATTAGACAATCACAAACTTAAATGTTTTTCATACTCGAGTAACACAAGATATGAAACAATGTCCAGATTAATACTTTCAACCCATGTGATTGCCTCATCCTCCTATAATGTTGTTTTCCTTACCACCTAAAATGGTCAAGCTACCCAACTTACTGAGATCACAAAATAGATCTTATATATCTTCATTCCCGGTTTTGTTTCTGAACAACAATTGTTCACCACTATCCCAAGCATCAAGCATATCAAAGAATTCATGAGACTTTGGAGAAACCTATAGAACAAAAAGTATGCAATTTATCTGATACTGGTGTCTGTTAAGAGAATGGTAAAATTTAAGGTATTCATCGTTCCCATAGGTAGAAAGGGGAGTGAATGGAGGTATGGAAGGAAAAAGCAAATCTCTCCTCTATTCAACTCAAGATTGCATTTTATCTACGCGAATACATCTATTGCAATATTTTGTACATAATTGCCATCTTTTCTTTATTTTGTTGGTACACCCCTATTACATAGGAGGGGTTGCAAAGAAGAAGATAGGAAAAGATGATGGTGCAACCTGAACATAGGGCTTGGCACATATCTGTGGCTTTTGCTTATTTTTGGCGGAATGGAGGGTAAGAAGATGAAGGAAGAGGTGTTGAATAGGGGTTAGATTGACATGCAACTTGATTTAAAATCAAGTGCACCAAGTTGTTCTCCTTGTCCCACTATGCTCAAATAATGACTTCAAGAGGGAGCATGTGGTTATTTCATGCAATTATTCTACTACTTAGTAGAGAGAAAGCTTTGTTTGATCCCTTTCAGTTCTTTCAGAGCTTATCATCTTTTCTAAGGAAGCATTATTTTGAGGTACATAGGCCACAAGGTATAATTTCTACACATTACTTAGTTTCAAAAATGTGCTTTGGAGGTTTTGATTTGAATAAGGGAAGTTAAATAATGCAAACTAATTAGAATCTATCAGACTAGATAATGTATTTAATTATTCTAACATAGAGAAATTTGAAAATTTTCACTAAAAATGCAAGGATCTAATTTTAAGTCAGAAACATATAGGTGTGGGTGGAAAGTAGAATACATAGAACCCACCCTCTACCCTGAACTTAGAAATTTTCTCATCCCCAAGAAAACACTAAATCAAAGATGGAGGGGAAAATGTTTTTTGGACCACATGATGTAGCTGCATTCCTATCAATAAGGTTTCCTCCATCTGATATCTAAAAGGAAATTTTCCCAACTTAACATTGCATCTTGTGATGTGTTAACTAATGGAAGACAAAATTATTTAACAATAATTGAAAAAAACTAAATAAACATTGGTTTTTCTCCCAGAAAGAACCTTTGTTTCACATAGACAGCTCGACATCTAAAACTTAATCAGTTGGGAAAACAACATAGATAAGGCAACAAAAACAAAATTTTATTGCCATATTCACATGAACAATAAGATCGTGTCAAATACTATGTAATGGGAAGGATGGTTAACAATTTTATACTTGGTACTAGAGCAAGTCCAACGACTATAACTCGTTGCAGTAGTGCATCACTCCTAGTTGCACTTGGACGACATATGTGCAACACTTGATCTTCACCACAGACAGTAGACTCAAACAATGTCTGCAACAGCTTTACCATGGGTTGTAGGCTGATGTTGTCCTACTAGAGGCAGATAAAAACCTCATTGCCTCTAGAGAAGTCCACATGAACCACCTAGAACTCATGTTGTTCTAGTAGAACAATCAGGAAGGGGTTGTCCCTCCTGTTGGTGTGCTAGTCACCAACTTGTTCTCCCATAATTGTTTCTCCCTTGCGATCCCTCCCTTTAGTGGGTAGGACTTGCTCAGGCTCTCTATTGGTTACCATAACTAGAGATGACAAAAATTGTCAGAGACAATTGAGTTGTGTTCTGGGAAGCCCCTAATACCCCTCTATTTATAGGAGGTGTTAGGGTCTAGGTTCCTAGTCTATGTGGGAGTGGAAGGGACCAGAAGATAATGCATTTTTGCAACTTGTGAGCACAAAACAAGTCAACTGGAAACTAAACCAGTCAGTTCACATGAAATCCAATCAGTTTGCACCCTGAACCAGTCATTTCTCCATGTTTCACAATTGCATATGAATTAGCAAATTTGAATCCAATTAATTCACAACTTGACGTCAAAATGAATCCTTGATGCAATCAAATTTCTTCACAAATTGGGTGTCTCACCCATGTGAACCAGTCATATCACGACCCCAACTGGTCTTTTGGTGAGCCGAGCCAATTGGTTCACTAAGTGAACCAGTCTGTTCACTCTCCATTTTTGGAAAAGCTTCAGTAATTCAATTTTCAACCAACCTGGCACTCCAACCGATCGTTTCATCACATAAGTCGATCGGTTGGGAGTCCATTCAGCTGATTTGTCTCTTGAATTGAATTACCCAAACACTTTGACAGTCAATTCAATCATCATTCATGATTAAAATCCCCTTCTAGATGATTCCTATGTGTGTGGCCTTATGTTGGGTTATGTGGAGGCAACTGGTGCAACAGAAGCAATATTTTTTCCACATACCCTACTAGAGGATCTCATCGAGAAAAATGTGTTCAGAAGGAGGGTGCAAGGATATATCTCATCTTAGATCATGTCCGAAAATGTCCCTTCACCCGATGATGTGCACCACTCCTAGTGTGCACCAATGGCCATACGCGTCCTCCGAACACAAGTAACCTAGGTTCTGCATCTCTACTTCGTCCACATAGATAGACTGGAACTCCACGTCGAGCTTCATAAGCCAGTGGGAAGGAGCAACCTTCTTCTTGACGATGTGCTAGCATCAGTTGCTCTCCTTCTCTCTCGCTTGGGGATGAAGACGTCTAGGGATCATGTAAAAGAGAGGAACCTCAGCATGAGCGTATTAACATTAATCAAAAGCCAGCCGTCATTCCCCTATTAATAGTAGAGAAAGGAAGTAGGGTTTCCCAAAACCCTTGGGTAAACAAAAGGGCTGAGGGTTTGTTAAAACGACCATCTCATGGAAAATTAAAAGAATATTTGAGAAATAATTAATTAATCCAATTATCAAATTAATTGATAAACTAATTTCCATTATCCATATCTAGTTAGTTGCTCTAGATCTTCCAAGAAACTTAACAATGGAAGCTAATTAATTGGCTTAAGCACTTTAACCAATTAACTCATATTACATTCCAATATTATCGTAGATTACCTAAATGTTTTAGTAATCAATTTTATTCAGAACATTTTCAGTCTCATCGACAATTATACTCCAATTCCAATCACATCCTATGCATGTGACTTGGTAGGTTCCACATTACGTTGGCAGTGATATTCATAATCATGTTATGATTTCACAAGAAATGATTGGTATCTAGCAAGACTTCATTTCTACCCAAGTAATTGGAGAAGTTGGAGAACAACTTAACATATCATCTATGACTAGTGTTACATCGATTGTATAGTTCCTTTGTCTCTGATATCTAGATTGAACTTGAGGTATGGAACTATCATCCTCTTCAACATTCAATCTATGTTCCTTGAACTAGAGCATATTGTTTGAGATATTATAAGCTCAATATCACATATTGACTCATATAAGCATAGGCATGCATTTCTCAGCCTCGCTTACCTAGTGTCCAGGATATCAAACTCAGGTAGGAGGGCAAATCCCATCTACATCACTCACAATCATCCCCATGTGTCACAATGAACATGAGCACCACCTTTATGGCAACCTTTATTTAGGAACATGATGGATGATGTGGAAGCACACCGAAGAACATGTGATGAGTGTAGTGACTTCAGATCTAAGAACCACAGTCACCACCATCACTATGAGAGATGACTCTGACTACCATTTGTGGTTCCATGTGTCACTCTCAAGGTGGGTTTTCCCGATACATTGTTCTCTAACAATTATCTACATGCTTGGTTTGATATCACATATCATGACTAATGAGATTTTGTCATCAACCAACACACATTCTAGTCTTAAGTGTTATTGTTGTCTTATTATCCTTCCACAATAAGATCCGATTAGGGACATAACAAGAATGCATATACTCTTGACATCTGTATGATCTCATTTCTCAGGTCCTCAACCTAAAGACATATATAATTGGGTAATATCATTCTATAGACATTTATTATGTTTATCATTATCTCATAAGTAAATAACATAATAAATTGGAAGATTGCCTTTATAATTAATCAAAATATTTACAAGATATGCCATTACAATCATCATATGATTGGCTCTCTGGACATACACACAACACCCTGTAGGTCCCATATCATGTTGGTAGTGAATGTCCATAACTAGCTTATGACATCACAAGCAAAGACTAGTGCCTAGTTACACATCAGTGCTATCCAAGTGAATGGAAATTTGGAGAACAACTTCAACCTACAACCTTTGTAAGGTGTTATAGTGATTGTATAGTTCCTTTGTCTCTAATATCCAGAATGAACTTGAGGCATGAAATTGTCATCGTCTCAATGTTCAATCCATGTTCCTTGAACTAGATCAGACTGTTTGAGATATATGCCATTAACTTCAGGCTTAAGAACCACAATCACCACCTTCATTATGAGAGATAACTTTGACCACCAAGTATGATTTCTATGTGTCACTCTCAAGGTGGGCCTGTCCAATACATTGTTCTCTAACAAGTAACTGTATGCTTGGTTTGATATCACATATCATGACTAATGCGATTCTATCATCAAACAACACACATTCTAGTCTTAAGTGTTACTGGTGTTTATCTTCCTTCAACGGTAACAACCGACTAGGAACATATCAAGTGCATACTCTTAACATCCATATGATATCATTGTTCAAGTCACGTACTTGAATACATACATCATTGAGTATTTTCATTCTTTAGACATTCACAATGTTTCCTCGTTATCTCATAACTGAGTGAACTAGAATGAATTGGAAGCTTGCCTTCATTATTATTATTCATCAAATCCTTTGTGTTATATTCCATGTCAATCATCATATGATTGGATCTCTAGGAATAACATACCAACAAACTCCCACTTTCACTTAGATCCAAACACTCATAAATCATATTCTTAGTGATCTAAACATGTCCATCATCTTTTGGTTGTGCAAGTTCTAATCCAGCGGGTGAGAAAAATTTTTCTATAGTCAATATATTGCATATTTCTCATCTCTTCGTCATGAGATGAAATTGCCATAATATGGTATCTGATATTCCTTGCCTAACAAGTAAATCCATTGTTTGTCATAGTATCTCTACTGTGTCATCAATGGTTGGAACATCTATAAGTTCAACCATATGAATTTCTAGATGCGTAGAGTAGCCACTCCTGTGTTCGTAACACTAGGATACTTGACTTCTATTGTATAACTACACCAACAGTCTGTAGTTTGGAACTCTTCCAACTAACAAGTCTTATATTAAATTACAACACATTTTATAATGTGATCACATTTGTCATTTTGGAAGCTTACATCAGTGTAACTCTTACACCCAAATGTTCCTTATTGTTGTAGTCTAGCAAAACTTCTTTTAGTGCTTCTTAAGTACTAATGGATATCTTTTAGTGACATTTCCAAGACTTCATTTTGGAACTAATATCATCTTGTCATGTCTAGTACATACAAGACTATGGGATGAGTACATTTATATAGCATACATGATAGATCCAATTTCTAGTGCATATGGTATTTGATTCATGTCTTTCCATTCTTCACAAGAATCAGAACATATGGTTAATGAGAGACTAATCCATATTCTATATCATTGAATCCTTCATGCTGAACTCTTTCAACACCTTACTGTTTTATGTTCTCACATTTAGGTCATGAAACTTTCAATAACTATCTCTATATATCTCAATCCCTATTACATAGGATGTTTCACCTAATCCTTCATTGCTGAAGGTGTATTCCATTCTAGGTTTCAATACCTATAGTATTGAGATGTTATTCCCCATCAATATGTGGAATATTCATATATGCTCCCACTAAATATTTTGTAATCATAGATTTGTATCTTAGCTGAAGTCAAACTCTTTGACTATCTTTTCAAGTAAAAAGATCCCATTTTTGAGATGCTTGTTTCAATCTCAAGATTGACCTTTATAGCTTATAGAATTCATTTGCACTCATAAAGTTATAAAACCTTTAGGATGTGTCACGTACACATCCTTTCAAATTATTCCTTTTCAAGACTACAGTTTTAGACTTTATATGCCAAATCTCATAGTCTATACAAGCAGCAACAATAAGCATGATAATTGGTAGATGAATTTCTTCATGTTCAACAACTTGAACTGATTTAAAATCCTTTGCAACCAATCTGTTTATGTTGGTATTCCAAGGGAAACCCAACTTGACCCTATGGGTTTTAACCCTTTCAGGTGGTACTATCAAGGTCATACCTTGTTAGTGTACATGGACACCATTATGGTCTTAAGCCATTCTTTAGATTATGGATCTCTATAGCTTGTATTTGATTTGTTGGCTCATCATATTATAACCAATCCATCTGAGTTGTTGGATTCATAATCTTTCAATCTCAGATTTATTCTACTAGAATTATGAGGTTTCGTGTTACATAAGGAACTTGAGATTCCACAACACCTTGTGATTCCCACTTGTTCTCACTGCACCTACTTGTTGGTCTCAAAATTTTCGAGTTCTACTTTTACTCCCACTAGTTCTTTTGGAACTTAGTTATCCTCACAACAAAATACCTTTTATTGTTGGATTGGGATTAATAGTAGTATTCAATAGTTATGGTTTGTGGATAAACCTTTTTCAAGAAACTACTTTATTTATATAGGTTTCAATCCTAAAGTCGTATCAGGACATTCCCATATCATATCACATATGATGTCTTTTTAACCATTTTAGACTGTACATTGTCTTATTGTAAAGGATGTGTCCGTGAGGAGATTAGGAGATTGGATTAAATGATGATCATCATGATCCATCAGGATGCAATTCCTTCCTTTCTATCACATCATCATGTTCACATGGATTTGACTTGTGATACACTATCACAGTCCTTCCAGAAGGTCCTCAAACTATTGATATAAAATATTTTTCAACATTTGATCATATTAAAGTTTCTTAGTACTTTTATCAAAGTTTTACTTCATTCATAATATCCTTAAACACTTCAAAAGATTTATATTTGTATTTCACTAAATACAAACCTCATATCGACTCATATCATCAGTGAATATAATGAAGTACATAAAACTACCTTTAGCATTTATTCTATAAGATATTCATACGTCAACATGTATAAGGCCTATTAGTGTGATTGGTATCTCCACTACACTTAGTGAGAGGTGGTTTGTCATATTGCTCATAAATAAGACTTGCATGTATCTTGTTGCTTCATTAACCAAAAGAGTCTAGACAAACATCAATATGGATTCTAGAAATGCATTTCTCATATATGTGCTCCAGATTACAATGCTAAAGATCATTTGATTTTACCAAATATAATCCTTTAGTATTTATGTTATAAACATTCATGTTTATATTTTTTCATATAAAGATCACTGGACATTTGGGTATTGCCATACAAGATCACATCTTTGAAATAGAAGCATTAACAACTCTTTATTGATCATCCTTGTCATACAAGATGTGTACAGTATAATGATTCTACCATTGGCATAATGAAATAGAAGTTAAACTAAATCTATTACATGTTTGATGGGTAAGATAAAATTCTAAACATAGAGAAAGTCACAAAAACTCTTGCTCCACATAGTTCATGCTTTCCCTTTCATAAAGACTTTTACTTCTAATCAGAGCATGTACATCAACGTATGTCAGATCTACATCTAATATCACATACCATGATGAAGAAGTAATTTAGAATGATCTTATAACATATATACCTGAAGTAAAGACATCTACCCCTTCCTTCTTCTTTAGTTCCTCCATAATGAGAGGGTAATTCCTTTTTTAGTGTCCAGGCTGGTGACAATGGTGACAATTGCCTCTTTTCTTTACTCCTCCTTTTGCCTTGAGATATGAAGATTTAGGCTTCTAGTTATCTTTAGAGATCTTCTTATATTTTAATTTGCCTTTAGACTTTCCCTTTGTCTTTCTGATCATCATCACAGACTTGGGCTTGTGTTCCTTCATTTTTGCCTCAGCTGTTCTCAACATGCCCAGTAACTCTGTCAACAGGTTGTCAAAGTCATTCATGTCATAGTGCATGATAAACTGACTGTATGACTCTAATAGGGACTACAGAATCACATCAGTGGCCAACTATTGACCCAAGGGGAATCCCAATCTAGGCAGGTTCTCCACATACCAAATGAGCTTGAGTATAAGAGGACCTATGGGACCTCCTTTTACCATGTTACATTTGAACAATGCCTTGGAGACATCATATCTCTCTTACCTTGCCTAATCTTAGAACATGTTCTTAATATATGTGACCATCTCAATAACATCCATGTTCTCGTGCTGCATCTGTAACTCATAGTTTATGGAGCACATCATTAGACATTTGACATCTACAACATCTTTAGTATGCTTTTTGTAAACATCCCTGTCATTCTTAGGTATATTGGGAAGGGGGGTTCATCTGGCTCTGGTGTCTTGAGGATATAGAGCTTGCACTCCTATGTGAGAATGATTCTCAATGTCCCGAACCAGTCATGGAAGTTATTCCCATTTAGCTTGACATTCTCAAGGACCGATCATAGAGAAAAGTAATTGTTGTTTGTTGCCATTTGATTCTACAAAAGAAATTTGCAATTTTATGAAAAAAACTCATTTTTGATTTGATTTGATTAAAATTGATGATATAAATTAGGTATTTAAGTAGCTATCATTCTCATTATTTTGATCAAATTGACAACCCTTAATTATCAATTCAAAAGATTGCAGCAAAAGATCTTCTAATGATCTACGATCCAAAATAATTCAATTATTATCCGACTAATGCCATCATCCATAATCAATCATTAAGGTAGGAAACATTGTCAATTGCATATTATAAAATTCATGGATAGATAATATGTGCAACTCTTTGCCATAATTATCTTTATACTTTAGGTGCTTAATCTCATTAAGATCACATAGTGAAGCTCGGCCCAAAAGCCAACACGATAACAATACACCCTGCTCGGGCAGAACCTGCATTATTATCATCACACTTCCATGAGATGGACGACGCCCCACACATGGGCGTAACCCATGCTTAGTCGATCAAGCTTTTCATGTGTGCTACTAATGAAAAGAATCTTAGACTTAATATGTTGGTTTGAGGGATTTTATATATACTCATATATATACATATACAAATCCAATCACCACATACTACTACATATCATATACATGCTATATACCACAATGAGAACATGCAACATAAACCAAAAAGCAATGGTTATGGAAATATCTATTGTAATTCCTTGGAGATTTAATGATTACTACCACCTAGGTCAACATCACATCACTTGCATGAACCTACTATCGGTGTAGATCTGTGCTTGTCAATCCGGGTTGATCGGTTCAACCCTTAAACAGGTTGTTTCGCCTCTTGGCTGGTCAGTTGGCTGCCTAAAATGACAGGTTGACCTCCTATCCAACTAATGTGTGGACACCTCGATATGGTCAGTTGGGACCACCATCCGATCTATCCTCCTTGGTCCTCCATCCAATCAACTCGTCACATGAAACAATAAGCTCGCCAGACGTTGATCGTCATCTTCGTCATTGTAAGAAAGGAAACTATCCTATTCCTATTATACTTATTACATGGTAATGAGAAACCTTGAGTTACATTCGAGGGGAGAAAAGGTAGGAAAGAATTAACTTTTACATTGGGAAGAAGATAGAGGCTCGATATGAAAACTAAGATAAAACAAGAATAAAACCAAACCATCTAACCATACAGAAATATTTGGGTTATTGGCTAAAACCATGCTACACATCCACCATCAAAACCAATTTTAGGACAACACATGTAAATTGCATATATATATATATATATATATATATATATATATATATATATATATATATATATATATATATAGAGTCAGGCTAGAATACACTCGAGTGTACAGATCGCACGAATACACTCAAGTGTGTTTTCACATCAAGACTATATTTTGCAAAATGTAAACCATTGATCTTCACCTTCATACTATAATTAGGCTACATACAAATTTTGAGCCCATTTGGATGAGTGTAAATCACTCATCTAAGGGCAACAAAATCGACGCGCGAAACTAATTTGAAATGTATAGTTTTTGCGGTCTTTATAACATGACATATAAATATCCAAATGTGCTCAAATTTTTTGTAGGAGCTATTCACAAGATGTTTAAGAAGATCAACGGATTAGATTTTTGAAAAAAATATTACATCATGAAAAACTACTTGAGTGTATTCCGCTCCAGATACACTCGAGTGTATTCTAGCCTGACTCTATATATATATATATATATTGAGATTATATGTGGTCTTTGATCAAATATGCATATTAAGAAGTTTAAGTATTCACATCGTATGCAATAAGTAAACGATGTAAACCAAAAATCCGATCATATCGATTATCCCAAAACATAGTAAATTGGCGTGGCTTTGATACCACTGTTGGGAAATTATGACACAGATAAGGCTGTGGAAACAAAATTTTATTGCCATATTCCCATGAATAGTAAGATTGCATCAACTAAGGTTATCTCGATAAATGTGAAGTTCATCAATCACTTCAGTAATTTTCTTCTTTTGTTTCTTGCATTCAATATATTTTGCATGAATTTCTTCAAGACTAGTAACTGATTCTTCTTTCGATAATTCAAAAACATTTACCTCATTCATTTCTTCATCTTCTCTTTCCATAAGACATTCTATCTCCTCTTATTTTCTACTTCCACTTTCATCACTTTATCGATCCCAAGCAGCTTTGTAGATTTTTTATCCCTTGTCTTTCTTCTTGAATGATGACTTCTTCTTCTTGAGATTTGGGCATTCAATCTTCAAGTAACCCTTCTTTCCGCATTCAAAATGATTGGAAGAACAAAAACATTTGTATTTCTTATTTAAAATTAGAACGTTTTCTTCATTGTCGCTACTTGTGTTTCTGTTTTCTTAAATGATATTTCTTGATGGTGTCTTGGAAGTGGCATTAAGTTCAAGTTCCTTCTTTCTTCCCCTTTGTTGCTCTTCCTCAATCCTTTCTTCCTCTTCTAAAGTGACTTCATGTGTCTTTAAATTCCCGACGAGTTGCTCCATCTTTAGTGTTGTCAGATCATTTGCTTCCTCCATATCAGTTACCTTTGACTTGTATTTGGGAGGCAATGAACTAAGTATCCTGGATACTTGATCTTCCTCACTAATGTTTTTCCCAAGCACACTTAGGTTGTTCACAATATTAGAGAATCTATCATACATTTCTGCATTGCTTGTCACAAAATAATTCAAATCTATGTTTTAACATACTGATTTTAGTATTGTTAACTTGAGTAGTTACTTCATGTGTTACAACTAGTTTGTTCCATATTTTATGAGATTTTTCACATGAGGATATGCAATTGAATTCACTAATATATAAATGAAAATAAAGAATACATATTGCCTTTGCATTGAGAGTGGCTTGTTTTACTATATCAACATTTCAGGTTTCTAACTACGTTGTTGGAAGTACATATGGATGGGATATCATCTTCAACAAATCAAAGTTGATACCTTGAAAGTACAACTGCCCTCTTCCAATATGTGTAGTTAGACCCATCAAACATTAGAGGCCTACTCACGTGCAACCCTTCCAAATTTAGGTTGCCAATAATGCTATCCCCCATAATTCAAGACCGATTAAGGCTCCTTGAATACTTGCTCTGATACCAAATGAAGAGATCTAGAGGTGGGTGGGGTGAATAGATCCATATAAAAACTAAGGCAAAAAGTGAATGGAAAAAGGCAAGAAACCAAATGAAGATGGAATTTAGAGTGGTTTCGTCTAAGACATCAGTCCACTACCTAACTGTTTCCAACTAGGATTTTGCAACAAACAATTTTATAAACTAATCAATTAGGACAAATTTCAAAAGTACTTGTTGCAAATAAGCTCACTTCTTTTACCGACCATGGAAGATCACCTTGCAAACCTCTTCTTTGATGGATGACGGAAGAGCACCGATATCCTCTTCTTTAACGGATGACATAAGATCACCAAAACTTTTTTCTTCTTTGAAAACAATGAAAGTGCACCTATGTGAAGACTCCTTCTTCACTTGTGAGATCCTAGACAACCTCCTCTCCTTGGAGTAGTCCCACCACAGTTCACAAACAAGGAGAGAAGATTGGAGAAAAGAGAACACCATTGTAGCTCACAATGTCCTAGATCAAGCTTATGGACCAATACCACTATGTATTAGCCAATGATGAATGGCGGTGTAGGAGAACTATGATTACGATACGAATATAGAAGCTGCAGAAGATTGTAAATGGAAAACTATGGTTCAAGATTTCTCAAATGTTGCTCAAGTATTGTATCTCAAGTATGCAAGCTATGCATTAGGTGTCAAATGACCACTACTATTTATAGGAATGGATTATGAGTGTCTAGGCATCTTAGGGTAGTGTCTAGAGTGTTCTAGGATGAGAAATAGCCATTATGGTTGGGTCAATGTAGGTCAAAAAATAATCTATTTGTTAATAAAATTAGCATTCCAGAACCCATCTCAGTCGACAAAATTCTGAAGCGGAGGTTACTCGATCAATAAATTCTTCGATCGGGTTTGGTCTAAGAGTCAAACTTCATACCAATAGATAATTTTCATTCTAACTACTTGGTCAAATGACTTAACGGTCTCTCCTCACTTCACAAATCTTCGACCAGGTCTGTGTCGACTGATAATGTTTTCAATCGAGACTGAATTAGATCTAGGTAATTGTAAAGGTTCTTATGATGCTCTAAGCCTTCGACTGAGGGGTTCTTGATTGACAATTTCTTCAACCGAGAGAGTCTCGATTGATAAGTTACTCGACCAAAAATCCCTGGAAATTGGTTTTACAATAGTTGGAAAACCTATCTAATGATTTTTCAAATGTGACCAACCTACCCTAGACACTTAGTTTAGACATATGAATAGGTTTGGGATAGGTGGGGTTGGTCCATGCTTGATTTTACATGAGCTCTAAAAACTTATATATTTTATTACAAATAAGCACATATACACAGTAATTCAAGTATTTGAGACTCCAATATTGATCAATTTTTCTCAACATGCACTTTGTACCTGAAGCACTTAGATAGCATGTTAAATCCACAAATAATAAATGTTTGTTATCATCAAAAGATAAGATAGCTAACATCCAATTTAGCCAATAATCTCCCCCCTTTTGAAGATGACAAACATTTTGATAAGCAAAAACTTGAAATGAATTTTTCATACCATGGTGAGATATTCCTTGAGTGTCACAAAAATGTATGCACACATATACTAGAGAGTTATGGAATATGTCATCCAGTTCTCAAAGTAAAGTGCAACAATTAAGTTATGGAAGTGTGTCTTTCAACTCAAAAACTCATTTAAAAACCATAAAAACTCAAGGAATTAAGTTTTTCTTTTAGATTGTTTCTCCCCCTTTGTCATTTCAATGAGTAAAAAAATACTCCCCCTTAGTTGAATTAAACCCCTAAATGTGATGCTTAAAAGAATGTCAAATTTAGCCACAATAGTCATGAATCAATGCTCAAGCAATCTCAATTCATTGATGGAAGAAACCATTACATAGTTTCTCAGAGGAAAGATACATAAGGATTACAAAAAGGAAAGATACATAAGGATAGCTAAATGATAACAAAAATATGTCACTTGAATGAGACAAGGATGACATCCACCTCCAGATATTTCCCATAGAAAGGTGCAGTGCCATAATAGTTCACAATAGTTTTGCAATCCAATGCACCAGTCTTGGCAAGAGCATAAGCCTCAGGAAATGTGGGTTCGTTGTTAAAGAAAAAATGGGCTACTATCTCTTGAAGTTGCATGAGTGAGTATTGGTTATGGGTAAGTTCAATGGATGGTGGAGGTGGGACTTGAATCTAGTTGATGTAAAGGTTGAATGGATAGATACTCCCGAGGTATGATGCATATGGATAGTTATCAGGAGTATTTGGGGTCAAGGATTGCATTTTCTGGTTAAGATAGGACATGGCATTGTGGTTGTAATCAAGATGTCTCCTAATTTGATATGATACACCTTTAAGATAAGACACATCATTGGAAAGGCTTTCCACAAACTTGTTGGTATGTATGCCCAAAGAGTCAATCATTTGATGATTGTAATGGCATAACTTGTAAAAATGATTTGGTTAATAAATAAAGGCCATCATCCAATGTATTGTGTTTAATTCAGTTATGAGATAATGTTATAGCATTATAAATGTCTAGAAAATAATATTACTTAATGACGTATGTCTTCAAGTACATGACTTGGAAGAAATGAGATCATACAGATGCTAAGAGTACAAATACATATTCTCAATATGTATCTGATCGGTTGTTATTGTGGATGGTTAATAGACAACAATAACACATAAGGTCATATTGTGAGTTGGTTGATGGAAAAATCTCATTAGTCATGATATGGCAATATCAAACCAATCACACTGATACATGTTAGAAAACAATGTATCAGATAGACCCACCGTGGGAGTGACACATGGAAGCCATCATTATGAAAGTCATAGTCATATCTCATAGTGATGGTGGTGGTTGTGGTTCATAGATCTCTAATCATTGCACTCATCACATGTCGTTGGGTACACTTTGACATCATCAAACACAATCCTGAAACATGGGTTGTTATAAAGGTAATGATTGGGTGACTTTGACACATGGGGATAGACTATGAATGACAAATATGGGATTTGTCCCTCCTATAGGAGTTTGATGTTCTAGGCCTCTTGATTAGCGAGACTGAGAAATGCATGGCCATGCACATGTGAGTCAATATGTGATATTGAACTTAAATTTTTCTCAAAAAGTCTTCTCTTGGTTCAAGAAACAAGATTGAATGAAGCAGCGTATGATTGCTCCATGCCTGGAGTTCAATCTAAAAATTAGTGACAAAGGAACTATACAAACACTATAACACAATACACAGATTGTAGGTCGAAGTTTCTCTCTAACTTTCCACTTACTTGGATAGCATTGATGTGCGACTAAGCACCTCTCATTGCTTGTGATGTCATAAGTTGTTATGGACATTCACTACCGATGTAATGTGGGACCTATAGGGTCACACACATAGGTCTCGACCTAGAAGAGGAGTTTGATCTTGAATGACATATGAATTAATTTCTAAAACATTTAGGTTATTGATTCATGCAACAAGCATCCTGAAAACACTGCCAAACACCCATCTCATGGCATGAGATGGCTGCCTGGAGTGCCAAATGGCCGTCTCAAGGGTTGAGATGGGAATTTGGAGTGTCAAACTGATTTGAGATGAAATTGTCTTTGGATTGAACTGACCGGCCTAACTCAAATCACCATACGATTGTCTGGGTGATCGAGATGAACATCTCACATGGGTGAGATGGCCCAGTTTGGCTGAGGGAAGGTTCTAGATATTTCCAAGTACGTTTTGATTGCACATTACTTGTTGTGCAAGGAATGAATATGTGCTATTTATTTGGAAAAGATTTACAAATTTTGGGTGCGATTGGGAAACTACAAAATAGCTGTCTCACAGTATGAGACGACCATCTTGCATTCCAGATGATCGTCTCATGTGCCAGAAAGCCATTTCGGTGGTCGCATGTTGTGAAAATTTGATATCTTTCAATCTCTTATACTCCCGCACAAACTAGGAATCCTGAACCTGACCTCTACTATAATAGAGGGGTACTGGGGGCTTCCTAGAGTACAATACAGACAATTGAGAATTAGTTTCTCTGACAAACATTGTTCTCTCGGGTTGTGGTAACCATGAGAGCCCAGACAAGTCCTACCCGACTGGGGAGGGATAGACAAGGGAGAGAAATAACTAAGATCATTGTTGTGGGAGAACAAGTTGGTGACTAGTACACCAAAGGAAGGGGCAACTCCTTCCTATCCATTCTAGCAGGACGATCAGAGTTTGAGGTAGTCCGTGTAGAATTCTCTAGAGGCGGGAGGTGGTTTTCTGCTGTTAAGGAGGACATCATCAACAAACAATCCATGACGAGAGGAGCTGCTGCAGAAGAGGATGTTTGAGTCTACTACCTATGGAGGAGCAGTCAGACGAGTCCCAGTACAACCAGGAGTCAGAGTTGTACAACTATGTCGCTGGACTTACTCCAGGACCAGGCATATTGTCAAAACCATTTTTCATGTCTTATAGTAATTGATGTGATCCGATGGTTATGGGAATATAGTAAATAACAATTTTGTTTCCGCTACCTACTCTGTAGCCATATTTCCCTACATTGGTATCAGAGCCAACATCAATCTACTATATTATGGGATAAATAATATGATTGGATTTTGGTTTGTATATTTCTATTAATTCACACAATATGAATAATATCTTATCAAATCCAATACTATGATAATCCCAAACTAATATGTATATGATATATATATGCATTTTTCAAGCGTCACCCTAAAAGCAGTTTTGATGGTGGAATGTGTAGCATGTTTATGGCCAATATCCCCTATTATCTATGCATGGTTATATGGTTGGTTGATCCTTTTATGTTGGTCTATGTATCGAGCCTCTACCTTATCTTCCCAATGTAAAGTTAATTCTTTCCTACCTTTTCTCCCCTCGAATGTAACTCGAGGTTTCTCTATAATCATGTAAAAGTAGGATAGTTTACTTTCTTATTATGATGAAGAAGATGACATCCCGAAGACGAACCTACAAGATGGAGGACCAAGGAGGTCTATATGGACGAGTCAAACTGATCGCCTGGTGGACCCGACCGATCAGCTGGAGGAGCCAACAAATGGAGGATAGAAGGACCAGACCACCAGTGAGACGACCAAACAACTGGCCATGAGGCAAGCCAATATTTTTAAGGGTTGAATCGATCAACCCAGATTGGTAAGCATGGATCTTCATCAATAATAGGTTTCTACATGTGATTTAGACCTAGGATGATGTAATTCCTTGTGGCTCCAAGAAATTACATTAGGCTGGCCATAACCATCACTTTTGTTTATTGCATGTTTTCCTTATGGGATATAGCATGTATATGAGACATACGATATACATGGTGATTGAATAAGGTATATGTATTTACGTAAACTCCTTCAATTTAAATATTTAGTCGTAGATGCCTTCCATTAGAAACACACATGAAAAGCTTTATCGACCAAGTGTATATTTGCGCAAAGCATAGTGCATCATCTATCTCATGGAAGTGTGATGGTATATATGTAGATTTGCACAAAGCATGGTGCGTATCTATCATGTTGGCTATTGGGTTAGGATTAACTGGTGACTTAAGGAGCCCAAGCCCAGAGGAATACAGATGATCATGTAAAAAGAGTTGTGCATATCATCTATCCAAGAGTTGCATGTGATGCAATTGGCATGATGGCCTACCTAAATAGTCAGGTTGTGGGTGATCAGCAAAAGCCGACTCATGACTTGATGAAATATGGATAATGGCCCACTAGAATATTGTACGCTTCAATATTTTGAATTGATTTTGAGGGCTATAAATTTGAACAAAATAGTGGGAGAGATAATAATTAAAGACCTAGTTAATATCATCAAAATTTTCAAATCGAATCAAGTAAAAAAGGGTTCTTGACAAATGCAATTTTTCTCTTGTAGAATCAAATGACGAACAAATTTGAATTGTGATTGGTCCTGAAGAAGGACAAACTTGAAGGGAAAAATTTCCATGAATGGTTTTGGACTTTGAGAAGGGTTCTCAATGATGAGTGAAAGCTCTACACCCTTAACAAACTAGTGCCAAAAATACCTACTTCGGATGCACGTAGAGCACAAGTGGATGCTTACTGGAAGCATGCTAATGATGCCTTAGAGATAAAGTAACTTATTCTTAGCTTCATGAACTATGAGTTGCATGATAAATGTGAAGACATGAGTGTTCTTGAGATGGTAACACATCTTAGGAAAGTGACACTTGGTCTTATAAAGCAAGGGATGATATCATGAAGGTGCTTCTTGAGTCTAAACTGACAGAGAGAACCTCAGTAGAAGATCATGTGATCAATATGATTGGAGACGTGTATCATCTTAAAGAACTGATATTCATCTTGAGCCAAGAGTTAGCCATGATATGATTCTAAAGACTGTGCCAGAATCATATAATCACTTTATTGCATGTTATCATGTGAATAATGCAATTGAACAAATGCCAAACTTGCTTGCCATGTCAATTAATGCTGAAGAAAAGTTGAAGGACAAGCCCATGATGGTGATCACTGGGGCTGAGTCCAAGGATCAAACCAAGACCGAGAAGACTTCTGAGGTCGTGCCTAAATCCAAATCTTCAAACTCAAGATAAGGAGAAAGAACCAGTTAGTTCACTATTGAACCAGTCGGTTCATATGTGAACCGGTCAGTTCAACCCTTGAACTAGTTGGCTCATATTATTTCTTGTTTCCCCATTGGAATTCAATATTTGATTAATGCACAATCATGACATCATTATCAATCCTTGATCCAATCAAATTGATCATTGACCCGGGCAATGCAGATGATGAACCGATTGTTTTACTTTTGAAATGGACATTTCATATCATGAAACAGTTGTTTTACTTTTGAAATGGTCATTCCATATCATGAATTCATCACTTGTGAAATGGTCATTTCATTCTTCCATATTAGGTAATATTCAACCAATGTTGTTTGAATTTACCTGACACTTGAATCGATCAGTTCAACACTTGAAATGGTCAGTTCACAGTCCACACAGTCAATTTTCAACCTCATTTGTTTAAATTGAATACATAAGCACTTTAGCAATCAAGTTAAACATCATTTATGAATAAAATCCTATTCCAGGTGCACCCTATGCGTGTGACTTTATAGGTCCCAATTTACGTTGACAGTGAATGTCCATAACTAACTTATGACATCACAAGCAATGAGCGGTATCTAGAAACACATCATTGCTACCCAATTAATTTGGAAAGTTGGAGAGAAACTTCAACCTACAATCCATGATCAATATTACCATGATCGTATAGTTCCTTTGTCTTTGATATCTGGATGAAACTTGAGGCATGTAATCATCATCCTCTTCAATGTTCAATTCATGTTCCTTGAACTAGATTAGACCGTCTGAGATGCATGTCAGCTCACATGAGTATGGCCATACATTTCTCAGTCTCTCTTATCAAGTGGTGTGGATATTAATCTCATGTAGGAGGGACAAATCCCATCTACATCGCTCACACTCAATCCCCAGGTATCTTAGTGTACTCGAGCATCACCTTTATGACAACCCTTATTCAAGGTCACATTGGATGGTGTCTAAATTCATCAAACAACATGTGATGAGTGTAGTGATTTCAAGTCTAAGAACTACAATCATCACTATCACTATGAGAGCTGATTGTGACTACCATACAATGGTCACCATGTATCACTCTCAAGTTGGGTCTGTCCAGTACATTATTCTCTAACAATACCTATGTGTTTGAATTGATATCACATATCATGACTAATAAGACTCTATCATCAGTCAACACACACTCTAGTCTAATGTATTACTATTTTTTATTTTTCTTCCATAATAATATCAGACTAGGAATACAACAAGAATGTATGCAATCTTATCATACATATGATCTCATAGTTCAGGTCCTTAACTAGAAGACATAAGTCATAGAGTCGCATCAGACATCTATTATGTCAGTGTCATCATCTCATGACCGAGACAAACATAATAGAAAGAATCACCTTTATCATTATCAAATCAGGTATCTAATGCCCCATTACAATTATCCTATGATTGGCTCTCTGAGTATACATACCAACACTTTGAAGTTTTAGGAACTCCTTTTTACATAATTCATTTTCATGTTAAGAAAATTAGTATCATATTTTTTCTTTTAGTCATCAAACTCTTAGGTTTTGATGAGTTAAAATTTTGATTTTATATTTGTCAAGTGATTATATTAGTACTTACCTTCACCTTTTAACCAATTTTTCATGTTCAAAATAGACTTAATCTAGTTTGCACATCTCTTGTCAACTTTTGTCTAATTATTTTCATATTGGTTCTTACCGTACTGTACTCTAGGGTTCTTTTCCAATTGATTACATGTTCATATTACTTGGAGGAGAATAGCCAAAGAGTTCAATATTGATTCTCCTTCAAACTAAGCAGGGTATCCCAACATCGAGTTAAAGTATCATGTATAATGCTTGTGTCAGGTGCATCACTTAGTTATCCTTTTAGGCCTAATTCCTATCATCCATGTAGAGTCAGCTTACATAACCTTTGATACCACACTTGTAAGGACCCATAATGTTGATCAAGCCCTAATTGATCATTAGGACAAATCCTTATACAAAACCCAATCAAAACTAGCAACATAAATAATTGAGTCAAAAATTTTAGAATACAATAATTTATAGAGAAATTTAATTATGAGAATATTCATAAGAACCTTGCAATTGATATATAAAGGTGTACCACTGGCATTCTAGAATCAATTGAAACATTTCTTTATTTATTTATCAAAAGGATCAAGATTTGTCCATGATTATAAAACTATAGAAACATAAGAAGGTCGATCCAATTTGCAAATCATGATAATAAAGAAACACCAAGTGAAATAGTCTAATACCTACATCATCTACCAACCATAACTTGAGAAAATGAGAGTAGACTTTGCTATATTATGTCTTGTTACATCTTGATCAACATGTCCTTTCTTCTACTTTGTCATACCCAAAAGATGTGGAAACCACAAGGGTGAGACTTCAAGTACCATCTATATGATATAACAAAAGTTAGCATACTTATTGCTTATGAACACATGATGATTAGATTACTAGAGGAAAGTTAATCAGTAGATAAATAATTTGCATATGATATATGCATCAAGTACTAATTCTCTTATTGTGAATAGATACCTAGCAAGTAGAAAAAGGCTTACTATATATATACCTAAACCATACGCTTACATGTACATAGTAGGAAGCCTACATAATACTTATAATAAAAAAATATAATTGCACATTCATGTGATTTTTCAATTAAACATAAACAATATGCTACAAGATTGAGTTGATTTTATTATGACCTAGGTAGTTTAATGTTTTAGGGAAATATGGCAATAGAGATGGTAGTTGAAACAAAAATTTCTCTACCATATTCCCATAAACTAGTAGATCACATCAATAATTATGAACATGAATAAAAGTTGCAAGGTATATACCTACTCCTGAGCAAGTCCAATGACTATCCTTGTAGAGTCGTGCTTCTTCTTCAAGCATCATGGACTGTCATTGACAACAACCTTCTGGTGTAGCACCATAGATGGTGGTTGACAATGTCCTCCTAGTGTGGTGTCAATGGCCTCCACACCTCGACATAGTCCATGTGGACCATCGGGAACTCTTGTCTTTCTCTTAGAATTTAGTTGTCCCTTGTGTTGTCAATGTGCCAACATTACCTTTCTCTACTTTGGATCTCTCTCCTTTTTATAGGTAATATTGCTTTGCCCCTCATGTTACCACAACGTCAAGATTGGGAGACTTGTCTTGAGAGCCTTGGACACCCCCACCCTTTATATATTAGTGGATGGGTTAAGGTTTCCACAAATGCAGGGACAAGAGGAGAAGAATTTCATGAATTTTTGGTTACTACAAATCACGAGTTGGTCGATTCAACTCCCAGTCGATCAACTTGAACTTCCATTTGGTCGATTGGGATGTTTTCATATTTGTAAACATATTGGATTTCAATGGATGATCAATGCACAAAATGACGTCAACATCAATCTTTGATCCAATCTTACCGATTATCTAGTCGGTCGACTAGACACTCTAATTGGTTGACTCACATTCCTAGTCAGTCAACTAGATACTCTAGTCTTCCAATTGTAAACCAATGTTGTTTAAGTTTATTAACCAAATACTTTAGTAATCAAGTCAAATCTTATTCATGAGTAAACTCCCATTCTAGGATGTCAAGAATGACCTTTTCTTTTGATTGATTGAAGGGTGGGTAGGACTTTCACCCAGGTGCATCTTATACGTGTGACCCTACATTTCCCAAATTATATTGGCAGTGAATTTCCATAACTATATTATGACATTACAAATGAGTGGTATCTAGCAACACATCATTTCTACCCAAGTAATTGGAAATTCGGAGAACAAATTCAGCCTACAATCTGTGATCAGTGTTACAGTGATAGTATATTTCCTTTGTCTTTGGTATCCATATTGAACTTGAGGCATGGAATCATCACCCTCTTAACATTCAATCCATTTTCCTTGAACTATATGAGATGCATGTGAGCTCACCTATCACAAATTGATTCACATGAGTCTGGTCACACATTTCTCATTCTCACTTATCAAGTGGCCAGGACATCAACTCTACCAGGAGAGACAAATCCCATCAACATCACTTACAGTCAATCCCCATCCGTTACAATATACCTAAACATCACTTGTATGGTAACCCTTATTTAAGGCCACGTTGTATGGTGTAAAAATATGTAGAACAACATGTGATAAGTATAGTGACTTCAAGTCTAAGAACCCCAATCACCACTATCATTATGAGAGTTGATTATGACTACCATTCAATAGTTTCCATGTATCACTCTCAAGGTGGGTCTGTTATCACTGTCAAGGTGGGAGTGTCCAGTACACTTATTCTCTAACAAGTACCTATGTGTTTGGCTTGATATCATATATCATGACAGATGAGATTATGTCACCACTTAACACACATTCTAGCCTTATGTACTATTATTATCTATTTAGTTCCATAATAATATCTGACTCGGGGAATAATAAGAATGTATATACTCCTATCATACATATGATCTCATTGTTAAAGTCCTCAACCTGAAGACATATGTCATCGAGTAATATCTATCTTCAAACATCTATCTTGTTATACCATCATCTCATAATTGAATAAACATATAGACGAAAGATTGTCTTTATTATTAATGAAATCTATTACATGATGCCTCATTAAAATCATTATAAAACTGGAACTTTGGGCATAAATACCAAAAACCTCTCACTCGCACTTAGATCCAATGACCCATGAACTCAATCCTAAGTGATCTAAGATAACCTTCATGCTTCCGTTGCGAAAGTGTTTTTTTCAAGGGGTCAGCAACATTGCTTTCAGTTGGTACTCTACAAATTTTCACATCTCCTCAATGTACCATCTCTTGTATGAGATAGAACCATTGTTGTATGTGTTTGGAATGCTGATGGGATCTTGGTTCCTTACTTGTGCAATAGCTCCATTGTTGTCACAATACAACTATATTGCATCGCTAATGCTTGTAACCACCCCAAGCTCAATGATGTGCTTCTTGATCCAAATAGGTTCCTTTGTTGCATTTGAAGCAACAATGTACTCAACATATGTTGTAGAATCAACAACTATTTCTTGCTTGAAACTCTTCTAGCTTACAACTCCATTGTTTAGGGAAAACACAAATCTGGATTGCGATCTAAAATCATCTTTTTTTAGTTCGGAAGCTTGCATTGGTGTAACCTTTTACCACCAACTATTCCTCACCGTCATATACAAGAATTGATCGTTAGTTCTTCTCATGTACTTAAGGATGTTCTGCACGACAGTCCAATGAATTTCACTAGGATCTGATTGATATCTTCTTATCATGATCAGAGCATACGAGACATCATGACGAGTACATTACATTGCATACTAATTCAACCCTATTTTAGGTCTTCATCTTGTGCTATATTGCATTTCAATCACATCTATACCTATTAAATTACATGTTATTTCCCTCAATATGCATATTTATATAAAATTTAGTTATGGACATCATTTGCATGTTTTTAGGCATTTAGACCACACTTGATGGAAGAGAGAGAGGAGTGATCCTAGGGTTTATCTACCTTGGAGAGGCCTAAAGTGAAGTACGATGCTCCCTCAACCTACCCCTAGTGGCCAAATATTCATTAAAGCAAAGATGTGCAAGAAAATCCTAAGAAACAAGTCCAAGTGCTTATCCAGATGCCAGCGCAACTGTGGTACTAAAGAACGACCGTGCTAGCATACTTGCAAATCAACAGAGTTTCCTTCATGCAAAGAAGAAGTCACCATGGTCGTGCCACTCAGAATGGTTGTGGTGTGTTGACTATAGAACAATCGTGCCGCATTGCACAACCATGTGACTTTCAAAGCAGAACATATGTGGAGCCATGAATGGGTTGTGCAATCTAAGCCACCATGACCGTGCTACCCTAGCCCCACCACGGCCGTGGTGACCATCACAGCCGTGCCACTCCCAGTTCAAAATCAACCAATTCCCTATGATTTTCCCCATTTTTCACCACGGTCATTCTCATCCACCACGACCATTCTCACCCCTTCCCCCCTTGGTCGTAGTGACCACCACGACCATGCTACTCACAAAAACCTAGCTACTTTTGCACTGCATTTCCCATATTGCCCATACTTGACCTATTGCTTCCCTCACACCTATATATACTTTGGGGGCAGTTGGAGCTCAAGGTTGGCCACCCCTAGATACCTTCTACCACCTCTTAGATCCCAATTTTTGCATTCCATCCATTCCAATCTATTTCCACCTCCATTCCACTCTATTTCACCATTTCCACCATCAAAATCCTAGTTTCCTAGTGTTTTAGTCCTATTCCACCATCATTCCATGCCCCTACAACTTGGAGGAGAGAGGAGGACGTCCTAGAACAGCTAAAGTGAAAGATTGCTCCATCTACACCGAGATCCATGGCTTCTTCTACCTTTTTTTCCCTTATTTTTGTATTTTGCATTGCTATGAGTAGCTAGGCCCCTTGGGTGGGCTGTTTGGGGTGAAAAATGTTACTTTGATACCATGTTGAGGGAAATGATATGTAAACATTGTGATTTAATTTGCTAATGATTATGTTCTATTTCTATCTCACTATACATGAATTTATTGTTGGTTTGTGCTTGAAATCACTTAGGAATTTCGGAAAATTGCTTACATGTGTGAATTTTGGGATTTGCTCCTAGGTCTAGTTCTTGGATCCCTAGATAGCTATCCATCCTCCTACATTCTAATCAATTCTCCTAACCATAGTTGAGAGATATAAGTAGATAGTTTAGATGAATTTGGTGTGTTCAACATGGAGCTTTCTCAAGGTTAGAATGAGGGTGATGGGAGGCCTTAAACCTCACTTCCACTCCCATTACTAATCTCAGCCCCTAACCATCCTAAGATCATCTAGCGTATAAACCTAGGCTTGTTTAGACTCTAATTTAATTACACTTAAACCCTAACCCAATTGAGCCTCACAAGGGTAGAAGGGGGTGTTAGGGACTAGTTCCTATATACACAACCTAGCATATCCATGGCCAATTAGTAGTTTAGGATAATTCATTAGACTCTAACTTGTTGTTTGGTTTGATAATCTAAATGAAATCATTATGTTCACATGTCACCCCAACCTAATTGATAAGTGCATCCCCTAAACAGCCCACATCTCTCTTAATTGCTTTAAAACCCTAATTGCCTTCTTGCTTAGATAGTTTTAGCTTAGTTAGCTCTTTTCTTACTTAGTTAGCTTCTTGCCCTGTTATTGCTCTGTTCTTTCTAGCTTAGGTCTTTAATTTCTCTTTTGCTCTGTTTGCTAGCTTAGTGTAATGTAGACCTTTCCTTTCTTGCCTTAGTGTATATTTTTCTTATCTTACCTTGCCTTGTCTTTTCTTTCTTAGTAGAATTAACTGTCTACAGTTCAATTAGGTTTTGTTCTTGCTCATTTTCCTTTACTTGCTTTCTTGCTAAACCCTTAGTTTAATCATCAAATCGACCATCAAACTCTTCAACTATAGACTCCGCCGTAGGAACCTAGCCTAAAAACTAACCTAGCTCTAATGCCCACTTTTCTCCATGTGGATCGACCCTATACTTGTCACCTTACCTATACTATGACATGACCCTGTGTGCTTGTAGGTGTAGTGTTTTTAGTAGAAGTAGGTTGTTTGTGTAGAAATTTGAAAGTTCAATCCACTGTGTGTTTCTATTCGTGGGGTTGCATCTATTCAAACTCCAATTGAGTAGTGTGTAACACCATTGACAGAGATGCAACAAGCTTTCTAGCGTTGTTGTCAGGGAGAAATGGGCTCGCCTAGCTAGTTAGTTTTTCTTTGATGTTTTCCTTACTGCCCTCATCATTGCTATTATTTATTCTTTACATTCTTTGTGCATATTGGTTTTCTAACTTTCCCTCTTTTGTTTGGTTGTGCCTTGTGCATGTGAAAAGCCACTGGTGGGAAGACAAGATGGAAGGCCAAAATGTACCTCACAAGCCACTTAAAGATTACTTCATGCCTAGAAACTATAAATCGCTAATTGCTAGAAAGGCTGATCAAATGTCAGGGGAGCAATACTTCATCCCTATAGGTCTTCTTAGGATCCTACCCATCTTCTATGACTCAGAGAGTGAGAACCCCTACAAGCACTTGGACTCATTCCTTGAAGTATGCTTCACCTTCAAGATGCTGACAGCTAGTGATGACACAATCCAATTGACCTTATCCTCTTTCTCCCTCAAAGATAAACCCAAAGATTAGTATGATTCAAGGAGGGACATCATGAGTTGGGAAAGAATGAATAATGCCTTATTAAGGAAATTATACTCTATAGCAAGGTTAACACAAATGCCATGTGCCATGAAAAGTTTTAGTCAAATGGGCAGTGAGAAATTTCACAATGCATGGGAGAGGTTTAAGAAGATGTTGTGAGAGTGCCCACACCATGAGATCCCTTTGTGGCAGCTAGCTCAATCCTTTTACTCTGGTCTATATCCAAAGAGCCAAACCTCAGTGGATTTCTCTTATGGAGGAGTTTTCATGGCTAGGCCACCTGAGGAGATATGGCCCTTGTATGAGCAGCTGGTAGAAGGTTCAAGAATCCGAGCTTCAAGCATGATGAATGACGATGGCCATACCTTTGATATGACATCTCTGACTCATAATGACTCAAGCCCACAAGTGATGAAGATTCTTGTTGACATGGTGAGTTTCATGTAGAGCCAAGTGACAAATTCTCCTTGCCACTCGGTCAATTCTATTGAGTTTTATGGTGAAGAAAAGAAGACGCCTCACTCCTATAGCTACCACGAACCACAAAGTATAAGATATAGCTCAAGATTTGAGGGAAGAGGTTCTCTCTAGGTTGAAGAGATTTGATGACATATAAATGAATGTGACAAGGATTGAAGAGAGGATAGAGCAACTCTCTTCCACAATTGCTCTCCAAGAAGAAAAATTGCCTTCAAAACCCATCTTGAGTTTCAATGAAGCAAGTGGACCAATGCCTTCTTCACAAGTATATAGTCCACCCACAATGCAAGTACAGCACATATACCACTTCTAAGGTGATCCCAATCCTTATACTCCTCCTTCCCCTCCATCACCACAAATTTCTCAACAATTCACATTCCAATCTCAATTCTCCCCTCCACCTCAATTTCAACACCAAGTGTCACCTCCACCTCCTCCATAGCCACAACTAGCTCCCCCTCTCCACCATGTACAAGGAGGTGTTGTGATGGTTCTAAGGATTGGAAAATATCTTGAGTAGCCCGCAAGTCAAAGAAAGGTTGATAAAGAAAATCAAAGACAACCAAGTGATGATATTGTAATTGAAATTGCCAAATATGATTCTATGACACCGTTTGTTGATTTTGGGATACCATGTGCTCCACCTCACACTCCATTTGCAGATTCCACCATCCCTAGTGTTTTGTCTCATGTTGATGCAAGCAAGGCCAAAGCAAGTGAGCTACCATTCATTGAAGCATCACAAGAGCCACCATAAGTAAGGAGGAGACAAAAGCACAATGTTGACATTTTTGAGCTGTTTCACCAAGTGAAGGTCAATATTCCATTATTGGATGCTATCAAGAAAATCCCATCATATGCCAAGTCTTTGAAGAAATTATGCATTGTGAAGAGAAGGTCAATGGGGAGAATACCAAAGAGAGTGAATTTGACTAAAGAAGTGAGCTCTATCTGTGGGCTCTGATCTCCAAAACCACGATATAAACTTAGTGGAAGCAATTCGATTAACAGCGGAAGATAAAAATCACGGGAAATGAAAAATTTTCGAGATAAGAGCTTGAATCTATAAAAACTTCTTTCATAAAAGGAGATAAACTGTTTACATCTCAGATAATTACTTCTTGAGTAATTATATACATCGTGATATAAAACCTCAAGAATCAAAACCAAAATCTCAGACCAAAAGACTCCAAGGACCTGAGAGTATAGAGAACACATAGGACTGACTATCTAACTATACAACTCAGTAGTCTGAATCTCCACCTGAGATTTACTGCTGCTCCTGATGCTGCTGCTGCTGATATTGGTCACCTGAAGATTGATTCCTTCGCCCTCGACGACCACCTAAAAAGTTGAAATCTACGGGGTGAGACAATTTTAAATAATTGTCCCAGCGAGAGTTATAACTCTTCGCCAGAAGCTTTATTATAGCAACCAAGAATAACATAGGCAATAAAAGCTTTAAGGTAATCAGCAGCAGATTGTTATCAATTAGAACAACAACATTTAAGGAATATGAAGAACATGTATACTAAGTAATGTATCTTCAACCAATGTATCTCGTAGTTCAACCTAAGCAGATATGCTACGTGGTTGATTATGTTTTACAAACATCATTATGCCCTACGGAGATGAGGTATAGCGCTCATACTCCAACCGATCACTATTAAGTCGCATCGGTATCATACATAGGTCATCAAAAGAGCTGGATTCTTATGACCTCATCTTCCTCAGTCAGTAAGAGGATCAACATGCAGGACATCTAGTGTCTCTACTACTATAGCTTACCAGGGTATTCTAGTACTTCGCTATTAGAGTCACAGTGGCATTCTGTACTCTCTTCGCTACCGAAAGATTTCTTATTTATCTCTCATCGATGCGGTATAAAAGATTTCCTCGGGAGATTAGTGTTACATCACCCCAGCATAAAACATAGTGAAGGATTGATAGATTAAGATACATCTACATCAATTCCTACACTAGGATGTAAGGAAATTCACATCCATATTACCCCACATATTCAAAAGTATGTGCTCCAGGAATCCCCTTAGGAAAACATGTTTCACCATCATTTAACTCCTGACAATGATGGATCTATGATCAGGGCTCTACATGGTATGATTATACTTGATTAGTTAGGTACATTTCAGTATTCTTTTATCATCATACATGTTTTCAAACATTAATCATTAGCATAGCAGCTATGAAGGAAGAATACTAAATGTAACAAGCCTAACTCTCATCAATTATCATTTCTCAATATTCTCATCACAAGTCATCTCTTAAAACATGACCTTGATGGTATTCATGGCTCTCACAGCCTATCAATCTCATAAGATGCTATTAACAAGGCATCAGGATATATCACTATTCATAAAGTTAACAACATGCTTTCAATGAATATAGTATCATCATCCATACCTGGATATGATCATCCTCATAAAGGAACCTGCATGGTTAAATCAACTGATAACAGTAAATAACTCATTTAAAGAAGTTGTATCTCCCTACTCATACAAGAGCTAGGTTTCCCTAGTTTTCATCAATTAGGGTTTACTATTCACATTACATGTCATCACCCTAGAATTAGGGTTTACTATTCACCTCATGGTGAAATGATCTCATAACATCCTCATGTATGAGAAACATCATCATTAAAGACCTCAGATAAGATTAAGATTCATCAATTATCATAATTAGGGTTTCCATGATGTCACATAAGTGGATCATACCTAAACTTGCACATTCATGTATATTGAAGGTATTTTACTTGAGTTTTCATTATAATTGGTACTTTCTCTCTCCTCTAACTAGTAAATAGTGATTACACCACTCTAGATTAGGTTGGGTTAAGTCCTCATTGATTAACACAAGTCAACTCATCACTATCATGTGATTAGGGTTTGATTAAAACAAGGTATCACTCAATTGAACCTTTCAGGGGCATTTTAGTAATTTACCCATTGACCATCATCAGGGGTCAATTCATTAGCCACTTAGTCCCTTAACATCTTAGGTTACCATTAGGGTTTAGATTAGATCATCATTGAACCATTTACACCTTCAAGTGATTAAGTATAATCAACCTTGAAGGTCTCCAATTGGTTTAGGGTTTAACCTTAAACCTTCAACCCATTTGATTCTTAAACGACCTTGAACTTGTTTAATCTCAAATTACCTTGAATCCATTTGAACCTTAAATGAGTGTGGGCCCACTTAATCTTAAACGGGTGTGGACCCATTTAAGTCCAAACGAGTGTGGACCCGTTTGAGCCTAAACGAGAGTGAACCCGTTTGAGCTTAAACGGGTGTGAACCCGTTTGGACTCAAACGAGTGTGAACTCATTTGGAATCAAACGAGTGTGAACTCATTTGGGCTTAAACGGGTGTGAACGCGTTTGGTCTAAAACGATTGTGGGTCTACTTGGGTTCAAACCACATGAACATAAAAGGTGACACAAAGTTTATGCTTGAATTGGATTTCTTATGTTGAAGCTTTCAATTGGCCCAAGCCATGTTAACCATTTACAAATTGAGTCAATTAGGATGAGTCTCAAACAACTGGACACCAAATTGACCCTCAATTGAAAGCCAATTAGGGTTAAATCTAACTTAATTAGGGTTTCCAATCGGGTAATCATCAATGTTCAACAATATGATTCAAATCAGAGTTGAACCTATCAATTGACCTCCAATTGGGCCCAAACTTGGCTCAAACGGTCTTGAGGTCGTTTGGATGACCTCCAAACGATCTTGAGACCGTTTTCCCAAAGTTTTACCAAAAACCAATATGATTTGATAAGGGTTGAGCCCTAATTAAATTAAAAATTAGCACTTTTCATCAATTTATCAACATCTTGTAATTAGACCCTCAAACCATCAAATTTCTTTAACCCTAGACATACAAACGATCTTGGGGTGTCTTTAAACGAGTGTGAGATCGTTTGGATGAACCCCCAAACGGGTTGGAACCCATTTGGGTCCTTCAACCCAAAACTCAACAAGATCTATATTGAAATCAGCAACTTTCACCCGATTAGGGTTAGGTTATTGAAGTGTCTTCAACTCTTAATTGGTTAGGAATTAGATTACAATTCTTTGTAGGAATGAAATTCAATACATTATGAACATACCCGCAAAAGATTGTACCTTGGTCAACCCTATGAAATGGTCTTGGGGACGTTTTGATCCAAATGATCTTGCAGGATCGTTTGAGATCAAACGGGTTGAACCCGTTTGACCTTAAACGAATTGCACCCGTTTGGACCAAAAGGGTTCAAGGTCGTTTCATAAAGTGACCTAGGAATCCATGCCCATCATCCTCAACCTCTGTTCAGGTCGGTTCCTCCACCGTTTTGCTTGCAAAAGAGCAAGGAAGAAGGGAGGTAGAAGAAGAACTAATCATAGAAAACAAGAACAAAGATATGCATAACAAAGCTAAGAGTTAGAGTTATAAAACCCGCCTCAAACGTGGTTCCTAGAGCTTCCAAGATTCCAAGCTTCAAGCCTTTAATGATGTCTTGAGCTCCACAGGTCGGACAAGGTCAATACTTAAAGAAAAAGATGGGGATGGTCGGCTAGAATAAGGAACCTAAGTAAGAAAACTAGCAATTCAACCTTGTAATACGATTTCCTCCATGAATCCAAGCTAGAAGGTGGTGTTCTCTTACCTAGAACAGGTTGGTCGTCCCCTTGAGCTCATGAGATTTGCTTTGGCCAGTTGAGAAAGATAAGAAGTGAGGAAGTGAAGGAAAACGTTTGCTTGTTTTGGAAAGAAAGATGCTTATATAGTTTATGCTGATTTTCACCATAAGGACCTCTAAAGCATGTAATTCTCATCCAAGTCCCTCCTTATTTCTAAGTCACGTTCAAGATATCAAAACTTAATCAAGGTCCATCAAAACTCAAGATCTAAGGGTAAAGAAAACCAATATGCACACTAAGGTATATACATGAAAGGTTTCCTTACTCAAACTTAGTGAATTTTATGTACAAAGGTCATTTTTCTTATCTGATTATTCATTGATGTGTCCCTTTCACCATTTCTACTCTAAATGATGACAAGAGTCATAAAAGATGTTCTAGATGGTGTATTTTACAAGTTGCACCCCTCAAATTGGGTAAACTGCATTTTACTCCAAATTATGGTTTTTAAGCATAAGGATTATTCCACAAGCTGCATCTAGATGCCCAAGCTTGGGAAATCCATCATGTCTCATCATATTCACTCATATGATGTCTCATCATCAAAAGAACATCTTAACATGTGCAATTGCAAGTTAACCCCTTAACTGGGTAATTTGCACATAAGCCCCTGCATTACCAAAATAATACTACAACTTTGTTTTAAAAAAAAATTGAAAGTATATGTTCCTGAGGAACTTAATTACATGTCAAAATATAATCGCCAGGGTTTAATTACATATTTAGGCAAAACACCTAGGGTTAGCTCATAACCCAGGTCAGGGATGTTACAAATTATCCACCCCTTACAAGTATTTCGTCCCCGAAATCGACAACACGTATTAGGAGAAAAGAGCAGGGTATTTCCTTCTCATCTCATCCTATAGTTCCCAAGTGGCTTCTTCGACACCACGGTGATTCCAGAGGACTTTCACAAGGCTTATATCTTTCTTCTTTAGCTTTTTAATTCTATTATCAAGGATTGACACTGGCCCTTCCTCGTAAGATATGTCATCATTCAATTCTACCTCCATAGGTTGTAGAACTGACTCAGTGTCGGGGTGACATTTCCTCAGCATAGAAATGTGAAACACAGGGTGTAACCTCTGCAACTCTGGTGGTAACTCTAGTCTATAGGCTACCTTTCCAACCCGTTCAATGATTGGATAAGGTCCCATAAATCTAGGTGCTAACTTTCCTTTCCTTTCAAAGAGAAGGACTCCTTTCCAAGGCGAGACCTTGAGGTACACTCTGTCTCCAACCTGGAACTCTAACGGTCTATGGTTCTTATCAACATACGACTTCTGTCTATCCTGTGCAGTCTTAAGCTGTTGTTGTATAACTTTGATCTTCTCTGTAGTTTGTTGCATAAGATCAGGACCTAACAAATGATGTTCACCAGTCTCATACCAACACAAAGGGGATCTACAGCGTCTACCATACAAGGCTTCATAAGGTGCCATATCAATACTATGCTGATAGCTATTGTTATAGGCAAACTTTATCAAGCTTAGGTGTAGATCCCAACTTCCGGTAAACTGGAGAACACATGCTCTCAATAGGTCTTCCAAGGTCTGTATGGTTCTTTCCGACTGTCCATCAGTCTGTGGATGAAAAGCCGTACTAAACATTAGCTTGGTGCCTAAGGCTCTGTGTAGCTGCTCCCAAAAGCGACTTGAACTGGGGACCTCTGTCAGAAACTATGGTGACAGGAACTCCGTGCAAACGCACTATCTCTTGAACATACAACTGTGATAACCTTTCAGTAGAAAAGGTTGTTTTGACAGGTAAGAAATGCGATGTCTTAGTCAACCTATCAACAACTACCCAAATGGAATCATGTCCTTTGCTTGTCCTGGGTAGGCCAACAACAAAGTCCATGGTCACATGGTCCCACTTCCACTGTGGTATGGGTAAAGGTTGCATTGTTCCTGTAGGCTTTTGGTGTTCAGCTTTAACTTGCTGACACACAAGACACCTCATCACAAACTCTGCAACATCCTTCTTCATTCCAGGCCACCAATACAAATCTTTCAAATTTCGATACATCTTGGTGCTCCCTGGATGCATAGCATACATCGAAGAATGAGCTTCTTCTAGAACTAACTTCCTCAAGTTATCCATATCCGGCACTATCATCCTCGCATGATAACATGCTACATGATCATCTGACTCATAGAAACCATCTCGCTTCTCATTTCCATACTCTGATCTAATATGCTGAACTACAACATCAACCTGTTGTGCCTCCTTAATCTGCTCTCTTAGGGTAGGTTTAATATGCATCTCAGCCAACAACCCGGCCAACAATGACACCTTCAACTGTACATTATCTTGCCTTAAAGAGATAAGCATATCTCTCTTAGAGCATACTAAAGAGTTTAGTTGTTCTCTATCCATGGTTGATGTTGCTGATTTCCTACTCAAGGCATCTGCAACTACATTGGCTTTTCCTGGATGGTAATCAATTGTACAATCGTAGTCCTTGATTAACTCCATCCAGTGACGTTGCCTCATGTTAAGCTCATGCTGAGAGAAGATATACTTAAGATTTTTGTGATCTGTGAAAATCTGGAATGTCTCTCCGTAGAGATAATGTCTCCATATCTTCAGGGCATGAACCACAGCAGCTAACTCCAGATCGTGTGTCGGATAATTCTCTTCGTGTTTCTTAAGTTGTCGAGAAGCAAAAGAAATCACTTGCTTATCCTGCATCAACACGCATCCGAGTCCATCCTTGGAGGCATCACATAAAACTATGTATCCTTTTCCTTACTCAGGTAACACAAGCATAAGTGCACTTGTCAACCTCTCCTTCAGCAACTGGAAAGATTGCTGGCACTTATCACTCCAGACAAAAGGAATATCCTTCCGGGTTAACTTGGTTAAGGGTAAGGCTATAGAACTGAAATTCTTAATAAACCTTCTATAATAACCAGCTAATCCCAAGAAACTTCGAATCTCCGTTGGTGTCTTCGGTTGTTCCCACTGTAGAACAGATTCTACCTTTGTAGGGTCAACATGAATACCCGAGGCAGATATCACATGTCCAAGAAAAGACACTTCCGGCAACCAGAACTCACACTTGCTAAACTTAGCATATAGCTTATGTTTTCTTAGCAGAGTTAGAGCCTGTCGGAGATGATGTTCATGCTGTTGAGCATCCTTACTATAAATCAGAATGTCATCTATGAAGACGACAACACACTGATCAAGGAAAGGTCGAAAAACTATATTCATGAGTTCCATGAATGCAGCCGGTGCATTGGTTAGTCCAAACGACATAACCATGAACTCATAGTGACCATATCGTGTCCTAAAGGCAGACTTGGATATGTCACTATCCTTAATACGGAGTTGATGATATCCAGACCTCAAGTCTATCTTTGAGAAGACTGTTGCACCACACAACTGGTCAAAAAGATCATCAATCCTCGGCAACGGGTACTTATTCTTTATTGTTACTTTATTGAGTTGTCTATAATCAATGCACAACCGCATTGACCCATCTTTCTTTTTAACAAACAAAACCGGAGCACCCCACGGTGAAGTGCTCGGTCAGATAAAACCTTTCTCAAGCAACTCTTGAAGTTGTTTCTTGAGTTCTACCATCTCAGCAGGCGCCATCCTATACGGTGTCTGGGCTATAGATTTTGTATCTGGGATCATATTGATTTCAAAATCAATTTCCCGAGGCGGTGGTATACTTGGAAGTTCTTCATGAAACACGTCCTTGAATTCCCTGACTATAGGAACTTCAGCAGGGTTGGTACCTTCTTTGGTAACATCTACTACATGTGTCAGGAATGCATAACATCCTTGCCTCATCAGCTTGTTAGCAACCATAGCTGATACAAGACAGGTGGGCAGAATCTTTCTCTCTCCTTGAAAGATCCATGTGCTGCTATCATCAGCAAACACAGCCTGTTTGGATTCACAATCCAAGACAACTCGATACCTTTCTAAGGTATCCATCCCGAGGATTATATCAAATCCTTGCATATCAAGTGGTATAAGGTCCACTTGAATGCAATGATCAGATAAGAAGAGGATGCAGGGAGAGCATACCTCCTACAAAACGGCAGACCCACTCAACGGAGTCTCCAAAAACAAGCTATCTACCCTATGACTAATTTTCATATTGCAGTTACGAATCACTCTCCGAGTGACAAAGGAGTGCATAGCACCCAGGTCAATCAGAATAGATACAACACAGGATTTATACATATCAGAATATAAAAGTTCCATCTGACCTACCACTACCCGTGGATTGACCACTGCATCTGGTTGGTTCATAGCATACAACCTCGTTGTCGCCTGGTGTTGAGGTGGTGCTGATGATCCAGCTTGAGACGCTTGTCAACGTCCTCGAGCTTCTCCTTGAAATTGCCTTCTCTGTGATCCCTGTTGACTCTGTCTCGGAGGCTGTGTCACACTGACAGGCCTAGATCGGCAGTCCTTCATCAAATGTCCCACCTTCCCACAGTTGTAACAGCTCTTCTCCAGTTGTTGTGGTCTGGGTGGTCCTGTAACTGACATTGATGCTGAACTATGAGTCTCTTGTAGTGGTAGGCTTCGTCCCCTGCCTCTACTCAGTGTCCACTGTGTCTGAGCACTAGTTTTGGGTGGTGGAGGTGTAGGTGCAGAGAATCTAGGCTTCTTAAAGTCTCTAGATGAAGAACCCTGGAACTGCGGATATCTTTTATGGGTTTGTCTCTTCTCGACTATGGATTTCTCTATCCTTCGGAGTGACTCAACGAAGGTAGCAAGCCTCTCCCGATTCTCTAGAGCAGACACGGGAGTAGTCAAGTCGGCGTTTAAACCCTTCTTGAACCTTCTGACTCTTTCTTCTTCTGTGGCAGCCATGTGCAGACAAAACCGCAATAACTCCATGAACTTAGCTTCATACTCGCTAATGTTCATCATGCCTTGCCTCAATCTCTCAAACTGAGAGATCTTCTCGTCTAGGAAGGTCTTTGGAAAATATCTATTGATAAATTCCCGACAAAAATCTTCCCACGAGATCTCCACTCCAGGCCTCTTCTGCTCTTCCATGGTCCACCAGTGACCAGCACTTCCCTTGAGAAGATAGACAGCATGTCTAACCTTCTCACCTTCGGGGATGTTAAGGATTCTAAAAGCTTTCTCCAACTCAGTTAACCACAGATCACCATCAGCATGGTCAGCTGTTCCAAAATATTTGGTTGCTCCGACACGACGAAGTCGCTCGAACGTCTTACCGATACCTTGTCCTTCAGGCTGGGCAGGTGCCCTAGGTGCAGGCATGGGCATCCTGTCGGTGATGTGTGTCATAGAAGTCATAAGCTGCCCGAACATAGTTTGAACAGCTAGGTTTCCCATGTCAGCTGGGTCAAACTGAGGTGGCTCTCTGGGTGGCTCAAGTACAGGTTGTTCTATCTCTGGGTTCCTTGCACCTCCTTGGGGTGCAACAACACTACTTTCTACCACATACTCCTCGTGTTACTTTCTGCCACATATCTCCGGGTTCCTTGCACCTCAAGGATAGACTCGACATCCTAAGTCCTATGTCTCTGTAGACTTAGCGAACCTAGAGCTCTGATACCACTAATTGTGGGCTCTGATCTCCAAAACCACGATATAAACTTAGCGGAAGCGATTCGATTAACATCGGAAGACAAAAATCACAGGAAATTAAAACTTTTCGAGATAAGAGCTTGAATCTATAAAAACTTATTTCATAAAAGGAGATAAACTGTTTACATCTCAGATAATTACTTCTTGAGTAATTATATACAACGTGATACAAAACCTCAAGAATGCAAAACCAAAATCTCAGACCAAAAGACTCCAAGGACCTGAGAGTACAGAGAACACATAGGACTAACTATCTAACTATACAACTCAGCAATCTGAATCTCCGCCTGAGATTTACTGCTGCTCCTGATGCTGCTGCTGCTGATATTGGTCACCTGAAGATTGATTCCTTCGCCCTCGACGACAACCTAAAAAGTTGAAATCTACGGGGTGAGACAATTTTAAATAATTGTCCCAGCGAGAGTTATAACTCTTCGCCAGAAGCTTTATTATAGCAACCAAGAATAACATAGGCAATAAAAGCTTTAAGGTAATCAACAGCAGATTGTTATCAATTAGAACAACAACATTTAAGGAATATGAAGAACATGTATACTAAGTAATGTATCTTCAACCAGTGTATCTCGTAGTTCAACCTAAGTAGATATGCTACGCGGTTGATTATGTTTTACAAACATCATTATGCCCTGCGAAGATGAGGTATACCGCTCATACTCCAACCGATCACTATTAAGTCGCATCGGTATCATACATAGGTCATCAAAAGAGCCGGATTCTTATGACCTCATCTTCCTCAGTCGGTAAGAGGATCAACATGCAGGACATCTAGTGTCTCTACTACTATAGCTTACCAGGGTATTCTAGTACTTCGCTATTAGACTCACAGTGGCATTCTGTACTCTCTTCGCTACCGAAATATTTCTTGTTTATCTCTCATCGATGCGGTATAAAAGATTTCCTCGGGAGATTAGTGTTACATCACCCGGCATAAAACATAGTGAAGGATTGATAGATTAAGATACATCTACATCAATTCCTACACTAGGACGTAAGGAAATTCACATCCATATTACCCCACATATTCAAAAGTATGTGCTCCAGGAATCCCCTTAGGAAAATGTATTTCACCATCATTTAACTCCTGACAATGATGGATCTATGATCAGGCCTCTACATGGTATGATTATACTTGATTAGTTAGGTACATTTCAGTATTCTTTTATCATCATACATGTTTTCAAACATTAATCATTAGCATAGCAGCTATGAAGGAAGAATACTAAATGTAACAAGCCTAACTCTCATCAATTATCATTTCTCAATATTCTCATCACAAGTCATCTCTTAAAACATGACCTTGATGGTATTCATGGCTCTCACAGCCTATCAATCTCATAAGATGCCATTAACAAGGCATCAGGATATATCACTATTCATAAAGTTAACAGCATGCTTTCAATGAATATAGTATCATCATCCATACCTGGATATGATCATCCTCACAAAGGAACATGCATGGTTAAATCAACTGATAACAGTAAATAACTCATTTAAAGAAGTTGTATCTCCCTACTCATACAAGAGCTAGGTTTCCCTGGTTTTCATCAATTAGGGTTTACTATTCACATTACATGTCATCACCCTAGAATTAGGGTTTACTATTCACCTCATGGTGAAATGATCTCATAAAATCCTCATGTATGAGAAACATCATCATTAAAGACCTCAGATAAGATTAAGATTCATCAATTATCATAATTAAGGTTTCCATGATCTCACATAAGTGGATCATACCTAAACTTGCACATTCATGTATATTGAAGGTATTTTACTTGAGTTTTCATTATAATTGGTACTTTCTCTCTCCTCTAACTAGTAAATAGTGATTACACCACTCTAGATTAGGTTGGGTTAAGTCCTCATTGATTAACACAAGTCAACTCATCACTATCATGTGATTAGGGTTTGATTAAAACAAGGTATCACTCAACTGAACCTTTCAGGGACATTTTGGTAATTTACCCATTGACCATCATCAGGGGTCAATTCATTAGCCACTTAGTCCCTTAACATCTTAGGTTACCATTAGGGTTTAGATTAGATCATCATTGAACCATTTACACCTTCAAGTGATTAAGTATAATCAACCTTGAAGGTCTCCAATTGGTTTAGGGTTTAACCTTCAACCTTCAACCCATTTGATTCTTAAACGACCTTGAACTTGTTTAATATCAAATGACCTTGAATCCATTTGAACCTTAAACGAGTGTGGGACCACTTAATCTTAAACGGGTGTGGACCCATTTAAGTCCAAACGAGTGTGGACCCGTTTGAGCCTAAACGAGTGTGAACCCGTTTGAGCTTAAACGGGTGTGAACCCATTTGGACTCAAACGAGTGTGAACTCATTTGGACTCAAACGAGTGTGGACTCATTTGGACTCAAATGAGTGTGAACTCGTTTGGGGTTAAACAGGTGTGAACTTGTTTGGTCTAAAACGATTGTGGGTCTACTTGGGTTCAAACCGCATGAACATAAAAGGTGACACAAAGTTTATGCTTGAATAGGATTTCTTATGTTGAAGCTTTCAATTGGCCCAATCCATGTTAACCATTTACAAATTGAGTCAATTAGGATGAGCCTCAATCAACTGGACACCAAATTGACCCTCAATTGAAAGCCAATTAGGGTTAAATCTAACTTAATTAGGGTTTCCAATCGGCTAATCATCAATGTTGAACAATATGATTCAAATCAGAGTTGAACCTATCAATTGACCTACAATTGGGCCCAAACTTGGCTCAAACGGTCTTGAGGTCGTTTGGATGACCTCCAAACGATCTTAAGACCGTTTGCCCAAAGTTTGTCCAAAAACCAAAATGATTTGATAAGGGTTGAGCCCTAATTAAATTAAAAATTAGCACTTTTCATCAATTTATCAACATCTTGTAATTGGACCCTCAAACCGTCAAATTTCTTTAACTCTAGAAATCCAAACGATCTTGGGGTGTCACTAAACGAGTGTGAGATCGTTTGGATGAACCCCCAAATTGGTTGGAACCCGTTTGGGTCCTTCAACCCAAAACTCAACAAGATCTATATTGAAATCAGCAACTTTCACCCGATTAGGGTTAGGTTATTGAAGTGTCTTCAACTCTTAATTGGTTAGGAATTACATTACAATTCTTTGTAGGAATGAAATTCAATACATTATGAACAGACCCTCAAATGGTTGTACCTTGGTCAACCCTATGAAATGGTCTTGGGGTCGTTTTGATCCAAACGATCTTGCAGGATCGTTTGAGATCAAACGGGTTGAACCCGTTTGACCTCAAACGAGTTGCACCCGTTTGGACCAAAAGGGTTCAAGGTCATTTCATAAAGTGACCTAGGAATCCACGCCCATCATCCTCAACCTCTGTTCAGGTCAGTTCCTCCACCGTTTTGCTTGCAAAAGAGCAAGGAAGAAGGGAGGTAGAAGAAGAACTAATCATAGAAAACAAGAACAAAGATATGCATAACAAAGCTAAGAGTTAGAGTTATAAAAACCCACCTAAAACGTGGTTCCTAGAGCTTCCAAGCTTCCAAGCTTCAAGCCTTTAATGGCGTCTTGAGCTCCACAGGTCGGCCAAGGTCAATACTTCAAGAAAAAGATGGGGATGGTCGGCTAGAACAAGGAACCTAAGTAAGAAAACTAGCAATTCAACCTTGTAATACGATTTCCTCCATGAATCCAAGCTAGAAGGTGGTGTTCTCTTACCTAGAACAGGCTGGTCGTCCCCTTGAGCTCCTGAGCTTTTCTTTGGCCGGTTGAGAAAGAGAAGAAGTGAGGAAGTGAAGGAAAACATTTGCTTGGTTTGGAAAGAAAGGTGCTTATATAGTTTAGGCTGATTTTCACCATAAGGACCTCTAAAGCATGTAATTCTCATCCAGTCCCTCCTTATTTCTAAGGCACGTTGAAGCTATCAAAACTTAATCAAGGTCCATCAAAACTCAAGATATAATGGTAAAGAAAACCAATATGCACACTAAGGTATATACATGAAAGGTTTCCTTACTCAAACTTAGTGAATTTTATGTACAAAGGTCATTTTTCTTATCTGATTATTCATTGATGTGTCCCTTTCACCATTTCTACTCTAAATGATGACAAGAGTCATAAAAGATGTTCTAGATGGTGTATTTTACAAGTTTCACCCCTCAAATTGGGTAAACTGCATTTTACTCCAAATTATGGTTTTTAAGCATAAGGATTATTCCACAAGCTGCATCTAGATGCCCAATCTTGGGAAATCCATCATGTCTCATCATATTCACTCATATGATGTCTCATCATCAAAAGAACATCTTAACATGTGTAATTTCAAGTTAACCCCTTAACTGGGTAATTTGCACATAAGCCCCTGCATTACCAAAATAATACTACAACTTTGTTTAAAAAAAATTGAAAGTATATGTTCCTGAGGAACTTAATTACATGTCAAAATATAATCACCAGGGTTTAATTACATATTTAGGAAAAACACCTAGGGTTAGCTCATAACCCAGGTCAGGGATGTTACACTATCATCCAACACTCACTTCGCGTGAAGAGGAAAGATCCAGGAGTCTCACTCATACCTAGCTACATAGGGGGAGATCGCATAGACAGATCCTTACTTGATTTGGGGTCTAGTGTGAATTTAATGTCGTACAATGTCTATGTGGATCTGAGATTGGGCAAGTTGAAGCCAGCACATTACACTCTCTAAATTGCAGACCATTCCATAAAAGTGCCTAGAGGAAGAGTGGATGATGTTTTGGTAATGTTAGACAAAGAAAAGGGCTCAATGTTCTTGGCATATTTCATTATTCTTGATATGGAGCTGGAGGATAGGAAGATTCCTATGATCTTGGGAACACCGTTCTTATCTACAACTGGCGCCGAGATACATGTTTGTAGTGGAATGATAAAAATTTCATTCATGGACATGAAGATCAAGATCAACATGTACAAGACCCCAACCCGGCGAGCCCGAGATGAGGATATTGGACATGGTCACTTGAAGAGTCCAAATGGTCATTTGAGAGAAGAAGGTCAAGATGAAAGAATTGATGATGATTTTTGTGATCAAAGGGATAAGGAGCATCATTTAAATGCAAATAAGAGATGCATTTATTGCAAGAATGGGCACATAAGGATGCCAAATGGATGAATGAGTAAAGAATCACCAAGAAGCCTAGCTGAAGGCATGAAAGTCAGTGCTTGTGGGAGGCAACCCACCTAGGTTTGGGAATTTTCACCCAACCTTTCATTTTTTATACCTCTTTTTTTGCTTCTGCACTTTCCAAGAAAACACACACACACACACACTAGTTTTTAATAGTTTTTGTTCAGTTTTAAGATGTGCATGTGAAAATAGGGTGAAATGAAGAAAATTAGATGAAATTTTGACAAAGTATCAATATAAAAATAACTTTGGATCAAGGATTTGTTGTTTGGATGAGATTCAAGTGTGGAACAACTGCCATAGTACTCATCACGGCTGTGGTGACATAGAATCGCCATGGTGGTGCATTGATAATCAATAGGGGAATCGAGAAAAATCAAAGAAGTTGAGAACTGAAGAACAAACCTAGCACGGCCGTGCAACGTAGCATGACCGTGTAGCCACTCACCTAGAATAGCCATGTGAAGCATAAAGGCCAAGTGAAGAGTAAAGGTAGAACGACTGTGCAAGGTAGCACAACCATGTTATGAACCTCCCCACACGGCCATGCCGCATCCCGATACAACACTTAAGTTAGCCATTCTACAACATTTCTAAAACACTTCTATTCATTTCTCTGCAAACACCATGAAAGGTCTCCACGAACGACTGTGCATCACCCCACAACCACTCTACCACCCTCGAATCACCACCTAATCACCCCCAATCTATATCCAATCAACCCCTCATCATTTACACTACCTTAATCTCCATATTTCATCCATTTTCATCCGCAAATCCCCCCATTTCTTGCCAATCCTCCCCAAAAGCCCCGTTCTTTGGAGAAAACCTAAAATCTGATTTTTCTCCACTGATTTCGATTGAAAATGAAACAAATGGCTAAGAAGGCTGTGGCTAAGACCAAGGATGTGATCTCCTATGGACGCCAACCCAAGAATACGTCATTTTTAGCTCCATCGGCACCTCTAGCCCTTCCAACACCATTGACAACCTTTGGTTCACAAGGAGAATCACCCCATATAGTGGCGACGATTGATCCTATGATGGAGGAGTCCTCTAGACTACCTAGCAGAGGTAGGGTAGTGGCAAGGCCATTACTTTTGGAAGCTCACCATTGGTTTCAGTATCCCAGCCTTCAATTTTGCCGGCTTGAGCATCGACTTCGACTCATCCTTCGACATCTGCAACACCACAACTGAGAGCACGATGACAATTATAGTTAGACGGTGAGGATGAGGTGATGTAGGACCACCACAGCTTGAGGCACCATAATAACTTGATGTGGAGCCTGAGACTTCTAGCGGGTGGGCAAAGAAGCCCAAGCACCCAAAGTGCCTAACGCGTAGGGTGATAGCCACCTGCTACACATGTTGGGAGATGTTGAACACCCTAGGTTTTCTCAAGTACTATGAGGGCATAATGAAATAGGTTGGTTTGTATGAAATTTTGACGACAGAGGAAACCTACTTTGATCTCACACAATAGTTCTTTGCAACATTGGAGAAGGTCTCCCATGATGGTGAAGATTCCATTAAGGTCAAGTTTGGAGGCCAATGTCATGTCATCTCTTCAACCATGTTGAACAACTTCTTTGCTCCAATTGAAGAGATGGAATCTCACTTTGACATTGGCCATACAGACAAGAGTGCCAATGCTTGCTTTACTGCCATGGGGAAGGCATTCACCACCCATAGTGACTTTGTAGAGAGGAATTCGAAGACTAGTTTTCTTCATAACCCATTCCTACGCTATGTTCAGAAAGTCCTAGCAAATACCATTTTTGGCAGATATGAGAATCAGGGGAGCTGCACATTGAAAGACATGTGTGTTTTAGACTGGTTTATAAAGGGAAAACATGTAAACTTGGGAGATTTGATGATTGACCACTTTAGGACAATCACATCCTAGAGCAAGAATATGTTCATTCTAGGAGGGATTGTGACATCCATAGTTTTTGCCCTTAGTCATGATGTTTCTCGATATACCAGGGCTGGGGGGGAAGTTGGTGGACCTGTATTGTTTTGTACATTCTTCTATGATTTCTTCTGTTGATCTGAAAATCATATATCAGGTCAACCCACCTTACCCAGGCATCTCACTTGAGCTCCCATACCATGATGCACCACTATTGATGGAGTGGGGCCCTACTCCATATTTCTTGGAAAAAGTGAGAAGATGGGAGGAAGAGAACCCTAGGAACACATTTGTGCACCCAGAGATCATCCCAGAGGGGTTAGGCGAGATATAGGTAGCTACAGAGAGGAAGAGGAATGTCGAGGAGTGAGAAATGTGTCAAGTTAGGAGATAAAATGCAAAGACAACTCAGCAGCTACAACAACCCACAATGTATGCACATGACATGTCTACCATACATGCGCAGCTAGAGGGCATCCATAACATAGAGGACCGCATATTGAGAACCCAAGAGGGCATTTTGAGGGCACAAGAGGGTTTCAAGTGCACCCAGGATGCTATGTGGTTAGACCATTAGCAAATGCATTATCAGGTCAACCACTTGTATCAATTCCAGCACACCTAGTCCCAAAGGAACCCCTAGTGGGGGGAAGATTGGTGGAGTTCACTGTCAGCATTTCAGGACAACTACCCGCCTCCACAGTCAGACTTTTGGGGTTCATATTACCAACATCCTCCACCAAAGGGAGGAGCACTGCCACTGTAGTGATCTTCTGCCATATCATTCCTAGACTTTAGTGTCATGTTGAGGACATCATGATTCAAAAGTTTGGGGTGGTAGGGCGGTATGCCCTTCTCTCTTTTTCACTAATTTTGAGTTTAACCTTCCATTTATTTTTGTTTTATTTGCTTTTGCTTCTTTAGTTTAGAATTTACATGCTTTGCATACCTGCATGTCATGTAGTTTACTTTGTTGTCATTTTTGGGTAATTTTCAAAAATATTTCTCTTTTTTTCCATGCATTGCATATCATGTAGATTTTTGTAATTTTTGCATTCTTTATCTAGGATTTACTTGTTTACTACTTTTTGTTCAATAATGTAGGCTTAGATGTGATTAAAGGCAACTTGGCACCATTTTGGCCAATTTTGCCCAAATTTGAGATTTCTTGCCTAAAAGTGTGATTTGACCCAATCTCTACTCTTTGGATTAAAAATGATGACCAAATGCAAGTGAATTGTCATTGTTTATTACTAAATCATATCAATTCTTGACTTTTTACATGCGCATCAGCTATCTTGTGTTTATGAATGTTTTCGTTGAATTGTGACTTGAACAAGCTATGAGTGTTTAGTGCCTATGAAATCACTTGATAGAAGTATTAATTTCATGTTGTTCATTCATGTGGTGTATCAAGTACCTAAAATGACAACAAACAAAATGTGGTCAACGTGTTTCCATACTGGTACGTGGGCTCATCCAATAATCACATATACATATATTCAACAATTGTTTAACAACACATATGAACAAGTATTTACTTTCATATTCTAACCCATACTTGGTATACTATCTCAGGTGTTCCATCCTTGGACTTATGTGTATTACCCTTTGATCAAGTCTAACCTAGGGTTCATAATATCATTATTTACCTTTCAAGGGATACTCATAGGGGCTTTATAATTTGCATGAAATTAATAAACCACCAAGAAGTTATCATGTGTTCAATCTCTTCAAGAAACCTCAGCAAACTCAGAAATCGATACATGTATCCATAAGTGTAACCACATACTTTGCCAATATAGAATATTTCAAGTGTACTTTAAGCATTCATCCACACATCTAACTAATCAACATTATCTGAAATATGCATACTACATGTGTGTCACCATGTATTCACATTATATTGATCAGATCTAGGTTTGATCCTAAACTAGGGTTTAGGGTTGTCTCATGTTTCATCTAGGGATAAGGGTCACAAACCCTAATTCCATCATATCATGATTTCTAAGATTACAAACTCTATTTATGCATACTAGGTGAAACTCTAATCATCATCTTGAGTATATTAGATTATTAATGATAACTAGATCATATTATTTGCATTAAGATTATAGCAAGATATCCACATTGGTTTCAAAGCCCTCAATATACATGTATATGACTATTAATATAGAAACACCAATTATTCATCATCATTGTCAAAGGATTCCTCATTATATATGACTAGATCAGGTATTATCTCAAAATAAATAAATTTACCTATTTAAGCATCATATTAGTGGAATCTAGGTCTTCCTTTAATTAGTCACATCAAAACATTTATTAGATATATTTTGAAATTAGAATCAGAATTAGGTGTTCAAACCATTTTATTCAGAATCTACACATTTATCTGAGAAAAATCATATATAGGTTCATTACCATCGGGTTACAGTCTATTTACTCTATTTATTTCAACTTAATACTAATCTGACCAACCATGCTATGCCACATATGAAAAACACACCCTTTTCCCTCATCAACCACAACCCATCTTGAGCCAATGGACTCATGCCTTCTTAGCACCTCACGCCTGCATGGTAGGGTGGAAAAAAAGCATAAAGGATAGAAATAACCCTTACCTCACAACACCATGGTAGATGAGTCTTTTCACTCCTCATTGTCCCCTTCCTCCTTCCCGTGAGCATGCTTCTGGCTAGCCATGGATGTAGTCAACCCAATGGTTAACTCTCTACTCCTGACTGCCAAAATGAACCTAAACCTCCTGTGTGCTCTGCTGTGGTTCTCTAGACTCACCAACGCTCTCACGGCGTCCTGTGGTGGCCAGATGTCACTCCGCGATGAGGAGCTTCAAACAACAAGAACTGGATCTTAGAGTCCCTCATGGTACAATCTCAGGCTCTCTTGAAGGTCTAGGACCCTCCTTGAAGTCCTCACAAATCCCTGGGCCAAAGGAATTTGATCGGATCTGCTCTAAGGCTTCAATGTCGGGCTACCATCGCCGGAGGAGAGGGTAGATTCTAGCAGCAGATGGGATGAAGTTAATGGACATGTTAAGATACCAGAGCCTCGACAGAGTTGTTGATGGCCTTATATAGGCAGAGTGGTTAGGGTAGGTGTGGTAGTGAAACCTCCCAAGATTCCTGGATATTAAGGAGTTTGGGCATTATTAGATATCTTAACAATAAGACCAACTCAATGTTTGGTTGAGTTCATACTGTTAAATTGATTCCAATAATAATATTTCCTGGTGATTTCAATAGTCAGAGAGGGAGAGGGGTCCTATGGATGCCTAGGGCTCTGTGTGCATAGAACTCAGGAGGTGTCCGGGTGAGGGTGATGCATTCTCTCATCCCAATTATACCCAGATCTGAAAGTCCCAGCTCGACTAGACTCCCCCCTTTATGTTTCTTTCTTCTTTTTCTATATTATTTTAAATTAAAGTCCTCTTTATATAAGTATTTCTATAGTACACGTTCTTGTCCCTAATTATCTCAAACATTGTGATATCATTCTCTTAATTCTTTTCTATCAATACACAACCAATAATTCATAAAACCATCTATTTGTTATCCAAAACTTGGATTCCAAGTAAATTATTGATAATTACTTGATAATTTACTTATATCACTAGATAACTTCATATATCCTATATTTTCATCTATAATCCCATATTTTGATTATCCATCACCTCAAATTGTCAAGATCATTTATCATATGCACAAAATATTGAAATCCTTCCATATGTAAACCCCGGGTTAATCATTTTGGGCTTGTATTGGGTTCTATGGCTCAATACCTATTCTTGTATATTCCCATGGAATATGTAGGGTTAATAACCTTACTGGTTACAAATTTAAGACTTTGATCATCATAAGACCTCATATTGTCCTATATTAATACATATGCCCAAAATCACATTATTTACTTCAATTGAACATTTAATACTAGTCTAGGGTTTGGAATCATCAACCAAGGTCCCTCAATTATCTTCCTTGTTATTTGTATCCTAACTTCATTTAAGCTTGACGTTTCCAAATTTTTAGAATGTAACATTCACCCCTCCTTGAAAGGAATTTTGTCCCCAAAATTCAAACACAATTAGGGTATGGTGAATGATACCTCATATTTTCCTCAAACCTTAGGGCTAGAAACCATTCTTAGATGATTTAGCTAGGTTATCTTAATAACCATTATTGGTGCAAAATTTTTCTCATATCATTAAGGTTGGAACCCTAATTCCAACTTAGGATATACTCACAACCTCATTCATTACATGACATTATCACTTGGTAGTTTTGACCTCACTTGGTGATTACATTTTTAGCTATGTTCCCAACTATTAGCCATCCCTCCTCGTATAAGGGTGAGGTAGTACCTCCAAACCCTAATTATGCCATAAATTTTCACTTACAATGTTCATTATTAGATTTCAATTACTTATATCACATGTGGCTACCCAATCTCTGACACCCATAGTAAGATGAAATAAGCATTTGACTGTAGTCCAAACACAAAGTTCATTCTATTCCATGAGCAGATATGGTATATCCTCACACTATCTTTCCACTTCACATTTTAAGTTGAATCATTCTCAACGTGACTCTAGACATACGTTCTTGTAACTCATAAAGTCAAATATATTTTTACATATACATCGCATGTATTATGAGCCTTAGCCACTTCCTTGAGGTCTCTAGGGGTACAAGTACCTTTTGGGAGTGATCTCATCCTTATGCAGATAGGGAGGGCCTCTCACAGTCACCCATTAGGCTCCATGATCATCATGAAAGTAGCAAATCTCCTGAGTCATGGACCTTGGACAAACCTAGTTGTTACCTCCTGACCAGATGGTCTAGTACATTCAGGGCACGATCAACTCCTAACCCCACTGGTCCTATGTACCTTTAATACACCCTACTTGACCTTAGGATTGACCTAAGACCCTACTCTTTCCAAGGGTTTCCTTGAGATGTCACATCTTTCAAACTTTTAAGCACATTATCCTCTCATATAATTCTTTTAACCAAAATTTCTTTCATCTCTCTCTCTCTTGAGTACACACTATCCATTTTATTCCCTTCATTGGGCTGGAGTCCCCTTCCCTATCTAGGGATAGGTGCCCTGTCATCCTTCCCTACCTGGGGCTTGACCTCTCTGTGATCTTCCCTATCTGGGGTTTGATCATAAACATCTGCACAGTGGACTTGGACCGCCTTCCATACCTGGGGCTTGGCCACTTCATGACCTTCCCTACCTAGGGCTTGGTCATCCACACTATAAACTCAAGACACCTTCCCTTTCTGGGGCTTGGTGCCATACTGGTCTTCCCAATCTAGGGTTTGACCACTTGTGTCCCTCACAGATGGCATACTTGGGTCCAAAGAATGTAGGTGCATTCATCTTTATATCCTTAATTCTCCACCCTTTAGGTGACAGTTAAGGTTACCTTACCTATCAAGGAAGGGTCCTAACCTAGAGTGCCTTCTTGGTTCATAGTAAGAAGTTAGGCTCTCTAGCGACAACCTAACCCTAAGGTCTAAGGTCTTGCCTCCCCCATAGGTCCTTTTCCCACTCTTGTGTTGATCCACCCCAGGTTGGTACACTAGCCATAAATGTTTCATTTATATTTAAAACCCTTTATGTGCATCATGCATGCATTAGTCCATGTACTTGCATGCATGTGAAACTAGGGCATGTAAACTAAATTACTCCAACTATTTGGGTTTTCCACCTTCCATCAACCCTAATTAAGGTTTAGTTGGTTGGGTTATTATTTAACCCATACTAATCCAATTACCCATGATTAGGGTTAAGGACTACACCTGATATTTTAAGGTTTTAGATGTCCCTTGACTCACTAGGGTTTCATACCCTAATGAGTTAAACCAAACCCAATACTTCATCCATGAATGGGATTACCCATACTTATATCTTTCTAGTGTTTATCCTCAATAGAGGGACCTACACTATAGGTTGCATCTTTTCACATTTACTTCTCTAATTAACAATACCTTTTTTTATTGTTGGTGGAGGATGCCTTAATCCTACTTCTCATAACCCTAACTTGAGATGAGGAGGGAAGTGCATTTTTTATAAGGATTATTGAGCAAAGAGATGAGAAATGGACGAAATTTGAGATGAGAAACCTAGATGATATACATTACACAATAATAAATTTTCCCTTATATTTCTAAAGATGATTTCAAATTATAAACTATCAAGTATTAATTGCTAAATCTGGGCTCTGATACCAAATGTCATGACCCACACTTTTGAGTGTCCAAAGGACCTTAAAGTCAAGTATCATTACTCTAATTTCCAAGATTAGATTTAACTAATAATACAGAATAGTAAATAGTTTCCATGAATTCGAACAAATATTTACATGATTGCATAATGAGCTCCTTTAAGGAGTTACATAAATATTTAGAAGGAAATTACTTATACATATGAGAAGAAATACCACTACATCTAATCCTCCTTAGTTGACTTTAGTGTCTTCAATATCTTTCATCTGTAACGTCATGTCCACGAGTCAATTATATCAAGTACCTAAAACACTGACAAACAAGACACGGTCAGCATGTTTCCATACCGGTACGTGGGCTCTTCCAATAATCACATATACATATATTCAACAATTGTTTAACAACACATATGAACTAGTATTTGCTTTCATATTCTAACCCATACTTGGTATACTATCTCACGTATAACCACTATCCATCCTTGGACTTATGTGTATTACCCTTTGATCAGTCTAACCTAGGGTTCAAAGTATCATTATTTAACTTTCAAGGGACACTCATAGGGGCATTATAATTTTCATGAAATAAATAAACAACCATGCAGTTATCATGCATTCAATCTCTTTGAGAAACCTTGGAAGACTTGAAAATCGGTACATGTATCCATAAGCGTAACCACGTACCTTTTCCAATGCAAAATATTTCAAATGTACTTTAAGCATACATCCACACATCCATGCAATCAACATAATCGATCAAGATTATCTGAAATATGCATACTACATGTGTGTCACCATGTATTCACATTATATTGATCAGATCTAGGTTCAATCCTAAACTAGGGTTTAGGGTTGTCTCATGTTTGGTCTAGGGATAAGGGTCACAAACCCTAATTTCATCATATCATGATTTCTAATATTCAAACTCTAGTTATGCATACTAGGTGAAAGTCTAATCATCATCTCGAGCATATTATATTATTAGTGATACCTAGATCATATTATTTTCATTAAGATCATAGAAAGATATCCACATTGGTTTCAAAACCTAAATATTCATGTATATGACTGTTAATCTAGAAACATCAATACTCATCATCATCAAGGGATTCCTCATTATATATGACAAGATCAGGTATTATCTCAAAAGAAATGAATTTACCTGTTTAAGCGTCATATTAGTGGAATCTAGGTCTTCCTTTAAATTAGTCACATCAAAACATGTATTAGGTATACTTTTGAAATTAGAATCAGAATCATGAGTTCAAACCATTTTATTTAGAATCTACGCATTGTTCTGAGCAAAATCATATGTAAGTTCATTACCATCGGGGTTACAACCAATTTACTCTATTTATTTCAATTTAATACTAATTTGACCAACCATGTTATGCCACATATGAAAAACACACCCTTTTCCCTCGTCAACCGTGGGCCAGCCTGAGCCAATGGGCTCATGCCTTCTTGGCACCTCACACCTACATGGTAGGGTGAAACAAAAGTCATAAAGAATAGAAATAACCCTTACCTAATAGCACCTGACTCAGGGTAGATGAGTCTTTTCACTCCTCATCATCCCCTTCCTCCTTCCCGCAAGCTTGCTTCTGGCTAGTCATGGATGTAGTCAACCTAATGGTTGACTCTCTACTCCTGACTGTAAAAAATGAACCTAAATCTCCTACCCACTCTTTCGTGGTTCTCCAGACTCACCGACGCTCTCACGACGTCCTATGGTGGCCAAATGTCACTCCACGATGAGGAGCTTCAAGCTCCAAGAACCAGATCTCAGGGTCCCTCTTGGTACAATCCCATACTCTAATTGAAGGTTGAGGACCCTACTTGAAGTCCTCGTGAATCCATTGGCCAAGGAATTTGGTTGGAGCTTCTCTAAGGCTTTAAGGTTGGGCTACCATTGTTGGAGGAGAGGGTAGGTTCTAGTAGTAGATGGGACGAAGCCAATGGGCATGTTAAGATACCAGAGCCTCGACAAAGCTGTTAATGGCCTTATATAGGTAGAGTGCTTAGGGTAGGTGTGGTAGAGAAACCACCCAGTATTCCTAGAATTTAAGGAGTTTGGGCATTATCAGATCTCTTAACTATAAAACCAACTTAATGGCTGGTTGACTTTGTATTGTTAACCTGATTCCAATAATAATACTTCCTGCTGATTTTGGGAGTCAGAGTGGGAGAGGGGTCCTATGGATGCCTGAGGCTCTATGTGCATGGAACTCAAGAGGTTTCTGGGCAAGGGTGATGCATTCTCTCATCCCAATTCTACTTGGATCCAAAAGTCCCCGCCCAACTGGACTCCCCCCTTTACATTTCTTTCTTCTTTTTTCTATATGATTTCAAGTAAAAGTCTACTTTATAAAATTATTTTTGTAGTACACATCCTTGTCCTAAATTATTTCAAATTTTGTGATATCGTTCTCTTAATTCTTTTCTATCAATACACAACAGATAATTCATAAAACCATCTATTTGTTATCCAAAACTTGGATTCCAAGTAAATTATTGATAATTACTTGATAATTTATTTAGATCATCAGATAACTTAATATATCCTATATTTTCATCTATAATCCCATATTTGGATTATCTATCACCTCAATTTGTCATGATCATTTTCATATGCATGAAATATTGAAATCCTTATTTTGTATCCCAAGGACTCATATGTAAATCCCGGGTTAACCATTTTGAGCTTGTATTGGGTTATAGGACCCAAGACCCATTCTTGTATATTCCCATGCAATCCATAGGGTTAATAACCTTACTAGTTACGAATTTAAGACTTTGATCATCATAAGAACTCATATTGTCCTATATTAATACATATGCCCAAAATCAAAATGTGTACTTCAATTGAACATTTGATACTAGTCTAGGGTTTGGAATCATCAACCAAGGTCCCTCAATTATCTTCCTTATTATTTGTATCCTAACTTCATTTAGGCTTGAAGTTTCCAAATTTTGAGGATGTAACAAAGATAATCTCCAAGTCCCAAACAACTTTAATAAGAGGCAGGAGTATATCAGATAACACTTTGCTAGTTGTGAAATTCATGCTTGATTTTGGAGTGAAAAGAAGCATGAAGAAAGCCTGTGTCAAATTTGATCTGACCAAATCATACAAAAATGTAAGGTGGGAGTCTCTTTGGTCTATCCTTGAGTCTATGGAGTTCTTGTAAAGCTGGAGTCGTAATGGAATGTATCACCACCACTTCTTTTTTTGTATTGGTCAATGGTATCCGCGATGGGTTATTCAAGGCCAGTAACCTCTTGAGAAAAGGGGACCCTCTGTCCCCTTTGTTATTTTCCATTGCGATGGAAGGCCTCTCCAATTTGGTGGATAAGGAGGAAATTGAGAAGAGGACCATGTCTTTCAAGTAGGGTGGAGTTAAGGTCATGCCACATATGATATTTGCGTATGACATTCTATTCTTTTTGGAAGGCAATGTGAAGACTTTGAATATGATGATGAAGATTTTTGGTGATATATCATACCTTTGTATTAGAAATATAAATTCCAAGGTGTTCTTCCCTAGATCATGTGATTCTCACAAGGGAAGGTTGAAGTTGGCAATGGGCTAGAGGAAGGGGGTCTCCCCACGAGGTGCTTGGGGATCCCATTATGTGTAGGAAAGGCAAAGGGGAAGGATTGTAGTTGTTGTGTTGATAGCCTAAGAGAGAATGCAAATAGGTGGATGGGTCTACATTTATCCATGTGAGGTAGACTAGTTTTATCCATATAGCTGCTAATAGGAAAAGTGAGATTCTGGTGCCTCAAGTTAAGATGCCCTCTTTCATTCTAGAGAAGTTATGTAGTTTTGTCTTGTCTTTTTGTTGGGGGTAGGAGGTATGATGTGTTTTCTTGGTTGATAGTCTCTAGAAGGCTTGAAGAGAGTGGCTTAAATATATCCAACATTGTAGAAATTTCTAGTGTACCAACTTTCAAAAGAATTGAATAGTTCCTTCAAAATAAGTGATTGTGCATACATGAACATTTTCTCATCACTGAAGAGTTTTCAAAAATCATTATTCCAAGGGGAAATATACATTTCTCAATGGCCTTGAGTTTGTGCACAACCTCCCTTAGGGTTTCAATATTACATACCACTAGGTCTGTATAGTCAGACACATCTCATGATACCAAGCCCACTAAATAAAATGAGTAGGAAAGAAAGGTGGAAGTTGAGACTTTTGGGGTCCAACTACATTCCCTGCAATCTAATTCAAAAAAAAACTACTCTTCATATATAGCCCTTATGTTGGTATTTATGGAGATAGAGATGGAAGAACAAACAAAAAATTCTATCCATATTTCCTAACTAGCATATTGCATCAATAACAATGTATTAGGAAAGAGGGTGCAAGATGTACCTTGTCCTGGAGCATGTCCAAAAACTATCCTTGCATGGTGATGATCTCCTTTAAAAGTAGTTCATTAACTGCAGTTGATGGTGTCCTCTTAGCATGGAAACAATGACTTCCATGCCTCTATGCAGTCCATGCAAACCATTGGGAACTCCAAGTCACACTTCTAGAGCTGATGGGAAGGAGTTATCCTTCCATTCGTCAATGTGCCAACATCAAATTCCTCTCCCCTTGTTGTCTCTCCCTTTCTTGCGTAAGACTGCACATGCTCGGTCACATGTTACCACAACTTTGAGAAAAGAAGTATCTATATAGAGAGTGTTGTACACCCCCTCCTTATAAGGAGTGGATGGGCTAGGGTTTCCAAAACTCAGGGGGTATGAAAGGCCATATCTCATGGTTTGTCAGCTACTGCACACGTTTAGTCTGTCGACTGGACTACCCAGTCAACCGACTAGTGTGTGGTCAACGACACAATAACACAAGTTTAATGTGATGATTAATGCACACCAATACACATGATCATTAATCATTTGACCTAGTCAAACTAGTAGTTTTGCATCCATCTGATTGGTTGGACGTTCCAATTGGTCGACTGAGTATTTTGACCATTGCTGGGAACATATTTCAGTTGGCTGGTTGGACACTCTAAAAGGTTGACTGGGTAGTTCCATCGACCACTGTCAATAATAGTCTACTCCATCAACTATGCAATCTAATCAATTGATTGGCACACCACTAGATAGACTACCAACCTATATTGTTTAATTGATTTTCTAAATACTATAAGTAACACAGTTAAACCAAGTTGAATCTTATCTATGAGTAAACTTTTATTTTAATTGCATCCTATGTGTGTGACCCTATAAGTCCCAAATTGTGATGGTAGTGAAGTCCATAAGCACTATGACTACACAAGCAATGAGTAGTATCTAGCAACACACTATTGCTACCCAAGTAATTGGAAAGTTGGAGAACAACTTCAACCTACATTTGTGATTAGTGATACCATGATTGTATAGTTCCTTTGTCTCATATTTCTAGATTGAATGTGAGACATTGAATCATCATCCTCTTAATACTTTTCTTGAACTATAGTAGATTGTTGTAATTGCATATGAGCTCACATATCACATATTGACTCACATGAGCATGGACATGCATTTTTTCAATCTCACCTATCAAGTAGACAGGATATCAACTCTAGTAGGAGGGACAAATCCCATCTACATCACTCATATTCAATCCCCATGTATCACAATGTATCCATGCACCACCTTTATGGAAACCCTTATTCAAGGTTGATTGGATGGATACAAAGTTCATTGAACAACATATTATGAGTATAGTGACTTTATGTCTAAGAACCACAATCACCACTATCACTTTGAGAGATGATTATGACCACCACTTAATGGTTCTATGTATCATTCTCAAGGTGGGTATGTCTGTATAGTGTTCTCTAACAAGTACTTATGTGTTTGACTTTATATCCAATAGCATGACTCATGAGACTCTATCATCTACCAACACACTAGTCTTATATATTATTGTCGTCTATTTTTCTTCCACAATAATATCTAACTAGGGACATAACAAGAATGTATGTACTCTTATCATACATGTGATCTCATTTTTCAGGTTCTCATGAAGACATATGTCATCGAGTAACATCATTCTTTAGACATCTATCATGTTATATAATTATCTCAAAATAGAATAAAGAAAATCGATAGAACTGCCTTTTACTATCATCAAATCAAGTACATCATGCCACATTACAATCATCATATGACTGGATCTCTGGGCATACATACCAACAAACTCCATTTTGCACTTAGAGCCAATCACCCATGAATATAACCCCAAGTGATCTAACATGACCATCATGTTTCTTCTACAAAAGTTTTTTTGTCAACAGGTCAACAATATTACTTTTAGTCGGTACTCTACAAATCTTCACATCTCCTTGTTGTCCGATCCCTCGTATGAGATGGAAGAACCAAAGTTTCTTGGAATGCTAATGCGACCTAGGTACCTTATCTTGTGAAATAGCTCCACTATTGTCGTAATACAACTCTACTGCATTGCTAATTCTTTTAACCACTCCTAGTTGACCGATGTACTTCTTGATCCAAACAGATTCCTTTGCTATACTCAAGACAAAAATATACTTGGTTTCTATTGTAGAATCAACAACTGTCTCTTTCTTGAGACTTTTCCAACTCTTAGCTCAGTTGTTAAGGCAAAATAGAAATCCAAACTGTGATCGATAATCATATTTTTTAGTTTGTACGCTTGCATCAGTGTAACCCATTACACCTAACTCTTCCTCATCGCCATAAATAAGGAATTGATCTTTAGTTCTTCTCAAGTACTTAGGATGTTCTTCACGGTAGTCCAGTGACCTTCATCAGGATCTGGATGATATATGCTCACCATTTTCAAAGCATACGAGATTGGGACGAGTGTATAACATTGCATACATGATAAATCTAATTGCAGATGCATATGACATCTTACTCATGTGTTCTCCTTCTTCACAAGAACTGGGACACTGGGATCTAGAGAGGCTAATTCCATGGTACATGGGACAATTCCCTCTCTTTATGTCCTTCATGCTAGACGTTTTAGCACCTTGTCAATGTTTGTACTCTGGTTTACGCCAAGAAGCCTTCTAGATCTATCTCTATTGATCTTAATTCCTATAATATAGGATGCTTCACCTAAATCCTTCATAGAGAAGGTACTTCCCAACCAGTTCTTTACCATTTGTAGGGTAAGGATGTCATTCCTTATCAAGAGTATGTCATCCACATACAATATGAGGAATACAATTATGCTTCCACTAACATTCTCATAAACACATGATTTTTATTCATTTTGACTAAAGCCAAACTCTTTGACTGCCTTGTCAAATCTAAGATTCCAGCTATGAGATGCTTGCTTCAATCCATAGATTGACCTTTGTAGATTATGATATTTACATTATTTGTAATTATAAAACCCTCAGGTTGTATCATATACACATCCTCAAAAATATTTCCTCCACAAAAATATATTTTCACATTCGTTTGACAACTATCATAGTCATGATAAGCTTCAATGGAAAGAATGATCATGATGGATTTAAACATGGCAACTAGTGAAAATGTTTTGCCATAGTCAACACCTTAAACTTATTTGCAACCAATTGGCCTTTATAGTTTGTACATTTCCATCCATGTCAGTCTTCTTCTTAAACATAAACTTGCAACCTATGATTTTTACCCCTTTAGGTGGATCCACCAGGGTCCATACCTTATTAGTGTACATGGAGTCCATCTAATAATTCACGACCTCAAGCCATTTCTCAGACTTTGGTCCCTCTATAGACTCCAAGTAAGTTTGTTGGATCATCATATATAACCAACTCATCCCCTTCTTGAGTCACAAGATATCCAAATATGCAGGCTCAAGGTATGTCCTATTAGATCTACGAGGTTCTTGTGTTACATGATAAACTTGAGACTCTTCAACAGTTTTTTATTCTCATTGCTCTTTTTGTATTTCTATAGCTTCAATGTTTTCTTGTCGGTCTTGAACATCTTTGAGTTATACTTTTCTCCCAATGATTCCTTAGGAAATAAATTCCTTTTCTAGGAAAACAACATCCCTAGCAACAACTACTTTGTTTTCAAATGGCTTATACAAGTAGTATCCCTTGGTTTCCTCAAGATATCCAATGAAATAACATTTATCTGACCTGGAGCCAAGCTTTTTAGGAAACATTTTCCTCACATAAGCTTCACATCCCCAAACCTTCATAAAGACATATTGGGACACTTCCCAGTCCATGATTTACATGGTGTCTTTTGTTCCAATTTAGATGGTATGTGGCTTAGTACAAAAGTTTTGGTTTCTAGAGCATATCAATAGAAGGAATTTGAAATATCAACCTATCTCATCATTAATGGCACCATGTCCAATAGGGTATGATTCCTTCTTTCTGATACACCATATGATAAGGTGTTCTAGGTGGAGTCCATTGTGATAGAATACCACGGTCTAGTAGAGATCCTCAAACTCTTGTCTTAAGTATTCTCCACCTAGATCAAATTGAAGTGATTTAATACTTTGACAAAGTTGGTTCTGTACTTCATTCATAAAATCCTTGAAATTTTCAATGGATTCCGACTTGTATTTCATTAAATACACATAGCCATATCTACTGAGGTCATTACTAAATGTGATGAAGTATTGGTAACCACCTCTAGCATTTGTTCTAAAAGGTCACATAGGTATGTACAAGTCCTAATAGATTACTCACTCTCTCACCATTTCAAGTGACATGAGCTTTTTTCATCTTGCCCAATAAATAAGACTTACATGTCTCTATTGATTCAAAATCAAAAGAGTCTAGATAACCATCTTTATGGAGTCTAGAAATGTGTTTCTCATGTATGTACCCTAGACGAAAATGTAAAAGGTATGTTTGGTTTCAATTATAGAGTTTTAGCCTTTTGGTATTTACATTATATATGCTTGTCTTCGGATCTAATAAGTATAGACCATAAGACATAGCGGCACTTCCATAAAATACTTTATCTTGAGAAATAGAACATCAACCATCCTTTATATAAAATTTGAATCCACTCTTGCCCAAACAATATACATATATGATACTTAGATCAATGGAAGGTACACAATAGTTCTCTAACTTTATTGTAAACCCATTAGGAAGAGATAACTCATAGGTTCCAACTGCACTAGCAACAACCCTTGCTCCATTTGTGACGCGTATTTCCACCTCACCTTTCTTTAAAGGTATACTCCTCTTCAGATCATGCAAATATGAGAAATGTAAGATCTGAATCCAGTATCCAATACCCAATATGAAGAAATAGAAAAGTTAATATTAGTTAAATATATACCTAAAGTAGAGATCTCTATCCCTTGCTTCATCTTTGTGAGTTCCTTTAAGTGAAAATGACAAAGTTATTTTCTACTTATCCTTCTCCTCATCTGGAGTGCAGAAGACTTGGGATTCAGGTTAGCCTCATAACTTTTCTTTACTTTTTCTTCACCCTTGTACCACCTTTTGCTGATCACCATCATGGATTTGGGTTTTTCTTTCTACATTCTTTCTTTGAAATTTATCAATATGTCAAGAACTTCAGACAGTGGTTTAGCTGAGTTATACATGTAATAGGTCATGGTAAAATGGCTATATGATTCAAGAAATGATTGCATAATCATATCCATTGTCAACTATTGTCCTAAAAAAATCTCATTCTCTCTAGGTATTGCACATGCCCAATCATCTTGCACACATGGGGCCCTACATGATCTCCCTCTTCCATTTTGCAATCAAACAACACCTTAGAGACATCACACCTTTTCTACTTTGCATGATCTTAGTACAGTTCTTGAGATGTGTTATGATATTGAGAATGTCCATGTTTTCATGTTGATTCTACAAGTCATAGTTCATAGAGAATACCATGAGGCTTTTGATATCTACGACACCATTGACATGCTTTCAATAACCATCCACTTCATCCTTAGGTACATTGGGAGAAGGTTCCTATGGCATTGGTGTATCCAGGACATTGAGCTTTTGCTCATGAGTGAGAATGATTCTCGAATTTCTGAACCAATTATGAAAGTTTCTCCTATTTAGTTTGTCCTTCTTAAGGACCGATCGCAATGAGAGTGTGTTATCATTTTCCATTTATTTCTATAAAAGAAAATGTGCAATTGTCAATACACTTTTGATTGCTTTGATAAGATTGATGATATAAATTAGGTCATTAGTTAACTATCACTCCCACTATTTTGCTCAAATTAATGGCCTTTACCATCAATTCAGAAGATTGCAACATACAGTTGTGTAGTGAGCCAAGATCTATATTTCATCAAATCATGAGTTATCATTGGCTGATCGTCCACATCGTGAAAATTTAGGTACACAACTTTTGCCAATTGCATCCAATGCAACTCTTGGATAGATGGTATGCACAACTCCTTGTCATATCCCATTTGTATGCTTCTAGGAACTATTCTCATTAAGGTCACCTAGTTAAGCCCGACCCAAAAGGTAACACCATAGACTATGCATCCTGCTTTGGTAGAACCTACATATCTATGATAACCTCTAATTTTGGATGATTATCTTAGTATTTTCTTTAGTTTTCCACACTCTTTCTTAATTAAATTTAGCCATAATCCCTAAATATTCCCTCTTATTGTAAATATATCTTTAGACTAACTTTTCCCCTTTATATTTGCAGAGAAAGACAGACAAAAAAACCATAAAAGACTAAATCAGCCTCAAGACCGCATGGACTCACACGGTCCCAAGACCGCATGAAGCCAATCGGTCCCGAAACCACATGGAGTCACACGGTCCCAAGACCGCATGAAGCCAATCGGTCCCGAGACCGCATGGAGTCACACGGTCTCAAGACCGCATGAATCCAACCGGTCCTGAGACCGCTTGGAGTCACACAGTTTCAAGACCGCATGAAGCCAACCGGTCCCGAGACCGCATGGAGTCACACGGTCTCGAGACCGCATGAAGCCAACCGGTCCCGAGACCGCATGGAGTCAACTGGTCCTGAGACCGCATGAAGCCAACCGGTCCCGAGACCGCATGAAGCCAACCGGTCCCGAGACCGCATGAAGTCAACTGGTCCCGAGACCGCATGAAGCTAAACGGTCCCGAGACCGCATGGAGTCAACCGGTCCCGAGACCGCATGAAGCCAACCGGTCCCGAGACCGCATGGAATCACACGGTCCCGAGACCGCATGAAGCCAAACAGTCTCAAGGTCCATACGGTCTCAAGGTGCAAATGGTCTTGGGGTCCAAACGGTTCTGAGGTCCAAACGGTCTTGAGATCTAAACGGTCTCAAGGTCCATACGGTCTTGAGATCCAAATGGTCTCAGGCCCAAATGGTCTTGAGGTCCAAACGGTCTCCAAACTGTTTGGACTTCACTTAAGGCCTGTAAATAAGACCCCAAGGGTCCTCCACCAAACATCAAGTTTCAGACATCCAAAGGCTGCCTCAATCACTCCAGAGCTCATACGACTTCCAACCTCTGCCCTGGGGCTGCCGGTCTGAGACCCATACCCCATCTCGAAGCTGCTTTCTCTCTCTCCGCCAAAGAAGGTGGGAAGGGGGAGATCTCGTCATCACGCAACCTATGAAGCTGGTGGATCGTTTCTCTCTTTCCAAGGGATTGACTTTCCTCTCTCCTTTATGGGGATGATGTTCTCTCTCTCTCTCTTATTGCCTCCTTATTTGTCCTAGTCATGAGTGAGTAGTCTCTTTCACTAGGGTGCAGGGAGTAGCCCCACTACCCATGTTTTCATATCATGTAAATGTAATCCATAATTTGTAATATAGAGTTTTTACCTTTTCAGTTCAACATCAAACGTTTAATGAATGCATGTTTTTTGATCTCCAACTTGTGTTATCCTTTATCTTTTAGTATGAATTGTCTACGTTTATACTATTAGATTCGAAACTCATTTGTATGTTAGTTCTTGGTGCATGTATCCACCATGCATCTGTTTCGATATCTAGAAGTGTCTCTCAAGAAGTGGAGTAAACTCACTATCATTCGTTGCACTTTCATACTATGAAATGGAATCAGTTGACGTATGAAAGTGCAACCTTGGTTAGTCGAGGAACACACTTTGCAAAGGGAATGATGCAAAGTAGGTGACCATTTGTTCGGGAATGGCTGGCATTGCAACATTCCTGCACTTCTCTAAATTAGTTCTCCGAAAGGAAACTGAGTCTACAAAGATACTAACTGACTAAACTCTTATTGCAGGTTATGTTTTACTTTGCATGTCTTGATCCATGTGTAGTGGCAGTGAAAAACCGATTACACCCTAGTGACTTTATCAATGTTTAACTCCTTAGATTTACTTGCTTTTCTTACTTTACATGTTCTTAGTTTAAAACAACAAAAACCAAACTTTCGATTTAAGTGCCTACTATTAAGTGACTAAGTGAAATTCTAACATTTTTCATCTTGTTGCTTGCAACAAGACCGTTGTCCTAAGGATTCGACCCTTAACAATACTACGATAAGACTTCCACGTATCTTAGCATACATGGGTGGAGTTCTCTATCTAGTATATGCAAGGCTAAACCTAAAGACTTATCATCTTTAGGATTTTTAGTTGGTGCACGCAATTCCATGTAAGTGGAAGCCCCATCAAAAATTGGCACCGTTGCCGGGGACAACAGAACGTTTTAATTTCATTTAGTACCTTCCTAGTTGGTTAGGGTCTTACACTTTCTTTTTAATCATTAGTCTATATCTTCTTGAAATCATTATATCTTTACCATTATCTAAAGGTGTTTCCTTTTCTCTACTCAGGTAGAAAACGTGTATGCGATCATTGCATAACCGTGGATTCTCCCCTGATCCGGAGTTTGACTCTGAGGTAGAGAGAAGTTTCCATCGCCGCATTCGACTCAATCATCAAAGAGCCAGGAAAATGGCCGACGATCAACGACAGGCTGCATTGGTGATGGAGAGGGTCAACGCCGCCATCGCCGCTCAACGGGCACAACTCATCGCTGATACTCGTGCCCAGATTCAAGCGGAGATTCGTGCAGAAGAACATGCCCGCATCAGAGCTGAATATGAGGCAGCAACCCAAGCTACTCAGTTGGAATTAAGGAACAAGCAGCTGAGGGATTACACTGTCCCAAAGAACTATGAAGATAAGCATCCGGTCTGGCCTCCGATCATCAATATTCCCAACTTCGAGATTCGGACCCAATGGATCCAGATCATGCAAGGCATCTCATTTGAAGAGGTTTAAGGCACTGTGCCGCCTGGTTCCGCAAGCCGGAGTCGCTTTTGATGCAATAATGCTTCATCTATTTCATTTCACTCTGTCTGGGAGAGCCCTGAGTTGGTATAACTCACTTGACAGGGAACCCATAATAATCACCTGGGCTCCCCTAGAGGAAAAGTTCTTGGAGAAGTTCTTTCCCCATTCACTGACTTACAAGATCAGGGGGCAGATCAATCACTTCTCTCAACTACCGGGAGAATCCCTTACTGAAGCATGGGAAAGGTTTAAAGAACTTTTGCGAAAGTGCCCTCATCATGGAATCTCCCAGAACCAATTGATAGAAACCTTCTATTGGGGAGTGAGTGATGATATCAAACAGTTTTTGGATTCCTCATCTAGAGGAAACTTTATGAGAAAGAATTATGAGGACGCCTGGAAAATTGTCACACTCAGAGCTGAAAATCAGTCCAAGTGGGGACTATCAGCTGGCAAAGGTGTCCTCAAGGTCTACAAAGCTGAAGAATCAATAGAGATGAAGGAAATCGTTGAAGCCTTGAAAACCATAGTTCATAAGCAAAAAGCTCTCGAGACTTCTCTTGGAGAGTTTGATAAGAAGAAAAATCCTCTGGTTCAACAAGTCAAGGCCGTCACAAGAACCTGTGAGGCCTTTCATGCTTCTGACCATCTGACCCTTTCCTGCGGTATGCTTTATAATGTGATGATGGGTCTGCATCCACCACCACAACAATATGAACCTATTACTGACCAGTCTGAAGAACAACTACTAGAACAAGTCAACTCTATCCACTCTATCCCTGGACAAGTCTATTACAATCCTAATCAACCAAGGAATCACCCAGGATTCCAATATGGGAACCCTGCTGGAACTGCAAATCCACAGCACCAGACGCAGGGAGGATCCTCTAGTAGGTTACCACCTGGATTCCCAAACAATTTAAATCAAAATCAAGGGAACTCCAGGAATAACTTCCCGAGAGCTAACTACCCCAGGAACCAATCTGCCTACTATCAGTATACTCATCCTCCGCTACACCCATAGCTGCACCCTCAGTTGCAGCAACCTCAGCTAGCGTTGCCACCACAACAACCTCAACAAGGTCAACAACAAATTCCTCATAAAAACACTCCTCCTCAGTCGAAAGATGAAATGTCCTTGATAAGGCAGATGCTGCAATCCCAACAGACTATGCTCTCTAATCAACAAGCACAGCAAAAAGCAGTAGATGCTCAACTTGCCCAGATTGTTGCACAACTGAAGCCTCTAGCAGGCACATTTGCAGGGCAGCTCGAATCAAATCCTAGGCATGGACAAAATAGGCCTGAACAGTTGAATGTTGTCACCACGAGATCTGGATGCACTCTTCATGAAACTACATGGATTACTCTTGATAATGATGACACACCTGCCTTTATGACGAATGAGAGCCCTCAACAAGGAACGAAGAAGCCCACAGAGGGCACAAAGGGCAAAGATAAAGAACAAGTGTCCGCAGAGCCCGAAGTCTTGCAATATAAGCCAAGGATCCCATATCCGGGTAGACTGCGAAAACGAAGATGGACACCAGGTTTCAAAAATTCAAGGAGGCGATGAAGAAACTGTACATCGATATCCCGCTCCTTGATGCTCTCTCTGAGGTACCTGCTTGAGCGAAATACCTCAAAACCTTGTTATCAAGGAAGTATATCACCGAGGAACAAGAAACTGTCAAGCTTGCCCAGACTACCTCTAACATCATCCTAAATAAAATGCCTAAAAAGAAGAAGGATCCAGGTTCCTTCGGAATTCAATGCTGCATTGGAAATGCATCCACCAAAAAAGGATTAGCTGACCTAGGGGCCAGCATATCCATTATGCCCTATTCTATGTGCATACGATTGGGTTTCACCGAATTGTTTCCTACAACAATGGCAATTCAATTAGCGGACTCCACCATCACCGCACCTCTGGGGATCATTGAAGACATTCTAGTAAGGATAGGCAAGGATGCCTATGTTCTGTGCGACTTCGTCATCATGGATATTAAGGAAGACCTGAGATACCCGATTATTTTTGGCAGACCTTTCCTCGCTACTGCCAGGGTGCTTATCGACGTTGAAGCTGGCACCATCATTCTTAGGCTCGGAAAAGAAGCAATTCAATTCCGAGTCCTTAATAGCATGAAAGGCCCCAATATCCAAGAAGAGGTCTTTCTTTTAGATGCAATACAACAAATGTCTCAATTAATAATATCCGAGCCAGCTGACGAACTAGAGAATGTTCTAATCAATCCACATGTCGAATTCTCTGTGAATGAACTAGTTCAACAGTGTCTGCAACATTTAGAAAAGGCCAAAGAAGCACCAATGACCACTTTTGAAGAACTCAAAGCTTTCACCATTATAGAAGCAACTGAGCCACCTAAAGCCCCTGAAATGAAGACTTTACGCACAGGGCTTAAACATGTTTTCTTGGATGAGGAAAAATTATGCCCGGTCATCATCAGCTCTACCCTTATAGAAGATCAGGAAGAAAGGCTTCTGGATGAGCTGAAGAGGCACAAAAGGTCATTGGATATAAGATAACTGACCTAACAGGCATAAATCCAGCCCTGTGTATGCACAGACTTCCAATGGTTGAAGAATTTAAGCCATCTCGCGAACATCAGAGAAAACTGAATCCTAATCTCAAAGAGGTGGTTCGCCTGGAGGTCCTCAAATTACTTAAAGCTAGCATAATCTACCCTATCTCTGACTCCCAGTGGGTCAGCCCTGTCCAGGTTGTTCCTAAAAAGGGCGGCACTACTGTCGTGCGTAACGACAAAAATGAGCTAGTGCCCACCAGGACTGTAACATGATGGAGGATGTGTATTGACTATAGGAAGCTGAACAAAGCCACAAGGAAAGATCACTACCCTCTACCCTTCCTCGATGAAGTCCTAGAACGCCTAGCTCATCAGAAATATTTTTGCTATCTCGATGGTTATTCCGAGTTTTACCAAATACCCATACACCCGGAAGACTAGGATAAAACTACCTTCACATGTCCTTTTGGGACATATGCCTTTAGAAGAATGCCCTTTGGGTTGTGTAACGCACCCACTACGTTCCAACGGTGTATGTTCGCCATCTTTGCTGGATTAACTGAATCCATCATGGAAGTATTTATGGACGATTTCTTAGTTTACGGAGATTCCTTCGATAATTGTTTAATCAACCTTGGACAGGTTCTACAACGTTGCGAGGAAACGAACCTTATCCTGAATTGGGAGAAATGCTATTTCATGGTAACAGAAGGTGTCATCCTCGGGCACAGGGTGAGTGACAGAGGGATCGAGGTCGATAAAGAAAAAATTGATGTTATCTCGAAATTGTCGCCACCGAAAGATATAAAGGGAGTGAGAGCTTTCTTGGGTCAAGTGGGGTTCTACAGAAGATTCATCAAAGATTTTTCGAAGATAGAAAAACCCATGACCCAACTCCTGACTAAAGATACTAAGTTCATCTTCAATCAAGAATGCATGCAAAGTTTCTCCACCCTCAAGAATGCTTTAATTTCCGCACCTATCCTGAGAGCCCCAGATTGGTCGCAGCCATTTGAAATCATGTGCAACGCAAGTGATTACGCCATAGGGGCTGTTTTAGGATAGCGGATTGACAAGAAACCTTACGTTATCTACTACGCATCCAAAACACTAGATGAAGCACAGAAAAACTACACTACCATAGAGAAAGAGTTTCTGGCTGTCATCTACGCATTTGAAAATTTCCGCTCCTATTTGATTGGATCCAAAGTCATCGTTTACACCGACCACTCCGCCATTTGATACCTGATTTAGAAGCAAGATGCCAAACCCAGGCTTATCCGCTGGGTGCTGATGCTTCAGGAATTCGACTTGGAAATTAAAGATAAAAGTGGAGTGGAGAATTTTGTAGCCGATCATCTCAGTCGTATCGAAGTTGAAGATGAAGATAAAATCCCTATTCGAGATTCTCTTCCAGACGACCAACTTATGAAGGCCACCCATGGATTCCCTTGGTATGCGTATATCATCAATTATCTAGCCACAGGGATTATTCACCCCTCTGCTTCCTGCCATTACAAAAGGAAGTTCCTTCATGATATAAAACAATATTATTGGGATGAACCCTACCTGTTTCACCTTTGTGTTGACGGACTTTTTCATCGTTGCTTGCCGGAAGAAGAAATTACCCCTGTCCTAGAGCATTGTCATTCAGGACCCACAGGGGGGTACATGAGTGCAAAGAAAACCGCTATAAAAGTTTTGCAATCAGGTTTCTTCTGGCCCACCATAGCAAAGGAATCCTATGATTTTGTGAAAGTTTGTAACAAATGCCAATTTTTTGGCAACATATCAAAAAGGGACAAAATGCCCCTCACAATGTGGCAAGAAATTGAGTTTTTCGATGTATGGGGGGTAGACTATATGGGCCCTTTCCCTTCCTCCTATGGCTTCTCATACATCTTGGTTGTGGTGGACTATGTCTCAAACTGGGTCGAAGTTGTACCCACTGTGTCCAGCGATTCCAAGCCAGTTATTAAATTGTTCAAAGATATTATTTTCCCAAGATTTGGAGTCCCCAGAACTGTCATATCAGATGGAGGGACCCATTTCCTGGAATGAAGTTTTGAAGCCCTGTTGAAAAAGTACGGAGTCAACCACAAAGTAGCAACGCCTTACCATCCACAGACTAGTGGTCAGGTTGGGGTATCAAATAGACAATAAAAGGCGATTCTAGAAAAAACAGTTAATCGAAATCGCACTGATTGGTCCACCAAACTTCCCGATGCACTCTGGGCATACCGAACAGCCTATAAAACACCAATCGGGACAACTTCGTTCCGTTTGGTGTACGGGAAGTCTTGTCATCTTCCAGTAGAACTAGAACACAAAGCCTGGCACGTGGGCCATCAAACAACTAAATTTTGATCTTAAAAGTGCAGGAGAGAATAGACAACTCCAGTTACAGGAGCTAGAAGAGCTCTGAATGACTGCCTATCAGAGTGCCAGAATCTATAAGGAGCAGACCAAAATGTGGCACGACGGTCACCTTAAGAGGAAAGACATCGCCGTCGGCAACAAAGTACTCCTTTTCAACTCCAAGCTCAAGTTGTTCCCTAGAAAACTTCGAACAAAATGGTCTGGGCCCTACACCATAAAGCATATTTATCCAACTAGAGCTATCATTATTATCGACAACAACGGAGGAGAAATGATAGTCAACGGTCATTGTTTAAAAAAATACTACACTCTGATAGACAAAATGCCAAGACAAACCATTGAAATCAAAGATGCCATGCCATCAGCATAACAACGTCACAGCTTTGTCGAGCCAGTGATGTAAAACCCAAGCGCTACTTGGGAGGCAACCCAAGATTTCAGTTTCTTCCTTTACTTTCTTTTCTTTCATTTACCCTAGGTTTATCTTATGAAAATATAAAAAAAATGCATATAACCAAAACATATAAAAAATAAGCAAAATCAAATAATATAAAAAAATATATAAACCAAAACAAACATAAAAATATAAAAAATTGGTCTTGACATCGTTTGGAGTCCAAACGGTCTTGAAACTGTTTGGAGCCAAACGGTCTTGAAACCGTTTGGAGTCCAAACGGTCCCGAAACCGTTTGGAATACAAATGGTCGCTAAACCGTTTCCTATAAATATAAACCCTACCCCCTCCTTCTCCTCTCTTCGACTCTCAAGTTTTCTCAAGCTTTCGCGCAGAGCTGTTCCATTGCATTTGCATTCCCCTACTCCCGTGCGGCTCACCTCCGTCGACCTAATCTTCACATTCCTTCGCGACGACCTCACCTCCACCCTTCACTTCACGGTCGTCATCTCCACTTCCGGCTGCAAGGTAGCCCGGACACCGCGGCAACCTGGCCGACCTTTTCATAAACAACCTTCTTTATCCGCAACCTTCTTTACCGCCGTCAACAACTTCGGCGCCGCCACGGCATTTCCCCTTCTCCTTCGCCGCCTTCATCTTCATTGTCACCGGCTCCTCCGTGATCCCCTTTATCTTCGTCTTTATCGCCGTCGGTTCTTTCTGTCACCGCCTTCGCCTTCATCGCCGGCGCCTCCGCCTTCCCTTCACCGTTTTGCCTTCGCCTTCACCAGCTGTTACCCGACGTTTCGCCTTCCAAACGGTCTTGAAACTGTTTGGGACCAAACGGTCTTCAAACCGTTTGGGACCAAACGGTCTTGAAACCGTTTGGGACCAAACATTCTTCAAACCGTTTGGGACCAAACGATCTTCAAACCATTTGAGACCAAACGGTCTTCAAACCGTTTGGAACCAAACGGTCCTGAAACCGTTTGGGACCAAACGGTCCTAAAACCGTTTGGAACAAAATGGTCTTCAAACCGTTTGGAACCGAACGGTCTACAAACCATTTGGCTTTCCCTCAAATCTCTAATATATATATATATATATATATATATATATATATATATATATATATATATATATATATATATATATATAACCACATAAATACAAATAAAATCAAAAAATTTTCAAAACATGTTGTTCTAACTCATGATTTCCCATTTTGCAGATATGGCATCACCAGCAAAGGAGGCCATCAGATCTGAAGACGCTCCAATCTGGACAAAGGAGCAACTGATGGAAGAACAAGCTAGACTCCAGAAGATCAGAGATGACTTCAACAGGACTGGAAAGGCGCCACCAAATGTCAAAATGATGCAAGTCTTGTGCGACCTTGATCGCCTCAAAAAGTGCCTAGTTGAGGCACCTGAAGAAGAAATTGCAATTTCTTCCAATGATGATGAAGGCTCGGAATACAAGCCTAACTCCGAGGAGTAATCCCCAGCTGAGGAACAAAAGGGGAAACGCAAGGTCCAGGAAACTACAACCGGACAACCCTCCAAGAAACGAGCCAGAAAGCAAGTCCGGCCTGCCACTGCAAGGGAGCAAATCCTGGCAGGAAATAATCCACCAATCACCACCTCTGCTGCCACTACCGCAACCATCATTGTCCCTTCCTTCTCTACCGTCACCACCACAACACCACCACCAGAAAATCTCTTCATACATACCACCCCCTCCACTGAAAAAGTTCGAAAACCCACTAAGTACGTGTGCTCCAGCGTACTACTTAAGATGGGGATCCAGGACCGAATTTTCAACATGCTAGACAAAGCCAACCTTGCTAGGATGTGTTTAGTACCCGAGATCTCATATTTTGAACCCACTACTGAATTCTTCACCTTTCTTACCAAAGAGCCCGTAGACATCATGGATAGAACACGGGACAGAGGTGACAGAAGGCTGGTCACCCAAATCTTCGGCAACAAGGTTGTTTTAATAGAAAACATGCTGAACGAAGTTTTTATTGATAACCAGCAGCAGCTAAATAAAGCCAAGGCTGTGAGAACTGAGCACCCTGATTTCAACAAGCACAAATTTTAGAAATCTCTAACTGGGCTCCCCACCTATGATGCTAAGACGTGCAAAGCATCGAACATTCATTCTGGATTTGTGCGCACCCTACATAAAATTCTCACAGGCGCACTCTTCCCCAAGACAGAGGAAGGGAACGTTATAATCTCGGATCTCTTTGTTCTCTGGTCCATTCTAAATGAAATGCCAGTCAATATTGGACGAAAAATGATCCAAAAATTATCAGCTTACGCCCTGGGGAAGGAAATCTACATGGGGGTCATGTCACATCCATCATCAAATATCTCAAGATGGACAGACCCCTACCTCGCTGCATGCAAATAAAGGGTGACATCCTTACCAATGAACAAACCTTGAAGAACTCCTTCATTATTAAGGAAAAGGATGTGAAACTACATTACGTCTTCTTCCCTACAGTCAAGTCATCTAGAACTCTCCTCCCGCTTCCGGAGCTTGCAAATTATGATACAGAAAAGCTCCTCTTCTCTGACGAGGAGCTTACACACCTCTTGGCTTCGGTTAAAGCAACTGAAAAGAAAGCAAAAGTGGGACAGACGGAGCTAAGTATCTGACGTGTATTTTACTACGCGCTAAAAACGCAAGTATACGCGTCGAGTAGTACAGGCCTTGTGAGGCCCGAGTAGAACACGTGCTTTCCCACCTCTCGGTGGTGAAATCCATCTTCGGCAGCGTCCGGATCGACAGGTATGAACTTCTGGCCTCCGTTCTCCTTTCTCGCTCCTCGGCACTTGTGCAAAAGACAAAATCAGATCCCCTCCCTGTCTGGGCGGCCGTCATTAGGTATAAGTCCCTAATTAGGTCATTAATTAACTCCAGCCGTCCGATTGAAATCAATCTGAATCCAACGCATATCTGACGGCGTCGATACCATCGACGCGAGTCGATGGTATCGACCCGCTACAGTAGCGGCTGGCTGCAAATCCTTCCTTTATCGCGCCCTTCATCATCTCGATACCATCGACGCGGGTCGATGGTATCGACTTCCTTTTTGGCGTCGGTTCTGTCATTTTGCGACGCTGTAGCCTCCATGTGTCGATGGTATCGACTTGGTGTCGATACTATTGACTGCTTCTTCGCCAGCAACCTGAAGGTGTCTCGATACCATCGACATCAGCGTCGATGGTATCGACTCTTTGCTGCTCCTTTCGGCTGGCAACCTGCGGTCTCGTCGATGGTATCGACTTCCGTCGATGGTATCGACGGAAGCAAATACTTGCTTTTCCTGAAATTCAAAGACAAGATCAAATAAATCCACACAAATAATAATAATGTGATAATGAATGCTCAAAATGATGAAATTAAGGGGATTTGACATAAAATGATGGCAAAGACCAAAATGGATGAATTATGTGATATTAACCATAGAAATGACTAATTAAAGCATAAACCACATATAAAAAAGGTCTATAAATGTGACTCAAAATCATCGCATCAAACTCCCCTAAGCTTGAACGTTGCTTGCCCTCGAGCAACTAATCCTTAGAATAGAATTGCAAATGTCAACTGAAAAACAACACACCAACCCAACATCCCATATGACTCCCACTGAACATTCACAAACCGGCCTTCTCTAACCACAGAACAGTAATTACCCTAAAGGTGACAGTAATCATCAATAAAAGAAATCAACCTCCTAACCGATGAACACTATCACATAAGGCAGTTAACATAATAAAATTCGCCGATTCAGCATTGGTGCATCTTGTGATCGCTATACTACGTTGCTCGCCCTAACTACCATCTACATGGAAGCAGTTATCCTGATATTCATTAGTGAGGAGAAATTCACGGTGGCCTACCAATCCGAGCAACGGGTGGATGAAAATGGGTGGCTCATGGAAGAAAATGGAAGTATTGTACAGTTTCAACATGCATAATACAAAAATGTCCTATATGGTGCAAATGCACACTAGAAATGCCCTAATGCCTAAAATTGGGTGAAATGATGCATGCTCTAACCATCTGCCTCAAAATGAGATGGATATCTAGTCAATCTACATCATGTACTCAATTATCTTGAAATGTAGGTGATATCATGTTCCTTTCTCCTTCTTATTTCACGTTCTTCTAAATTCTCTTTTTTTTTCTTTATATATTGCAGATTTTCAGCTTTTTTTTTCAGCCCACATATCCATAATTGCTCAAAGATAATTTTATTGGGCTATTTCCTGCATACTCAAAAAAAAATTTCACTATTTAGAAAGTATGGAACAATTTAATTCACCATTAGGGCAAAATTGAGATACATGAATTACTTTATGCATGAAGATCATGAATGCAGCTACATGGCATGCACCTAAAGGTAATGTGCATGATTCACTATATATATTTTTTTCTTTTTTTATGCAAACATATGGAAAATACCAATGCAAGTCTTATCTAAATGATATGCACACAAAAGGAATTAAAACTGCACTTTACTTCCAATTCTGAGGTGGATTATGGAAAAATGAAATGGAACGATCACAAGACTAGATGACTGAACCTTAGAAAGATATTATGTGTCCCTCCTTACTGACATGTGTAGTAGTTTAGAGGGTTCTCTCTCTTACATCCAATTAAGGTCTCATTACCATTTGGTTAGGTTAGGCTCAACAACCATTTCCGTCCACTTTCATGAATCATTAGGAGTACAGGTATGAAATGTTGTTTTAAAGTTGACATAATCAATCATTTTCACAGGATGTGTTCCCAAGGTCAAAACAAAACAAGCTATCCAAAGACACAAATTTTTCAAATTTCCCTTGAATTCCCCATGCACTAACAGCAAGATGACACAATTTATGACATCCACAATTACACTAGATAGCATGTGGATCCTACAAAAGATAAAGATGCAAGAAACAAATAACAATGCTAAAAACTAAAAACAATAAAAGATAGAGTTGTTCCAACTACCCCCCTAAGCTTGAATTCGACTATGGCCTCATAGTCAAAAACAAACTTAAAGATTGGAACAGAGATACCCGATCATTCTTGTGGAGGTGGAGGTGGCTGCGGAGAAGTGGGGTCCCAAGACGGGAACTGCCCTTGGAAGTTCGGCTCATACTGGGGCATTGGTGGAGGCTGTGGATACCCACCAAAATAGCCCTGACTCCAGTAGTGGTCGTAGAATGGCTGCTACTGCTGCTCCATCCTATGCAGCCGATCATGGATGCTCTCTTGCTTGGCGAAAAGAAGGCGCTCATTCTCGAAGATCGCCTGTTGGTTGACAAAAAGTCAGTTGGTGGTGTCTTGAATACCGGCATATGCAGCGGTGTGGCTGTGCTGCGTCTGCTGAATGTCTTGGAGCATGTTGTACATGCCCTGCATAGAATAAACATCCTTGCTCTGCTGCGAGGACGGCGGCGGTGGAGGCGGATGCGGAGAAGATGATGAAGCACCTGGATGCATCCGAGGATGCTTCCGGGGTGCTACGCGTGCTCGAAGAGGTGTAAAGGCCTCTTCTTCCTCCTCGGCCTCATCGTCTTGTCCGTCGTCACCACCGTCATTGCCGCCTTCTTCCTCATTGGAGTCGATGGCTATGATCGGCCATCTAAAATTTTGTGTGCCCTCGATGTTGAAGACGGGATCCGGCAGCGCGCACTCCTGGTACGCTTGATTCACGTGGCAATGCGCAAATGCCACGCCATCCCGGAGAAGAATTAAGTTGGCCCGGTGAAGATGTTGCAAGTTGACCTTACTTATGGTAGAAAGAGGAGTGAGGGATTGGAAATTCAGTCCCAAGTATGACGCCAGTTTAGTGATGAGCCCACCAAAATGAATCGGCGCTTTCCTCGTACTCCTCTTCACATCCATCACACGCTGTAAAAAGAATGCACCCCAATTGCATTCTTGTCTCTTCAGAAGTTTGTATAGAAAGAAAAGATCGGAGCCTTGAAATTTACTAAGGGCCAGATCACCCCGCGCAAAAACTGTGGAACTCAGCATCCGATGCAGGACCCGGACGAAGGGGTGCTCGAAGTCGGCTACCGCAGCGTTGTGGTAGCTAACCGACCTCCCTTGTGGCACCATCACCAACTCGGAGAAGATTACGTCATAATCCGTGCAGTGGTCCGGCCTCCGGTGGTCGTACTGGGAATGGTTCCAGTTGAAAATTTTGTTGAACTTCCTTAGCGTGAGGACGTAGTCGTGGTTGTACAGCCGGAAAGACACCCAGCCCTGGATCCACTCTCGGTCGGTAGCGTTGATGTCGTTGGAAAAGATGCAGACGTCCAACGATGCCATGAACTCGGCTACCAACTCTTTAAATGTCGGCCAGTCACCAAAGAACGGCTGGCCATCTTGGTGAAACTCCAGTTCTCCAGGCCTTATTCTAGTGTGACGGGCCTGTCCGTTAAGAACATAGGCCAAGTTGGCCTCGAATCCCAGATCTCGGACCATCTCTCGATCCACATACTGGGTAGGCTCGATCTTCCTCCGCATTATCTCCTTGTAGATCTTTCGAACCTCCGGGGAAGGATGGATGAGTCGGGGACGAACGACCGATGCTGTTGGTGGTGGTACGAATTCCGTCGGAGTTTCGTGTGAGGACGATGCTCCGGCTGTATGCACCATGTTGGCGACGAGAAAGGGGTTGAAGAAGAGCTCGGGGAAGATGGAGAATTGACTCTCCGCTCGGTGAAGATCTTTGCTCGGTGTTGCTGCTCTTCGATCTTGGAAGGCTCGGGGGAGTGCTCAGCACAAAGGAGGAAGATCACTCTGAAGGTGTGACGTCAAATGATGTAATGACTCTCCTTATATAGACTTGGCCGGTGCCACTGTGTACCCGTCGATACCATCGACGCGGGTCGATGATATCGACACATCTCGATGCTATCCACCCCCCTCGTGAGTATCGACAACTGACGATTGCTTGATCTTGTAACCCAGATCGCTGACCTGTCGATACCATCGACACAAGTCGATAGTATCGACGCAGCACCCGGATCGATGACGTGGACGCCACGATCGCCGTCGATTTCTTTGCGCGGATCGGTGACATGGATGGTCGATACCATCGACAGGTGTCGATAGTATCGACTTGGCTTCATTGCGACACCGCTTTTTTTCATTTCAACCTGGAACCATGTCGATACCATCGACAAGGCCGTCGATGGTATCGAGTTGACTGAGACAAATCGATCTGAACTTCTCCAGAGATCTCGATGGTATCGACTCCTGTGTCGATACTATCGACTGTTGTTGGGCGACCTGCCTGTAGGTGTGTCGATACCATCGACGAGACCGTCGATAGTATCGACACAGAACGAACTCTGCAGTTGTCAACCTGAACCTATTTCGATACCATCGACCAGTGTGTCGATGGTATCGACTCTGCCTCATCCTGCACAATGAACAAACGGATCAAGGTATCTTCTTTACACTAAAAATTGAACGAAAATAAAGCAACCTATGATTATAATTAAACTATCCTAATGTACCGATGGTTGGGTTGCCTCCCAACAAGCGCCCTTATTTAACGTCTTAGGCTAGACGGCTTCCGGGCATCTCATTCATCTGAAAGTGTAATGAGTTTAACCTCATTCACTTTTCTCTTGTAATTCTCACCAAAATACAGCTTTAATCTTTGTCCATTCACCAAGAATGTGGCATCACCATCACGCACTAAAATCGCGCCGTGTGGTTTTACCTCTTCCACCACGAACGGCCCACTCCACCGGGATTTTAGCTTCCCGAGATGCAACTTGAGTCGGGAGTTGAACAGCAAGACACTATCTCCCTTCTTGAACGTGCGCAACGTGATGTGACGATCGTGGATCAGTTTTGTGCGCTCCTTGTATATTCGGGCATTCTCATATGCCGTCATCCGTAACTCATCCAGCTCGTTCAACTCGAACATTCTCTTTCTCCTAGCTTCATCATAACTCAAATTTAGCCTTCTAAGCGCCCAATGGGACTTGTGCTCCAACTCCACCGAAAGGTGACAAGCCCGACCATACGCCAACCTAAAAGGCGTAGTGCCTATAGGTGTTTTGTAAGCCGTTCTATATGCCCACAGTGCGTCCGGTAATAGGGCACTCCAATTCTTCCTTGTGAATGCCACCGTTCGCTCTAGAATCTTCTTGATTTCACGGTTTGAGACCTCCACTTGGCCTTGAGTCTGCGGATGATATGGGGTGCCAATGTTGTGCTTGACCCCATATTTCTTCAGTAATGTCGCGAACTTCTGATTCCGAAAGTGTGTACCCCCATCGCTTATTATCATTCGGGGTATCCCAAACCTGCAGAAAATATTTTCCTTCACGAACCTGCACACTACAGTAGAATCATTAGTCCTTGTGGGGATTGCTTCCACCCACTTCGACACATAGTCAACGGCTAGCAAGATATACAAATTGGAGTTCGAGGACACAAAGGGTCCCATGAAGTCTATGCCCCACAAATCAAATACCTCAACTTCCTGAAATACATTCAGGGGCATCTCCTGTCGCTTCGATATATTACCTGCTCGCTGACAAGGATCGCATTGCCTCACAAAATCGTAGGCATCCCGAAACAAAGTTGGCCAATAAAGGTTGCTTTCCAACACCTTAGCTGCGGTTCACGAACTGGCATGGTGTCCTCCTGTAGGTGATGCATGGCAATGATGGAGAAAACTCTCGTACTCCACTTCAGGCACACACCTGTGTAAGATATCGTCCCTGCATTGCTTCAAAATAATTGGATCATCCCAAAAATAGTATCTTAAGGAATGAAAGAATCTCTTTTTCTCCTGATATGACCAATCTTCCGGGATGATCCAGCAAGCTAAATAATTTACAATTTCAGCGAACCAAGGCTCTTTAGAGTTAATTTTCAAAAGTTGTTCATCCGGAAACGTCTCGGTTATGGGTATATGTAAATCTTTTTCATCCACCCTTTATAACCTAGACAAATGATCAGCCACTACATTCTCAATCCCAAATTTATCCTTGATTTCAATGTCAAATTCCTGTAAGAGCAAAATCCACCTAATGAGTCTAGGGTTTGCATCTTTTTTCTCCATCAAGTATTTTATTGCAGCATGGTCAGTCCATACAACTACTTTAGATCCAACTAAATACTGCCGGAATTTTTCGAAAGCAAACACAACGACAAGTAATTCTTTTTCAGTAGTTGTATAATTCATTTGAGCATCATTCAGAGTTTTTGAAGCATAGAAAATCACCGCGGGCTTATTATCTACCAGTTGCCCCAAAACGGCTCCTACTGCAAAATCCGAAGCATCACACATCAATTCGAAAGGTTTTGTCCAATCCGGCGTTTGAACAACCGGGGCAGAAATCAATTTTTCTTTCAAAACATCAAACGCATGTAGACACTTATCATTGAAATCGAAAACCGCATCTTTCTCCAAAAGTTCGGATAAAGGTTTTGCAATTTTAGAAAAATCCTTTATAAATCGTCGATAGAACCCGGCGTGTCCCAGAAAGCTTCTCACCCCTTTTACAGAATTTGGTGGGGGCAACTTGGAAATCACCTCAATTTTTACCGGGTCCACCTCAAGACCTTTGCTAGACACCTTGTGTCCTAGCACTATTCCCTCTGTCACCATCATGTGACATTTCTCCCAGTTAAGGACCAAGTGTGTGTCCTCACAACGCTGTAAAACTTTGTCTAAGTTATATAAACATTCATCAAATGATGCACCATAAACCGAGAAGTCATCCATAAAAACCTCAAGACAGCGCTCTACCATGTCAGAAAATATGGCGAGCATACAGCGTTGAAACGTCACCGGTGCATTACATAAACCAAACGGCATTCGTCGGTAAGAAAAAGTCCCATAGGGACAGGTGAACGTAGACTTCTCTTGATCCAAAGGATCAATCGAGATCTGGTTATACCCCGAATACCCATCCAGAAAACAAAAATGCGACCGACTGGCAAGACGTTCTAAAATTTGATCAATAAATGGTAAAGGAAAATGATCCTTAAGTGTGGAAGCATTCAGACGACGGTAGTCAATACAAACTCTCCACCCGGTTACCAATCGGGTGGTGACAAGTTCATTCAACAAATTTTTAGTGACAGTATTTCCCCCCTTCTTAGGGACTACCTGTGTGGGACTCACCCACGTCGAGTCTGATATGGCATAGATAATCCCTGCAGCAAGAAGTTTGATGACCTCCTTCTTCACAACCTCCATCATGCTTGGATTTAAACGTCTTTGAGGCTGAATAACAGGCTTGGCTCCCTCTTCGAGCCGAATCTTGTGCTGGCAAAGAGTAGGGGAAATCCCCTTGATGTCTGCAACAGACCACCCAAAAGCTCCACTGTGGTTTTTCAGCACTATCAGCAATTGCTCCTCCTCGTCCACACTCAAATAAGCAGATACGATCACCGGTAACTTGTCTTTCTCAGCTAGAAAGACATACTTGAGATGCGGGGGCAGCGGCTTCAATTCTAACTCTGGCGGGCTGATAAGAGATGAATGCAACGATGGGGGAAGTGCACCTAAATCTTCATAGTGCCTCGTATAGAAGCATGGAAGCATCTGAAGCATTTTAGCGCACTCCTTGAGTGATTTACTCCGCATCCAATCATAGGTAACATTCAAGAAACAAATCTCCAGCGGCAATTCCGGATATGCATCAACAACAGAAATAGCAATCACATCATCCTCCCAAGAGGGCGGAATGTCCTCATTCTCATCATTCGGAAATCCCACAGCTTTACACAAAGAAACAACCTTAGTTTGCTCCATGATATCCACAGCTAAGGTTCCATTATCCATCTTGCTCATCACATGAGCCATGTCCAGAAATGGTTTTCCAAGGCAGAGTGAGATGTTGTGATCCATATGTTTCACCATGTTACATTGTTCTTTTGCTTTAGAAGACACAGTGCTAGAGGGCATGACCATCTCAAAGCGGTCATCTGCTATGCCTAAGGTCAAGCGACCTCTCCCCATCTCTAAGATCATGTCAGCTGTAGCTTGGAATGGGCGTCCAAGTAACATCTCATTGCCATGCTCATCCTGCATTTCCATAACCACAAAATCAATCGGAAAGACAAATCGATCCACCTTTACTAAGACATCTTCACAGATTCCATAAGGCTTCACCACAGAGTTGTCGGCCAATTGGATAGTCATATTGCTCGGCCGTGACTCCTTTAATCCCAGCTTTTTAAATGTCGAAAGGGGCATCAAATTGATGCTTGCCCCTGAATCATACAATGCTTCTCCAAATTTAAACTTCCCGATATAGCAAGAAATATTGAAACACCCGGGATCCTGTCTCTTTGGCGGCAGAGTGCCCATTATGAAGGCACTCACTTGCTCCTTTAGCACAATGACCTCAGTATCTAGTATTTTCCTCTTCTTGGTGATGACATATTTTAGAAACTTCCCGTATGAAGGGATTTGCTCAATAGCTTCCAATAATGGAATATTGACCGAAAGCTTCCTAAAGCTGTCCAAGAATTTCTTGAACTGTGCGTCTACCTTTCTTGCCTTTGCACTATTCGGATAAGGGACCGGAACGGCGTGTGCCCTTTGATGAGGTGGCACATAAGGCGTCATTTTCTACGGTTCCCCCTCAGCAACCTGTTCTTCAATACCATCCACGTCTATGTCTTCAACTTGCCCTGTGACTGGTGTGGGCTGCTCCGTAGTGGTTTCACCTTCAACTTTATCTTGCGGTGTGCTTGTTTCATCCATTCTTGGATTCAGCACCTTCTTGCCGCTTCTCAGTAAAATTGCCTTGGCTTGCTGGTTTCCCCCGGGAACATTGGTGTTCCCCGGAAAACCCGGATGTGCTGGTTTCTTCAAACTAGCAATTTCAGTTGCCATCTGCGCCATGGAGGTCTCTATCATCCTCAGTTGAGCCCCATGGCTCTGCAAGGTCTGCCCAAATTGATTCATGTATTCTCCTTGTTGCTTGATTTGCTGCCCGAATGTGTTCATTAACTCTTGATTTTGCTTGATGACCTGATTGAGAAACTCCGTGCTCTTGTCCTCTGCAACTGGCGCGGGCTTGGCTTCCGGATCCTACAGAAAATTATTCGGATCCTTCCATGAGAACTTTTTGTCCTTTCTCCATGAGTAGTCATTGTTCCTGTACCCTTGTTGTTGTCTCATGTACTTGACTTGAGCCTCATCCTCGGACTCATTTTCTTTTTGCAGTAACTTCTTTGCGAGAAGATCCATCTTCTCATTCAGCTCTCTCATTGCCTTTGATTCACTGGCGACTCGTGCTTGCTCAACTGGGCCTCTCTCTCTTTCTCCCCAAGACTGCTTTCTAGCCATGTTCTTGAGTATTTCCCAGCATCTAGTGTCAGTATTGTTCAGAAAAAATCCCGACCCGGCTGAATCCAGATTACTCCTATCATGCTCGGAGAGAGCAAAATAGAAGATTTTCACCTGTGTCTCTTTGTCCAGCCCGTGATGCGGACATCTCCTCAACATAACCTGAAATTGCTCCCAGGTCTCAGAATATGTTTCACCGGCCTGTTGGGTGAAATTGTGAATCTTACGGATCATGTCGTTAGTCTTCTCGGGAGGGAAGAACCTCTTAAAGAAGACCTCCACCATATGGTCCCAAGATTCCACAAACTCATCATCTAGATTATGTAGCCACTCTCTTGCTTCTCCCGCCAAGGAACTCGGGAACAACTTGAGGTACAATGCATCTTGTGGAAACCTGTCTATTTTTACCATGTCACAGTTTTCACTGAACTGGCTGATGTGTGCAACAGGATCCTCATTCTTCAGCCCATGAAACGCATTTGATTTTACCAAATTAATCAACGCTGGATCGATCTTATATGTCGGTATGTTGATCGCCTGCTTCTTTATAGGCCCCTTTGAAGCTGATGAGGAAGAAGCTTTGATCTTCTCCCATATGGTTTGTAGCTCGGCCATCTCTTCTGGTTCAGATTCAGAATCTATCTCTTCTTGGTACTCGTGCTCAGAATGCTCTTCGTCCTCAGGTCCCGGAAATGAAACCTCAGGTGTGCGATTGGCGTAGTCCGTACTACGTGTATGCACCATGCACAGTACCTAAAATAAGAAAATTCGAGTTCAGTACTATGCTTAGACGAGTGTAAACAATTATAGCGCAATGTAAAAATATTTGAATTTGAATGAAAATTAAAAAGAAATTTGTGGCCTAGAGTGGCTGCTCGTAGCACTTGAAGTGCCAACAATTCCGCCGTATCCCCGGCAACGGCGCCAAAAACTTGACGTGTATTTTACTACGCGCTAAAAATGCAAGTATACGCATCGAGTAGTACAGGCCTTGTGAGGCCCGAGTCGAACACAGGGATACTCGGAATTGTCGGAGACTCCTACTAACTATTTGCGATCAGCTAAGCCGAATAACAAATTGGGGTTTGTTGTCAAAATTAAAAGAAAATAAAAATGAAACAAAGCAAACAATCGATCAAAGGTTAATTTAATCAATTCAAAAAGGTATCTTTAGGATTGCGGTTTCACCGTGGGTATTCATTGTATTAGATTTTATATAATGCCTCAATCTTCTCTCTCTATCCGGGTAGTGGCCTGAAAATAGAATTACCCACTGTCGTGGTGCAATTCACTACTTAGGTTTAGGTCGGTTCCACCGTAGTAGTAACCTATACCCTAAACTAGGTGCATTACGAACGGTCTCTCAGTCTCCACCATTAATTTTACACCTCCTTTGTCAAGGGATTTATCGATTAATGTATGTTTCGTCTCTTTTCAACCGTTAATCCTTCTGTCGAAGTAATTAAGGGCATTAGGTTATTATTATGGTGATCAAACATAACAATATATGGAGAAAACGAAACTATACCACGGATTTAAGAGAGAAAATATGAATTATTAATATAAAACTGTCATACAATGCATTCCCGGGCTACTCTCGGTCCTAAAGATGGAGGGGATTAGCCCCGCATGTTCATCTCACACAAGTACATGGTAGAAATAGGGGAAATCATATGAAAAACGTGAATTGAATGGGAAAACCCCTGAACGGAGAAGAACCGATTGACCCTTTGCGTAGAACACGTGCTTTCCCGCCTCTCGATGGTGAAATCCGTCTTCGGCAGCGTCCGGATCGACAGGTATGAACTTCTGGCCTCCGTTCTCCTTTCTCACTCCTCGGCACTTGTGCAAAAGCCAAAATCAGATCCCCTCCCTGTCTGGGCGGCCGTCATTAGGTATAAGTCCCTAATTAGGTCGTTAATTAACTCCAGTCGTCCGATTGAAATCAATCTGAATCCAACGCATATCTGACGGCGTCGATACCATCGACGCGAGTCGATGGTATCGACCCGCTACAGTAGCGGCTGGCTGCAAATCCTTCCTTTATCGCGCCCTTCATCATCTCGATACCATCGACGCGGGTCGATGGTATCGACTTCCTTTTTGGTGTCGGTTCTGTCATTTTGCGACGCTGTAGCCTCCATGTGTCGATGGTATCGACTTGGTGTCGATACTATCGACTGCTTCTTCGCCAACAACCTGAAGGTGTCTCGATACCATCGACATCAGCGTCGATGGTATCGACTCTTTGCTGCTCCTTTCGGCTGGCAACCTGCGGTCTCGTCGATGGTATCGACTTCTGTCGATGGTATCGACGGAAGCAAATACTTGTTTTTTCCTGAAATTCAAAGACAAGATCAAATAAATCCACACAAATAATAATAATGTGATAATGAATGCTCAAAATGATGAAACTAAGGGGATTTGACATAAAATGATGGCAAAGACCAAAATGGATGAATTATGTGATATTAACCATAGAAATGACTAATTAAAGCATAAACCACATATAAAACAGGTCTATAAATGCAACTCAAAATCATCGCATCAGTATCACAGCCCCGGCAGCTCGACCATCAAAAATACCTATAAAACGACCTTCCAAAATGCAGTTGCAGGCACAACAGCTGTCAGGGACACCGACATCAAGGCCACATCCAGAGGCCGACCCCCTCCATGAAGAAAACATAACCACCTCTTCAATCCACTCTTTCATTAAGAGTCTAAATGCTAGCTAACTGCCACCACCTCTCCACCCTCCACCTTTCCAACATCCACCACTCTTCCTGTCTTCACCACATCTACGCAACCACCTACATCCTCTTCTTCACCCCTTTTCCCTTCGGGCTCTCCCTTCTCCATCCCTATGCTTGACTTTACCACTTTCACATCCACCACCACCTCGACACCGCTGGTGACCCCATCCATTGTCACCACGCAGTTTGGGGCACCATCAGTGTCTCTTCCGCAAGACACTACCACCATCCCACGCAGACCCCAGCCATCCCACCCTTCCACTTCTGGGGTCCCCTTTTCCAACATCAGTGAGGAATTTGGACGTCAATTCGACGCCGTCCGAAACCTCCTCACCGATCCTTCTAACATTCTAAATTCTATTTTTTCTTATGTGCAGGGAATTTCCAAATAGGTGGCCACGATCGACGAAAAAAATCGTGCCTTTCCCAACATCCTCCAAGGCTTTCAGCAACGACAAGATGAGGTGGTGGTTAAGAAATTTGAGTACATCAACAGCCACTACAACAACTTGCCTGAGCTAGTCCTTGGAGCGAAGCGCCAGCAAGAAGCATTGGCTATGCAAGTCGATGAGATCTCCACGTAGACTCAACCTCGACCCGAGACTCTCTGTGAGCTCAAGAAGCAACAAGCAGCTTTTAGCACGCGCTTGGACACCATCAGTAGCACCCTCACACAACTAAACAATCTCCAAGAGGAGTCAACCAATAATGAAATCCAGCAACTACGTGCTCAAGTAACAAATCTTACATCACGCCTCCTCTCCTCCGAGGGCCGCTATAACGACCTCAAAGAAACCCACGACGCACTTCTCGAAACACATGAGCATGTGCAAGTGGCTTTCGATGAGTTACAAGCCACCCATCGGCGGTGCAAAACGACCGCAAGAAAAAAGCCAGCAGACAAGGCAGCGGCTGATAAAGATGGTGATAGTGATGAAGAAGAAGACTCTGACTCGTTTGTTGATTCAAACAATGATACCACCTCCTCCGGTGATAAATCTAACGATGGGGAGGACCCAGGCCAAGCAGCAGAACCTTCTCAGAACGGTTCCGACAAAGGTCACCAAGACGGTGGACATCACCCCAAGTCCCCCCACAATGATAATGTAAACATGTCATATGGGGACCAATTCCTCGATTATTCTACTCTAGGATCCATCGAGGAGTCTGCTAAAGACGTGACTTTCGCTGAGTTCCACCAATGTATATTAGGAATCAGCGCAAGCCCACCAGCAACAACCGTTCCACCTTTCTCCGCACTTGACAAATCAGTGCCCTTCCCACAAGACCAGGACGAGGTAGAATGAGTGAGTTTAGATACAGATGAAGAACTCGATTCTGCCTCCAATTCAGATGACGATATGCAAGGCTATGAAAAAGTCCTGGAACATCCTTCTTCCCCCCCCCCCTCCGTAGGAGCTTCCCCCGCCACCACCTCTACCGCACAAAATGCATGACCTAGATATGGCGGCCATCTCCACATTAGATGCTCAGGACATTTTTATACTGAACACTATTGTGGACGATGCAAAGGTAGGGGAAGACATCATCTACCATAACACCAAAACAAAGCGCAAGATGACACAAGAAGACTTCCGCAACATCCTGCGACCTCGGTCCACGATGTCAATCGAAATCTTCCGTGTCCTCCTCGCCAACTGTATAGAGGTGTATAGAAGTTCTAAGAGGCAGCAACCAATTTTCAACACCTCGCCTACTCTGTCCATCGGCCTTTTATACAAAGACATAAGAGAAAAGTAAATCGAGCGGCTGCGTGCTGGTTTAGCACGACGGGCACGTTATCTTACCGTGCCCTTCCAAGTCTCGGATCATTGGTTATTTATGATTGTCGACACCGAGGCTCGGGACGCCAAGGTTTATAATTTTTGCGGCGTTGAGCTACCCGCCGGTACAATAAACTTTGCTGGTGAAGCAACAGGTGAAGCAAGATGTATAGCCTTCCGGATGCTTAAGTTAATTTGGGTTGCACGCCCATCTCTCCGCCAAGACTGGAGCCAGCCCTGGTTCTAAATAATTAACCCTCAAGTTCAAGCTGCCAAGGGATCTGGGGACTGCGCTTTCTGCACCATACGTCACATCCAAGTGCTGAACGAAGAAATCCCATTTACTGACCTAGTTGCTGAAGATTTTCACTCCTTGCGAGGGCGTTACGCCATGGAGCTCATTTGTGATAGAAGATTCTTCAAGGAACTGACAATGGCACTAGATGACGTCCCTCATTACCTTTTTTCAGCTGTCCAACACCCGCAGAGGCGACCTTTCTGACAAACTCTGAAAGAGCTGGAGAAATCCAAGGAGCCAGCCTTAGCTACCGAGCAAAGTAAAAGAGACATTGATCCTTTGTCTACCATAGAAGCAACCTTTCCTGACTTCAAACACAGTGCTTACAAAAGTCTCTCCGACATTGAACTACATCTCATTATGTCGCGGCTTTCAGTCGAGAAGGATGAACATGTATTCATGTCTAGCGACATTCTAGTAATGGCAGACATGCTTCGAGAGACTTTACAGTTTAAAGGATCCCTCTCCGTAAGCTTAATGGCCGCTTATCAGTTTCTACTCAGCCAAAATAACCACACAACATATATGGCATCCCCATACATGAAGGACGATCTTTTAAAGCTCAAGAACTTCAGAACAACTGAAGCACTGATCTCCTTTCTATAGCACACAACGCTGAAGTTCATCATGCTACCCTTCCTTTATCATGAGCACTGCATGCTCCTGGCAACAAACCTACCAGAAGGAACAACTAAAATTTATAACAGTTTCGACAGCCAGTACAATCCATGGCAGACAAACTATGTCGTGACACCAAGGATGCCAACAGAGGTAGTGGTGAAGGAATGCGCTGACAAATTAATCGCCTTTCTAAGTCAGCATACAAGGGCTTACGACAAAGAACATTTTCATCGCCTTTCTTTCAGCCACAAATGTCCCCAACAAATCCGAGAATCAAATGACTGTGGCTTCCACGTCCTCTACTGGATGTACACCATCATCGTCCTTCAAAGACCAGTAGAAGATATGACTGACGTGGATTACCACGCTCTACATGGACAGTTCACAACTAACCTACTTCAATCACCAGGGGAAAATTCAGAATTAACTTAGCATGCAACCCTTGTCATCGTACTTCTCAACCTATCACTTTGACACTCTGAGGACAGAGTGAGTGATAAGTTAGGGGGGGTACATTAGACAAGGGTGAGGTATCATTTCTAAATCCCCCTTTTTCCATTTTCTCCCTTCTCTGTTTGTACATATTTCCTTTTCTTTTTTTTTCCTTTTTTAACTTTCTTTTTTGAAAATAGTCACCCTCGGTCAACTTTAGAATCATGTTAGTCCTCAAAAGTAAATAGCACTTAGACATATAAGGGTGATCTAATAATGTCCCCCCACTATCGATTTTCATGCCTTTGCTTCACTTCTTCATCTGACTCTCCACAGGTCAATATCAAGGCAGAAATAAGCCAGGCTCTCAAGGATGAGAGGGGCATCAGGCAACTTCCAAATCAAGAAGTTCTGCAAGTGGACCACAAAAAAAATAAGTGCATGTTGAAAAACTCTAAGAACAACTTTCCTCCCTTCAAATAAAAGAGGCTTGGCCGCCCAAAATAATTTCCCGAACAAAACCCCATAACCCAAGCCTGTGAGTCTTCGAATAAAAGCCAGAGAGTTAAATAAAATTATGAGAGTTGTGCCATAAATAAGGATCTATATAAAGAACTGATGAAGGTCTCACCCAGCCGGCACATTCAGCTGCCCTCACAAAGGCAGATGTGTCATGCCCGGTAGTGAAACCCTAACATATCTAAATAAAAGGCTTATAAAGGACTTACCCGGCCAATACATTCAGCTGCCCTCACAAAGGCAGATGTGTCATGCCCGGTAATGAGATCCTAAAAGCATAGACAACCCCTCCCCCACTTGAAGGGGGAGTTACACTTCAAGCCTTTAGCCAACCCTCATACCCTCTCTAGCTTCCAGTAGGTCCTTCAGAGAGGTATAAAGCTGATTAGAGTCAACAACATGCACAGAATAAAGGTGGTCTCGATGCGAGCTATGAGATACGGAAGGAACCTGAGACCCAAGCAACTCTCAAAACCTGAAGGAGTCAAGGCAAGCAGTAAGACCTGATATGACCTTAGGAGAACTCAGGTTGAGAATTGGAGCAAGAGTATGGAAAACCCTAACTAAATAAAATCGCCTCACCATTACATGTCTCAACTCTATCTAACTTGAGGACAAGCTAGACTCTAAGTTAGGGGGGGTGATAACCTCAAATTTTGGATGATTATCTTAGTCTTTTCTTTAGTTTTCCACACTCTTTCTTAATTAAATTTAGCCATAATCCCTAAATATTCCCTCTTATTGTAAATATATCTTTAGACTAACTTTTCCCCTTTATATTTGCAGAGAAAGACACAAAAAAACCATAAAAAACTAAATCAGCCTCAAGACCGCATGGACTCACACGATCCCAAGACCGCATGAAGCCAATCGGTCCCGAGACCGCATGGAGTCACACGGTCCCAAGACCGCATGAAGCCAATCGGTCCCGAGACCGCATGGAGTCACACGGTCTCAAGACCGCATGAAGCCAACCGATCCCGAGACCGCATGGAGTCACACGGTCTCAAGACTGCATGAAGCCAACCGGTCCCGAGACCGCATGGAGTCACACGGTCTCGAGACAGCATGAAGCCAACCAGTCCTGAGACCGCATGGAGTCAACCGGTCCCAAGACCGCATGAAGCCAACCGGTCCCGAGACCGCATGGAGTCACACGGTCTCGAGACCGCATGAAGCCAACTGGTCCCGAGACCGCATGGAGTCAACCGGTCCCAAGACCGCATGAAGCTAACCGGTCCCGAGACCGTATGGAGTCAACCGGTCCTGAGACTGCATGAAGCCAACCGGTCCTGAGACCGCATGGATCACACGGTCCCGAGACCGCATGAAGCCAAACGGTCTCAAGATCCAAACGGTCTCAAGGTACAAATGGTCTTGAGGTCCAAACGGTCTTGAGATCCAAACGGTCTCAAGGTCCATACGGTCTTGAGATCCAAACGGTCTCAGGCCCAAATGGTCTTGAGGTCCAAGCGGTCTCCAAACCATTTGGACTTCACTTAAGGCCTATAAATAAGACCCCAAGGGTCCTCCACCAGACATTAAGTTTCAAATGTCCAAAGGTTGCCTCAATCACTCCAGAGCTCATACGACTTCCATCCTCTGCCCTGGGGCTGCCGGTATGAGACCCATACTCCATCTCGAAGCAACTTTCTCTCTCTCTGCCAAAGAAGGTGGGAAGGGGGATATATCGTCATCACACAACCTGTGAAGCTGGTGGATCATTTCTCTCTTTCCAAGGGGTTGACTTTCCTCTCTCCTTTATGGGGATGATGTTCTCTCTCTATCTTCTTGCCTCCTTCTTTATCCTAGTCATGAGCGAGTAGTCTCTTTCACTAGGGTGTGGGGAGTAGCCCCGCTACCCATGTTTTCATATCATGTAAATGTAATCCATAATTTGTAATATAGAGTTTTTACCTTTTCAGTTCAACATCAAACGTTTAATGAATGCATGTTGTTTGATCTCCAACTTGTGTAATCCTTTATCTTTTAGTATGAATTGTGTACATTTATACTATTAGATTTGAAACTCGTTTGTATATTAGTTCTTGGTGCATGTATCCACCATGCATCTGTTTCGGTATCTAGAAGTATCTCTCAAGAAGTGGAGTAAACTCACTATCATTCGTTGCACTTTCATACTATGAAATGGAATCAGTTGACGTATGAAAGTGCAACCTTGGTTAGTCGGGGAACACACTTTGCGAAGGGAATGATGCAAAGTAGGTGACCATTTGTTTGGGAATGGCTGGCATTGCAACATTCCCGCACTTCTCATAGTTAGTTCTCTGAAAGGAAACTGAGTCTACAAAGATACTAACTGACTAAACTCTTGTTGCAGGTTATGTTTTACTTTGCATGTCTTGATCCATGTGTAGTGGCGGTGAAAAACTGATTACACCCTAGTGACTTTTATCATTGTTTAACTCCTTAGATTTACTTGCTTTTCTTACTTTACATGTTCTTAGTTTAAAACAACAAAAACCAAACTTTAAATTTAAGTTCCTACTATTAAGTGACTAAGTGAAATTCTAACATTTTTCATCTTGTTGCTTGCAACAAGACCGTTGTCCTAAGGATTTGACCCTTAACTATACTATGATAAGACTTCCACGTATCTTAGCATGCGTGGGTGGAGTTCTCTATCTAGTATATGCAAGGCTAAACCTAAAGACTTATCATCTTTAGGATTTTTAGTTTGGTGCACGCAATTCCATGTAAGTGGAAGCTCCATCAATCTACCATCACACTTCTGTGAGATAAATGATAAAGCATGCTTTGGCATAACATACACTTGGTCGATCAAGATGTTCATTTGTGTTTCTTATGGAAAGCATCTAATACTTAATCTTGATGATAGATTTCGATTATAAATACATATACTTATCCAATCACCACATACTTATAATATGTATCATATACATACTCCATCCACAAGTAAAACATGCAATCATAAATGAGAACAATGATTTTGGACACACTAGTGTAATTCTTTGGAGCCACAAAGAATAGTTGTCCACCTAAGGTTATACATCATATGAGTGTAACTTGTATTGGAACAATCTTGTGTTGGGAATGAGCCGGTCGATTGATTGGACCTTCTGGTCGATCGATTGGACCTCCTTTTGGTTGGCTGGTTTTCGTTGGTCGATCGACTTGATCTTAGCTGAAGTGGTTGTTTGTTCTCCTCTTCTTCATTAGTTGCTCCTACTTTCCTCCAGTTGATCGAATCCACTCCCAGACAGTCGAGTCACCTCGTGAGAATTCCTTCTTCTTGCCAAAATGGAAACTAATGTTAATCCTATTTATATATTACATTATGTAAAGAGAATACCTCAAGTTACATCCAAGGGGATCATAGAGGGTGAAGCATTAATTACATTTGAAAAAGAGAGAGAAGGCTCGGTGTGCAAACTGAATTTATAAGGTAGATAAAAAATCATTCAACCATGGACAAACATCCAACGGGTATTGCGCGATAACCACACATTCATTCACCATCAAAATACCTTTAGGGAGACACATATGAATTGCATATATATCATATCATATATAGAGGATCTATGGAACATTCCCTAGAGTATGCGGTAATTAATTAGATGTGCACATTAACCATTTAAGTGTCCACATTGTATGCAAAAATAAATAAATGATAAAATAGAATCTGATCACATCAATTTATTTCGATACACTATAAGTTGACATGCCTCTGATACCACTATTGGGAAACATGGAGATAGAGATGGCAATGGAAACAAAAAATTCTATCCATATTTATTAATTAGAAGATCACATCAACAACAATGTATTACGAAAGAGGGTGAAAGATGTACTTTGTCCTGGAGCAAGTCCAATGACTATCCTTACATGTTATGTGCTCCCTTAACAAGTAGCACACAAATGGAAGTTTATGACATCCTCCTATCATGGAATCAATGGATGCCACACCTCTACATAGTCCACAAGAACCACTAGGAATTCTACGTCGCACTTCTAGAGCCAACAGGAAGGAGTTGTCCTTACCTTCATCAATGTGCCAACGTTGACTTCCTCTCTCCTTATTGTCTCTCCCTTTCTTGGGTAATACTGTACATACTCACATGTTACCACAATTGTGAGAAAAGAAGTCTCTATATAGAGAGCCTTGTCCAACCCCTCCTTATATATGAGAGGATGGGATAGGGTTTCTATAACGACCTCACTTTCCAGCATCCCCCAATTAAGGAAAGACCCAAAATTTGAGAGTCATTACCTAAAATTCCCAAGGATCTAGATTTATCCAAATAACAAATAATAGCAAATAATTTCCATTAATTCAAATATCATTTACATGATGCTCCAATATGGAGTTACATGAATGTCTATCATCAATATTGTACATATGAGAAGAAGTATCTATCTAATCCTCCTTACAAGTTAACTTTAATGTCTATAAGTAATTTCCTTTGTCCATAATATCTTGATATCTTCACATTTATCATGTACCTAAAAAATGTCACAAAACCAAAACATGGATCAATATATAAAAATATAATGTATACATGGGTTGGATGAAAAAGTGTTCAAATACATAACAACATATATTCAAACGATTGCTTGCAAATAAGAATTGACATTTTCTTTATGTGATAGTCATAGTGGCATGATAATTGAACAGAAGGTAAATAAACACTCAACAGTTTATTCAATCAATCTTCAAGAAAACCTCGACAAACACCAACAAACTATATTGCTGGTAGACATAATTGTAACCACATACCTTTTGTGGAACCATGTAGATCTTGAAGTTATACTTTAAGCATATTCAAGAAATCCAATCAACTATCTAAGTAATTCAACATTATATTTGCACATATCTAAATCTTATAGGTTCACCATCATTTTAATTATATTGAACCCTACTCTATCCTATCCTAGGGTTAGGTTTTAGATAAGGAATAAGGGCATAAACCCTATTTCCATCACATGTTAAATACTAGGTGGAACCCTAATTGTTATATTCATCATGCCCTATTATTAGGACCACTGGATGCAATTGTGTTTCTTAATAACAGATCAAGTTGTGACCTTCAAAACTAATTCTTCATATGCACGATTATTCACATTAGAAACTATGATTATTATCATTATGGTCATAATCATGTTATATAATCATTATATTCCAAATTATCAATTTGCATCTCAATGAAATAGATTTAACATGATTAATAACATATTCATTAAAAACTAGGGTTTTGGTGCATTAATCACCACTTTACCACATGTTTTCACTACTTTTAGAATTTGGATTAGAACAAGAGTATACATGTATTTTCTTTATATTCCTCTCATTTTATGGATCAACATTTATATATAATATGCCCAAAACTAATCATCCTAGAAATTACTTGGATTTTTGCAAGTTAATCACTTATCGACCAATCAACATTTGCCACGTCAGCACTTACCCATTATTGTATATGTTGGTGGCCAATCTGGTCTTGGTTAATGACCATAGCTTTCCCCCTTTGAGTTGGATGATCTAGGGATCATCTCTCACCCTCATCTCTGCATGTGATCTCTGCACAGTTGTAGATGCCGCTGCGGTTCCCAACACCTCCTTTAGTACCCAGCCCATCAAAGCTTCTTTCTTTGCAGACAGAGTCACCATCACTGTAGATCACCACCACCACCACTTAGCCAGACATCTCCTCTCCCTTGACTCCTACCAGCACCAGACTACCTAGTCTCTTAGGCATTACACCCACCTAACCTGGCTCCTAGGTTTAGGAGGGCATGACAGTTCCATTGTTGTGTTGATGCAAGCAGGAAAAGAGTTCAGGTTGCCAACACCTTGCATTTGTCTTACTCAACAAAGATGCCACTACACTAAGATCAAGACATTATTGGTCCTTCATCGGCTACACAATAACCCTTTGTGGGTGTTGTGATGAGATTTGAGAAGGAGAAACTCCTCTGCGGTTGCAGTACCCTTGGGGAGCTGGATATATCACCCTAAGGTTCTAGTGAAGGGGTGGTTTTGGGGATAGAACTTGCCCTTACCTTCACTTCCTTTTCAGATAGTGAGAGACCAATGTGGCATGTTGCACTCGTGGTTGTCATAAATCCTAAACGAGGGCCAAGATCTGTCAGATATAGTGGAAAGAAGAAGAGAAAAGGGATTCTTGTTCTCTTTGCTATACAACAACTTATATAGTACTAGGGCTTGATTTGATGGGTCTTGTTTCCAAACTCATCCATATGTTCTAGGAGCGGGAACATGCAAGGAAGGGAAGTAATTAATTCCTTTTATACTTTCCCAAAAAGCTTATAGATTTTATTCTATATATTCAAAATTTATAAAAAGGAAACCATCACCTTCTTAAAACTTGGTTTTGACAATATAAAAGTCATACCATTAATGTTTTTTTCTTTCCATTAGTCTAGTTTCCCCCTCTCATAATTAAGAAGTCCACTTAAGGCAAAAGTATGCATGGTTTTCAATAAATAAAAATAGTCCATAGATTCCCAACTCAGGGACACATATGTCCACCAAAATCCATAAAGGAAAGATATACTTATATGCCACATTTTGGATAGTTTGATTATTAAATTATTTCTCATCTGGAAATCTAGATTATTCCTCTCTCTATTTGTGATATTACCTTTTAATCAATTATAGGAACTCATTAAAATTTTCCCAATTCGTATCTTGTAAGTTGGGATTTATTGGCATGCCTTTTATTATATAAAACTTTCAACTTTTAAACATTTTTAAAATAATATCGTTGTCTCATGGTATATCCTTTTCCTCCCCATTTCTAGAATTATATTTCCTTTCTTATTATCATCAAGTATATTGAAAGTTAGATCAAACTAATACTAATTGATGTCCCGAAACATGAGTTGCCAAACAAGATAGGTAATTACTCTTTTGATTATCTAAATCACTACATCACTTATTTTCTTTTGGAAACTTACAAACATCCCATTTTTCTATTATTGAAAACTATGATTCATGATTTTCATGCTCTTTAGATTGTTTCAAAATGACTACTTGATCAAAGTAATAAGAAAGAAATCAACATAAGAGTTCTATACTTACCTTTCTTTCAACATTTGAATACCTGGTCTGGGTACTTGAGTACTGAGATTAGGTAGTATGCACCATGTTTTGTGTCATGTTTTTGACTTAGATATCATCCTAATCCTAGTGTCCCTGTAGACTCAGCAAACCTATAGCTCTGATACCACCAAATGTGACACCCTTTGCCACACAAAGTGAGATTACTCAAAACAAAGTGTGAAACTATCACAAATAATGATATTACCATAAAATAGGGTAAATTAAATCCGATCTCATATCAGGATCTCAAGCTCAATAACCACAATTGAAGCTATAAACTTGTGCCACTTGCATTTCATTCATTTCCAAAAGTGGTTACATTTCATATTCATTGGCGATCTCGCCACAACCTATTACATAAGATCACTTGTTCTTGCATACAAGTATGTTTGTATTATCATGTCATAAAGTTAAAAACTCAAACCGATGTACAATATTTGCAAAACACACCTAAGGACCTGAGTGTACAGGGATGACACATAGGAATCTATTACTAGACACTGATAGCATATCAATGATCCAACAAATACAACTCCTCTTGTTATTAGTCTCAGCAACACGATCTCTATCTCAGCATACATGTCCATTAAAAAATTGTGGAAACCCACTGGGTGAGACCAAACATCTCATCGAGAGATATAACTCTCCACCAACATCTATTATAAGCACAAATAATCTAAACAATAGGTTACACTATTAATAGATAAGCAAATTCAACTAAATGATCTAATCAAGGTAATTAACATTGTTTAAGTAGTTAACCATCTACACTAGGCAATATCATATCTTATGCTTTAAGAAGGAGTATGAAGAACAAGTATAATTGTTATTAGATAAACACTATATAATCAAGGCAAGGGGGTCAACCAATGTTATACACATTTGGCCCTGCCCAATTTATGCTACACGACTGTATTACTTCTTTTATTAACATGCCCTAAGGATTTAAGGCATACCACTCAAATCCAACTGACTATTGCAAATTCGAAATCAGTACCATACAAGATTAATGGAAGAGTCGGACTCCTTATGATCATCGGAACTACTCAACAGTGTGAGTCTGCAATGCAGCGACATAATTGTCAGTCTGCAAAACATCAACATATAGTCAAGTTGAAGGATCGACTCATTCATGGCTGTCCTTATAAAACACCTAGCCCACCTTGGTACAAGTCACATCACTAGAGAATAGTCTCACACATGGTCATTCTATAATAAAGTATTATTCCACTATATAACAACAATTTAAGGATACATGGAGATATGTCCACTTCTACCCCACATATTCAACAATATGCGCTCCAAGTTTCCCATTGAAGTTACTCGTTTCGCCATCCAACAAGATATTGACACTGAAGATGGATCTATGGTACAAGGCGACTACATGCTTAGGGTTTCACTTTATTAGTTATGCCAATTGGGTGAATTGAGGCTCCATCATACAAGTTGTCATACAAAACCCTAATTCAATCTAGCAAGCATAACTGTGAAACAACCTTAGAAGATATACAACATCTAAAGGCGTGAACTTGTCACATCATCTCAGGGCAACACTGTCTCACTATCTTAAACAAGGCCATCAACATCACCACTTGTTATCACTGTCATATCAGGCTGATCATTATTATCACATCACTGGGGATAATAACCCATCATCACATCACTAGATGATACATCTCTCACTAGGCATTAAGCCTTCACTAGGCCATAAGACCAATCAAATTATTCTTGTAACTCATTGTTATCTCATCATGCCTCATCAGGCATATAAGTATCACTTGTGTCACATCACCTATACACCATAGAAATCATTAGCTATGATATTCATCTCACTTGCAAAGTCAATGTTATACAAATAGAGAGAGAAAACCTATCAACATATTAAACACTTTAGGCAATGTAAGCAATGCATCATATGTCCCCTCAAGTTAGGGTTAGGGTTTCATGCTTTAACCACATAGGTTCCATGGCATTATTTATTTACCAATCTCTAGGTTCATTACCTCCCTCAAGTTTGAAGTGCATTAGGGTTCAGCACTATAGATTATAACTAAGTGTGCACCTTCACATATTTACAATTCTAATACACCTCATCAAGGCTCATGGTCATCCTCTAGTATCACTTAATCATCTTCATAACATTCAAAATCTATGAAACTCAATTACCCTGCAAGTTAGAACTAAACAAGTAGGAGAGAGAAAGTACAATCATATTCTAATCATTTATACACATGTTACAAGTCTAACACACCCTAGGATTAGGGTTAGGGTTCTCTCCCAAAACTAATTAGGATCTCATATCATAATTATAGCACCAAACTCTAATTACACCATATCCCACTTTCATGGGACTGATTTAGGGTTGAAAATCATTAGTTCAATATGATTAGATCATCATTTTATTAGCACTAAGTATCACCTTCATATACATATGTATGTGTACCATCTCATCATGACATGCATGTGTTATGACCATGTAACATAATAGGTGTCCCGACCACCTTCAAGGTAGGTGTCACAACCACAACAGTAAAGTGTCTTAACCACCTACTAACATGGTGTCTCGACCACAACAACCATGGGTCTCGATCATAATCCAACATGGTGTCTCATCCCCGACAATCCAAGGTGTCTCAACCTACCATTAATAAGGTGTCCCTACCATTGTCTCAACCACCAAAAAAAACCATGTGTTATGACCACTAACCATCATGGATCACAACCAATCTATAGATAGGGTTTCATCCTTCAACAAAAGTACATGTCTCGACTAAGATCAAAATATGTATCTTGATCATAATTTGAGGTAAGATGTCTCGACCACATCATGACAAAGCATGTCTCGACCCAAAGCAAAGCTTGATGTCTCATCCCAAACCCATACATGGGTGTCTCGATCCAAAACATCAACAAGCACATATGTCTTGACCCAAAATAGAAATTTAAACAATAAGAATACCAAGAGTCACTATGCTCAAAACTTAGGATTCAAGATCATTAAAACCCTATAAAAAGTCACCATGAAGGTCATTAATCAAAAGTACTGAGAAGAGAGAAAGAACAAGGCTTAACACATGTGTGAACTCATTCAAAACTCCAAGGAAAACATGATGGAAGAAACTAAAATTATAGTGATAAAATCATAGCTTATACTGCATGTAAGATCATCATCTCAAGAATACTTTAGGAATTGAGAACATGGATTTAGGGTTTAGAAAGAGAGAAATGTACCTGAGAATGATACAAACCCATAATCCTAAAATCATAAGACCTCACTTACCATCTTAACAATCATGTTAATAAACAAGGTATTGTAATACTTGTAGGATCATCACTTCCACCATTTCTTAACAAAACTTGGTTTTTGACCACAAACGACATATAAGACTAGAACATAACGTAATGACCATGAAGGTCAAAAGAAAATAAGAACATATAACCATCCTCAAATAAGGGATGAACCATAACCAAAATAGTAGGTTATGACTAAGAGATACTCATCAAAACTAAAGAGGACGATTCCTTACAAGGATGATCACCAAAATCCCATATACATATATGATAACATCTCCATAAAAGAACCTTATTAAGAGAGATAATTCTCATGTTCAACATGTGCAATTAAGCACCAAAATCCCATGTTACTCTAAGGTATCCAATCCCATACATGTGGATAGAAATTATAGATCAGGAACAAGAGAAACTATCCATCTATTATTTATCTCAAAATCGGGTACAAGGAAATTAGGGTTTAGATTAAAAGAAAATTTTCATAGAACTATCATCACGGATCAAACCCTAATTAATGATAACACCTTTTTGATGTTAAGATCATATTTCAGAGATAGAAACAACAACAAATGAAAAAATATTATGGTGCTAATATAGAAGAGGGAAAAGTTATATAACCCGCCTGATTTGTAGAGAATCAAGCTCCAAAGAACAAGCTCCAAGAGAAGGAAAGAAGCCCCAACCTGATTAGTACTTTGGCTACAAGGTCACCTCACAAAACAAGAACATCATGATCAATAGATAGATCAAGAAGGAAGGAAAGAAACCCTAGTATGAACCTAATAAGAAAGGAGAAGATAAGAAAAATTCCTCTCACTTGATTACCACCTTGTCAAAACATGATCTCCTACCCTTTGTGATGAGGAGTTCCTCTCAAACTGCCACCATGGATGATCCACAGTTCATGACTAAGGAAAGAAGAAGAAGACGATGGAGGTTTAAGAAGAGGGAAAACTTGATTAAGGTTTAGGGTCACTTACCAAGAACAAATATCCAAGAATCATCACTGCAAGAGTTGATCTAGCACAAATCCTTCCTCAAGCAAGGTTGATCGCCCACCATAGCTTTAGGATCAGTTCTCCTTTTCTTCCAAAAATCCAAGGCCAGTTATAATAGAGAAGAGAGAGAGTAGGACTGAAAAAGAGTGCTTGCTAATGAAGAGAAGGGGTCATATACCCAAAGGAGGAGGGAAGTAGGGCATGCATGAGGTGTCAACACAATAGAACACCAAAGGAACAATTGTCCTCAAAGGAAACCAACATGCAACCACTTTATGCATGCATGCATGCATGAGATGGTGATACAACCGATATTGGGTATCAACCTCCTTAGATCCCCAACACTTTGGTTTTGGTTGAGACACATCAAGGGGTTGAACCAACATCAAAGCACTTGTCTTGGTTGAGACAAAAGAGTCATCAACACACTAGGTCAAGAAACTCCACAAGAATACCACTGTCTCGACCCAAAACAAAACCAAGACCATAAAGGTTGAGATAAAAACACCAAGGGAGGGTGTCTTGGTTGAGACACATCCAAGACACTCCATAAGGTCGAGACATAGGGTCACTACACTTAGGCAAACTCAACATGGTCAACACCAACAAAACCCTAAAAACCCTTACATCACAACATGATGCCACCTCATCAATCAAGGTCTAACAAGGCACCACATAACATCACTCTATCTGTTATTATGCTAAAGTACTAAGGGCAGACTCAAAATTTGACAAATTGTAAGATAACCGCTCAACTTGGGTACATTGCATTTTGGTCTAAAATAAGCAAACATAGCTCAAACATCATTCAAACAGGACCAAACTTGAAACATATGCTTGTCATATGATAAAAAAACATTGAAAAGGATTATATAAAGGTTCTAAGCATCTTATTAAGCAAGCCAAGAATGAATTCGCATTAAGCTTAGTCAGAGGCCTTACAACCATAAACTCTTAACAAGAGTTTGCATCCAAAATCCCAAGTGAAAAGAAATGGATACTTCTCAAGCATCATGTCTTCAAATTCTAGTATTACATCCTCTATGACAAATGTTGTTATAAAACTTTAACCAACACGATGTCCTTTTATACAAGATTAACACAAGAACTGCCACATAGGACACATCCTCAACTATCTCTACCACTACTGGTCGTAGAGTCAACTCTATGTTAAATAAGACTTCCTTAGCTTAGAAACACTGTACATACCTTCTACAAATTAGGTGGAAACTCTAACTTATAAGCCACCTAAACTTGCAACATTGTAGGATAAGATTCACAGACTTGGAAGTTTAACATATCTTTCTCAAACCTTAGCATGTATGTTATGACTGTATCTGAGCTTCTTTGGTAAACTAGGGTTTACCTGGATGATTGTATGCTTAATTAGATTGATCATTTCTTAAATCTATTTAATGATGACAATTCAATTATGATGTTTTAAACCTAATAAGAATGTTAATGTTTTATTATTTGAGAAATATAAACCCTAGTTGGCTGAAATTAGGGTTTTGATAGTACATGAATATGGAATTTGATCAGGATAGCAGTGTGGTAAATGATTTTTCATATTTACTATTTTTTTAATTTAATTGAATTTTGGATATGATATGGATTACTCAATCATTCATATTTGAGAAAAATATCAGAATATTTGAGTGTTCTTTGAATGTGGTTCTCAGGCGAACTATACTTCGACCAAAATGTTGACAGAGTGCTTTTCAGTAGTGTAGTATTTTATTTTTATTTATTTATTGGTAACTCCAAATGATTTGAAATTTTAACTTGAGATCTGAAACTCAATTGTAAACAACTTGTAAAATTTTAATAATTTATGGATGCATTTAGATCTTATCAGTAGACAAATTACAGTAATATATTTATGACAAAAAATTCAGCTGAAATAAGAAAAAGTATAGTGAGGGGTCAGTGTGCAATTGACCCAAGCAGCCCAATTGTTATATATGATCAACCTAACACACTAGAAGATCTCATAATTTTTTATTCAAACCAGAGAAACAAAATCCTAGAGAGAGAGGGAGAGTTAGGGTTTGAGAGGAGAAATTGATGGAGATGTTGACCTAGGGTTTCATGGTCCGAGGAATGATGAAATCATGTAAGTTTAGCTTCTTTGCATAGACTTTAATGGTGAATCTTCTCTCAGATGACAAAATTCCGTCCCTCCCTGATTGGATTCAAAATCATATCAAATCAAGTCCTTTTCTCACTCTTTCTTCATAATCCCACATTTCTAGGGTTTCCGAGTTGAAAGGAAGAAGAATCGGGTGAATTGCTAGGGATTTGATATGAGATCGAGATTTTCAGGGATGAGCTATGTTTTTAAGGTGTTTTCACACCATAGGGTGCGTGGTAACTTCCTTTAAACAATATATTGCACGAAAATTGGTTAATTCATCCATAATCTTTAATTGCTAGTATGCAACTACAAACCTTGAATTGTCTATTTGTTCGAAGTTGTTGCAAAATGATATGAAATGGATTCTTCCTCTATTTGGATGAAGTTTAGATGATAAAATCATATTATAAATGTATATAATACATACTAATGAGAAGTCCCTAGGTATTCACAGATGTTGTAAGAGTAAACTGAAATATAGGGAATTTGTCTATGACTGAAATTTGCAGTATAAGTAAATAGAGAAAATTGCTTATCTAGATCCCCTTGGTTATGAATGATTGTTTATCTAAATTCATAGTACATATATGTCAGATACTATCTTGGATTTAATGCAAAGTGAATTGTGTTTGTTTGATATCTCAGAAAAGAGGGTGAAACCCTAGATGTGAGGAAAGTTGGATATTTGTGAATAGATATCGTGAAATCCATTTGAAGGGATTTTCTTGACATGATAGATTATTCAATGTTATTATTGATGCATGATATACTAGTGAATGGCATGGAAACCCAAATTCAACTCAATTTCAAGGTTTCATACATATATTGATTTTATATGATTTGTTCATAGTAGTCTTTATTCAATGAATGTTTATGTCACATGAAATCTTTATGGGAGCCATGTGGATAAGTTGCTTCCTAGTGAGAGGTGACAAGATGTGTGATGGCCTTGTGAGGCGTGAGAATACTTGTACAACCAGTGAAATGAATACCTTGGTCTAAGGAACTAGAGGTAATGGTTACCCGTTATAGAGGTAACAATGCTATGTGATGATGAAAGGGTTAGAATACCCAGATCCAGTAATCATGATAATGATGTGAAGGGATGATAATTCCCAATAATGTGATAAGGGATTGGGATCCCATGTATCATGTGTTTTAAAGATTTAGAAAGTACATGATAGATGTATTACACCTTTCTTTGTAGCATTTGTGGTGATTAAATGAAGCCCTAAGGGTAAGGTGTTCAATGAATCAAGTATTGTGATATCAATGTTCTCAGTTATTATTAATAATTCTTGTCATGATAAGTAATTAACTCTTAATTGAGTTATGAGATGCACAACTCAAGATTTGGGTTGATATGCAAGATTCTAGTGTGTATGTGCCAATTGGACATGAAATCTGTTTATTTAAGAATTTTAGTCTGCTTGCATGTATAGTATGTTGATTACTCAGTATATTACAATGTTTTGAATATACTGCTCTGCCAAGTTTAGAATGATATACATGTTGTATTATAACTTCAAATAAGTAGACGCGACACCATAGAGACACCAGAGACACATATAAGTAATAGAAGGGTACAACGTATAAAGAGCTTTCTAGGAATATAAAATAATAGACTTAGGAGCCCTGAACACCGTAGAACCCCTATGTGATTTTTGTGCCTTAGGGGTGAAACAATCTAACCCTGGATGCATCTAGTTTACGGGGGTCAGAATGTTCTATCAGGTGGCACGGGGGACGAAGCCCTAGTGGAAGTCTCCTTAAATTATAGTTTGCAGTGTCCAACATCAACCAGAAATCCTGGTGGCACTAGAGTACAGAAAAGCCAAGAGGTGGCTTGCCTCTCTGCCTCTATCCTCAGGTTAGAGGAGGAGTCCAGTTTAGGCCAGAGAGCCATTTCCCTATTTCATACTAGGAGAGTAGTCAGAGTTAGCATTTCCCGGGTGTGTCCACTAAGTCTTGTACGGTGTGATCGTAGTGCACTACGAGTCTTCATATGTAGAGTACACTACATATGTTCAGGGAATAATAAAATGAATTAGAGGTCAAACAAGTGTGTCCATTTATTCAATTATTCTTTGTATGTTTCTGAATTATTAGTTCTCTTTATGATCAATCAAGCATTTCATATATTGATTCACTCTTATGGATATTTAGAGTATCCTACCATATTTATGATTTTCAATTATTAGACTCTCTAAAGCTTTCAGTTGTTATAATTGATATCAATTGCTCAAAAGTATATCTGTAATTATATCAATGCTTTAGACTGTTTCTTTGAAGTACTCATTCACTGAGCGAGTAGGCTCACCCCTCTACTCAAAATTTTTAGGGAAATCACATGGACTTGAAGAAGGTCATTGCATCAGAGTAGATCTACCACAAGAGTTAAGTCTGAGTATAGTTAAGTTCAGTCGGTCCCTGTCACTCTAGATCCTTGTATAGATGTGAGAGAGTTGTAAATGATGTTTTGTATGTTTGTTTCCTTAATAAGAGAGAATGCAAATGATGGTCATGTCGTATGTACATGGAAGTGTGAGAAACATAATGAATGTATGGATGTGTATCATTAATGTTGAGATTACATTAGAGAAATAAAAGTTTAATTCTCTTGTAAAGTTAGTTTACATGGTTCAATGCAAGAAAACAAAGAGTTTGAAAATAATAAAAAGTTAAGGGTGATCTTTGTATTACGTTAAATCCTCAATTTATACCCTAATCTCATGATTAGTTGTAATAGCTTTGGTATCAGAGCTTAGGCTGAGTCGTCAAGGACCATTAAGTTAGTAAGTTAGAGTCATAAGGGTGACAGATAGGAGATGTTATGATGTTAGCTCTGCGGATTTGAGTATTTGGATATCCTGGTCTGATATCTGAGTACTTGGATCAACCAGTATCAAGCTACTTTGTCTATTCTTTCATGTATACCATGGCCAGGTATATAGTGGAAGGATGGGCTAGAGAGAAACCCTAGAAATATTAGGGTTAGAAACAAGATAAGTAACATGAATTAAGAGCATAAATATAAAATGAGATAGAACTTTCATTTCATATTGTTGTTTTATTGGAGATGAATAGAAAAGCTCTTATATGTTTGAATTTAGATATTTAGTATTTTGAAATAAATATGGGTCTTTAACATTTGTCGTACACTATGCAGTTGTAGCATTTATTGATTACATTCTTTGTATCAAGTATACTAGAACTGATCTTTGAATGAGCTTTCCTAAGTGGATAAGTTTTCTTCCACACATTTGAGATGAACAGGAGTTGAGTAATCCTGAGTAGATCTTGGCCTCAGGACTGCAAGTTCGGCCTGGTCTGGCTATTAGGATGCATTACTGGGATCTAATGACTCCTATTAGTAACATAACAAGAGTAAATTCTAGATAGATTAGATCCAAATTCTAGTATGAATGTATATACTCTAAGATTTTGAAGTATAAGGGAAAGATTGGGATAACTAAGAATCAGATGGAACTGATATCTGAGATCCAACTTTGGGGCCTCATATGAGAAACCCTTAATTGGGAATTAAGGAACACAACATAAGATTCTGACTAAGTTTAATCATGAGTATTATATGAACTCTTAATATGAAATATGGAAAAGATATAAGAAAAGCATGTAAGGGCCAAGATAGTAAGAATCAATCATGAGGAATGGATTATATAACCGAGTACAATGTTTTTATGTACTCCAAAGCAAAGGGAAAATAGAAGAAAAGAGTTAAGTATTCGACAAGTACATAGAAGTGAAGAGTCTTCAAAAAAGTTAAAGTGAAGAGAACTAGATGAGCATGTAAATCATAAAACTAGGATAAGAAACTTAGTTGAAACAAAGAGAATTGTTGGAAATAATGAGCTGGATTAAGGAATGAGTGTTATGATATGATTGAGAGCATGGAATGTATACCTTTATTATGAAGTTAATACATTCACCCTACTGCCTTTGGATTCTAAGTCTCTATAGAACAACAAACTAATTTCTAAAAGAAGAACAAAGGTGTAGCTTAACTAATGAATAAGTCATACAAAGGTAGACTATATTCAAGAGGTTAAAACTTGATTGAAAAAGAAACTATGTTTCACCCATGCATGAGCCATTTGATTTAAAATGAAGGATATGTAATGTATTAAACATGAGTTGAAACTAGTAGAGAGATTATTGATTTAGAATTTCAACTTCACATTAGTAGAAGGATAAAAGGAAATATATGCAACATGGTATACTTGATCATACACATAAAAGAAGCAACATGATCATAAGAGAAAACTAGAAGTTACAGATGGCATGTGGAATAATAGTATATGGTAAGGGGATTATGGAAAGTAAAGAAGGGTCTGAAACATAATGGAGTAATATAGATTATAAAAAGGAAGAGGTTGCGAGATTGAAGAAAGTGCTAATTAGTCAAGTATCCTTGTTGATAATTAATTAAACCTACATATGAGAAATGTATTATTGAATGTTAGAAGATAAGAATTCTAATTCTCAAAATCATCTTCTCTTCCATATCTTCCTTAATGAGAGCAATGTGGGAATGAAGTGATAAGAAAATGAATCATATATGATGCATAACTACTGTGGTAGAGACATCTAGTGAATGTAATAATGACACACAATATGATGATGAAACCCTAGTAGGGTAATTGAGAATGTATCTATCTGAATGTCCAAGTAAGAGAAAGGAAATTCAATCAATAAGATAAAGAAGACTTTAGTAAAACTTGTGAGATCCAAATTTTGACTTTCAAATTAAGGGAGCAAAGTCACACACAACAACGTCATGCCACTGATAAGGACCAAACCCTAGAATGTTTAGAGTTGTAGTAGTTCAAGGGTTGTCACTAGTGATTTTACCTTGAATACTAGCATCTCTATAAAACAAGATCATGTGATTTGCACTATGAGAAGTAAACTAGCATTGATAGTAATCCTAGCTAATCTGAAAGGTTGATGAACAATATGAAAATTATTTAGAGCAAGGGGTAAGAAATAAATTTGAAATGTAACAAGTGTGTTTTGAACAAAAGAAGAAGTGTAAGATGATCAAAGTGTAATCTAAAACAAATTCTTGCAGTGATATCAAGAATGATGAATAATCTATTCTTAGCTTGTATGTTTCAATTTTAGGGATGTTTAATCTACGTGATTAAAATGAGAAGGATAAGTAGCAAAAAGTAAGTAGTAATGAATGAAAAGAGAGATAAGAGAAAAAAATGGCTTTTAGTAATATGTGAATTTGTTTTTAAAAGTATAATTTGTTGAAGGTATATTAAGGGATGTAAATTGGTTCTACGTATGATTTCAGTGTACATGTGCAAGCAATATGTTAATTAAAGGTGTCTGATAGTTGTAGTCATGCATACCAGTAATCCATCTTAGTATTGTACAATTGTTTTTGAATATAGTCTTCCAACTCAAGACTATTTTTCTATTTGAGTAACACAATAGTAAAAATTCAAAACAACATGGTGAACTCTCTTTTGTGATTTAGAGGTAATACATAACAATAGTACATATTGAGCCGTATGAATTGAGATAGTTGGATCGGATTATCAATGTTGAGGTAACACCTCAAGAGTATGCAAATATTGAAATGGTTGTTTCTCTCTCTATCCTATGATTGATTGTGACATAGAGAATTCATTTGTTATCATTGAGCAGTCATGATTTAACATGTTGTGATTAGAAAAGAAATAAAGGACTTAATGTTGAAAACTGCATTCAAGTATGAAATACAAGAATATAATGACATGTAAGATTTCCGAAGCTTAAAATAAACCTTGAAAGTAATTTTCTTGCACATTTATGTTTCGGGGATGAAACCTTTTAGGGGGGGAGAATTGTTATGACCGTGTCTGAGCTTAATTGGTAAACTAGGGTTCACCTGGATGATTATATGCTTAATTGGATTGATCATTTCTTAAATCTAATTAATAATGATAATTCAATTATGATGTTTTAAACCTAATAAGAACATTAAGTGTTCTATTGTTTGAGAAATTAGGATTTGAGAAATATAAACCCTAGTTGGCTGAAATTAGGGTTTTGATAGTACATGAATATGGAATTTGATCAGGATAGCAGTGTGGTAAATGATGTTTCATATTTTCTACAAATTTTTTATTTAATTGAATTTTGGATATGATATGGATAACTCAATCATGCATATTGGGTAAAAATTTTGGAATATTTGAGTGTTGTTTGAATGTGGTTCTCGGTTAAACTATACTTCGACCAAATACTGATAGAGTGCTTTTTAGCAGTGTAGTGTTTTATTTTTAGTTATTTATTGGTAACTGCAAATGATCTAAAATTTTAATTGGAGATCTGAAACTCAATCCTAAATAATATGTAAAAGTTTAATAATTTTTATATGTGATTAGACCTTATCAGTAGATGAATTACATTAACATTTTTATGACAGAAAATTCAACTGAAATAAGAAAAAGTATAGTGAGGGGTCAATGTGCAATTGACCCAAGCAACTCTATTGCTCTATATGGTTAACCTAACACACTATCAGCTCTCATAATTCGTGATTCAAAATAGAGAAATGAAATCCTAGAGAGAGAGGAAGAGTTAGGGTTTGAGAGGAGAAATTGATGGAGATGATAACCTAGGGTTTTGCAGTCTGAGGAATGATGAAATCATGTAAGTTTAGCTTCTTTGCATAGACTTTAATGGTGAATCTTCTCTCAGATGTCAAAATTCCATCCCTTCCCTGATTGGATTTGAAATCATATCAAATCAAGTCCTTTTCTCACTCTTTCTTCATAATCCCACATTTCTAGGGTTTCTGAGTTGAAAGGAAGAAGAATCGGGTGAATTGCTAGGGCTTTGATATGAGATCGAGATTTTCAGGGAAAAGCTACATTTTTAAGGTGTTTTCACACCTTAGGGTGAGTCAGGACTTCCTTTAAATAGTATATTTCACGAAAATTGGTTAATTCATCCATAATCGTTAACTTCTAGTATGCGACTACAAACCTTGAATTGTCTATTTGTTCTAAGTTGTTGCAAAATGATATGAAATGGATTCTTCCTCTATTTGGATGAAGTTTAGATGATAAAATCATATTAGAAATGTATAAAAATACATCCTAATGAGAATTCCCTAAGTATTCACAGAGGTTATAAGAGTAAACTGAAATATAGGGAATTTGTCTATGATTGAAATTTGTTGTTTATGTAAATAGAGAAAATTGCTTATCTAGATACACTTGGTTATGAATGATTGTTTATCTAAATTCATAGTACATATATGTCAGATACTATCTTGGATTTTGTTCAAAGTGAATAGTGTTTGTTTGATATCTCAGTAAAGAGGGTGAACCCTAGATGCGAGGAAAGTTGATATTTGCGAGTAGATATCGTGAAATCCATTTGAAGGGATTTTCTTGGCATGATAGACTTTATTTATTCAATGTTATTATTGATACATGATATCCTAGTGAATGGCATGGAAACCCATATTCAACTCATTTCCAAGGTTTCATACATATATTAATTTTATATGATTTGCCGATAGTAGTCTTTATTCAATGAATGTTTATGTCGCATGAAATCTTTATGGGAGCCATGTGAATAAGTTGTTGCCTAGTCAGAGGTGACAAGATGTGTGATGGCCTTATGAGCCATGAGAATACTTGTACAACCAGTGAAATGAATACCTTGGTCTAAGGACCTAGAGGTAATGGTTAACTATTACAGAGGTAACAATGCTATGTGATGATCTAAGGGTTTGAATACCCAGATCCAGTAATCATGATAATGATGTGAAGGGATGAGAATTCCCAGTAATGTGATAAGGGATTGAGATCCCAGGTATCATGTGTTTTAAAGATTTGAAAAGTACGTGATAGATGTATTACACCTTTCTTTGTAGCATTTGTGGTGATTAAATGAAACCCTAAGGGTAGGGTGTTCAATGAATCAAGTATTGTGATGTCAATGTTCTCAGTTATTATTAATATTTCTTGTCATTATAAGTAATTAACTCTTATTTTAGTTATGAGATGCACAACTCAAGATTTGGGTTGATATGCACGATTCTAGTGTGTGTGTGCCAAGTGGACATGAAATCTCTTTATTTAAGAATTTTTGTCTTCCTGCATGTATAGTATGTTATTTACTCAGTATATTATAGTGTTTTGAATATACTACTCTGCCAAGTTTAGAATGATATACATATTGTATTATAACTTCAAATAAGTAGATGTGACACCATAGAGATACCAGAGTCAAGTATAATTAAGAGAAGGGAACAATGTAGAAAGAGCTTTCTAGGAATAATAAAATAATAGACTTAGGAGCCTTGAACACCGTAGAACCCCTATGTGAGGTCTGCGCCTTAGGGGTGAAATGACCTAACCCTGGAAGCATCCAGTATAAGGGGGTCGGAACATGCTATCAGGTGGCACGGGGGACGAAGCCCTAGTGGAAGTCTCCTTAAATTATAGTTTGTAGTGTCCAACATCAACTAGAAGTCCTTGTGGCACTAGAGTACAAAAAAGCCAAGAGGTGGTTTGACTCTCCGCCTGTGTGCTCGTGTTAGAGGAGGAGTCTAGTTTAGGCCAGAGAGCCATTTCCCTATTGCAAACCAGGAGAGTAGTCAGACTTAGCTTTTCCCGGGTGTGTCCGCTACGTCTTATACGGTGTGATCGTAGTGCACTACGAGTCTTCATATGTAGAGTACATTACATATGATCAGGGCATAATAAAATGAATGAGAGGTCAAACAAGTGTGTACCGTTATTCAATTATTCTTTGTATGTTTCTGAATTATTAGTTCTCTTTATGATCAATCAAGCATTTCATATATTGATTTACTCCTATGGATATTTAAGGTATCCTGCCATATTTATGATTATCAATTATTAGACTCTCTAAAGCTTTCAGTTGTTATAATTGATATCAATTGCTCAAAAGTATATCTGTAATTATATCAAGGCTTTAGACTGTTTCTTTGAAGTACTCATTCACTGAGCGAGTAGGCTCACCTCTCTACTCAAAATTTATAGGGAAATCACATGGAATTGATGAAGGTCATTGCATCAGAGTAGATCTGCCACAAGAGTTAAGTCTGAGTATAGTTAAGTTTAGTCAGTCCCTGTCACTCTAGGTCCTTGTATGGATGTGAGAGAGTTGTAAATGATGTTTTGTATGTTTGTTTCCTTAATAAGAGAGAATGCAAATGATTGTCATGTCGTATGTACATGGAAGTGTGAGAAACATAATGAATGTATGGATGTGTATCATTAATGTTGGGATTACATTAGAGAAATAAAAGTTTAATTCTCTTGGAAAGTTAGTTTATGTGGTTTAATGTGAGAAAACAAAGAGTTTGAAAGAGAAGAAAAAATGAAGGGTGATTTTGTATTATATTAAATCCTCAATTTATGCCCTAATCTCATGATTAGTGGTAATTGTGAGATCAGGGTGTAACAATGTCTCTTCCAAGGAGATACCCAAAGATATGCCGTCTCCTACTTGGGATTACGAGGCCTACCACGCTTCCGCTGTGCTTCTCTGATATGTTGACTTAGCTCTGAATTCACTTATAACTATGCTAACGAGCTTGCTATCATACACACTTCTAGATGTACATCCACTTGTTGTAAGGAGACTACATGTCTCTCTTATGGCACACTAAAACATACAATTGTATCGACTCAACATATGATGAAAAGAAAAATTTCCTACTCAAGGCGTCTGTAAAACAACCTATTTCTTGATGCATCATAAGGTATTATATAACTCTTTTATTACTAACTATGTTAGGGGTTACATCTATGTATTAGAGTTCTCAATAAACTTCCTGTAGATGTCGTAAGCTGTCCTTACTAAAAGACATTACATGTCCAAGAAAACTACCTCTGGAGTAGATTAAGATGCTACACATACATACATACATACATACATACATACACACACACACACAGATATATATATATATATACAAACTGATCTAGATGGGGATTGAACACCTTATTCATCTATCTATAAACAATGAACAATACTCAAGGATCCACTTTTTCCTCATAACAAGAGCACGTCAAGAAGACACACTTAGTCTGATGAACTTTTCCCAAGCAGATCTTGTAATTGTCTCTTAAACTCTTACATCCTCACCTACGTCATCCCATATGGTGTAGAAATCCCTAAGATATGATGTCCATACTATAGGTTGGGTACTGATAACCAGAATGAACTCAAAGCCAATCTTTTTAGGAAGAGAAACACTTTAGGTCTCATCAGGAAGCATATCCTTGATCTTACATACAACTAGAACGTCTTAGATATTAGGATTCCTTACATTGGTATCCATCACACGTGCCAAAACACATCCACATCTTTGTCCCATCAGCTTTTCAACAGTCAATGTTGATACCAAACACATCGAGAGAATCTTCCTATCATCTTGGAAGATCCATGAAATATTGTTATCCAAAAATGTTACCATCTTGGAACTACAATCCAAGATCACCTAGTACTTTTCCAATGTATCCATTGATGTGTGCATTTCATATCTACTTTTTGCACACATCTGCACACAAATTCAATTCATTCTGCCTTCCATTTAGTCTGTAATCATAGATAACTCATCACCTTTTAGTTATTTTACTTGTTGCATGATGTTGATCTTAGGAACATGTTGAAACTGTCAAATTGGAGACAACCAAATCAAAATCCAACCTCAGTGGGACCTCCCCTTGACTTGATGCTGATTCAGAGTTCATTTTTGAAGAAACAACATCAAATACGATGTGTCTTATTTAAGACACGACATGTAATTTCCTAGAAAGGCTCACACAACAAGGAACATACTGTGTGTTATTAAGACACGAGCATGTAAGATTCCAGTAGCCTCAGTGCCTGAAATGCAAAGCAGACGACACAACATGTCTCTATTAAGACACATCATGTCCTCACGATCCAGATGTCGACTCCGACTTGCTGCCAATGCACATGGGCATGTATTTAATCAAACACGTCGTGTACCTTATGCCAAGATCAACTCCAGTGACTGCTACACAATGTGTCTCTAAGGGGACATGTCGTGTACTTCACGCGTAGTAGTAGTTAGTCAACAAGTTACATGACGAGACATGACATGTCTCCTCGAAGACACACCCTGTCTTTATCAGTATCTGCATAAATCAACAACAACCACCCCTCATTTTAAAAGATGAATGCAACCTTTTGGGTAGTTATCTCTGGTCATTTGGAAGCACTTTTCATTCAAGAGAAGTTCTAGAGCAAACAAAGACTGTTTTAGGGTGGAAGAGGAGGTTTTCTTGAGAAAGAACCTCCATTATACTTCATTTGTTCTCCATTTCTTCTCCAAAGGTGCATCAGAGCTTTTCTTCTCACTCAAGCTTCTTGGGAGGGAGGATTGTCCAAGTTAAAGCAGCTCCAAGGGTGGAATCTTGTCCTCTAGCCAGATTTCTACTTTCCCTTGGCTACACTTTTAGTTCCTTTAGTTTTTTCTTCTCTTTAACCATGTAAAACTCTAAAAATTCTGCAATGTGTTTGTGCATCTCCATTATGGACGAGTATAACTCTTTTCTTGGGTATGGGAGAGTATCTCTCATGCCATTACTCATGAGAACTCAAAATTTATATTGAATTTTAGTTAATTTTCTTCTGCATGGATGCCTACAGTGATTTGTTGCTTGTATGCTTGGCTTGCCACCTTTTATACATGTTTTATGCTTTCTTGTACTATTCAAAGGATGTATGAGGAAGTAGGGAGTAGGATCCATTACAATATGCTCTTCACCATGGGAATGACTGGAGTATGTTGAGGTTTTAAGATTGTGTTCAAATCTAGCATATACATGAGAGTGTTATGCAATGAAGAGAACCATTTCGTGACACTGAGAGGTACGTGACGATGGTCATCTCCTTGCAAATTGATTGCATGATTTAATTTTGTAGTTATGCATGATGTGATGGTGTGGTAGTAAAATCTCAAATCTAGGATTTTCTAAATTCTGAATTGAACCTTTAACCCAAGCTTTTTTATTATTACTTGCCTTTTAGCTAACTGTAATCGACTCAACTTTTGTAATTCCACTTAGATTAATGAAACTTAACGAATTTGTGCCTCACTAATGTAGCTCCTTGAGTTCGACACCCAACTACAATTGACCCCATACACTTATGGGTGATAAGCGAGTTGAGACCTTTCTTTTAAAACTCTAACAAGTTTTTGGCGTCGTTGTCGGGGAGATACAATAATTTTAATTAGAGTAGAAGAGCTAACCAGTAATTGAGACTAAGTCATCATTTTCATATCCCATATCATGGTACCTATTTGCTTTTGTGAATCTCACTCAATTTTTTCTTTTCAGGTTGTATGTGTCATTCTAAGAGGGGTCTACAAATGTCAATCTTTCTAGACCCAAAAATAGGGTGAACCTTTAATAGTTGCAGGAGAGCAAGGAGGAGTGATATTTTTTCAATTTTGGAGGGATCACATCCTTCATCAACTTATTCTTCACCTTCACCACCACCTTCACCCGATCCTCTTCAAGAATCAGAGATGGAGGACAATCGTCCGCTCAAAGATTTCATTGTATCGGATGCCATCGATATTTGTGGGGCCATAGATCATCCTGCAACAGAAGCGAATATCTTCTCCATTAGTCCTACAATCATGCAGATGAGCCAACATAACTACTTCATAGGAACTCCTACGGAAGATCTGAATTTTCATATAGAGGAGTTTCTATAGTATATGAACACCTTTAAGATCAATGATGTTTTATTTGAAGGAGTACTCCAACTCCTATTCCCGTTCACCTTACGAGATCGGGCCAAGGCATGGCTCTCTCCATTGCCTAAACATTCCATCAAGAGATGGTATTAGTTGCTAAATGTTTTTCTCACTAAGTATTTCCCTCCCCAAAAGACGGCCCAACTGAGTAAACAAATCACAAACTTCAAGAAACATGAAGGTGATACACTTTATGAAACATGGGAGAGATTTAAGGATCTAAAATACCTTTGACCTCATCACGGTTTGACCAACTTGCTGCTAATTCAAACTTTCTATGACGGGTAATTTTACAACACACGTATGTCCATTAATTCTGCTGCAAATTGAGCCTTAATGAACAAGTCTTGTAGTGAAGCTTATGCCATTAGTTAAGATATGACACTCAACCACAACCAGTGGAGTTCTAAAAGGACCAACCAACCCTTCTCTTCCACTATTTCAAGTGATAAGTCCAGTGGGAAGCACACTGTGGACGTCGTGGACCTAATTGCAGACATACTTGACGCCTTGACTCAGAAGTTTGAAAAGTTGTCCACTCATTCTGTTCAAGAAGTTGAGCAAGTATGTGAGGCGTGTGGAACATCCAGCCACAACTTTGCTTCTTGTTTTGCACCACAGTTGAATGCCACTGAGACACTAGAACAAGTCAATGTTGTAGGCAATTTCAATAGTAGACAAGCCTACAATCCTTTTTCTGAAACCTATAACCCAAGCTGGAGAGACCATCCAAACTTTTCTTACAGGAACAACAACTCGCAGAACCAACAACAAGGTCAAGCTCAAGGTTAACAACCTATGAGCAATCATCATCCGATGAATGCCAACTGTCAATAGCCACCAAGGTATAATAATAGTGACAATAGAAACTTCAATAAATTTCAACAAGTGGCTCCTCCACCATAAAAATCCAGCTTGGAAGGCCTCCTTGAGACTTTTGTCACCACACAAATCTAGCAGATCGATGAGTTCTAGGCACATGACAATCTCTTAAAGGATGCTATCTCGCAGTTGTCTTCTAAAGTCGATGGGATTGTTACTGACACCAAGATGTTGGAGAACCAGATAGCTCAACAAGCTTTAGCCAACCAAGGAACATCTTCTGGTTCTTTCCCCGATCAATTGGTTGGGAATCCAAAGGAGACTTGTAAATCTATAAATTTGAGGAGTGGATCAGTCATAGGAGGGTCTACACCGTGTTCTAAGAGGAAATTTGAAGAGGTTGTTGACACTACTATTGAGGAGACTGTTGAAAACCAAAGAAAGAAATCTGCTAAAAATCTACATCAAGGTGATTCTTCTAGCAAACTTAATGCCCCTTTCCCTCACTGGTTTGCTAATACCAAGGATGATGTTAAGTTCAATAAATTCATGGAAATTTTGAACAAGTTGTATGTGAATCTACCTCTAGTTTAAGTCATAGTTGAAATGCCCTCTTATGCTAAGTTCTTGAAGGACATCCTAACAAAGAAAAGAAGGTCTGGTCAAGATGAAATTGTCATGTTATCCAAAAGGCTAAGCTCTATCATCTAGAACTGTATGCGCAAAAAACTAGATGATTAAGGTGCTTTCACTCTCCTTTGCCAGATTGGAGACTCTACCTTTGATAAAGGCCTTATTGATCTTAGAGCTAGAATCTGCTTGATTCCTATTTTTTTGTGGGAAAAGCTGGACTTGGGAGACTTGAAATCAACATCGATGATGATTTAACTAGTCGATCTCTCGATCAAACACCCTAGAGGAGTGATTGAAGACGTCCCTGTATAGATAGGAAATTTTTTCATGCCTAGTGACTTTGTGGTTTTGGATATGCATGAAGACCCAACAAATGCAGTCCTCTTTGGAAGACCTTTCCTACGTACTGTAGGCTATCTAGTTGATGTTAGAGAAGGAAAATCACCATCAGAGTTGGAGATGAAGAACTTGTATTCTCTATTTATGATGCCATGAAGGCACCCAACTCCAAGGAGTACCTTTATCTGGTTGATACTATTGATACACTACTTGAGGAAGAAAATAATTATGTTGAGACTACTCTTGATGATCTTGAAGAAGAAGATGCAAATGTCACTTTCAATTAGAAAATTCATGAAACCTTGAAGATCCCACCAAGTGAAGAAGATTCAAAGAAGAGTGAGGAAAGTAGCACCACAACTCCAAACAAATAGGTAGAATTAAAACCCCTCCCACTGGGGTCGAGTTATGATTTATTAGGCTCAAACTCCACCTCTCCAGTTATTATAAATGCTAAATTGAATGATGATCAAGAAGAAAAACTCTTAAACGAACTTAGAAGCTATAAATTTGTGATAGGGTACTCAATTGATGACCCTAAAGGAATTAACCCTTCTATCTGTATGCATAGAATAGCTTTGGAAGAAAATGCCAAACCATGCATAAAACCCCCAAGGGGACTGAACCGAAATATGATGGAAGTTGTAAAAAAATAAATTCTCAAACTTTAAGATGTCAGAATTATTTATCCAATAAGTGATAGTTCTTGGGTGAGTCGTATACATGTTGTTCCCAAAAAAGGAAGAAAAATTGTAATAAAAGGAAACAAGAATTGTCATTGGGTGGCGAATGTGCATTGATTATAGAAAATTAAATAAAGCCACAAGGAATGATCATTTCCCTTTACCTTTTAATGACTTGATGCTAGAAAGGCTTGCCCATCACTCTTACTTTTGCTATATTGGTGGGTACAGTGGGTTCTTTCAGATTCCCATCTACCCATCTGATCAAGAAAAGACCAATTTTACGTGTACCTATAGAACTTATGCTTATAGGGGGATGCCCTTTTGGCTTTGTAATGCTCTCGCCACCTTTCAAAGGTGTATGATGGTATTTTCTCTTATTACATTGAAAAGATTATGGAAATATTCATGGATGACTTTAGTGTTTATGGCAATTCCTTTGATGATTGTTTTTTGAATCTAACTAAAGTTTTGCGGAGATGCCAACAAGTCAACCTTGTGCTTAATTGGGAGGAGTGCCATTTTATGGTGCAGACATGGGTTGTTCTAGGCCATGTTATTTCAAGAAGAGGAATTGAAGTGGATAAATCTAAAGTGGAGGAGATTGAAAAAATGTCAAGTCCAATCAATGTGAAATAAATTCACAGCTTCTAGGGACATGCGGGTTTCTACAGAAGATTTATAAAGGACACATCAAATATTGCAAAGCCATTATGCTCCCTGCTAGCAAAAGATGTTGAGTTCGTATTCGATGATGATTGCCAAATCACTTTTCAAAAATTGAAAGATGCCCTAGTTTTAGCTCCCATCATCCAACCACCAGATTGAAGTGCTCCTTTTGAAGTAATGCCTTTTGAAGTAATGTATGATGCAAGCGACTATGCTATAGGAGCAGTTTTGGGACAAAGAAAAGACAACAAACTCCATGCCATACACTATGCAAGTAGGTCCCTAGATGTTGTACAAATCAACTATGCTACTACTAAGAAGAAGATGTTTGCCAAAGTCTATACCTTTGACAAATTCAGATAGTACCTAGTGGGTTCCAAGGTCATAGTATATACATATCATGCTGCGATAAGGTAACTTTTGAGCAATAAAGAAGAAAAACCTTGCCTCATCATCTAGATATTGTTGTTATAGGAGTTTGACTTGGAAATCAAATATAAAAGGGGGACCCAGAACAATGTAGTTGACCATCTCTCACATCTATATACTAGTGTTGAAGACAAGGTTCCAATTGATGACAAATTGCCTATTGAGAAGCTTTATGTGGTAAAGTCTCTTGCTATGCCATGGTTCACTAATTTTGTGAATTATCTTTCCATCGGATGCCTTCCACCTGATTTCACATACCAACAAAAGAAAAAGTTCCTTCATGATTCCAAATTCAATTATTGGGATGATCCTCTATTATTTAAGAAATGCACAAATGGACTTATTTGGAGATGCATTCCCAATGAAGAGATTGCTAGTGTGATTTCATATAGCTATTCCTCTCTCTAAAGTGGAACTTTGGAGTGAATAAGACTGCAATCAAGATTCTTCAAGTAGGTTTCTATTGACGATGTCTATTTCGTGACGTGCACACATTTGTCAAGGCATGTGAAAATTTATAAAGAGCTGGGGGAATTTCAAAGAGGGATAAAATGCCATTGAATTCAATCCTATAAATAGAAGTCTTTGACGTGTGGGACATAGATTATATGGGCCCTTTTCCATCCTCATGCAGCTACAAGTTCATCCTAGTAGCTTGTGATTATGTATCCAAATGGGTGGATGCAATTCCCATCCAAGCACCAGATGCAAAGTCCGTAACAAAACTATTCTAGAAGATCATTTTTCCCAGGTTTGGAGTTCCAAGAGCAATAACATATGACAATGATAGCCATATCAATGAAAGGAACTTTAACAACCTACTTAGCAAGTATGGTGTGAATCATAAGGTGTACACACCCTATCATCCTCAAACATCAGGCTAGGTGGAGATCTCTGATAGGCAAATAAAATCTATCCTAGAAAAGATTGTCTCTAGCTCAAAGAAGGATTGGGCACTGAATCTAGACATTGCACTGTGGGCATACAAAATAGCTTTTAAAACTCCACTTGCGACAACTCCTTTCAAGCTAGTCTACAGTGAATCATGTCATTTACCTATAGAATTGGAGCACAAGGCATTGTGGGTGATCAAATTCCTTAACTACGACATAAAGAAAGTAGGAGAGAAAAGATTGTTGCAACTCCAAGAGCTAGAAGAACTCAGGATGGATGCATATGGGAATGCAAAGATCTACAAAGAAAGACAAAGAGATGGCATGACAAAAGAATCAAGATTAAAGAATTCAAAGAAGGAGAGCAAGTTCTATTGTTCAATTCCAAACTGAAGTTCTTCCCAGTGAAATTGAGATCTAAGTGGTCTGGACCATTCTGTCTTGAAAGTCATTCCATACATGACAGTGGATCTACAAGAGAAGCAATCAACATTACAAGTTAATGGACAAAGGTGCAAGTTGTATACCACAAGAGAGGAGATTGACAAGGGAACCTTTTGCTCCCTTCAAGATGCATGATCAACCAGTTGAAGAGTCTTACTCCAAACTTTAAACAGAGGAACTTGTGGGAGTCAACCCCACATTAGGATAGATTTCATTAATTAGTTTTATTCAAGAACATTTTTCAATTCCTAAAATAAACTTGTCATATATGAATGTAATAATGTAGACCCTCATAGATACATATCATCTTCTCTGTAGGTGTGGATAAAAGAAGGTAATTACTATAGAAATTCAAAAAGACACAATGTGTCTTTATTTGCACACATCATGTCCCCAACCATAGAAGGGATGACTATGCATATTCTAAAAAGTACACGACGTGTACCATTTTTCACATGGCATGTAAGGTCACAGTCGACACCTAATAGAATCATCCACGGTGTTTTAAATCAAACACAATGTGTCGTGTAGGTTTTTCTAAAGCACTAAGTTTTTCTAGAAAAACACATGCCATGTCTTTATTTGACACACAGTTTAGTTATCAGGAAAAGAGTGCATAGTTTGCAACTGGTAAATCACACCCCCTGTCTTTATTTGCACACGGCGTGTTGTTATCAGGTTGAAGGCACCGTGTATATATCTGGAAACTCACATGTTGTGTTTTTCATAGAACATGACATGTCCTTTTGTTTGTTCAAATGAAGCTATCTTTCTGGAAAATCACATGTTGTGTCTTTATTTGTACACGGCGTGTCGTTATCAGTGGAGGCGACTTCAACTTTGGTTTCCAGAATTTCACGTCGTGTTTTAATTTATACACATCATGTACTCTACGAACAAAGCACATTCAAAAACAAGTTGGCAACCTCTGTAAAAAAAGATGCGTCCTCAAAAAGACACACCGTGTCCAAGGATGAGAAAGTGGGTTTTTAACCCAAATCTCAAGCTGCCTCCCTCACTTTCACTATCAACTAGCCCTGTTCTAACAGTCGTGTGTGACTCCTCAACTATGTCTGAGTGCCACCGTTTCTCTGTAAGAAAGGATCAAAGTTCATCATCATTCCACAAACAAGTCCGGCTCCTGCCGCCTGCCGTGGCAACCAACAATAGCTCCCACACCGCGAGCGCCTCTGCATCGAGCAGCGGCTCCTGCCGCCGTGAGCGCCATCGCAACAAGCACACAAGGTTCAGATATGCCTCTATCATAGAAAGCAACCACATGAGTAGTTCCTCCGTCATCATCTTATTCATGACCTACTATCAAAGACACATCGTGAGCAACTGAGATGACGCCGTGTGTAAGTACCTTCATCCCCAACCTCTGGCCTCTAAAAAACTCTAGGTACACGTCATGTTTTTTGAAACATAGGTCGTATACTCGCCTTAGTTCGCTAGTCTCCCTGTCTGAAGACACACCATGTCCCAAACCTAACATGCTGTGTTCAAGTCCATTTCAACATCATCTCTAGCAACAATGGAGCCTTTGAAGCAAACGTCAAACCACAAGCGCAACGTGAGCTCATGCTCCACCCCCACCTACATCTCCTCGACCCATTTTAGGATGATGGTGGAAGAAAACCCAACATATCAATTCCTCATCTCCCGAAGGGTCCTCCCTACCTATTTCTCCTGCGAAGATACCATTAAAGCTCTGGGGTTCAAGAATGAGGTCAAGGAGAACCTCAAACACATTGGTCTCAAGTACATCTACTTCACGGTAATGAAAACTTAACCTCATCTTGTCTATGAATTTATCACTACTACTAAGGTTGAGGAGGACCCAAAGCACATGCTAGAGCCCTATGCCTTCATTAGTGTAACAAACCCATTCCCCGACAACCCCCAATTAAGGAAGGCCAAGAAACTAGAGCCGTTATCCCAAAAATAGGATCAAATAGTTTTGCACATAATAAAAAATAATTAATAAATTTTACTAAACTAGCTTAACTTGATGTAGGATAATAAAAATTTCTTTTCTAAAGTTTACAAAATATGGGTTCTAGGATTTACTGAGTAATGGAATATCTAACTATATTCTCCATGCCTTACTTCATTTATTTTGCTTCAATGCCTTCTTCTTTGAATTTCCAATTTCTAGCAAGAATATCTTAAAAATGTTGACAATCAAAACGTTGGTCAGTATGACAAGTCATACCGGTATGTGAGGGAAAGCAAAATTTCATAGATATTGCTAACAACATAATTCAACAATTAATGTCTTAACAAACCAAATTAACAAATTCACCATGACTACCCAATCTAGGTTTCTCCACCCTCTATTGTAACCCCTCAGGGCCTTAACAATAGTATTCACTGTCTTCCACTATCCAAGAGGATGATTTCAGCATGTCTCCCCATATCTAGGCGGGTGACTTCTCATGTCTCCCCCTATCCAGGCGGGTGACTCTTCATGTCTCCCCTTATCCAGGTAGGTGACTTCTCATGTACCCCCTATTCAGGATGGTACCAAAACATGCCTTCCCCTATCCAGAGAGATGGTCTTTCCATAGATGCAGAGGTGGCCTAGATTGGGACTAGTCATGTTCATATATAGTGTGATAATCATAGTCACTTTAAAGTTGGCATGGAATGAAATAAACATTCAAGCATATAGTTTCAACCATTCGAGGAAAACCTTTAAGAAACTGTGTGAAACTACAAGGGATAATCTTAGGTGTAACCACACACCTGTCATAGGAGAATTGGCAGTCCAAATAGGATTAGTAGACTTAATCACACAATCAAGCAAGTCAACCTGAAATTCAATGCATATACCCATGTGTCACTACATGGAAGAATATCCTGGGTCTCCTTTGACTGGGCGAGGATCGGGCGACTCACATCTCTCACGCCCACTCAGCTGCTTGAATACATGGGGTGAGCCTGAGTTGCTGATCTCCTCATGACTCAGTGATTGACTCAGATCCTACGACGCCCGCTCTTCCTCATACCCTCATTTCTACAACAAGACTCACAGTGGCACCACGATGTTGAACTCGTTGGAGGGAGAGAAATCACGTGCTAGAGAGCAAGAACCAGGACAATAACCCTCCGTTCGAGTTCATGGGGCTAGGGCGAGGCTAGGGGTGCTCATATATATATATATATATATATATATATATATATATATATATATATATATATATATATATATATATATATATATATATATATATATATATATATATATATATATATATATGTGTGTGTGTGTGTGTGTGTGTGTGTGTGTGTGTGTGTGTGTGTGTGTGTTATATAGGCATTGGGGATTGATTTAGGGTTCCCAACACTCGCTGCTGTTGGGTTTTTGGGAAAGATTGGGCATTTTCTCTAGAGGCTTCCACACCCCTAGAGACCTAGGTTAGGATGATTTGAAATCTTCTCTCGAAGCCAACCCAACAATCACCTTGTTTGCTAACGTACCAGGTTGTGAGAAAATTGAGATCGAAGATCTCATTTACATTGTGCAAGCCTTCTCATGTTAGAAATGGGCGATGCATAGGTGTCGTTGGATCTTAGATCCAATGGCTTCTATCATGCACGCCAAGATAAAATCTATTGAAAATTTAATTTATATGTGACATTCAATACTTTGCCAAATTATTTCCAAACGTTGGGGAATTTTGTAAAGTCCATATCTCCTAATCCATTAATATTTTTAATCCCAAATTTTAAAGGAAAGTTCTTTATGACATAATCTATCATTGGAAACAATTTGGGATAAAAAATCCTAAAGAATAACTGTTTTATTCATATGGAAGTCATGCATCAAAAATCCATATATATTGCACTAAAACTCATATTTCCTCTTTCTTTCTTTTCTATTCTCTTAATTTCGAATTTTCTAGATATTTGAAGGCAAGTGGTACTAAAACCATCCTATTGTGGCCACTTATGCAACCTTCTAGAGAATTCCATATTTTCTTAAATAAAACACAAGTTATATTCCTTCTTAGATTTTCCCTTATTAAGGATTTTTCTTTTGTTCTTTATCCATCCATTGACTTATTAAAATAGGAAAAAGCACGAAATTCATAATTCAAGACAATTTTGCAAAGAAACCCAAGTTGTAAAATAATGCACACAAATTGTCACACAAACCCCTTTTATTTAATAATTGCATAATAATACAACCAAAATTGGGTTTATAACAATCTTCCCCACTTATAAGAATTTTGTCCTCAAAATTTAGCTAATCATACAAACAATTCAGGATATGTTCTTTCCATGTTTGTCTTCATCTCCCATGTGGCTTCATCCTCTCCATGGTGCTTCTAGAGAACCTTCATCATCTCTATCTTTTTGTTTCTGATTTCCTTAGTATCCAGTACTCTCACAGGTGACTTAGGATATGCCACGCTCCCCCGAAACTCAATAGGTTCAATGTTCATCACATGGCTTGGATCCTTCACATATTTCTTCAAATTGGACACATGGAACACATCATATATTATGCTATACTATGGAGGTAGGGCTACACGGTATAATACTTCACCAATCTGTTCTACAACTTCAAACGAACCCATGTATGGGGGACTCAATTGTCCTCTATTCTTGGCTATAGCTCGGAGGGGCAAGATCTTCAGAAACACATGTTCACCCACAGTGAAATGTAAATCAGTCCGCTTTGCATCCTCATACAACTTCTATCGATCTTGGGCTTTCTTCAGCCTCTGTCTGATCAAAGCAACTTTTTCAGCATAAATCTGAAGGTCCTGTGACCTCAACAAGGTCCTATCACCAACCTCATCCCAATGAAGTGGCGATCGGCACATCCTCCCATACAACACTTTGTACAGAGGCATCCCAATACTGGCTTGGTAGCTATTATTATAGGCAAACTCAGCTAAAGGCAAGTACTGCTCCCATGATCCACCCCAATCAAGAACACATGCTCTCAACATGTCTTCTAAAGTTTGTATCATTCTCTCTGACTATCCATCAGTCTGGGGGTGGTAGGCGGAACTAAATTTCAGCCTTGTCCCAATTCTTCATACATCTGCTTCCATAGCTTCAAGGTGAACTTGGGGTCACGATTAGATATAATTGAGCTCAAAACACCATGCATGCGGTCTATCTCTTAGATATACAACTCGGCTAAGTATGACACTTTGGCGATAATATTCAAGGCAAGGAAGTGTGCCGACTTGGTTATGCGGTCCACCAAAACCCATATAGCATCATGGCCTTTCTTGGTCGTGGGGAGACCCACCACAAAGCCCATGGTGATCTGGTCCCATTTCCACTCAAGAATCCCAATGGATTGTAGAAATCATCCGCGTCGCTAGTGTTCAGCCTTCACCATTTGACACGTGAGACAAGTGGCCACATATGCCGCTATGTCCCTCTTCATCCCAGGCCACCAGAATTACCGCTGCAAGTCCTTAAACATCTTGGTAGTTCCAGGGTGTATAATATACTTTGAACCATGAGCTTCTTGTAGGATATGAGTCTTCAAAGGTGACTCCTCAAGCATCCAAATATGATTCTTATATCAGATCCCACCATCCACAACCAAGGACAGGTGCGTCTGAGGTTTCTCCAACAAACCTCTCATCTTCTCAAGCTCTGGGCTTGCCAGCTGGGCAGCTACTAACTTGGTCAACAAGTCAGGTTTTATCAGAATGTTAGCCAAATGAATCCGGTCTTCTAATGGTTGTGGGTCCCATCTAGCATACTCCTCTAGCTTCCTCCACTGAGTGGACAAGGCGGCTGCACATATATGTTGCTTTCAGCTAAGAGCATCTACCACCACATTGGCCTTTCCTGGGTTATACATGATGGTGAAGTCATAGTCTTTCATATATTCCATCCAACAACTCTGTCTTAGGTTGAGGTCCTTCTGAGTCATGAGATACTTCAAGCTCTTATGATCTGTGAGAATTTCAAAGGTAGCACCATACAAGTAGTGTCGCTATGATTGCATCCAACTCTAGGTTATGTGTCAAGTAGTTTACTTCATTTGGCTTGAGCTTCCGAGATGCATAAGCGACAACATGCTTATTCTATACTAACACACATATCAGTCCCATTTTGGATGCATTGGTAAAGATCATGAAACCTTCGTTGCCAAACGACAGAGTCAACACATGTGTTGTGGTTAATTTCTCCTTTAACTCTTGGAAACAGGCTTCTCACAACTCAGACCATATAAACTTCTCATCTTTTTGAGTGAGCTTGGCAAGGGGTAGGGCGGTCCTTGAGAAATCTTGGATGAACCATCGATAATACCCTGCTAATCCCAGGAAGCTAATACATTTTGAAGGATTCTTTGGCATCGACCAATCATGTACAGTGGACACCTTACCAGGATCTACTAGATTGTCCCTCTGGAGATGATGCATTCGAGAAACATGACACGATCAATCCAAAACACACATTTCAAGAACATCCCGTAAATTTCTGCTTCCTCAGGATTTCAAGGACTCTAACCAGGTGGTCTCAGTGTTGGTTTAGGTCATCTGAGTAGACTAAGATGTCATCTATGAACACTATGACAAAAGAGTCAAGGACGGGTTGGAACATAGTGTTCATGAGGTTCATAAAAGCACTTGGGGCATTGGGAAGTACACATGGCATGACTAAGAACTCATAATGGCCATAACGGGTGTAAAAAGAAGTTTTCAATATGTATTCATTCTTAACTCATAACTGATGGTACCCAGACCTTAGGCCAATTTTGAAAAAGACTCGGGCTAACTTAAGTTGGTCAAATAGGTCGTCGATTCTGGGTAGAGGGTATTTGTTTTTGATGGTATCTTGGTTTATCGTGTGGTAGTCAATGCACATGCAGAGTGATCCATCCTTCTTCTTTACAAAGAGGACTAGAGCTCCCCAGGGTGACGTACTAGGCCTAATGAAGCCCTTGTCTAGCAATTCCTGCAGTTACTTCTTTAGCTCTAACAGCTCAGCAGGGGTCATCCTATAAGGTGCCCTAGAGGTAGGGTTTCTTCTTGGAGCTAACTCTATGGTAAAATCCACCTTCCTCTCTGGAGGTAGACATGGTAAATCATCTAGAAACACATGCGCATAGTCCCAAACTACCTCTATCTCTTCTTAGGGTTTAACCTTAGGTTCAGGTTCTGTGACAACTATGAGGAAAGCTTGATAACCTTTGGCTATCATTTGTTCCGCCTTTAAGGCTGGCATGTACAGACTAGTGGTCACATCCTTCATCCCTCTAATGGTGAAGGGCAGATGTCCATGTCTCTTTATCAAAATCTTTTTCTCCCTACAATCAATATGGGCTCTATAGGTATAAAGCCAATCCATGCTGATTATCACATCAAAGTCACTCATGTCCAACAAAATAAAATCAGTAGGGAAATCATGACTTAGTTATTTAACAGGTAAAACCATGGTTTTCACAAGAGATGTAAGGATCCTATCGCTTGGGGTAGTGACATCCAACACATATCCTACATCCTTGAAATCCACAAAAATCATATTTACAAGATTTCTCAAAAATAAAAGTATTTGTTGATCCACAATCATAAAGAGCTTTCACACTTTGTCCCATAATTTCAAGTGTGCCTACATAGTTTTCATGATAGTCAAACTTCCATTACATTGCATAATCAAAGATGGAAAAACTACTCTACAGGTTATTACCCTCTATCATACGATTGGCATTAGCCTGGGCTTCCTCATTGTTGATGGTGAACACTCGATCCTATCGACAATCTCCTGCATGTGGGATTGGTGGGGCTACAACTGTTGGATGGGCCACTAGCAGTGTTGCTGCCACTGGATGGGATGCCACCAGGACTTGTCCTCTGGGATCAGGAAGGGGGAAGTTAGCCTGGAAGTTTCCTTCTTGTTGGCATCAGAAACACACCCTATTTTTGAAGTGACAATTCCCAAGATGGTATCTCCCACATTTGAGACATTTAGATGATGCCCCATGTTGTCGTTGCTCATTGTGGGGCTTCCCTCTTCCTCCCTTGCTGTGGTGACAACCTTGGCTCTTTTGTCTATCAGTCATGGGGCTAGAACTTCCTTAGGTGAAGCCGAGATATCCCTTAGGTTGGTTCTGCTGGGGCATTACTGTCTTCTCCATGTCCATGGCAAAGTGAGAGCTTTAGAGAGAGCTTTTGGCTTACTTTCCATAACATGGGGCTTAATGGAAGGGTGAAGTCAGTCCATGAAATGTTCCACCCTCCTTTCTTATGTCAACATGTTGCCAAAATTCTCCAAGAGGCGAATCTGGCGAGTGCAGCCACAGACAAGTTCCCTTAAACTAGGAAGGTGAACTGGTTTTCCTTTTCCTTCTTGGCTCCTGGAGGTATGAATCTCACAGTGAAAAGAGCATGGGAATCTGACCAGTCCATGGGTTCTTCACTTAGGTCTCGGCCCATTATATGGTTCTCCCACCATATCTTTGCTTCTCCCTATAGAAGACGAGCGGCGAAGAGGACCTTCTTGCTTGGCTGGACCTCCAAAATGCAGAACCCATTTTCTACTGCCAAAAGCCAAGCGTCAACTTTGTCTACCACTTCTGTGTTGTCATCTCCACAGATGTTCTCGATATTCAGCTTCACAAAATCCAAGATGGTGGCACCGAGGTGTGTACGGAGATGCACATGTTCACCATTTTCATTACGGGGAACATCTCTGAGGGTGAGGGTGTTGATGGCTTCAGTCAACTTCTTCTGTTGCTCTAACTAGAGCTTCTCAGTAGCCGGTGTCACTATCGATCTAGTTGCTAGTCTGGAATTGGCAACATCCTTTACCTCATCCTCAGACATGGGTTCTTCCTCAGGTTTACAACTCTCTTCAGTGTTATCGATGTGGAAGGGGATTGGTTTAGGCTCAAGGCCTTTCTCTCCAGAAGCTTCACATTCTCTCTTCCTTTTCATAGAGGATCTTCCTTCTGGGTGCCTTCTCTTTTCAAAGGAGGGCCTCTTCTTTTGCATGGACCTTGGCCCTGGGTACTCATTGATAGTGTCATTTGGGACAGAATCTATTTTGACACAGGCCATGCTGTAACACAAATAACTCTATTACTATAGTTTCATAACTTATGATTATCTTACATCTGTGACATCTTGTTTTCATACATTTTTTTATTTGGTGGAGGATACATTAATCCTTATCGATCATAACCCCATTACTCAAGAGGAGGTAGAGAGAGAGAAACCCTATGCACTTAGAGTTTGTTACCAGAAAGGGGCAAAGAAGTGATCAGAGTAGATGAGAAATCCTAGATGTATCTTAATTCGAGTCAAATCCTCATATTTCAGCCAGGCAGTCACACAGATCTGGGAGTCCTCGTGAACTGACTAGCGGGGAGGAGGAAACTATTTCCAACCCCGAGATTGTGATCATTTTCTAGACACCTCCATCTTTGGAAAATCCTCTAATAACTCCCTTTGGGCTCTAAAGACTTTGCAAAATTTAATAATTAATAAGGATTATGCGAAAAACCAAGCTCTGATACCAAATGTAATGACCCCATTCCCAGACAACCCCACAATTAAGGAAAGCCAAGAAACTAGAGACATTATTCCAAAAATAGGATCAAATGGTTTTGTGCATAATAAAAAATAATTAATAAATTTTACTAAACTAGCTAAACTTGATATAGGATAACAAAAATTTCTTTTCTAAAGTTTACAAAATATGGGTTCTAGGATTTATCAAGTAATAGACTATCTAACTATATCCTCCAAGCCTTACTTATTTATTTTTCTTCAATGCATTCTTATTTGAATATCCAATTTCCAACAAACATATCCTAAAAATGCCGATAATCAAAACGTCGGTCAGTATGACAAGTCATATCGGTATGTGGGGGAAAGCCAAATTTCACAGATAATGCTAACAACATAATTAAACAATTAATGTCTTAACAAACCAAATTAACAATTTCACCATGACTACCCCATTTAGGTTTCTCTACCATCTGTCATAACCCCTCAGGGCCTTTTATTGTAGTATTCAGTATCTTCCCCTATAGGCAGATGATTTCATCATGTCTCCCCTATCCAGGAGGGTGACTTCTCATGTCTCCCCCTATCCAGGTGGGTGACTCTTCATGTCTCCCCCTATCTAGGCGGGTGACTTCTCATGTACCCCCTATTCAGGTTGGTACCAAAACATGCCTTCCCCTATCCAGGAAGATGGCCTTTCCATAGATCTAGAGGTGACCTAGATTTGGACTAGTTATGTTCATATATAGTGTGATAATCATAGTCACTTTAGTTGGCATGGAATGAAATAAACATTCAAGCATATAATTTCAACCATGTGAGGAAAACCTTTGAGAAATTGTGTGAAACTACAACAAATAATCTTAGGCATAACTGCATACCTAGGTTAGGAGAATTTGCAGTCCAAATAGGAATAGTAGACTTAATCACATAGTCAAGCAAGTCAGCCTGAAATTCAATGCATATACCCATGTGTCACTACATGACTCTAAATCCTATCAAAGGACTGACTTGATTCTCAAGTTAGGTTTTTATATCTACTTTCCTATGTCTTTATTCATATTACTCTTTTTCTCCAATTATGGCTCCTTTTCACTTCCTAAATTAACAAACCCTACTTTAGGCTCCATATACACAATTGTGCTACAAAAAGGTATCTTTTATGCAAAAGTCCCAAATTTATCCTTTTTAAGTCAAATCAGGGTTAGAGAGGTGAAAAAATGAATACTTGACACTTTTATGTTTATCTAGTTGACAAACCATAATTCCATCATTTAATACCCCTTTATGCATAAAGAAACCCTAATTCTACAAAACTCAGATTTTAAGCATCCATGCAAGTCCAAGGTTTTCTTTTCATTCATAAAAGATCAAAATTTGATTACCAACATTGACTAAGTCTATTAGACTCATTAATATTCACAAATTAGGGTTTTGGATCCATTAAAGTATTAAAGACATCAACTTTGAACATCTTTTGAATTGGAAGCAGATACTGATCAAGATTATGTTTTTATCATGTAGCTTGAATTTTATGATCAAAATGCACATATTACTCGTAGTTATTGGCCAAAGAACGTATTTTTAATCAATTTTACAAGATATAACCATTTCTTTTATTATCTAACCAGAGAGATGATTTACATTTTCTTTGATTATCTAAACAGGGTGAAGTCCTTCTCCTAGTCTTAGGCTGGTTCATCATGCTCCTATTGCGCACTCTGATCCTAACCTGGGTGGTTGGGATCACCCAACAAGAGGAGAGAAAATGTATTAAAGAATAAGGATAATTATAAACTAAAGTAGGAAATAATAAAGATTCACTATGCTAAGAGGGTCAAGAATATGAGGAAAGTAAAAAAATAAGATTTTTTGCCAATTTAAACAATAATAAGTTGCACGCATGATTAAATGTGACTACATTAAACTAATACAGGGATGAGGCACCTTTCAGACCTCAACCTCTGGGTGAGGGAGAATAACACATTCCCAAACACCTGAGTATATATAAAGTGGGGAGAAATATCACATTCCCTTGGGGAGAGTGGTCACATTCCCCTGGGCTCATGCCAAAACTATGGGTGTTTTGTACTCATGTACACTACATTAGTTAATTAGTCATTTTCATCATCATGTTAAAGTATTTCAATGGAATATATAAGGAATTTTAATAACTTTGAAATGGGGTCCAAGACCCTGGAATAATTGAATTAAAAGTGCCACAAGAAGGAAATAAAGAGAATAAAGGCTAAGCAATGCCTCATTGGAAAATTAGTGTTGGATATCAAATACCCAACTAAAGGATAGTGTTCAAACTCATAAATAAATTGGGTTGCACATACATACCTCACTTGAGATTCATAAAGAAGACTTTTCATCAATTAAATGTGTCCAATATCTCTTTTTCCCTAGATACAAGTTTATACACATGAATTAGCGTTTATGAAATATTATGTGAGAAACCCTAATTTTGGACCTTTTATGAAAACCATCGAATTGGGACTCAAAACCTAGACCAATCGATTACTTGGATTCTCTTGATTAAGAAAACATATTTATTTCTTAGATTTGGAGTTAAAATGAATTAGATATATATTTTAAGGCATTTTATATAATTAAAGTGGTAATTATGACAAATCTAGAAATAGGGATACAAATAATACTCAAAAACCATGAATTTGGATTCTACATGAAAAATGTTTTCCAATGACTATTTATTTATTTTTTCCTGATAATCCTACGATTTACTAGGAATTATTGAAATATGCCCAATCACAAAATAGAAAAACTATAGCATGACAATCATTTAAATCATCGATTAAAACTGATGTAATTAATTTGTGAAATGACAAAACTATCTAGGCGTGTGTTACATTTAATCAAGTATATCAGGGCAATTCAATCATTTAACTATGAGGCGAATCTCGCGGTTGATGTATCAAGACGCGAGAAAAAACCCTAAATTGCCCTTATAGTATTAACCGTTCGATTAAATATACAGGGAAATCACGGTCATTGCCTGACCTGGCTTTCCCTTCCTTCAGCCATTGCGCGAGGCACTCTCTAGCACTCAGCTGTTGAGTGGCTATCTGGGATGATGAGGCCAACATGCCAGTGTAATTTGGTCGAGAGGAACCGCGAGGAGACGCCGATTTTAAAGCAACAATCGTGATCCTGAAAGGATCATCATGGCCCTAGAACAGATCATCGGAGCATTAAGAACATAGGAGGAGTTCGGAGGTTCAAAATCGAGAAACAAGCCATCACAAGGATAACCAAAGGTCGAAAATATATCCTAGAAGCAAACCGAGGTCAAACCATTTGTTTTTGTTGTTGGGGGTTCACTGGAAGGCTTTGGCGACTAGCACTGGTGAGGTCAGTTAAGGATTTATAGGACTCGACATATGGTGAAGGCACAGGGCACGATGGCAATTAGAAAATAATAAAGAGGGGTCAAAGATGCTTACTGGTTTGTTAATTCGATTGAGGTGGCATGGAGAGCAGGGGCAAGGCCATCGTCATCAGAGATGAGGAGTGAGAAGGCCACGAGTCTCGGGGTAGTTTGAGGAGAAATTAGAGGAGGAGGAGGAATGTGTGGTGAATGAGGGTTCTCTACATACCCTTATATAGGTGGGAGGCGAGCTAGATATCCCTCTATAAATCGAGATGGAGAGGAGGTGGAAAGCCCTAATGGACGTTTCTTCGTGGAGGAAATTGATGGCTCATTCCAAACAGAAGAGGGAGATGGACTCAAAGGTGAAGAAATCTTGTGGATTGGTGGTCAATTGAGGGAGAATGAGGTCGGGGAGCGATCTCCCTATGAAACGACTCTGTCAACTGGAGGAAGAGGATGGGTTGAGGACTGTCAGATCAGATCAAAATCCAGATGATCAGATCTAGGCCATCCAATGGCATGCATGGGGGAAAAGTAACACGTACATACAATTAATTCGCAACTTTAGGGAAATAAATGCATTGAATGCAAATCGATTCAAAACCATATTCATACTATAATGAATTCTTATAAAATCGAGTTGGAGGGTCAAACATGGGTAAAATGGCCTCAAATTTGAACCATAGGCTAATATTAATGCCTAGAATGCTATGTATTAGATTTTCATTTTGCAAAAGCTTTGGCCCTTAATCACCATATTGGCCATTAATGTGTATTTTAAAGTCTTTAAAAAGGGTGAATTAATACACATGTATTTTCTTAGCAAGTCCTTTAATAAAATTCGAGATAAATATTATAAAGTCATTCAAGTGTCATGTCCCACCTCTTATTCTACTTTTTAATGCTTTAATAACAATTTGGAGGAGAGAGGAGATAAGAGGGTGATTATCTCATTAATTAAACTCAATTTCACATTAATTCTTATATCTTATTTCTAAAAAGCCACAATTAACACAATTTACTCATTATCTCTCATTAATTGTCCAGTTTGTATTATTAGACTCTAATTAACACATAATTTGAGATATTTGTGCAAACAACCATTCATTGTCATGAATGTGGGTAAATGTGGTTCAAGTCATGAAGCTTGGCTCAAATTCAACATTGAGTCCAAAATGGATAGAAAATATAGTAAAACTTAGGAAAAAAATCCAAAAAGGATAGGAAGGAAATGAAAGGACTGAAAATGGGTAAAATTGCAAAAAACTCCAAGATTCATTGTGTTACATCCATACCATCGAGACCTAGGTTAGGATGGTTTAGAATCTTCTCCCGAAGCCAACCCAACAATCACCTTGTTTGCTCACGCACCATCTTGTGAGAAAATCAAGATCGAAGATCTTGTTTACACTGCGCAAGCCTTCTCCCATTAGAACTAGGTGATGCACATGTGCCATTGGGTCTCAGATCCAGTGGCTGCTATCACATGTGCCAAGATAAAATCTTATGGAAACCTAATTTATATGTGACATTTATTACTTTCCCAAATTATTTCCAAACCTTAGGGATTTTTGTAAAATCCATCTTCCTAATCCATTAAGCTTTTTAATCCCAAATTTTGAGGGAAATTTCTTGATAACATAGTCTATCATTGGACACAATTTGAAATCAAAAATAAAAAAGAATAACTCTTTTTTTTCATATGAAAAGCATGCACCGAAAAGGCATATATATTGCATTAAAACTCATATTTCCTCTTTCTTCCTTTTTTATTCTCTTAATTTCGAATTTTCTAGATATTAGAAGGCAAGTGGTACTAAAACCAACCTATTGTGGCCACTTATTCCACCTTCTAGATAATTCCATATTTTCTTAAATAAAACATAAGTTATTTACTTCCTTCTTGCCTTTTCCCTTATTAAGGATTTTTCTTTTGATCTTTATCCATCCATTGACTTATTAGAATAGGAAAAATCATAAAATTCATAATTCAAGTCAATTTTGCAAAGAAACCTAAGTTGTAAAATAATGCACACAAATTGTCAAGAAAACCCCTTTTTATTTAATATTTGCATAATAATACAACCAAAATTGGGGTTATAACAATTAGCTTCCATCTTCAGGGCTGGAGCTACAAAATCACCTTCCATGATTACTGTGAGCTTTTAGAATGCAACTACGGAGGTTCTCCAGCCTACCCTCCCTCTTTTGAAAGTGATGTTTTCTAGAATGAGATCAAAGATGAAGAGAGGCATGACGCCACAAAGGCCAGGACTTCTGCTATCCATAACCCCATTTTCCATTACCTACATCACCTCCTCATCACATGCATCTTTTCCAGGAAGAAAACATAAGGCGTGTGCGGGAAACAATATTTGTTCCTTATGTGGGGTATGGTATATGATTTCCAAATCAATGCAGGTTATTTCATCCTCACCTGGTTCTTGGACATCAAGAGGATCAAGAAAAGAGAATCTGGGGACATCATGTGTGGGGGATTGATTACCCTCTTAGCCACCAAGCTCGAAGTGGACCTGACCAGTCTAGAGGCTGCACAAGGTAGGAACTTGGTGGACATCCAGTACATGATCTCTTCAGGACTGATTAGTAGAGTCCCCAAAAATGATGCCAAGTTTAGACAATATTTTGACCATGATCAGTACATAGACCTGCCTGATTGGGAGAACATCACTTTGACAAACAAGGACAATTGGAAGGTTGACCTTTCTATCCAAGGCGATGATGCTGATGCACCTAAGGATCAAGATACTCCAGCCGCTCTTCCACACAAAACATCACCACCCTTCACCAGCACTCAAAAAGAGTACACTCGGGCGTTGCCTGATGTTAGGCATCTCTATGACTATGTTTAGCAGTGGTTTGACCATCTAGACAACCATTTTGACCTAATGGGCCAATAGTATTATGTGATGCACAACATGGTCCAATGCAGGATATGTGGCGTATATCGCAAACCCACTATCCAATGCCTCAGCTGCACCACCATGCACCTCTACCGCCACAGCCTGAGTCTACTCCACAACTGATGTTGATTGACATTCCAGATGATGATGATCTTGTCAACTAGTTTTTCCCTAATGGTAATGGGGGCGCTGGTCCTTCTTACTGACACCATCCATGACAAGTACCCAATTGTTTCTTCCTTAGGTTAGATTTATGCAGTGATGACACTGCAAATTTCAAGCTTAGAGGGGGGTGCAACCGACCAGTTTGTAGTTTTTTTTGTTGTTTTTCATTTTCTAGTTCCTTAGTTCATATCTTTAGTTTCTATTTTTAGTTTCTTTTCTTCTCTTGAAAAGTTTAGTATGATGTGAGGCTCATTTTGTGTACTGAACTATCTTTCTTCACAAGTTTGAACTATCTTGTCCTCCCTCATCAGAATTATCATTTGAAAAAATTGTAAAAGAGAATGCATGAATCAAATGAAACTTTATGATCACCAACACGTGTTTAATGTTAGATTTATGTTTGTAGCATGAAATTTCATTTTTTTAATCTTAGATTTCCTAAACCATGTAATTGGTAACAAACTTTATGAATATGTCAACTTTGCAACACTGTTTAGAACACGAGATGATTTTGCCAAACTCTCAGTGATTTTACAACCACCCCTTTCAGTGAATTTTTTTCAAAACAAATGATGGAATCTAGGTGATCTTGCCCCTAATCGTATGTCTATAAAGGGAGGCAGACTCAGAAGGAATCAAACTTTTAAATTTATAACATGAAACCTTCAAGGACCCCCACAACTTTTATTACGGGGTTGAAGTAGATATATGGGGTCCAACACAGGGACGTGGTGACGTTTAGGATGCTTGGGATTTCGTTCTTTAGTCAGATAAGCTAAGACAATAGTTGGGAAAGTAAGGGGCTAGAACTAGTCTAGTGGGTTGTCACGAATTAAAACAAAACAAAGAAAATAAAATAAAACATAGTCTGTAGGATTCTACTAAATCAGAGAGAAGGAGTTCTCTACTATGTACCCACAAACTGGGTAGTCTATGTACCCGTTCTCGGGCGTAGACAACCCTCGAACTAGGGCTGTCAATGGGGAGGGTATGGGAAGGGTAAGGTCTTACCCTTACCCTTACCCACCAAGTTTGGCGGGTAAGGGTATGTGTAATTCCCCACTCCACCAATATCCTTACCCTCCCCTTACCCTTACCCTCTTACCCACAGGGTAAATGGGGAGGGTAAGAGTGAAGTGGGGAATTTATATGTCATCTTCAAATTTGTGGTAATATTAATAATAATGGTCTAGCTAGTACATTTATATATTTGAGTGAAATATCAAGATGTTCCATAATGGATTTTAAATATACAAAATGTTTCTAAGTAATATTCTACAAGTGTTGTAGTGAATGCATGTACAAATGGTAGTACCCTAACATTGGTGTGTGAAAAAATAAATTATTCCTAGTAGATTAAGACTTCTACGTTAAAATGCTATTAAAGGACAATATGTCATAGAGAATTATTCTTAGAAACATGCATATCTTATACCCTCTAAAATGGTGTTGCATCCAAAAAAATAAAGCACAAATAAAATAGATAACACCACCTCACATATGTATCAAATGATATATTAAAGATTATGTCTTGTTATTATAAACATGTTTGTCTTACACCACAAATTATTTAATGGAACATAGACTACTTATATACATATGTCTTGCACCTCCAAAACAATGTTGTATACACAACCAAGTTAACTATATAAGAAATAGAAAAGAATATCATGTATTATTTAAAATGATGACCACATAATATTAAATATTACTTAGATTCAAACAACACATGACCATACATTTAATATAATATACATAAATATTGGCGGGTAGTGGGTTAGAAAGCATGGGTAATGGCTTACCCTTATCCTTACCCATTAAGGTAGCGAGTTAGAGGGTAGAGGGTAGGCAGGTAAAGGGTAAGAAAATCCTTTACCCTAACCCTTACCCTACAGGGTATGGGTAAAGGGTAAATGAGTTTACCCTTACCCATTGACAACCCTACCTCAAACACCTCAGCAAGAAACCTATATTCAGATATAACACGCACTATGGTGTCAGCTCCTGTGGGGTCATCCCACTCGCTCTCGTGAAGCGTGACCAAAACCCATCAATGACGTGAATCCTCTCTCAAGGATATGACCGATCAACACCCTAAAATATTCTAGATACCCTCTCAGGTGTAGAATATTCCGATGTGCTAGGAACATGTATCACCTTAGACCGTCTTCTTCTCAAATTTAGATCCAAACTACTTTCTCTTATCTATTTCTACAACAAATCTTTCGATATAGGTAGAAGTAGAAGTTCAAGCAAGATAGAGATCAACCAAACTAGCAATCATCACCAGAAAGAGAAGATAGAACATCTAACATATTAGATATGAATTAAATCTACTTGCTTAAAGCAAAAGTACATAAACATGCCCAAAATGGGCTACATAGCCAAGAAGGAGCTCAACTAGCCATCAACAAGCATAGTAGGCATCGAACAATGATGGAGAAACATCGTTTGTACATAAACAAAGGAGAACAATTGAATAAATGAGAAGAAGAAGAGATTTAGCCCATAGAGAAGAGGTGGCTCTTGCTCCTTAGCCTCCGTATAGGCCGGATCTCATCTTTTGGTCTTCCTCCTTGATCTGCGGGACTCCTTGGCCTCCTCTCTCTCTGGATCCACCCCGAACAACAGCTTAGTTAGTGGATGGAAGTGAAGAATGGTGGAAGATGGAAGAACACTAAAGAGGCGGGTGTAGAATGAGCACTTCAGCCTTCTCAGATCTCCAGACTTACCCACTTCCCTCTAGGAACCTTACTGGGTCAGAACCAATGGCTGGAAAACTCCCCAGATTTGAACCTCTCTTCAGGTGAAGAGGGACAGGTATTTATAGGTGGTGCGGTCGTGGTTTTGAACTAGATCATGTCTTTAGTCACCGTGGTCGTGGTGATGACTGCGGGTCGCAGTCTGCAATCAAGTTACCTTCCGCGATCACGGTTATGGTCAATGAATCACCTCGGTCGAGGCCAGACCTGTGGTCAAGGTGTAGGCCTCGGTCACGGTTAGTTCATCAGTGTTGGTGGTGGCTTGGATAGGGGTCAAGGTGTATATCCAGACCACGGTCACGATGAAGTCAAATACTACGGTCGGGGTTGGGGTGAGCGTGAGTACCGTGGTCACAGTTGGGACCCTGAGGACCACGATTGCAATGTTGACTTAGCTGCTGCAAAAAACATATGGATTTGGGGAGAATTCATGGAGAATAGATGTCTTTTCAGGTTTGGTGCCTGCAAGTCCCAAAATTGTCTAGTTGAGCAATCTTTATCTTGAAAAGGACATAAATTACTGGAAGATAAGAAACATGGGTTATTTTGGGTAAATTAAGGCTATAGTGACACAAAACCATAGATAAATGCTTAGAAAATACACGTAAATTTGGATGTTATCAATCACCCCAAGATTAAACCTTTGCTTGTCCTCAAGCAAGGATGTGCTCAAAGAATAATAAAAAAAGATAACATCCAAATTAAACTTGGCCATAAATGCTTAGGTTAAGAAAAATAGTTTAAAACATCAATTCACCCGATCAATGTCATTTCAGAATAAACCCCCACCAATCAGGCATAATCCTGCCAAAGCAAGGTCAAAGAGTGTGCAGGAAAGATTAAGCAAATTCACTACAACCTGTTGATGCTCATGAGGGTTTGAATCATAATTATTAAACATAAAAAAAAAATTCACACGTGATCACACGGGTGATGACCAATGAACCATCATCATGAATTCATGTGTACCAATTGGGAACAACACTCATCTCACTTATTCAGGTCCTAAGAAGAAAGGTGAAAAGAATGTAATGACTTCTGAGGATCCTGATCTGCGTCAGGTTGGTCCATGTAATGAGCAATAGTCCGTGAAGTTTGAGCCAGTTGGCCCAAAGAAGAGAGACAAACTCCTCGTACTATGCTCAAACCAACCCTACTACTTGGATGATCTCATATGTCTCCTAGGGGTTCCTAATGACTCTCTAATGAGCCTTAGAGTGGCACTACCAGGCACGACATACCCGCGTTCATGAATGTAGTCATACACCGGTTGGAAACCATCCTCAACTCTCCTAAAAGAGGAAACAAGCGTTCATTTATTCACACTCAGGCTTTTATTCCTTGCATTCTAATTTTGTAGGCTTGGGTGAGAACTATTTGATATTTTTGGGATTTTGTGGGCGGCCAAGCCTCTTTTGCAAATTTTTAATTTTTTTATCTTTTTGACTCAATCTAAGGTGAGAAGGCACATAGTCCATCAAGGAAAACACTTCAACTTGATTATGGATCAAAACTCATCATGATCTATTTGACACATGTGTGAAAAATAGCAATTATGATTCAAGGATCATTAGAATAGAGGCAAGCTTGTGAAACCGCAACTAGGAGTCTTTGATCATGCTTTATCTCTTTCCAGTGGTTCTATACCTTGGATTTGTCATTCACACATAGATCAAGGGAATACTATTTTAAGCTATGAAAAAGACACATAACCTTAGATTTATTACCAAACTTAAGGAAAGAGTCAATAAGCAAGTCAAGTAGAAGATCAAGTAGTTTAAGATGAAAATTATGCATTTAGGCATAAGGTCAAGCATTTAGCTATAAGATTTGCATTGCATAGCCTTAATTGCAAAGCTACAAATTACTAAACAAAGTTTAAAATACAAAGAAAGGGAAGAATGCATGCATGCTATGGAAAAATTAAAATAAAGTAGAATTAGGAGGGGGTACACCCTGGCCACCACCCCAAGCTTAAAATCTTTGCTCGTCATCGAGCAATTCTTTTGGCCATGGTGGGTGAAGAGGAGAGAAGTTGCTTATTGGTAGTCGCTATTGAGATATTGATCCAGTTTGTCTAGACCGCTCGATGCATTCTCAAAGTTCTGATTTAGGTCTTGTTGAAATTGAACTGCCTGGTCGAAGCTTTGGGGCGGATGATAGACATGGGGTCCATGTTGATAATAAGACCCAAGGGGTTGCTGGAACGGTTGCTGATAAAACTATTGAAGCTCTAGGGGAAAAACCATGTCAAACCTTTCTCTAAGGTAATGCACGTCTTGCTCCAATGTGTCGAACCACCTTCTAGAGTCAGCTCTGAAACCTGTCATGAAGTCGTAGAAGTTCTCCTGATTATCATTTGGCACGTACGACTACTGTGGAGGGGGTTGCGAATACTTTGTAGTAGGCATCTCTACATAGGGCCCTCCCTGATAAGGTATGTTGTGGAAGGTTGCCCCCATCTTCTTGCCTCCCTCATGCATCCTTGGCACTGGTGGCATAGAAGAAGAAGTTCCTACAGCTCTGCCTATATGATGAATGTTACCCTGGGTTTCCAAAAGAGAGACGTCTATAAATGAAATTTGACATGCGAAATCTATGTTTGCCAGCAATAAATTTTTGTGTTTGTAGTGATCAAAGATGTAGAGATAACCAGTGTTGCATTGCCCGATCATTCCTAAACTGATCAAGTGGTCTAAGTCTAGCCTTGACCACTCAGTAGTATCATGCATGAGTGCCAACTGTTCATCCCTGAATCCCAAATGGTGCGCCATAAAAGTTATAATTCCCACCATTGGCATGAATTGGACCTATTTCTTGAAAGAGTTGTGAATGTGACAAATTATGAAGTTCCCCACATTCACTTTCTTTCCTACCATTGTACACCACAAAATGTAGAGGTCAGCTGCACTCAGCGCCCCTTTACTGTCTTCTATTTCCAAGACGTAGTTTGTTAGTACCCAGTGTAGATAATGAATTGCCAAGTTGTTGATGTGTGAGGCCTTGGAGCTTTTTGTAGAGTACTTGTCTTCCCCTATAATCATTTTACCTGCTTGGACAACGTTAAAGTCATGGTCCATTATCTCCAGCCATCCCCTAGTCATTTCAGTGCAGTCTTCAGCAAACCTTGACAACCAACTGTTGAGTTTTTCCATTGTAACCTCACGGGGTTGGTTAAGGAGATGAAAATGTAATATAGTGTATGGGTGATCCTTGCATGGCTCTAGTGTGGCATAAAACTCAGAAGTGAGTCTATGGTAAGCATTGCACTGTGCGTATGTGAGCACATCAAGGCAAACAACTGCAAGGTATGTGTTGACTTTCTCTTGGATCCCAAGTCTAAGTAGCGTCCCTGGATCGACGTACCTCTGTCCTGCAAGTCTACGTTTGTCTCTAAGAAGAGCGTCAAAACTTTGCTTTTGCTTTATGCTTAGAAATAATGGAGAGGGGATTGAGCTTTGATTGACACTACTATGAGCTGCTTGGTGTTTGTTCCCCTGGAAAGAGTCTCGTGAGGAGGTTGACCGTCGTAAGAAAATTGAACGTTCTTCTAATTGTCGATGCTGATCACCCATGGATAAAGCTCTATGAAGAAATGTCGGGCCGTCTTCATACCCGGATGAAGTTTGGAGTTCAGCGTCGTGACGTTCTATCCATATCCTCTCACCTGATGCCTCTTGTAGTGACTCACCGTTGTGGATATCCATAGGTGTGCCAACAAGGTTGCAGAGGCCATAGCCGAATTCTTGCGATCATAACCTTGATGTACAAAGCATAACTTCATCTTCGTATATTGGGTTCGTAGCTCGGGAGGCGCATTGTGGGTAGGGACCCCCGTAATTCGATGGTGATGCAGAGCTCCCTTCCCCTTTCTTCCTGGTCATGGACTTTTTGAGATTTTTGAAACCACTCTTCATAAGGTCCATAATGTCAATATTTTTGATGTAGACTTGGTAGCTTTTACTGTGGCAGAGGTTGATGAAGATTCTCGAAAACGCACCAGATCAGCTTGCGGTCTAGATCACGACCCAATTGGAGACCGTATTCACGGTATCGAAGATCGCGATCAGTACCACACTTGATGAATATTTATGGATCACGCCACTTTGGATGATCATGGTACCGCGACCTAGGTACTCACGATCAGAGAGACTGCGATCGCAGTGCGTACGGGGATACCGTGACCTTTACTCCTTTATCACCACGACTGCGATTAAGAAGGTGATCGCGGTCTGAGGAACTGTGACCGTGAATCAGACCTAAAAACCCCAGCCCACAAATGTAGGACTCCGTGATCGGGTGCACAAGGTGACTTCAAACTTCAGAACTGTGACCGAGAAGACCACAATATTTCTCGCCAAGGCGCTCTGACCGCCGACCCGCTTGTTATGAAGAGACCACGGTCAGGACCTCTGAGCTTGGCACTGCCTGGGGTGCGTGATTGGCGAGCTGCAGGGCCACTGCCTACCGACCGCGGTCGTGGTCGGGAGCAAGGAGAAGGAGGAAAAATAAAAGGAAATCAACGCAGAGGAGGGAACTTCGTGGTTTAGGCAAAGGGGGGTGACACCTTGACTGTAGAGGTATTTATAGACCAGCATCAGGCCCCGCCTTCACGTGAAACGCTTGAAGCAGCGTACAAAACACCGAAAAAATTGAAAAAAGAGAAAAAGCTCGGTCAAAAGAGAAACATTCAGTCAAAAATGTGGAGACAACCCAACATGTTGGTTAGACCAGGACAAAAAAGCTTTCCCAGGGCTTGCGTAACTGCGGTCGCAGTCTCACTCATGCAGGACCACAGTTGTGGTTCTTGTCTTTCAGACCACGATCACATTTCTTACTCAATAAATCACGGTCACGGTCTTGTTGCTAGGCCGCAGTCGCGGTTCTTATCATGAGACCACAGTCGCGGTTCCAGCAATACCACACGGGAAAGATGAATCTTCAGAGGGCAAAACACAAAATTGTAAACCAAGGTGGGGTAATCAAAGAAGGGTGATAGAGATACGTACCAAAATCAGCTGTTCGGGTGTGAAGATGTAAGTGAAAGGCAAATAAGAGGAAAACTAGATGATGCAAAATGAACAATATTGCTTTATTTGTATGTGAGAAGAAAAGTAAACAATTAAAGGAACGTTGTGTAGGAAATAGGGGGTGGCTTCCCTACAATTCCTACATTGGGATCACAAATCCTAAGTTTTTGGGTCCCATTTACCTGTATCTCGGTGATTCAACCTATGGTGTAGTGGTAGGGCTTGAGGAAAGGGGCCCCCTTCTGACTTCAGAGGAGAGGTCCAAGATCTGTCCATACGGAGAAGTCATCCCTATGCTCATGTTCAATTGAACTACACGGGGATAAATTTTTCAACAGCTCATCTTTAAGGATGCCTTCAAGGTAAGGATATGAATAGGATGGCCCCAGGGTGTCGACGCATGATGAGATCAAGGGGAGAGGTTGAGAGTTTTCTATAAGGCCCCTCACCTCTCTCTCCACCTCAAAACTTGAGGTTGGATGCTCAGATAAGTCTTCATGTACAGTCTGAGTCATCCAATCATTTTCTGAGCAGGAAGTATCCCCGGGTGAATTTAATTGCAATTCTACCTCCTCAAGCTTGTCACACTTTATGGGGTCTGGGGTATCTTCATGCTTAGCAGCCATGTTGCAGTGGATTGTCCATCCTTCTCCGTCAATGTCCACCAAGCCTTTTAAGGGGATGGTGGTAAATGTCAGCTCATGCTGCTCCAACTCGTAGTCATCAGTATACTCACTGTACCAAATTGAACAATTGTCATCATCATCGTCATCGTCATCGAACAAATTGTTCCAAATCATGATTGGGGTACTACTGATGCAGGGATTTTGAGTCATATTTATAGGCTAATTTTGTATTTGTTTTGTGTGTTTATTTGTCAATTTTGTGACCATAATGGCATGATTCATTTCCATTAGCCTATAATCATTGTATGCATGAAATTTATCTTATTTTATCCTATTTTGAATGAATTACTAAATCCCAAAGACTAACTTGTGTTTTTCTCTCTTTTTCAGGTACCTACTATTCCATGAAGTGTCGATACCATCGACACTCCGTCGATACTATCGACATGGCAACTACAACCAAGCTGGAGAGATTGCACCCCGTCACTACCATCGACACATCTGTTGATGATATCAAGAAGTCAATAGGGGAGCCCCATTTTGGAGCAAGCAGATGTCACTACCATCGACCATTCATCGATGGTATCGACCAGACACAGGAAGCGCGAGTTCCCTAAGGTGTCGATACCATTGACACCCCGTCAATGGTATTGACACCATAGGATCAGGACTTCATTTAGAATTGCCATGATCGAACAACTGCGATCTTTTGGCGGCCGTAAGTGTTACCTATACTAAAGAAAAGGCGGCCCAAAGTGAAGGAGGACGTACTATTCTGACGCATAAGTCCTGAAGGAGAGGATAACGAAGAACGGATCACAGAGCTACGCCCCAGACGATTCCAGAGCCACAGATGGACGATTCTACCATCGGAAGGCTACTGAACATGCATCTGACATCGAGGATCATCTAGATCTTCTTCATTTAAGGGGTTACATCATATTCTCATTCATTTCCCCATGTTTTCCTCTTTCTTCTCCATGTGTATCGTTGAGATGAACATGCAGAGCTAATCCCCATTGTCCTTAGCACCGGGAGTAGCCCGAGGAATCGCTCTATGACAATTTTCCATTGATTATCATAATTTGTCTCAATTCTCCCTGATATGTTATCGTGTTTCTATCAAAATTTTCTATGCTTGATCAAGATAGTTGATTTCTAATACTGTTAATTTCTCTTGATGGAGAATTAGTGGTTGAAAAGGCATGATTAACACATTAGCCTATAAATTCCTTAGACAAGGCAATGTACAGTTCATGGTGGATACCCAAAGTATTAATTAATGCACTTAGATCTAGGGTATAAGTTACTACTGGCATGGAACTGACCTAGATCTAGGTAGTGGATTGCATCACGGAAGCAAGCAATTCTGACTATAGGTCTCTATCCAGGATAAGAGACGAGTTATGTTAGTTGTGTAGAATTGCATGCAGTGAGACCTCACGGTGAAACCGTAATCCAAAGGATTCTCATTCCATTTGATGAAACCAAACATTTAATCATCAGTCTTTTGTTTCCTCTTATTTTATTTTCTTTTACAAAAACCAATCAACTTTTCCAATTGGTCTAGCTGATCGCGACCAGTTAGTAGTAGTCTACTGAAATTTACATTTCCTTGAGTTCGATTTGGGCCTCACAAGGCCTATATTACTTCGATACGTGTACTTGTGTTTAACGCACGGCTCAAGCGTGTCATGTTTTTGGCATCGTTGCTGGGGAGACAGCAAATTTCAGCACTACGAGTGCTGCAAGTGGCCATTCTAGGCCACTTTTTTATTGCAATTTTAATTTTTGAACTTAATTGTCTATCTTTTAGATTCTCTATTCTCTCTAGCACTGTACTTATTGTATTCTTCATATTTCATGTACTAGTGCATGGTGAGGATGCGTAGTACGAACTACGCGCAATCGACACCTGAGATTCTTCCATCGGGTGAAGAAGACAAACTGATAAATACGCCACCCAAGGAAATTGAATAGGAACTCAAGGCTTTCACAATGTCATATGAGCAAACCATTTGGGAGAAGATTAAAGATTCTTCTTCCTCTTTGCATAAGGGGCCAATCAAGAAACAAGCTATCAACATACCCAATTACAAGATTGACCCAGGGCTTATTCAATTGGTCAAGTCGTAGGCATTCCATGGACTCAAAAATGAGGATCCAGTGGCCCACATCAACACATTTGTGGAGAACTGTGATATGGTGAAGGTGGATAGGTTCCCACAGGAGGCCATTTATTTGAAAATTTTCCATCTTCTCTAGCAGGAAACACAAGGGAGTGGCTCTACAATTTGAATGATGAATATGTTGAATCACGAGATATGATGATTGAGGTGTTCTTTGAAAGGTATTTTCCGCCCGAAAAGACAAATGATCTCATGAGGAAGATCCACAATTTCAAACAGCATATCGGTGAGACATACTCAGAGACATGGGAGCGTTTCAATATCATGCTGCGGAAATGCCCACATCATGGGCTAGATTTAGAAACCCAAGCAAAGATCTTTTATTTTTCTCTTAACAAACATGATAGGAGTAATCTAGAATCAGCTGGAATGGGGTTCTTTTTAAACAACAAAGGTTCCAAGTGTCGAGAGATTTTAAAGAATATGGATAAGAAGCAGTCTTGGGGTGAAAGAGATGCACCAAAACAGGTCAAAGTTGCAGGGGATGCAAAGGCCATTAAAGAATTAAATGAGAAGATGGACTTGATAACGAAGAGGATTCTAGAAAAAGATGATGAACGGTCTGATGATGAGGCACATGCAAAGTTTACTTGCCAACAATAGGGTTACAAGAACAATGGCTACTCGTGAAGGAAGGATAAGAAATTTTCATGGAAGGATCCAAACAAATTTCTGCAAGACCCGGATCAAAAACCACAGCCTAGTGCAGAGGACAAAAGTAATGAGTTGCTCAACCAAGTGATTAAGCAAAATCAAGTGTTGATGAGCACATTCGGCAAGCAAATTAAGTCACAAGGAGAGTTTATGAATCAGTTCAGGTAGACTCTACAGAGCCATGGTGCACAACTGAGGACACTAGAGACGACCATAACTGTAATGCCTGGGCCCACTGCCCAAGGCTCTAGTAGAGTTTCAAGAATGACGACTGGCCCCACAGACCACCACTAGCCTTAACTGCACGCTTTATCCTCACTCACGTGCAAGTCAGGGTCAGCTTCTTGACTGGTCACCCATCCTAGTACTACTCCAAGCTGAGCATGCTTAACTATGGAGTTCTTTTGTGATGGGCTCCCGGAAAAGGAGGTGCACCTTGGTGATATGGGTAGTCCAATCATTCATTATAAGATCATTATATCTGAGGCCTCAAATATTGGGACGTTACAATCTCCCCCACTAAGACTCTTGACGTCCTTGTCAAGGCTCAACTATAAGGCCTCATAACATCGCCCCATTTCATTGCAGACCCAGAATGGCCCATGGACACCCAGCTCCTAATCACGGAATACCAGTGCAAGGGTGGCTATGTCAACCATGGACAACCCTTTCCTACATACCTGGACCGCACGGCTCAAGACTGGCATGCCACATGCCCATGTGGGTCCCACCTACTGGAAGGGTTATGGCTCTGATACCATTTGTAACGGCCGGGCCCACTGCCCAAGGCTCTAGTAGAGTTTCAAGAATGATGATTGGCCCCACAGACCACCACTAGCCTTAACTGCACGCTTTATCCTCACTCACATGCAAGTCGGGGTCAACTTCCCGGCTGGTCACCCATCCTAGTACTACTCCAAGCTGAGCACGCTTAACTATGGAGTTCTTTAGTGACGGGCTCCCAGAAAAGGAGGTGCACCTTGGTGATATGGGTAGTCCAATCATTCCTTATAAGAACATTATATCCGAGGCCTCAAATACTGGGACGTTACAATAACCCAAATTGTAACTGAGGTGGCTGCCATGAAGCAAATCACTCAACAAAAACCAGCTGGGAATGCAGAGCCCGCTCAACCACATCAGCAAGTTAAATATATATCAGTCAAAAAGGGACCAGAGCTTCCTGTTGAGGAGATACATGAGCGGAGTATTATGCATATAGACTTGGAGGATAAACCCAAAGTTCCATACCCTCGCAATTTATATGGATTGCCAGGAGGATGTAGGACGCCACTCAAATCACTCCAGGATGCCACCACTGTCATGCCCACATCTCAGATTTCTGAAGAGATTCCTATACCCAAAGAGTAGGTGGAAGCTTTACTTCGTAGTGGAGCAGCCACTATCAATAAGGAGAAGCAGCCACAAGTCATGCCATCCATGGATGATGTGCCAAATCCAATCTTAGAATGTCGCGTTGAAGCAAGCTTAGGGGAGGAGACCCCTAAAGTTCCATATATGCCACCGCACAAGCGCATAATTGAGCCAAGCGTGCCATTCCCGGATAGTCTGAAGTCGAGGAAAGAGCAAAGGCACTTTAAGAAATTTCTTGAGATCTACCAGAAGCTCCACATTAACATTCCATTGGTGGAGGCTATAGAGAAAATTCCTTCATATGGAATATTCATGAAAGACATCATCAACAAGAAACGACGGATCAAAGATACAAATGTTGTGTGTGTTGATGAAACAGTGAGTTCTATAATCCAAGGAAGGCTGCCAAAGTAGAGGAAAGATCCATGATGTTTCTACATCCCATGTTCCATAGGTGGCCAATATTTTCCACAAGCACAGTGTGACTCAGGAGCACACATTAATCTTATGCCACTTCCCACTTTTCAAAAGTTGGGATTGAAGAAGACAACACAAACTTCCATGACAATTGAGTTGGCAGATGGATCCATTGTGAAGCCACAAGGTATGTGCGAGGACGTGCTAGTCAAAGTTGACAAATTCATCTTCCCTGTTGACTTTGTGGTCATGGACATGAATGAGCTGGAAGGATGTGAGATGCTATTCGGAAGGTCGTTCCAAGCTACGTCTGATGTAATCACTACCATTGGGCGAGGTTACTTGACACTTGGGATTGGTGATGATAGAGTGGAATTCAAATTGCCAAATGAATCATTAGAGACATCCCTTGACAACCTAGGTTAAAGGTATCCTTATGTCAAGCCTAGGACATTAAACAAGGGCGCTTGTTGGGAGGCTACCCAACTTTAGGTTTATTTTATGTTTGGTTATGGTCTGTTATGTTTATGTAGTATGTTTTTGCTTAGTCTTTTATACTTTTTTGTAAAAATGGTACCCTCACTCGTGTTTTGAAGTGTGAAAAACTTTTACGATCGATACTATCGACACCCCTGTTGATAGTATCAAGTTAGTTTTTATCAGTAACTGTTGATACTATTGACACCCCTGTCGATAGTATCGACACTTGACTTCCCAGGCTTGTAGGTGTGTCGGTATGCCAAAATTTCCGAGCAAGAATCGATACCATCGACCTTGGTGTCGATAGTATCGACACTTGCAGGACAACTACATAAAACAAGCCATGAAACGTGTCAAAACAATTTTTTTTCGCACCATTTTTTGCAGAGCAAAGAAGGATGAAGCAAGTCACGTCTTAGAACCACTAAGACACAAAAGTGGGCCACAAAAAAGAGGGAGATAGAAAGCATCCATCTTCACCACACTTCAAAGTGAATGGTACCGCTGTTCCACCTCTTAAGTGGGAATGTTGACTATGAAGCCATAGTCATATTCAAGCTTGGGGGGTGTTGGAACAACCCTCTATCTTAGTTTTTATTTACTTATTTATGTTGCTTTTACTTTTTAAAAATTTAGTTGTCTTTGTTTTGAGGATTTACTATTTTCTAGGATCCAGTATCTATCTAGTGTAATCAGTGGAGTTTAATGTAATTGCATGTCATCTCGATGTTTTCATTTGGGGGGTTGTGAGAGAATGATTTTAAATGAAATTCTTTAAGAAATTGTAAGCTTATCTTGTGAGAACTTGAGGACATCACTTGTGGAACTTATTGGGTAGGTCAACTCTAAAACATATGAACATGAATGTTTATCCTTATGGTTCACGGGATGAGGTTGACATGGATGTTTGAGCCTAAACTGACCAAATGATAATGTGACTTTAATTTGAAGTGAGAGAGAGAAATCCCTTGATTAGTTGGTACATAAGTCAGTAAGGAGGGACATATAATTCTTTTTGAAGGTTCTATCAATTAGTCTTGTGATCTTTCCACCGCATTTTCATTCACACTCCACCATAAGAACTGGGAGCACATTACTGTCTTTCACTCTTTGATTGCATCCCATGTAGATAGGTCTTGCATTATAGTAATGTTTTCATAGTTTTGCATGAAAAAAATAGATAATTAGTCATCCATGCACTTTATCCGTAGGTGCATGTCATAGTCATTGCATAACTGTCATTATGTAGTTGCATTTGCATATTTTGAGCATATAGTACATCTTGTGTCTTATGTTCTTCTGAAAACATTAAAGGTGGCGAACTTGTTCCATACCCTATAAATAGAATGCAACAAATGTACAAGTTATGTAAAACATGAAGGAAGCCCGACAAATAATCCATTGTCATTTATGAAAATGAGGGCTTGAAAAAAAAAGATAAAAAAGATTTAGAAGTAAGTAGTAATAAGAGGGAGAAAGGAACATGTTCTCACCCGTATATTAAGAAGAATAAGCACATTGTGTAGCTTTTTTTAGATATTCCATCTCACTCTGAGATAGAATGCTAGTGCATGCATCATTTCACCAAAAATGTTAGCATTAGGATCATTATCATCTGCATTTTGCATCATGATAGGTTAATCATTTTTGTATTGCATGATTGACTGTAATGTGCTTCCATTACTTCCACATCTGCCTACTCCATCCACCCATTACTCTAAGTGGTAGGCCATCCATGATTTTCTCCTCATTCATGTACATCAGGAGAGCTGCTTCCATTTAGATGGTAGTTAGAGAATATGAGCAACGTAGATAGGAGATCACAAGATGCACCAAGCCTGAACCAGATGATTTTCTTATATTAACTGCTTTACTTGATAGTGTTCTGTAATTTTAGGGTGGTCATCTTTCATGGATGATTCTTGTCGCCTGAAGGGCAGTTATCGTTCCGTGGTTGGTAAGGCCGGTATGTGGCTCGTAGGCGGGAACCGTTTTGAGATATCACTCAATGTGATTATGTTCTTTAGTTGACCCTCTCAATCAGATTTGATAGTTTTGCTGGTCGAGGACGAGCAAGGTTCAAGTTTAGGGGAGTTTGATGTAGGGATTTTGAGTCGTATTTATAGGCTAATTTTGTACTTGTTTTGTGTGTTTATTTGTCATTTTTGTGACCATAATGGCATGATTCATTTCCATTAGCCTATAATCATTATATGCATCAAATTTATCTTATTTTATCCTATTTTAAATGAATTACTAAATCCCAGAGACTAACTTGTTTTTTCTCTCTTTTTTAGGTACCTACTGTTCCAGGAAGTGTCGATACCATCGACACTCCGTCGATACTATCGACATGGCAACAATAACCAAGATGGAGAGATCGCACCCCATCGCTACCATCGACACATCTATCGATGGTATCAAGAAGTCAACAGGGGAGCCCTGTTTTGGAGCAAGCAGATGTCGCTACCATCGGCTATCCGTCGATGGTATCGACCAGACACAGGAAGCGTGAGTGCCCTAAGGTGTCAATACCATCGACACGTCCCGTCGATGGTATCGAAGCTGTTGGATCAAGACTTCATTCAAAATTGCCACGATCGAATGACTGCGATCCTTTGGCGGCCGTAAGTGGTACCTATACCGAAGAAAACACAGCTCAAAGCAAAAGAGAACATACTATTCTGCCGTACGAGTCTCTAAGGAGAGGAGAGCGAAGAACGAAGCCTAGAGCTATGCCCCAGACGATTCCAGAGCCGTAGACAGACAATTCTACTGCTGGAAGGCTACAGAACATGCATCTCGCACTGAGGATCATCAAGATCTTCTCCATTTCAGGGGTTACATCATATTTTCATTCGTTTCCTCATGTTTTCCTCTTTCTTCTCCATGTATATCATTGAGATGAACATGCGGGGCTAATCCCCATTATCCTTAGGGCCGGGAGTAGCCCGGGGAATCACTATATGAGAATTTTCCATTGATTATCATAATCTGTCTCAATTCTCCCTGATATGTTCTTGTGTTTCTATCACAATTTGCTATGCTTGATCATCATAGTTGATTTCTAATACTGTTAATTGCTCTTGAAGGAGAATTAGTGGTTGAAAAGGCACGATTAACACATTAGCCTATAAATTCCTTAGACAAGGCAATGTATGGTTAATGGTGGATACCCAGAGTATTAATTAATGCACTTAGATCTAGTGTATAAGTTACTATTGGCGTGGAACTGACCTAGATCGAGGTAGTGGATTGCATCACGGAAGCGAGCAATTCTGACTACATGCCTCTATCCCGGATAAGAGACGAGTTATGTTAGTTGTGTAGAATTGCATGTAGTGAGACCTCACAGTGAAATTGTAATCCTAAGGATTCTCATTCCATTTGATTAAACCAAACATTTAATCATCACTCTTTTATTTTCTCTTATTTTATTTTCTTTTACAAAAACCAATCAACTTTTCTAATTGGTCTAGCTGATCACGACCAGTTAGTAGTAGTCTACTGAAATTTACATTTCCCTGAGTTTGACTTGGGCCTCACAAGGCCTATATTACTTCGATACGTGCACTTGCGTTTAACGCACAGCTCAAGTGTGTCAACTGCTCAAGGCTAAGTGACATGTCTCAATGAGAGAGCTATCACTCTGGCCTGGGTCAATATCTGACTTAGGTTCCTCAAACCAACCTTCTGGCTATGAGGTTGATTGACAATTATAGTGAGGAAAAGAGTCTTCAAGATCATCATCATAAAACCATTCATGCACTTGGCTTGTATTTTCCATTGGTTGATCAGCTGAGTCATCTGGATAGAATGAAGGGCTTTCCCAGGTGGGTTGGCCTTCACAGAAAAATCTCGATAAAATCGAATAGTGAGGCATACTCCGCTTCAGACCCAATAGAATGGTCTTGATGACTAATGTCTTCATTGTAAGGTGGTGGCACTTGCAACTGCGTGGTAATCAAATTGAAGAGCTCTTGAAGCTTCTTGCCCTATTCAACATCTTTATCATGAAGTTGTTGGACTTGGGCAGCCAAGCTTCCGAGATCCATGAATTCTTCCTTGCACTCCTATTATAGACTCATTGTATCAAACTGATGTGCTTGGATGAATCCTTGCTCAGAAGTTTGAAGTAGACTTCTACTGCGGTCTGCAATCTCTATTGCTATTTGGAATTGATGCTCCTGCTATTCTAACAGTCACTGGAGTGGATTGTCATGTTCTTGGAGATGAGGAGCTGAGGAGGTGAGTGCGTGAACACTTTACCCGACCAACTCCACTACCTTAATAAGTTCTTGATCCCATGATAGCATGGAAGTCGAGGGCTGACTGGCAGTCTCCGTTGTTGGAGCATCTACATATGACGACAGTGGGGGTGAATATAACTCGACGAGTTGTAAGGCATGACTTTCAATTATTTGCCAGCTGTCAGATTTGCAGAAAAATTTAGGAGGACAGGTGGACAACATGACTTGTCTTGTAGAAGGAAAATCCATGGCTGAAGAAGTATAAGAAAAAAGGAAAGTTATTCAGTATATATGGACAAGTATGTTTAAAATGAAAGAAAGGCTATGCATAAATATAAAGGCTTAAAAGTGATGAACAAAGTCTTTTAGGCGTGTAAACATGGAAGACCACGTCCCTAGCAACGACGCCAAAAAGTTGATCTTGCCCCTATTCGCGCATCCAGAAAGGGAGTCAGACTCAGAAGGAATTGAACTTTTAAATTTATAACCCAAAACCTTCAAGGACCCCTGCAAATTTTATTATGGGGTCGAAGTAGATATACGGGGTTGAACACAGGGACATGGTGACGTTTAGTACGCTTGGGATTTTATTCTTTAGTCAGATAAGACAAGACGATAGTCGGGAAAGTAAGGGGCTAGAACTAGTCTAGCAGGTTGTCACGAATTAAAACAAAATAAAGAAAATAAAATAAAACAGAGTTTGTAGATTCTATTAAATCAGAGAGAAGGAGTTCTCGGCTACGTACCCACAAAATGGGCAGTCTATGTACCCGTTCTGAGGTGTAGAAAACCCTCGAACACCTCAGCAAGCATCCTATATTCAGATATAACATGCACTCTGGTGTCAGCTCCTGTGGGGTCATCCCACTCGCTCTCACGAAGCATGACTAAAACCCATCAATGTCGTGAATTCTCTCTCGAGGACAACCGATCAACACCCTAGAATATTCTAGATACCTCTCAGGTCTAGAATATTCCGATGTGCTAGGAACAAGTATCACCTTGGACCGTCCTCCTTTCAGATTCAGATCCAAACTACTTTCTCTTATCTATTTCTACAATGAATCTTTCGATATAGGTAGAAGTAGAAGTTCAAGAAAGATAGAGATCAACCAAACTAGCAATCATCACCAGAAAGAGAAGATAGAACAACTAACATATTAGATCTGAATTAAATCTACTTGCTTAAGGCAAAAGTACATAAACATGCCCAAAACGGGCTACATAGCCAAGAAGGAGCTCAACTAGGCATTAGAAAGCATAGTTGACACAGAACAAAGATGGAGAAACATTGTTTGTACAAAATCAAAGGAGAACATTTGAAGAAAGGAGAAGAAGAAGAGATTTAGCCCATAGAGGAGAGGTGGCTCTCACTCCTTAGCCTCCGTATGGGCTGGATCTCATCTTTTGGTCCTCCTCCTTGATCTGCAGGACTCCTTGGCCTCCTCTCTCTCTAGATCTTCCCCGAACATCAACTTAGTCAGTGGATGGAAGTGAAGAATGGTGGAAGATGGAAGCATGCTGAAGAGGCAGGCGTAGAACAAGAACTTTGGCCTTCTCGGACCTCGAGACTCACCCACTTCCCTCTGGGAACCTCACTGGGTCAGAACCAACGGCTGGAAAACTCCCCAGATCCGAACCACTCTTTAGGTGGAAGGGGCGGGTATTTATAGGCAGTGTGGTCACAGTTTTGAACTAGATCGCGGCTCTAGTCACCGCAGTCGTGGCGATGACCGTGGGTCACGGTCTGCAGTTGAGGTACCTTCCGCGGTCATGGTTAAGGTCAATGAATCACCTCGGTCGGGGCCAGACCCACAGTCAAGGTGTAGGCCTCAGTTGCGGTTAGTTCATCTGTGGCAGCGGTGGCTTGGATAGCGGTCGAGGTGTATATCCGGACTGCAGTCATGGTGGAGTCAAATACCGTGGTCGTTGTTGGGGTGAGCGTGAGTACCGTAGTCGTGGTCAGGACCCTAAGGACCGTGGTCGCGATGTAGACTTAGATGCTACAAAAACATATGCATTTGGGGAGAAATCATGGAGAATATATGTCTTTTTAAGTTCGATGCCTGCAAGTCCTAAAATTGGCTAGTTGAGTAATCTTTATCTAGGAAAGGACATAAATTACTAGAAGATAAGAAACATGGGTTTTTTTGGGTAAATTGAGGCTATAGTGACACAAAACCATAGATAATTGCTTAGCAAATACACATAAATTTGGGTGTTATCACTAGGTGATGTTACAATTTTGTTAACTCTCTTCTATTCTGGAAACAATAAGTGAAACCCTTGACTAATTTAACTTAGGTTCTGGTTCATTTGACCTTAATTACCCCATAAAAGATGGTTGTAACTGCCCACATGTCATACTAACCTAGTGTAAGTCTGATCTGGCCACCACGGTTAGGTGATGTCCGTAAAGAGGGTAAAATTTGCCAACTGACACTCCTTGTGTGCGTAAGCCTACATTAGCAGTCGAGTGCCAAAATCCCCAATCCAATATAATATCTTTATGGAAAACAAGAAGAGAAAACAAAAGTTTCTCACACTAACTAAGATTCCATCTTTTGCATCAGTAATACATGAAAGTTTTGTTGCATATTCACTGATTGTTTGGCCTAGTCATGCAAGTTCCATCTAGTGTTGCCTAGTTGACTACTTCATTTAATGCCTTACCATACTTGCTAGACTTAATTTTCTTTCCTGGATGTCAAAGCTGAAATCAAGGCTATGAGTATGAGTCTGATGATTATGGTTGGTTTGATCACTTCTATATCTTCCATTTCATTTGATCTGTACATGAGCTTTGCAACTCCTTCATTTGTGTTCTATGCTCTTTTTGCTTGAGGACAAGCAATAGATCAAGCTTAGGGGGATTTGATGTGTGCATCATATCTACTTTTGTACACATCCACACACAATTTAGTTCATTTTACCTTCCATTTAACATCAAATCATACTTAACTCACCACCTTTTAGTTATTTTACTTTTTGCATGATGTTGATCATAGGCACACATTGAAAATTTCAAATTGGAGACAACCCAATCCAAATCCGACCACAGTGGGACTGCCCCTTGATTTGCAGCTGATTTGGAATTCATTTTTGAAGAAACAACATCGAACATGGCGTGTCTTATTTAAAACATGACGTGTAACTTCCCAGAAAGGCTCACGCAACAAAGAACATGTCATGTGTTCATAAGACATGGGCGTGTAAGATTCCAACAGCCTCAATGCCTGAAATGTAGAGTAGATGACACGACGTGTCTCTATTAAGACACAGTGTGTCCTCACGATCTAGATTCCAACTCAGACTTGCTGCCAACGCACATGGGCATGTATTTAATCAAACACACTGTATGCCTTATGCCCAAATCGACTCTAGTTATAGCTACATGATGTGTCTATAAGGGGACACACAGTGTACTTCTTTCACAGTAGTAGTTAGAAGACAAATTACAAGACAAGACACAATGCGTCTCCTCGAAGACACAACGTGTCTCCTCGAAGACACACCATGTCTTTATCAGTTTTTGAAAAAATCAGCAGCAACCACCCCTCATTTTAAAAGATGAATGCAACCTCTTGGGAAGTTATCACTGGTCATTTGGAAATATTTTTCATCTAAGAGAAGTTCCAGAGCAAAGGAAGGTGATTTTAGGGTGGAAGAAGAGGCTTTCTTGAGAAAGAACCTCCATTCTACTTCATTTCTTCTCCATTTCTTCTCCAAAGGTGAAATAGAGCTTTTCTTCTCACTCAAGCTTCTCAGGAGGGAGGATTATCTAAGTTGAAGCAGCTCCAAGAGTAGAGTCTCATCCTCTAGATGGAGTTCTACTTCCCCTTGACTACACTTTTGGTTCCTTTAGCTTTTTCTTTTCTTTAGCCATGCAAAACTCTAAAAATTTTGCAATGTGTTTGTGCATCTCCATTATGGACGAGTAGAACTCTTTTCTTGGGTAAGGGAGAGTATCTCCCATGCCATTACTCATGAGAACTTGAAGTTTATATTGAAGGTTAGTTAATTTTCTTCTCCATGGATGGCTACACTGATTTGTTGCTTGTATGCTTGGATGGTCACCTTTTATACATGTTTTATGCTTTCTTGTACTATTTGGGAGGATGTATGAGGAAGTAGGGGGTAGGATCCATGGAAATATGATCTTGACCATGGGAATGGTTGGAGTATGTTGAGGGTTTTAGAATGTGTTCGAATCTAGCATATACATTGGAGTGCTACTCGATGAATAGAACCATCTCACAACACCAGGAGGTGTGTGACGATGACAATCTCCTGGCAAATTGACTGCATGATTTAGTTTTGTGGTTATGCATGATATGATAGTGTGGTGGTGAAATCTCATTTCTAGGATTTTCTAAATTCTGAATTGAACCTTTAACCTAATCTCTTTTATTGCTTCTTACCTTTTAGCTATCTATAATCAACTCAACTTTTGTAATTAAAATTAGATTAATGAAAGTTAACGAATTTTCACCTAGCTAATCTAGATCCTTGAGTTCGAAACTCGACTACAATTGACCCCGTACACTTGCGGGTGATAAGCGAATTGAGACATTTCTTTCAAAACTCTAATATCCATCCCAAAGGTCACATCAAAACACTACATATCAAGTGGAACAAGGCTCACTTGAATGTTGCTCCCTAAGAAATAAGGAACAAAAAGAGAACATACTTCCCAAACACCACAACACTACCTAGATATTTCTAATAGGGAGAAATGTTTATCAATTTTCCTCTTGCTATTGTATAGGTTTTAGAACTGCTCAAGTGTCACTTGACCTTTTTCATCTTGGTTTCCTTGCCATCAACACAGGAATTACAAAGATGAATGCATATAATTACTCCTCTCTTCATCACTTTCATGTATGTCCCATGTGTTATCATATTTTTCAACTTTTTATCAACTGATAGATCATTATTTTTCACATGTTCTTTGTTGGGCAGGGATCATATACCTTATTTACTTTCACACATCATGAAGATTTCACCTTAACACATCCTCATACACATAGGTTGGTCTAAGATTAACTCAGGTTCCACTTTATTCATTCATTATTTGTTCTTATTTGTCTCCTCACTTCATACTTATCTCAAGAATTCTCTACATCATATGTGGATTTTACACCTTGTCTTACTTTATTACCACAGATTTATTTGTCTTTTATTTTATATACATCTTGAAATTGCAACCCCAAGAACCTCTTATAGATTACTTATACTCAGATTTAGGTTTCATGGTATTGTATCTCTCTCTTTTAATTACCAAACATTTTAGTTTCAGTAAGTTATGATGTAGTTCTCATTCTTTTTAGTATAATATAGTGGTATTAACACTATGATTCATGATTTGTCATGCTCTTTAAATTGTTTCAAAATCACTACTTGATCAGAGTAATTAGAAAGAAATTAATCTAAGAGTTTCAAACTTACCTTTCCTTCAACATTTGAATACCTAGCCAGGGTACTCAAGTACTTAGGTTAGGTAGTATGCACCATGTTTTGTGTCATGTTTCAACTTAAATGTCATCCTAATCCTAGTCTTAGTGTCCCTATAGGCTCAAAAAACCAATAGCTATGATACCACCAAATGTGACACCCTTTGCCACACAAATCGAGATTATTAAAAACAACAACATAATTATCACTAATAATTATATTACCACACAATAGGGTAAATTAAAATTGATCTCATATCAGGATCTTAAACTCAATAACCACAATTGAAGCTATAAAGTTGTGGCACTTGTATTTCATTTATTGCCAAAAGAGGTTACATATCAATGTTCATTGGCTATCTCAACACAACCTATTACATATGATCACTTATTCTTGTATACAAATCATGTCTATATTATCATGGCATAAAGTCAAAAACTTAAACCGATGTAAAATATTCACAAAACACCCCTAAGGACTTGAGTATACATGGATGACACATAGGAATCTATGAATAGACACTGAAAACATATCCATGATCCAACAAATACAACTCCTCTTGTTATTAGTCTCAGCAACACGATCTCTATCTCAGCATACATGTCCACCTAAAAGCTGTGAAAATCCAAGGGGTAAGACGAAATGTCCCAACGAAAGATATAACTCTCTACCAACATCTATTACAAGTACATATAAGATAAGAAGCAGATTTAACTAAATGATATAAGCAAGGTAATTAACATTGTTTAAGCAATTCAACATCTACACTAGGCAATAACATATCTTATGCTTTAAGAAGGAATATGAAGAACATGTATAACTATTATAAGATAAAAAATATATAATCAAGGAAAGGGGGTCAATCAATGTTATCTACATTTGACCCTAGACAAAATATGCTATATGACTATATTACTTCTTTTATTAAAATGCCCTAAGGTTTTGACGCATGCCAAACAAATCCAATTGACCACTGCAAAGTCGAAATCAATTGCATACAAGGTCAATGGATGAGCCAAATTCCATGATCATCACCAACACTACTAGGTTAGTATGAGTGTGCAACACATTGAATTAATAGTCAAACTACAAAACATCGACATATAGTCAAGCTGAAGGGGCATCTCCCACATGGTCATCCTTATAAAACACCTAGCCCACCTTGGTACAAGTCACAATGCTAGAGAACATACTCACCCATGGTTGTTCTATAATAAAGTATCATTCCACGATATAACAACAATTAAAGGATATAGGGAGATATCTCCACATGTACCCCGCATATTCAACAATATGCGCTCTGAGTTTCCCATGGTAGTTACTCATTTCACCATCCAGCAAGATACTGACGCTTAAAATGGATCTATGGTACAAAGCAACTACATGCTTAGGGTTTCACTTTGTTGGTTATGCCAATTGGCTGAGCTAAGGTTCCATCATACAAGTGATCATACAAAATCCCAATTCAATCTAGCTAGCATAACTGTGAAACAACCTCAGAAGACATAAAACATATAAGGTGTGAACTTGTCACATCATCATAGGGCAACATTGTCTCACTACCTTAAACAAAGCCATCAACATCACCACCTATTCTCACTGTCATATCAGGACAATCATTATTATCACATCACTGGGGATAATAACCCCTCATCACATTATTGGAGGATACACCTCTCACTTGTCTTTAAGCCTTCACTAGGTCATAGGACCAATCACATTATTCTTGTAACTCATTGTTATCTCATAAAGCCTCATCACAATATAAGCATGACTTGTGTCACATCACCTATGCACCATAACAATCATTATCTATGATATTCATCTCACTTGCAAAGTCAACATTATACAAATAGAGAATGAAAACATCTCAACATATTAAACACTTTAGGCAATGTAAGTAATTCATTATATGTCCCCTCAATTTAGGGTTAGGGTTTCATGCTTTAAAAACATAGGTTCCATGGCATTATTTATTTACCAATCTCTAATTTCATTACCTCCCACATGTTTGGAGTGTAGTAGGGTTAAGCACTATAGATTATAACTACATGTGCACATTCACATATTTACAATTCTAAGACACCTCATCAAGGCTCATGGCCATCCTCTAGTATCAATGAATCATTTTCATAACATTCACATGCTATGAGACTCAATTACCCTTCAAGTTAGAACTACAAATGTAGGAGAGAGAAAGTAAAATCATATACTAATCATTTATACACATGAAACAAGTCTAACACACCCTAGGATTAGGGTTAGGGTTCTCTTCCATAGATGATTAGGATCTCACATTATAATTATAGTGCCAAACTCTAATTACACCATCTCCCACTTTCTTGGGACTAATTTAGGGTTGAACATCATTTGTAACAACCCAACCTTCCGGTAACCCCCAATTAAGGGAGACCGAGAGGTCAGAGCCGTTATCCAATTTCCAGATCAAGGTACAGCAATTAATTGATAACAATTATTAAATTCTACTAGACTAAAGTGAAAAGTTGTAATAAATAAAATATTTGCGTACCTTTGAAAATTTGGAATTCTAAAACTCCTAACCAGAACTCAAACTAACTAACTAATCCTCCTTAGACTTTAATTAGTGTATTTCACAATATGACGATTTACTGTTTGTCCTTTTTGTTTTGTACCGAAAATGCCGACAAACAAAACGTCAGTCAGCCAAAGCTGGTATGTGGGGGATTCACTAATCATGCAATTATCTATAACAATGTATTGCATTCAATTCTCATTTAACAAACAATATTACGTTTTAAGTATAACTACACGATCCATGTGTACCCCATCCCCTGCGCTATCCCTGCATTGGACCTGGATACTACCTCCCTTATGGTAGATTCCCATTATACCCCTCATGACTTCACCTATTAGGTGAATCAATTTCTAGGGCTGAGTCACATGGTACTACCCATAGGTAGCCCACTCCTTAACTCATGGTATCCTAGGAGTCTCATGGCACTACACATGTGTAGCCCAGTTTCTAACTCATGATACCCTAGACCTTGCTCTAGGTTATCCTTAGCCTTTGCATAGCCACAGGGGTGGACTCGAATCTAGCTAGTTATACATGTATACTCATAGTGATAGTCATAGTCACTTTATAGTTGCATGAATTAAAAACATCCAACATTTATTTCATGCATAGAGGGAAACGTCGAGACAATCCTCGGAAAACTAATCGGTATATTCATAAGCGTAACCACATACCTCTTATTGCAATTTCAAATACAGAATCAAATGTGAACAGAGAGAATATCCAAGCAATCAAACAATTTGCACAGAAACCCTAAAAATAAAAGTACAAGTTTACTTTTATTAATATTTATCCAATTTCATCATGTCCCTTAGAGTTTTTATCCAATTTTAGGGTTTTCTTGAAAATTAGGGTTTTGCTTTCATTCTTAGATATTATGAACCCTAGTTCATCAAATATACTTAAAACCTTTAAATTCTCTCCTTTTAACATTCCTAACAGTTTTAGGATCATTATTTAGCAATTTATCAAAATAACAAGGTTTCTTTCTTCTTTTACCCTAAATTAGGGTTTTCATGTACATTATCTTTCATTCATAGACATAAACCCTAATTTAGCCATATTTGTATTCAAAATGGATGAAAACTTCATATTATTAATTAACAGGTTTATAATCCTCAACTCAACCCATTAAGTTACAAAGAAACATCTATTAGATGTAATTAGGGTTTCCAATTAACTTAAAATGCATTTTACTAGCAAATTAAAGTACTTTTGCAAAACGAACTGGAATCAGGTTATACAACCATTTTTATCAGGTTCCTTTCATTTTTCTACCCAACTTTCATATATAAAGTTCTTTTATACGAGATTCCTAGCTATTTCTATGATTTGAGCAAGGAAAAGCTATTATTTGATTATTTGGCAGAGAGAGAGAGAGATATACCGGAATTCCTAGAGCGTTGGATTGGTGCGCCCAGGGTCCACATTAGGATCTGACGCTCTACGTTGATCTGCTCCTCCATGCGGGTTAACTTAGGCACGTTAGCTTGAGATCGCTGGATCTCTTCTTGGTCCACGATGGACCACAATCGCATGGCTAGTGGTGTGTGCGTCCACTAACAACAAGCCGAAGTCGCTCAATGGCGTGGGCCGTTGATCGGTCCTCGTGGTCCACGGTCAACCGTGATCGCATGGTTGCTGCTCCTTGCTATTGCTTGAAGCAGCAGGTTATACTTGCAGTGGCGTTGACGCTCGAGGTCACCGGAGATATGTGTTCTCGTCATATTGGAGTACAAGGGAACTAGGAGAGGTCCCGTTCGGGTGTGCGAGGGTTAGAGAAGTTGAGAGGGGGGTTTATTTATAGGGTTTTAGAACTCTGTTAGGGTTCTCCAACCTTGCCGCCATCCTAGTTCCCAGCCCAATTGGGCGTTCTTTCTAGAACTCATGAGACACCCCAAAATTTAGGCTGATCGTGCGCGGAATCATGTTCCAAAGACCCTCGTGGTCTTGTATTTTTATTTGGTAACGTGTGGTATAAGAAAATTGGATTGGGAAATTCACGATTTTCCTCCCCCTTTCCTACTATGAGTTGAGGGGGGACGACGACCAGCCTCCCTTGGATCCGTTATCCCCTAGATCACGCGGGCATCCAACGGCTGACGTCGTTTCCTTAACTCTGTTATCTCAAAAACGATTTAAAAAGGAAATTTTATCTAGAAAACTTATGAATCTCATTTCTCTTTCCTTGATTATTATTTTTCACTCAAAATTTAGGTGAAACTCCCTCTCGGCATTATCTACTCATGTGTTAAATTTAAAACCCAATTTACAAAGGAAAAATGGTGTTTCCTTCATGTGCAAGTTATTCTTTAGTACAAACAAATTAATTGATATTTCCTCTTCTTTTTTGTCATTATCTCATCATCTTGAGTTCCTTGAACCCCAACGAACCTTTTGATTAAAAAATTCATTTTTGGAAAAATATCCCTTAGCCTTTTAATCACCTTTTATTCATTTTCTTTTATATACCATTATCCCATTGAATTCCTTTTTCATTTCTTTTTTTTTCTTTCAATTGGGCTTAATGGCCAATAAGGCCCATCAAGAAAGCATGCAAGGCTTATTATTCACAAAATTCATTCAAATCAAACCATGAAATCAAACATTGATCTTATTTATATTTTGAAGGAGATTCACAAATCTCATTACAGGTTTTGGAAAAACGAGGTTATAACATCCTCCCCTCCTTATAGGAATTTTGCCCTCAAAATTCAACAATCAAGAAAACAAATCAGGATATTCTTTTTCCATGTCCGTCTTCAGCTCCCATGTGGCCTCATCCTCTCCATGATGCTTCCAAAGAACCTTTACCATCTCTATATTCATATTTCTGAGTTCTTTTACCTTGGTATCTAGAATCCACAAAGGCAACTCAGGATAAGACAGCTTTCCTTGAAGCTCAATAGGTTCAATGCTCAGCACATGGCTTGGATCTTGCACATATCGCTTCAGATTGGACACGTGAAACACATCATGCATCATATTGTATTGAGGGGGTAACGCCAAATGATATGCGGTTTCACCGATCTGTTCTAACACTTCAAACGGACCCACGTATCGGGGACTCAACTTTCCTCTATTTTTAGCTATAGCTCGTAGCAGTCGGATTTTCAGAAAAACATGTTCTCCCACAATGAAATGCACATCAATCCACTTCGCATCACCATACGACTTCTGTCAGTCCTGGGATCTCTTTAGCCTTTGCCTGATCAAAGTGACTTTATCAGCATACACTTGGAGTTCATCTGACCTCAATAAGGTCCTTTCACCAACATCATCCCAGTGAAGTGGTGACCAACACGGTCTCCCATATAGAGCTTCATATGGAGGCATCCCGATACTGGCTTGGTAACTATTGTTGTAGGCAAACTCATCTAAAGGTAGGTACTGCTCCCATGATCCACCCCAATCGAGCACACAAGCTTGCAGCAGATCCTCTAAGGTCTGAATCATCCTTTCTGACTGACCATCTATCTGGGGGTGATAAGCGGTACTGAACTTCAACCTCGTACCTAGTTCCTCTTGAACCTACTTCCATAATTTGGAAGTAAACTTTGGGTCTCTATCTGAGATGATGGAACCGGGTACGCCATGCAAGCACACTATCTCTCTGATATACAGCTCAGCTAAATCGGACACCTTGGCAGTGGTCTTTAGGGCAAGGAAGTGTGCTGACTTGGTAAGGCGATCTACCACAACCCATATCGCATCATGACCTCTCTTGGTCCGGGGTAGACCAACCACAAAATCCGTGGTGATCTGCTCCCATTTCCACTCTGGAATCTCTATAGACTATAAAAGTCCGCTGGGTCATTGGTAATCAGCCTTCACCATCTGGCACGTAAGAAAACTGGCTACATAAGGTGCAATGTCTCTCTTCATCCTCGGCCACCAGAAAAACCTCTGCATGTCCTTAAACATCTTAGTAGTTCCTGGGTGTACCGTGTACTTATACCCATGAGCCTCTTGTAGGATACGTTCCTTCAATGGTGAATCTTCAGGAACCCATATGTGATTCTCAAAACGTATTCCTCCATCTATTCCCAAAGAAAGATGGGTCTGAGGCTTCTACATGAAGCCTTTCATCTTGTCAAGTTCTCCACTGACCAACTGTGCTGCGACAATCTCACTCAACAATTCAGACTGTATCTGGATGTTGGCCAATCGAACTCGATCATCTAACGGTTGAGGTGACCATTCCACCAATTCTTCTAAGCTCTTCCACTGACTGGATAGAACAGTTGCACACCTGAGCTGTTTTCGACTTAGAGCATCAGCTATGACGTTTGCCTTTCCTTGATGATAGGCAATGGTGAAGTCGTAATCCTTCATGTACTCCATCCATCGTCGTTGTCGTAGGTTCAAGTCTTTTTGCGTCAGTAGATACTTCATGCTCTTATGGTCTGTGAAGATCTTAAAAGTGGCACCATACAGGTAATGCCGATAAATCTTCAAGGCATGGATGATAGTAGCTAACTCCAGGTCGTGGGTCTGGTAATTCACCTCGTTGGGCTTGAGTTGTCGGGAGGCATATGCAACCACATGCCAATTTTGTTCCAACACACAGCCAAGTCCCATCTTTGATGCATCGGTGAAAATCATGAAACCCCCATTGCCTGATGGTAGAGTTAAAACTGGTGCGGTGGTCAACTTCTCTTTCAGCTCCTGGAAATGAGCTTCACAAACATCGGACCACACGAACTTCACATCTTTCCGAGTCAACATGGTCAGAGCCAAGGCGGTCTTTGAGAAATCTGTGATGAAGCACCGATAATATCCTGCTAACCCCAAGAAGCTTCGTATCTCAGAGGGGTTCTTCGGTGCTGGCCAGTCTCGAACCGCCGACACTTTAGCTGGATCTATGGCGATCGTTCCTCCTAAGATGATGTGTCCAAGGAACAAGACTCGGTCTATCCAAAACTCACATTTAGAGAATTTTCCATAGAACTTCTACTTTCTCAAGATATCAAGGACTTTACTTAGGTGGTCTCAGTGTTGTTCTAAGTCATCTGAATAAACCAGTATGTCATCTATGAACACTATGACAAACGAGTCAAGGAAGGGTTGAAACACACTATTCATAAGGTTCATGAACACACTAGGTGCATTGGACAACCCAAAAGGCATAACCACAAACTCATAGTGGCCATACCGGGTTCTAAAAGCTATTTTTGGGATGTCCTCACTCTTAACCCTCAACTGGTGGTAACCCGACCTCAAGTCGATCTTGGAAAAGCCTCGAGCCAACTTCAACTGTTCAAACAAGTCATCTATCCGGGGTAAAGGGTATTTGTTCTTAATGGTAGCCTGGTTGATCATCTGGTAGTCTATTCACATTCGGAGAGAACCATCCTTTTTCTTTACAAAAAGAACCGGCGATCCCCAAGGTGAAGTGCTAGGGTGGATAAAACCCTTGTCTAGCAATTCCTGCAATTGCTTCTGTAACTCAAGCAATTCAACAGGGGCCATTCTATAAGGTGCCCGGGAAATAGGGTTTGTGCCAGGGGCTAGCTCTATGGAGAAATCTAACTCTCTTTCCGGAGGAATCCCAGATAGATCATCCGGGAAAACATCGGCATAGCTCCTAACGACCTCTATTTCTTCTAAAGGTTGCACCTTGGGTTCTGGCTCAGTGACTACTGCTAAGAAAGCTTGACATCCTTTACTCATCATCTGTTCTGCCTTCAAGGCTGACACATACAGGCTGGTGGTGGCATCCTTCCTACCCCTAATGACAAAAGGTGGGTGACCTGGTCTCTTAATGATCACTTTATTTTCCCTACATTCAATGTTGGCCCTATAGGTATAAAGCCAATCCATGCCAATGATTACATCAAAATCATTCATGTCAAGAAGGATAAAATCTGTAGGAAACTCATGATCTTGATATTTCACAGGTATCACCGGAGTTTTCAAAAGGGAAGTAAAGCTCTGACCACTCGGGGTTGTAACATCTAAGACATATCCTAGATCCTTGATATCCAAACAAAGCATAGTTGCAAGATTTCTCGAAATGAAAGTATTAGTAGATCCAGAGTCAAACAAAGCTTTCACATTATGTCCCATAACTTCAAGCATGCCTACATTGTTTTTCATCATGCATTAGACCATTACATGCTTAACTTAAAACATAAAGAAAACTCTAAGGGTTATTACCCTCGATCAAATGATTATCATTAACTTGAGCCTCCTCATTGTCAATGGCAAACACCCGAGCTTGCCTTCTTTCTCCCGCAGGTGGGGCTACAGTTATAGGTGGAGCTGCTGCTGGTGGGGCTGCCACTAGTCCTTGTCCTATGGGCTCTGGCATGGAACAGACAGAATGCAGATGTCCTTCTTGGTGGCAGCGAAAGCAAGTCTTCTTCTTGTAGCGACATTCACCGGTGTGGCCCTTTCCGCAGGTGCGGCAAGGAGGTCGGTTGTTCTCTTAACGAGGTTTCCCTTTTCCTCCATGTTTACCTTTAGCTTGATGACGTCCTTGACCCTTCTTGTGGTTGTTTCTCAGGCCTTGGGCTCCTTCAGTGAAACCCAAGTACCCCTTGGGTGGAAACAGGGCAGGCATCACAGTCCTTTCCATGTCTAAAGCAGTGTTGTAGGCTTCAGCAAAGGTTCTTGGCTTGCTTGCCATCACATGGGGCCTGATGGCAGGATGAAGTCGCTCTATGAAGTGATCCACCCTTCTCTCTTCGTCCATCTTGTACCAAAAACGTTCCAGAATCCAGAACTTGCACCCGAAGTCCGCCACAAAAGAGTTCCCTTGGGTCATGTTGGTGAACTCCCTTTCTTTTTCCTTCTTAGCTGAGACTGGGATGAACCTGGCGATGAAGATCATCTTGAAGTCAGCCCAGGCCATGGGTTCCTCTGTCAAATCCCAGCCAGTGATGTGGGTCTCCCACCATATCTTGGCTGCTCCTTCCAGGAGATGAGCAGCAAAGAGGACCTTCTTGCTCGGCTGAACTTCAAGCATACGGAACCCATTCTCGACTGCAAGCAGCCAAGCTTCTACTTTTTCGACAACCTCTGTCTTGTCCTCTCCCCAGAACTTCTCGATATTCAACTTGACGAAGTCCAGGATGGTGGCTCCTAGTCGAGGACGAACTGGATGCGGCTCACCATTCTCAGCTCTGGCTAGGTCTCGGAGGGCCAAGGCATTAATGGCCTCAGTCAGCTTCTTCTGCTGCTCTATCCACAAGGCCTCAGAGGTGTGGATCATCATAGTCGGTTTTGGACCTCCATCTTGGTCCTCCTCCATCTGGTCTACTTCCTCGTACCCATGTTGCTCTTCATACCCTTGGTCCTGCTCTTGACCAAGGTTGTCGAAGGGTATCAGATCAGGGTTAGGGACCTCATGAGTGGTCTCTTCGGTCCTCTTTCTCTTCATAGAGGATTCACCATCATGATTCTTCTTCCTTTTCTCTGAAGACCCCTTTCCTTTGCGGGGAGGCCAAGCACTCCTAGTTGGGTTCCCAGAACCCTCAGGGATAGCAACTGTCTTTGTACGAGCCATCTACATAAGCATAACAAACAGACCTTTAGTTTTTAAACTAATTATACTTATGTCAGTGACGTCTCATTACGTATCTTTTATTAATTTGATGGAGAATTCCTTAATCCTTAACTTATTTGCTCATACCATATGAGGGTGGGGAAGAGAGAGAAATCCCTAACTCTTAAAGTCCTTAATAGAATTTGTGATGAGAAGGGATGAAAAGGTGAGAAAATCCTAAAGGTATCTTATTTCGATTCAAATCCTAGGACATCGGCCAGGCAGTCACACATTCCGGGAGTCCTCATATTCTGACTAGCAGTACGGAGGAAAATTTAGCCAGCCCCAGGAAGTGATCCTTTTCTAGACACCTCAGTCTTTCGGAAAATCCTCTAATAACTCCCTTGGGTTCTACAGAGTTTGTAAAATTTAATAATTATTAACAATTAATGGAGAACCTTGGCACTGATACCAAATGTAACGACCCAACCTTCCGGTAACCCCCAATTAAGGGAGACCGAGAGGTCAGAGTCGTTATCCAATTTCCGGATCAAGGTTCCACAATTAATTGATAACAATTATTAAATTCAACTAGACTAAAGTGAAAAGCTTTAATAAATAAAATATTTGTGTACCTTTGAAAATTTGGAATTCTAAAACTCCTAACCAGAACTCGAACTAACTCACTAATCCTCCTTGGATTTTAATTAGTGTATTTCACAATATGACGATTTACTATTTGTCCTTTTTGTTTTGTACCTAAAATGCCAACAAACAAAACGTCGGTCAGCCAAAGCTGGTATGTGGGGGATTCACTAATCATGCAATTATCTATAACAATGTATTGCATTCAATTCTCATTTAATAAACAATATTACGTTTTAAGTATAACTACGCGATCCATGTGTACCCCATCCCCTGTGTTGTCCCTACAGTGGACCTGGATACTACCTCCCTTATGGTAGATTCCCATTATACCCCTCATAACTTCACCTATTAGGTGAATCAATTTCTAGGTCTGAGTCACATGGCACTACTCGTAGGTAGCTCACTCCTTCACTCATGGTATGCTAGGAGTCTCATGGCACTACACATGTGTAGCCCAGTTTCTAACTCATGATACCCTAGACCTTGCTCTAGGTTATCCTTAGCCTTTGCATAGCCACAGGGGTGGACTCAGATCTAGCTAGTTATACATGTATACTCATAGTGATAGTCATAGTCACTTTATAGTTGCATGAATTAAAAACATCCAACAGTTATTTCATGCATAGAGGGAAACGTCGATACAATCCTCGGAAAACTAATCGGTATATTCATAAGCGTAACCACATACCTCTTATTGCAGTTTCAGATACAGAATCAAATGTGAAGAGATAGAATACCCAAGCAATCAAACAATTTGCACAGAAACCCTAAAAATAAAAGTACAAGTTTACTTTTATTAATATTTATCCAATTTCATCATGTCCCTTAGAGTTTTTATCCAATTTTAGGGTTTTCTTGAAAATTAGGGTTTTGCTTTCATTCTTAGATATTATGAACCCTAATTCTTCAAATATACTTAAAACCTTTGAATTCTCTCCTTTTAACATTTCTAACAATTTTAGGATCATTATTTAGCAATTTATCAAAATAGCAAGGTTTCCTTCTTCTTTTACCCTAAATTAGGGTTTTCATGTACATTATCTTTCATTCATAGACATAAACCCTAATTTAGCCATATTTGTATTCAAAACGGATGAAAACTTCATATTATTAATTAACAGGTTTATAATCCTCAACTCAACCCATTAAGTTACAAAGAAACATCTTTTAGATGTAATTAGGGTTTCCAATTAACTTAAAATGCATTTTACTAGCAAATTAAAGTACTTTTGCAAACTGAACTAGAATCAGGTTATACAACCATTTTTATCAGGTTCCTTGCATTTTTCTACCCAACTTTCATATATAAAGTTCTTTTATACGAGATTCCTAGCTATTTCTATGATTTTAGCAAGGAAAAGCTATTATTTGATTATTTGGCAGAGAGAGAGATACCGGAATTCCTGGAGCGTTGGATTGGTGCGCCCAGGGTCCACGTTAGGATCTGACGCTCTACGTTGATTTGCTCCTCCACGCGGGTTAACTTAGGCGCGTTAGCTCGAGATCGCTGGATCTCTTCTTAGTCCACGATGGACCACAATCGCACGGCTGGTAGCGTGCGCGTCCACTAACAACAAGCCGAAGTCGCTCGATGGCGTGGGACGTTGATCGGTCCTCGCGGTCCACGGTCAACCACGATCGCATGGTGCTTGAAGCAGCAGGTTATACCTGTGGCGGCACCGACGCTCGAGGTCACTGAAGATATGTGTTCTCGTCAGATTGGAGTATAAGGGAACTAGGAGAGGTCCCGTTCGGGTGTGCAATGGTTAGAGAAGTTGAGAGGGGGGTTTATTTATAGGGTTTTGGAACGCTATTAGGGTTCTCCAACCTTTCCACCATCCTAGTTCCCATCCCAATTAGGCGTTCTTTCTATAACTCACGAGACACCCCAAAATTTAGGTTGATCGTGCGTGGAATCATGTCCCAAAGACCCTCGTGGTCTTGTATTTTTATTTGGTAATGTGTGGTACAAGAAAATCGGATTGGGAAATTCACGATTTCCCTCCCCCTTTCCTACTGTGAGTTGAGGGGGGACGATGACCAGCCGCCCTTGGATCCGTGATCCCCTAGATCACGCGTGCATCCAACGGCTGACGTCGTTTCATTAACTCTGTTTTCTCAAAAATGATTTAAAAAGGAAATTTTATCAAGAAAACTTGTGAATTTCATTTCTCTTTCCTTGATTATTATTTTTCACTCAAAATTTAGTTGAAACTCCCTCTCGGCATTATCTACTCATGTGTTAAATTTAAAACCCAATTTCCAAAGGAAAAGGGTGTTTCCTTCATGTGCAAGTTATTCTTTAGTACAACCAAATTAATTGATATTTCCTCTTCTTTTTTGTCATTATCTCATCATCCTGAGTTCCTTGAACCCCAAGGAACCTTTTTATTACGAAATTCATTTTTGGAAAAATATCCCTTAGCCTTTTAATCACCTTTTATTCATTATCTTTTATATACCATTATCCCATTGAATTCCTTTTTCAATTCTTTTTTTTCTATTGGGCCTAATGGCCAATAAGGCCCATCAAGAAAGCATGCAAGGCTTATTATTCACGAAATTCATTCAAATCAAACCATGAAATCAAACATTGATCTTATTTATCTTTTGAAGGAGATTCACAAATCTCATTACATGTTTTGGAAAAACGAGGTTATAACATCATTAGTTGAATATGCTTAGATCATCGTATTAATAGCACTAAGTATGTCTTTCATATACAGATGTATGTGTACCATCTCATCATGACATGCATGTATTGACCATGTAACATAATAGGTATCTCCACCACCTTCAAGGTAGGTGTCACGACTGCAACAACAAAGTGTCTTGACCACCTAATAACATGGTGTCTCGACTGCAACATCCATGGGTCTCAACCACCATCCAACATGGTGTCTCGTCTGTGACAATCCAAGGTGTCTCAACCTACCATTAATATGGTGTCCCAACAATTGTCTCAACCACCAACAAAACCATGTGTTATGACCACTAACCATCTTAGTTCACAACCAATCTATAGCTAGGGTTGTGTCCTTCAACAAAGTACATGTCTTGACCAAGATCAAACTATGTGTCTCGACCATAATTCAAGGTAAGATGTCTTGACCACATCATGACAAAGCATGTCTAGACCCAAAGAAAAGCATGATGTCTTGAACCAAACCCATACATGGGTTATTGGACCTAAGAAATGAAGAGGCACATATGTCTTGACCCAAAACAGAAATCTAAATATCAAGAATACCAAGAGTCACTACGTTCAAAACTTAGGATTCAAGATCATTCAAACCCTAGAACAAGTCAACATGAAGGTTGTTAATCAAAACTAATGAGGAGAGAGAAATCACAAGCCTTAACACGTACGTGTGAGAACTCATTCAAAACTCTAAGGAAAACATGATGCCAGAAACATAGAATATGGTGATAAAAACATAGCTTATATTACATGTAAGATCATCATCTCAAGAATACTTTAGGAATCGAGAACATGGATTTAGGGTTTAGAACGAGAGAAATCTACATGAGAATTCTACAAAGCCATAATCCTAAAATCATAAGGACCTCACTTACCATCTTAACCATCATGTTAATAAACCACGTATTATAATACTTGTAGAATCATGATTTCCACCCTTTCTTAACAGAACATGGCCTTCAACCACAAACCACATATAAGAATAGAACATAAGTGTAATGACCACCAAGGTGAAATGACCAAAAGAACAAATAACCATCCTCAAATTAGGGATGAACCATAACCAAAACAGCAGGTTATGACCAAGAGATACTCATTAAAACTAAAGAGGATGATTCCTTACAAGGATGATCACCCCCCTTAAACATATATGATAACATATCCATAAAAGAACCTTATTAAGAGAGATAAATTCTCATGTTCAACATGTGAAATTCAGCACCAAAACAATGTTACTCTAAGGTATCTGATCCCATACATGTGGATAGAAATTATAGACCAAGAACAAGATAAATTATGCATATATTATTTATTTCAAAATTGGGTACAAGGAAATTAGGGTTTAGAGTTTGGAAGTAAAAGGATATTTCATAGAACTATCATCATGGATCAAACCCTAACTCATGATAACACCTTTTTGCATGTTAAGATCATATTTTAGAGTTATAAACAATAATAAATGAACAAGTTTATGGTGCTAAAATAGAAGAGGGAAAGTTATATAACCCGTTTGATTTGTAGAGAATCAAGCTCCAAAGTACAAGCTCCAAGAGAAGGAAAGAAGTCCCAACTTGATTAGTACTTCTTCCACAATATCACCTCACGAAAGAAGAACATCATGAATAAGAAATAGCTCAAGAAGGAGGGAAAGAAACCCTAGGTCAAACTAAATAAGAAAGGAGAACAGAAGAAAACTTCCTCTCACTAGGGTATCACCTTGTCAAAACATGGTCTCTGACTCTTTGTGATGAGGAGTTCCTCTCAAACGGCCACCATAGACGATCAATAGTCCATGACCAAGGAAATAAGAAGAATATGATGGAGGTTTCAGAAGAGGTAAAATGTGATCAGGGTTTAGGATCACTTACCAAGAAGAAATCTCCAAGAATCACCACCGCAAGAGTTGATCTAGCACAAATCCTTCCGCAAGCAAGGTTGATCGTCCACCATAGCTTTAGGATCAGATCTCCTTTTCTCCCAAAACTCCAAGGTCAGTTACAATGGAAAGGGGAGAGAATAATACCAAAAAAGAGTTCTTTCTAATGAGGAGAAGGGGTTTTATACCCAAAGGAGGAGGGAAGTAGGGCATGCATGAGGTGTCAACACAATGAAACACCAAAGGAACACTTATCCTTAAAGGAAACCAACATGCAATCACTTTATGCGTGCTTGCATGAGATGGTGATACAACCAATGTTGGGTTTTGACCTCCTTAGATCCCCAACACTTTTGGTTTTGTTCGAGACACATCAAGGGGTCAAAACAACATCAAGGCACTTGTCTCGGTCAAGACAAAAGAGTCATCAACTCAAAAGGTCGAGACACACCACAAGAAGACCATTGTCTCGACCCAAAACACAACCAATACCATCAAGGTTGAGACAACAACACCAAGGGAGGGTGTCTCCATCGAGACACATCCAACACACTCCACAAGGTCGAGACATAGGGTCGCTACACTTAGGCAAGTTCAAAAAGGTCAACACCAACAAAACCCTAATAACCCTAACATCGCCACATGATCCACCTCATCAATCAAGGTCTTACATGCCCCATAGAATCATTCTCTCTCTAATGATGCTAAATTACTAAGGACGCACTCAACATGTGACAAATTGTAAGATAACCCATTAACTTTGGTAAATTGAGTTTTTGGTCCAAAACAAGAAAACATAGCTCAAACAACATTCAAATAGAACCAAACTTGAAACATAAGCTTGTCACATGATAAAAAAAATCCCAAAGGATTAGATAAAGGTTCTAAGCATCTTATTACACATGGTAAGCACAAATTAGCATTAAGCTAAGTCAGGGGCCTTATAACAATCATCTCCTAATCTCAACGGTCTTATACACCTTTAATCCTCCGTACTTGACCTTAGGTATGACTTAGGGCTCTACCTTGTCTAGGGTTTATTAAGATATCACATGTTTATAACTTTTGATCACTTTGTTTTCTTGTGTAGTTCTTTAACCTAGATTTCCTTCATCTCTTTTGGGGTACACATTTCCACTTTATGCCCCTACGTTGGGCTCATAGTGACCTTCCCTTCTCGGGATTGGTCTTTCATAGAAGAGTTCCTTTTTCGGCTTGGCCTATTAGTGACCTTAGCTACCCTACTTGGTCACTAGACATTGCAATGACTTCTTCTCATATTGGCCTTCCTTTCCTGACTTGGCTAAATTGGTGACTTTCCTATACTGACCTGATCATTGGTCATTGCAATGTCTTCCTTTTATATCGACCTTCCTTTCCCAGTTTGGCCTATGAGTAATCTTCCTATCCCAGCTTGATCACTAGTCATGTTAATGACTTTCTCTTATATTATCCTTCCTATCTTGGCTTGGCCTATTGGTGATCCTCCTATCCCATCTTGACCACCAGTCATTACACTAACTTTCCTTTTATATTGGCCTTCCTATCCCGACTTGGCCGATTAGTGATCTTCTTAACTCGGCATGGTCGCCTTCTTTTAGCCACTTCCTTAGTAACTTTCCTTGCCTTCCTCAAAGATGGCATACTTGGGTCCGAAGAATCTACTTTCATATTTTTTATAATTAATCCTTCATATAATAGGTGGCATTTGCGGTTACCTCAATCTTTAAACAAATTGGTCAACTTACCCTTCTAGGGAAGGTCCTAACCTAGGGTTCCCTCTTGGCTCATGGGAGGAGGTTAGGCTCTCTAGCCACAACCTGACCCCATGGTATTAGGGTTTTACCTCCCCCATAGGTCCTTTTCCCACTCTTGGACTGATCCGCCCAACGTGGGGACACCAACCCTAAAAGTTTCATATTTTCATCTTTATGTAACCATTTACTCCTTATGTTTCATAAATCTCTTTACATGTAATCCTTTCTCCACATGCATGCATGGGAGACTGGGTCACATGATCTCATTTTTATCTTTCTTATTCCATTTCAACCTAATTAGGGTTCATATGGGTAGGGTTACTCTATTGCCCACACTACTCCCATTTCCCAGCATTAGGGTTTTTGGTTTTGGTTAGAGACTACACCCTACATCTTAGGGATTCTATATCCTTTGACTCACTAGGATTTTCCCATACTAACCCTAGTTCCATCTAGGGTTACCCTCATAAGGAAACCCATAAGACATATTTTTATTTTCTTTATCATTATTTCCATATTACATGTACATTATTATTTCAATATTCATATACATTTAATTGGGGGAGGATGACTTAACCCTACTTCTTCACAAAAACCGTAACTTAAGATGAGGAGGGGAATCTCTTTTAAGGTTTATTAAGCAAGAGGATGAGAATTTGATGGAATTTTATGAGAAGAGAATCTAAAGGTATTTTACTTTAGGCAAAATCTTTTGACTTTGGCCAGGTAGGATGCATGGGCCCGAGAGTCCTCATAAGCCGACTAGTGATGTGGAGGAAAGTTTTTCCATCCCTTGGGTCATGGTCCCTTCTAGACACCATCGTATTCAGAAAATACCCTAATGATTCCCTCACATTTCTTTAGGTTACTTGAAATTATAAACTATTAAATATTATTTGAAAAATATGGGGCTATGATACCAAATGTAACAATCTCACTTTTCAGGATCCCCCAATTAAGAAAAGACCCAAAAGTTGAGAGCCATTACCTAAAATTCCAAGGATCTAGATTTAACCAAATAACAATAATAGCAAATAATTTTCATTAATTCAAATATCATTTACAAGATTCTCCACTAGGGAGTTACATGAATTTCTATCATAAATATTGTGCATATGAGAAGAAGTATCTATCTAGCCCTCCTTACAAGTTAAGTTTAATGTCTTCAAGTAATTTCATTTTTTCATCATATCTTGATATCTTCATATTTAGCATGTACCTAAAATGTTATGAACACAAAAGCACAAACCGATATATCAAAATATACTATGTACATGGGGTGTATGGAAAAGTGTGCAAGTACATAACAACATATATTCAAATGATTACTTGCAAATAAGAACTGGCATTTCCTTTACATAATCCTATTTTATATGATACTCATAGGGGCATTATAATTGAATTGAATGTGAATAAATACTTAACAGTTTATTCAATCAATCTTCAAGAAAACCTCGAAAAACACCATCAAACTATATTGCGGGTAGTCATAAGAGTAACCATGTACCTTTTGTGGAACCATGTAGATTTTGCAGATATATTTTAAGAATATTCAAGCAATCCAATCAACAATCCAAGCAATTCACATTCAATCTGCATGTATGTAAATCCTAAAGTGTCAACATCATTTTAATTAGATTAAACCATACTCGGTCCTATTCTATGGTTTAGGGTTTAGACAAGGAATAAGGGCATAAAACCTACTACCATTTCATGTTAAAAACTAGGTGAAACCCTAATTGTTATATTCATCATGCCCTTTTATTAGGATCGATGGATGCAATTGTGTTCCTTAATGACATATCAAGTTATGACCTTTAACACTAATTCTTCATATGCATGATTATTCACATTTGAAACTCTAATTATCATAATTATGTTCATAATCATGGTATGTCACCATTATATTCCAAATTATCAATTTACATCTCAGTGAAATTAATAACTTATTCATTAAAAACTAGGGTTTTGGTGCATTAATCACCACTATACCACATGTTTGCACTTATTTTAGAATTAGGATCAAAATTAGAGTCTGTAAGTATTTTCTTTAGATTCCTCTCATTTTATTAATTAACTTTTATATATAACATGCCCAAAACTATCATCCTATCAATTACTAGGATTTTTTCATGTTAATCACTAATCGAGGAACTAATAGTTACCACGTCAGTACTTACACATTGTTGTGTATGTTGGAAGCTGACCTGGTCTTGGTTAAAGATTGTGGTTTTCCCCTTCTAAGCTATCAAGTCCAAGGCTCATCTCTTGCCCTCATCTCCACATGAAATCTCCACGTATTTGTGGACATCGTGCAATTTCCAGGAACCCAACATGTTGAAACTTGTTTCTTTACATCCAGAGTCACCATCACAATCGAGTACCACCACCGCCACTTCACCAAACGTCTCCTCTCCCTTGACCCCTCCTTCCAACACTTGACCACCTAGTTTCTTAGGCCTACCACCCACCCATTCTGGCTCCTAGGTTCGGGGGGGGGGGGGGGGGGACAACAGTGCCATTGCTGTGTCGACGCAAGTAGAAATGGAGTTTAGGTCATCTCTACCTTGCCTCTACCTCAGTAAAGACACCATTATAGTGGGATCAAGCCTTTATCCCTCATTCATCGACTACATAGCAACCCTCAGTGAGTGTTGCGACGAGACTTGGGAGGGGAAAACTCCTCCGTGGTTGCAGTCCCTAGGGGAGTGAGGTACATCACCTTATGGTCCTGGTGACGGAGTCGTTTTAGGGGTTCGATTTCCCTATTCCTCTGTAATTGTTCCCAACTTGTTACATTTAATCACAATCATTACAACATCTAATTAATTTTAATAGGAGTGGGTTTTTGAGGTAGAAGTAAGGTTAGGATTGGCCAATATAGAATCTAAAATAGTAAGCCAGATAGTGAACCTCAACACTAGTTTCGGGGATAGAACCCACCCTTAACTTCATTTCCTTTTTAGGAAACCAAAGGCCAGCGTGGCAGTGATTCACTCATGGTTGTCATTAGTTCTAAACCAGTGCCAAGATCTGGAAAATATAGTGGAAAGAATAAGAGAAAAGGGGTGCTTGATCTCTTTTCTATACAACTTCTTATATAATACTAGGGCTTGGTTTGATGGGCCTCATTTCCATACACATTCATGTGTGATAGGCCTGGGAACATGCAAGACAGGGAAGCAATTAAATCCTTTTCTGCTTACCTGAAAAGCTTATAGATTTTATTCTATAAACTCAAAATTTATATAAAGGAAACCATCACCTAACTAAAACTTGGTTTTGTAAAGGCATACCATTAATGTCTTTCCTTTCCATTAATCTCATTTTTTCATTAGGGTCATTTCCCCCTATCATGATTAAGAAGTGCACTTAAGGGAAAAGTATGCACGGTTGTCAATAAAGGAAAATAATCCATAGATTCCCAACTTAGGGACACATATGTCCACCAAAATCCATAAAGGGAAGCATATACTTATATGGCTTATTTTGGATAGTTTGATTACTAAATTATTTCTCATCTCAAAGTCTAGATTATCCATCTCTCTCTATATGATATTTTCTTTAAATCAATTATCAGAACTGTAATATCTTCCCAAATCCTATCTAGTAAGTTGGGACTTATTGGGATGTCTTTCATTATAACAAACTAACTTCTTCTAAAGATTATTTAAAACAATACCATTGTCTCATGGTATATCTTTTTCCTCCCAATTTCTAGAATTCTTTTTCCTTCCTTATTATCATCAAGTATATGAAAAGTTAGATCAAACTAATACTAATTGATATCCCAAAACATGTGTTGCCAAATTTTCTAGTTAATTACTCTTTTAAATTATCTAAAAAACTACATATCTTATTTTCTGTTGGAAACTTGCATAATATCCCATATTTCCATTATTCGACAATTCATAAAATCATTACTATTTATATGTTCACAAATCATATTCTTCCTTTGTCTTGTGCCCCAAGAACATATTTCCAACGTGAATAGTCTCATAAGTAACATTATTATTCTATTAATAATATCATTGGAGCATTTACTTATCCATTCATGGCTTATTTTAGATAATTCAATTTTACCAAAATTGAGGATATAACAATTTCCAAAACCCATAGGATACGAAAGGCCATATCTCACTATTTTTTGGTTCTTACGTGCATCCAATAAATCGATTGGACCACCCAGTTAGTCAACAGGCATGCGGTTAGCGACGCAATGAAACTGGTTTTACTACAATGATTATTGCATGTTGTTATGCATATCATTAATCATTTGACCCTATCAAACTTTTCATTTCGCATCCAATTGATCGGTTGGACTTTATAGTCGTTCGACTGAGTATTTTAACCATATGCAAAGAACATGGTTCAGATAGATGGTTGGACACTCCAACCGATCGAATGGCTAGTTCCAATGCCTAGTGTCAAAAGTAGTCCAGTCAGTCGACTGGACACTCTAGTCAGTTGATTAATAACCAATATTGTTTATATTTAATACCTAAACACTTTTATTACCCAAGTTAAATCTTATCCATAAGTAAACTCCTATTTCAAGCGCATCTTATGCGTATGACCCTATAGGTCCATTACATTGGAAGTGAAGTCCATAACCACTATTCCTACACAAGCAATGAGCGGTATCTAGCAACACATCCATTCTACTATGTAATTGGAAAGTTAGAAAACAACTTCAACCTACATCCACAATTAGTGTTATCGTGATGGTATAGTTCTTTTGTATCAATTCCTAGATTGAATGTGAGACATGCAATCTTCATCCTCTACATATTCAATCTACTTTTCATTAACTAGAGCAGAATTTTGAGATACATGCGAGCTCACATATCACATAATGACTCATATGAGCATGTCCATGCATTTCAAGTGGCCATGATATCAACTCCAGTAGAAGGGAAAAATCCCATCTACATCACTCACAGTCAATCCCCATGTGTCACAATGTACCCGAGTACCACCTTTATGGAAACCCTTATTCAAGACAACATTGGATGGTTCCAATGTTTATCGAAAGATATGTGATGAGTGTAGTGGCTTTAGGTCTAAGAATTAAAATCACCACTATCACTTTGAGATATGATTCTAACTACTATTCAATTGTTCCATCCATCGCTCTTGAGGTGGGTCTATCCAGTATATTATTCCCTAACAAGTACCTATGTTTTTTATTTGATATCCTATATCATGAGTAATGAGACTCTGTCATTAGTCAACACACCATCTAGTCTTATGTATTATTTTGTCTATGTTGTTCCATAATAATATCTGACTAGGGACATCACAAGAATGTAAGTACTCTTATCATACATACGATCTCATTGTTCAAGTCCTCAACCTTAAGACATATATCATCAAGTAACATCATTCTTTAGACATCTATCATGTTATATCATTATCTCATAATTGAATAAACATAATATATATAATTACCTTTTATTATCATCAAATTATATAAATTATTCCACATTACAATAATATTATGAATGGATCTCTAGGCATGCATAACAACAACTGATGCATTATTGTCCTAAATCATTCCCTTAGGGTTTCTAGAGGTGTAGGTACCCATAGAATGATCTTCTACTAACCCCTAAGGCCTTATGGAGTGAGACTCCTTCATGATCCCCTGGGCTTTATGCACCTCTATTTGACTATAGGTTTTACTTAGAACTCCATCATGCATAGGATTATCTTGGGTGTTATATCTTCTATCATGATTAATGATTTAAAAAATATGTTTTTAATCTACATCATGATCTTATGTCTCTATGACACATCCTAACTAGGCACAATTTCTTTTGTCCTATTTAAGTTTTCATAACATATCCATCACAAATCTAACTAAGATTTCTAATAAATGTGTTTTGCAACTGCTTTCTCTGGACACCCAAAACGAAACCCCTTTTTTCTATACATAATTCATTAGGTGATTTACATATATTACATACTATAACACCAAGTCATCATGCATTTCCTCTTGTAGTTTTATGTCCTTCTAGGATAGACATATGTCACCTCAACTTAAATTCAAGGACAAACTGTTGCAACCCATCTTTAGAGGAGTCTAGTCTAGGGTATTTTCTTAATTCTAATCAGGAGGCTAGGCCTTCTAGACACAAATTTAGGACCCATGGGTTTTGTATTATTCATCCTCCATAAGTTCCTTCCCTTTCATGGGATGACCCTCCTCATAACAGAACACCACTCCTTAAAGAGAGTATGAGTTTCTTCATAACCACTATACTTAGTCTTTTTTGTTTTTGTATAACTATATTTTTTATTTTGTATACATGCATGGGTCAAATACTTTCATGCTATATCACTTGTGTTCAGCATGAACATTCATGTGTACCCTACATGCGTAAATGCATGCAAATTCAATGATGCAAGCAATTTGTGGCTCCGCCGAGTTGCCAAACCTGTAGGATTTGCATCATGCCAATGTTATGCACCCTTAAATATAATCACATGATAGAAAGGATTTATTATAGTTAGGTTGGGATGATAAAATACATGCTATTTCAATATTGGTCCATTTAGACCCTTTCCTAGTATGATTTGTATTTGGTTCACCATGCATAAGTTGTCTAGTTATCATCCAACTTAACCACATATAAATTCATTACCTTACTATTATTCTTTTCATCATTACCTTCCATAAGTGGGTCCTCTTATCCTTGTCTTGACCATAAGTATTGTTGTTGAACTCCTTGGAATTCAGCTTTCTTGTTGATCCCTCAACATACACTACTTCACCCATCATAAATCCATTTTGTAACCCTAAGGTGTGCTAGTGCCATTTCATCAGGACTATTACCTCAGTGAATTATCAGTTGCAACCAGGGGCTAAAGGGTCATAAAAAGAAATTAAGAAAACCTTAATTTCTCATATTAGGGTATAGAGACCCTTTCAAAAGTCATCACTTACATACTTAGTCTTCTAGGCATTCAACACTCATGGCTGGGTTTATTAAGTATGTGTAAGAGGGGCATGCCCTAGATTACTCTCAGGTTAGGATCAAAATAATTTCTTTATTAACATGATTAATTTACTCAACCATTCTATGTAGCACTAAGGTGGCATATATGATTTCCTCTTATTTGGGTGCATCAAGGATCACAAGGTAGTTATAGGTATAAGGTCCCCTGGGGAGGCATTGCCTAACTTTATCAAACTCTAGGATTTGTATACATCTTGGTTCTCAAGGTAGTACACCTAATATCCCTACTTATTTCTTGGGGTTTGAATGCACACATGTATTGCTTTCTATATTTCATATCATTTTCTCTGGACCAGGAATTATGATTAGGGCTCACATAACTTGCATGTGATGTGATCCTTCTCTTTTTCCATCCTTCACTGGTATTCCACATACATATGTATTTTATTCTATTAATCATATATACCAAAAATTAGGGGTTTTAAGGATAACTTTATTCTCATGAGTTTTTTTTCATCTACCTTACATACATACTTTGCATACATCTAGTCTATTCTGGTTCATCCTTCCATGAGGACATACAAATCATAATTCATGTTTATATTACAATTATTTTATCGATATCAAATTGGTATTTCATATGCCTTGGTTGGCGGAGTATACCTTAACCTGAATTTCATTTAAACATTAACATATATGAGAAGATGAGAAAATCCTAGGGTTTGGAAAGAGGCACTCTTAGAGATGAAGATAATTGAATGAGAAACAGAAGAACTTTATATGAAAAGACCTAGTGGTAACTCATTTCGAGTAAATATTTAGATTTTAGCGAGGCACAAATCACATTGACTTGGGAGTCCTCTTAAACCAAGTAGTGGTGTGGAGGAAAAATATTACCAGCCCTCATGGTGTGAACCGTTGTTGTGGACTTTTGACAATTTTCTTCCTTCAAATTTCAACAATCTCCTCCATGGTTGTATCAATAACTTCTTCAGATTCCCTCTTAGAAGGTGGTGAGGATCCTCCAATCACTGCTCTACTTCTTAGCGTCATGTACTTGCATGTCTCTTTAGGGTTCATCTCTGGTTGGATGGGCAAGGAGCTGAAAGGTGTCCTTTGATTGGCTAGAGCTTATTGAGCAATCTGATTCTCCAACATCTCGGTATGAGAAGTAATTTCATCCACCTTAGAAGAAAGATGTTGGATGGAATCGTTCATTAACTAACCATGCTTGTGGAATTCCACATTTTGTTTCAATTGAGTTGAAATAAAACTTTAAAGAAGAGACTCCAAATTGGACTTTTGTTGTTATTGTTGTTGGTTGAAGTTTCTATTGACATTGTTGTTGAAGCCTGGAGGATTGTTTCCCATTGGTGGCCTATTCTCCACATGTAATGGTTGTTAACTTTGATCTTGTTGAGGATTTTGAGGAGTGTTGTTGCAGTAGGAGAAGTTTGGATGGTCACACCATCTTGGATTGTAGGTATTGGAATATGGATTGCATAGCTATTTGTTACTAAAACTTCCTACCACATTGCATTGCTTCATGTTCTCTTTAGATGGGATGAAAGAAGTGTAGCTTGAAGAAGGTACTCATCCCATGGATTCACTTGCATCACATATCAGATTTACCGGTTGGGATGGTTGAGCACTCAACCTCTCAAAATTTTGTGACAATGCATCTAACTTTATAGAAAACAGATCAACAACTTCAATAGCATGGACGCCTACTTGTTTCCTGGAAGAAGCAAAAGATGAGAGTGGTTGATTACTCCTTTCAAACTCCATTATCAAGGATTGATTGACATATATTGCAATATATCATAGGCCTCCTTTTAAGATTAGTTCATTAGAGCTCCATTAGTTGCAGTATCTATAGACATTCTGGTATTATAGTAAATCCCATTATAGAATATTTGAAGAAGCATCCAGTTGCTTGAACCATGGTGAGGAAAAAGATGTTGAAGGTCTTTGAACCTTTCCCACGTATCATACAAAGTCTCTTCATCTTGTTGAGTGAAATTGGTCAATTGGCTTCTCAGTTGAGAAGTCTTGCTCGGTGGAATGTACTTGGCTAAAAATACTTTAAGAAGTTCATGCCAACTATTGATGGAATTCCTTCACAAAGAAGAGAGCCAAACCTTGGATCTATCCCATAGAGAAAATGGAAATAGTAGTAGGTGTATACCATCAGGAGCAATGCCATTAAACTTGAAATTATTTATAGATTGCAAGAATTCAGCTACACAAAGGTTGGGGTATCCCATGGGAGTCCCTCCAAAGCGGTTTTGCTAAAAAATCATGATTTTTAGGATGATGGAGAAGTTGTTCGCCTTAATCAATGGGTTGTTCATCGCCCCGTTGATGTTGATTGTAGCTAGAATGTCGAAGTCCTTGATAGGACATTTGTCTTTCGTGATTGGTTCTTGGTTGTCTAGTGAAGTTGGCGGTGAAGAATGAGGTGATGATGGTTGTGAGTCTCCCAATCTTGAAGAGTCTTCACTCCTCCTTGCTTGTCTGCGGCTGCTAAGAGTGTGTTTGATTTTTGGGTCAAGAAACATTGATGGTTGAAGATCATGTTTTGATCTCCGCATGTAGTCCTGCAAATTTACAAGTGATGAGAACACTTAACATATAATGGAAGAAACAATTGATGGCATAAATGATGATGGGAATATGAAATGAGTGGGTGAGTGATCTTGACTCGCTTATTGGTTAACACCTCTTACTCTAATAGAAAAATATTGATGCTCCCTGACAACGGCGCCAAAAACTTGATAGCTTAAATGTGCAAGTTTTAATATTTATAAACTCATGCACTACCCCGCAAGTATACGAGTGAGAACTAAGTAAAAAAGAGATCATCTAATGGAGAAAGGTATTATTAGGAGAAAGTGTGTTAAAGTTCAACAATCTAGATCGGTTTGTAATAGTTGAGTTGCATTATAAATTACTAGCTTACGATGAAAGGAAACAATAACTAAACTAATATGATTTAGATCAGATTTTAGGAGATCTTGGTCATTATATTTCACCTCCATACCATTACTCGCATGTAACTACTAAATCAACATGCCAAATATCTTACAAAGGAGGTTGTCGTCATCATGCATCTCCTGATGACATGAGACAATTCTCATATTGACATAAGACTCCCGCGTCTATGCCAAAATTCGAACAAAAACCTTAGATCCTCAATGTATCGCATCCACTCTCATGGTCAAGGATTTGTTTCCAAGAAGAACTACTCCCTAATTCTCTACACGTTCTCCTGAATCACATTAAGAAGCATAAAACAAGTAATTTTTTTGGCCAAGCAAACATATAAGCAGTTTATACTCTCAAAAAAAGAAAGATAACTAGCATTAGTTAAGAAATTAGCGTTCACATGAGAAATGGCATGGGAGCTACTCTCACATGCCCAAGAAAAGGGGAACTACATGCACATGACTGTAAAACACATAATCAAGCTTCCAATTATAGAGTTTAACATGAAAAGAGAAGGAAAGGACAAGCAAAACCCAAGAAGTGAAGTAGTGCAAGGTAGAACTCTGACTTGTGTAAAAAATCCAATCTTGCTGGTGCTTCTACTTAGACAACCTTATCTCCAAAGAGGCCTGGACGATGTAGATAAGCTCCTATGGCACTTCTTGAAGAAGAAATGGGAAGAATGGAGGTTCACTCTTCAGAAAACACTTCTTTCTCCCCAAAATCACCTCCTCCTTGCTCTGTCTCTTCTCTAGATGAAGTGTGCTTCAAAATGATGAGAGTTAACTCCCGCATATGATTGTCTTCATATTTAAAATGAGGGTTGTTCATTTCAAATTTTGCAGAAACTGACAGAGATACAACGTGTTCAATGGAAGACACATTATGCCACAACGTGTAACTAATGGATGGAACTTCTTTCGTGTAGAGTGCATGGAGTGTTCAATGGAAGATACTCCATGTAGTTGCAGTTTGAGATCAGCCTGAGCAAATGACACACAATGTGTCTTAATAAACACATGCCATATGGCTTGATAGAGCTTTAAAATGAGGCATATGAACACACAGACGCACTGTGTTTCGAGTAGCAACACGCCATGTCCTTTCTCTGTAATTAGGGACACGAGTTTCTATAAACGTACACGACATGTATGAAGTAACACACGCCATGTTCTCTTCAAATTCTTCAAGATCAACTCCTCCAAGCATGCAAACTCTTCGGTAGTCCAACTAAGGTCGAATCTGGGTAGGATTGATCTCAAATTTTCATTAAAATTATGTACATGAGATCATAAACATGATGCGAGTCAAATAACTAAAAATGTGATAAATCAAGTATGATTAAAGGAGAAATGATGTGCAAAATGGATTGAAAGTGTATGAAAAAGTGGGTGAAAATTCTATACAAAATGTGCACAACAACCATTCTAGACACCATCACCTCTCAAAAATACCCAAATAATTCCCTTGGGTTATATGGAGTTTCTGAAACTATTAATAATTAAAAATTGTTTAAATTTGGGATCTGATTCCAATCGTAATGAACTCCCACTATCCCCAATATGGTGGACCATGGAGTCATGGGACGTTATAAATATATTAACTAGGATCCAAATTCAAATATATTACAATTAGCCATTCAAATTTCACAAATGGGTATTGTTTGTAAAGGTAATATTAAAAACTCTTGTACAAATTGGTATATGGATATATAGGGAGAAAAAGATGAGAGGAATAAAATAGGATTCGATTGAGGAGGATGAGGCCAAGAGAAAGAATTAACATGTTTAATGAGTGGAAACATGAGGCATATGGATACCTATTATAGGATGACTATCTGGAGAATATAAGAGAGACAAAAGGAGAACCCTCCTAGGCATGGGAGTTGTTGAACATGGGCGGGTCGAGTCTCATTGGTGTTCTTTTTTTATATGTTAAAACATCTCATTTGAAATATCAACATGTGGGAATAATTCATCCAGAAAGGTTGTGGGTAGACTTTTAGGTAACATAGGCAAGTTGTCATGGGTTTGTTGGAATGGCTGATTCATGTGGTGATAATAGAGGAGCTCTACAACATTGTGGATTTGGATTGGTTTGATGACAATGAAGCTCTGGGTGGTAAAGAGTGGATCTTTTGTAATACCTTGCTACATCCATACTCATTTTGTTCCCATCAACAACACATAATAGAGAAGTTAGTGGATAGTGTGGGTGAATGTTCCTCTATTACAGTGAAGTATGCCAAATGCCTAACTTCTCAACAAAGAGTCCTATGGTGTTCACTGATGAGCTTGCACAAATCATCAAGGACAAAGCTTATGAGATTGTGGAGACTTAAACATTGTCATAAATGAAGTAGAGAAGAGGGGTGTGAATGAACCATATAGAGTAGGCATGTTGGATTTCAACATGTTGATCACAAATTTGGACTTTGATTGAGATTCCCTTTGAGGGTAGTAGGTTCACTTGGGTAGACAAGAAAGATGAAACTCATACATCTTGGGAGAGGTTGGATAGGGGATTTGTAATGGCGCATGGCTTACACAAATTTCTTATACCAAGATGGAACATTTCACATGTCGTAGAGTGTCAGACCATTGTACTCTCCTAGTCATGCTAGGGACCGCTCACAATGTCAAGAAACTTGAATTTTTTCATTCATGGAGGGTTGGCTATCCCATGAATCATGTATGTTCACAATAGAATAGGGGTGGTAGATGGAGGGTTGTGGTAATCTACCCTTTTGCTTCTATGCTAAGATGAAAACCTTAAGGCAACAACTTAAGAACTAATGAAGAACCAATTTTTCAATATCCATTACAAGAACAGAGACATGGAAGATGTTGTACACACATTGCAGATGGAGTTTTACAACAATCCTTTGATACAACTAGAAGGTCTACTTATGGAGGCTGAAAAGGATCTGGATGACATCCTAAACATGGAAGAAATGCTATGGAAGGATGAGGTGAGGATTTCATGGCTAGAAGATGGGGAGAGGAACACTTGGTTCTACCACAAAATTGTTAAAGAAAGAGAAATAGGAGGATTTTTACTTCGATCAAAGTTGAGGATGGTTCTATTGTTTTAGACTCAGAGATGATTACAGATCAGGTTGTTCTCATTTATTGATGTTGGTTCATCAGATGAGGGATCAATTCCCACACTTTTAGAGGGGCTGCATAGGATGTGGATGGGAGAAGACAACATGAGTTTGATGGAGATCCTACCTGAGGAAGAGGTATGAAAAATGATAGACATGATGTATGCAGTGGCCATGCCAGGTCCAGATGATTTTGGGTTGAAGTTTTATAGGACAGCATGGCAAGTTATCAAGGGAGACTTCATGGCGCTTGTGAAGCATATTTTTAAGGGAGGCATGACTCATAGGAGTATTTTGGAATGCAAACTTATTTTGATATCAAAAGTAGACTGGCCTTCAATCCTAGAGCGGGACGTTTATCCCATTTCAATCAAGAATGTATCATTAAGGATTATAGATAGAATTCTTAGTAACATATTGGCCCTGCTTCTTCCGATGGCCATTTTGAAGGAACAGGGAGCCTTTGTCAAAGGTAGGCACATTATGTTGAACATTCGGCTAGAAGAGGAGCTGATCTACGACATCAAGCAAGGGGAGAGATAAAAAACATGGTAATATTGTATGATATGAAAAAGACATATGATTTGGTCAATTGGAGATTCTTCAGACTTGTCTTAGAAAAGTTTGGAATGATGCAAGAGGTAATAGATTTGTTCCTGAGTTTATTTAGTGGATCTTGGAACTCGATCTCCATCAATGGAATGACAAGTGAGTTCTTTTAGTAGAGTAGGGGACTCAATCAGAAAAATCCCCTCTCACCGTCTTTGTTTATCCTATTCGTGGAACCACTGGCAAAGAAGATTGTCGAGGTCAGGTGGCTAACGAATCATCCTATATTCCAGAGGATAGATTATTATGAGATACACTATTGGACCTTTTGAGTAATAGTTAAGAAGATCTTATTAAAATCAAATATTTTAGAGTAGAAGATTTAAAACAAATATTGAGCATTATACAAAAACATTTTGAATGTTGTTCTTCCTCCTTTTATCCAATTATGATGATTTGTTATAAGAATACTAGTTTTGGTTTTAAGAACGAGTGATTTCCCTTCTATAACCATATCCATGGGCACAATGGAGAGATTAAAGATAAGGGGTAAGAGGCAATCTCCACTGATGTTGTTGTACACTTATGATTTGATGGTGTTTACCTGAGCATCTTCATCAACTCTTCAACATGTGGCCAACATGTTTGACCAATACCGAAAGGTTTTGGGTAAAGTGATTGTTATAGATAAATCTGGTTTCATGGTGGAGTATCATGACCCAAGGGGGATTCAAAGGATAATAGAGATATGCAATTATCTCTCAGTTGGGATCATTTATTTACCTTGGGATCCCTCTTATGAAAGGAAGGCAGAAGACAATGCATTTTGAACATATGTTGGATAAGGTCAAGAAGATGACTGCCTCGTGGAAGTTAAAGTGCCTTTCTTTTGCTGGTTGAAAGATGTGGATCAAGCACACACCATCATTTATGTCTCTTTACATGATGGTAGTGATGGATGTCCCTCAAGGGATCTTGAAGAAGATTCATTTGATGTTATCCTCCTTCCTATGGTAGGCCCAAGACACCAAGACAAGGAGAGCTTGGGTTGCATGGGACAAGATGGCATTATGTTACCATGAAGGGGGGCTAGACCTAACATCCCTAGAGCTCATCGTGAAGGTGTACATATGCAAGGCAGACTAGGAGGTCTTGAAGGGAGTTTCTTTGTCAATGAAGTTTTGCAAAGAAAAGTATGTGGGCCCTTATAGCCATCAAGATGGATACCACCCATGTTTCTTGAAGCAAAGTTCCTTTTCTTCCCCCTTCTGGAAAAGTCTTTGGCAAGCATTCCTGGTGGTCATACCTCTTATTAGATGGAGGGTGGGTAACAGTGAGATTTCCATTTAGCAAGATGGTGTGCAAAGCTTCTCAAAGACTATGCTAGAGCCTTAGCAGTCACCTCCATGTATGTTCGGGTTAAGGATGTATCTTGAAATAGAGAGGGTTGGGATTGGGGTGTTCTACATCACCTTTTGGATGATCGAGGGTTAGATTTACTGGTGAAATCTCACCAGGTGATCTCAGACGCTAGCAACTATTTGATTTGGACGTCGTAGGTAAAAGGGGACTTCTCCTTGAAGACGACAAAGATGAACTTCACATATTCAAGGGTTAACACACCAACAAATATCATGGATATGGGATAATGAATACTTGCCTAGGGTGAATGTGATGGTGTAAGATTATCAAAGGTGTCCTTCCACCTGATGAAAACATTTGATATTGTGACATATGCTTACCGTTAGCATTCCTATGCTACGAGGGGATACAAGAGAAGACATTGAACCATCTTTTTCTCCATAATGATCTGGCTATATCCCTATAGGGCAATTTTGAAAACGTGATGCTCTTAACAACTAATTAGGTAGGTACACAACTTTCGTAGTTCTTCAAGATGCTTGGGACACAATAGGAAAGTAGAGTGGGTGTTGGCATTCGTACCTTCCCTTGTTTGCTGGGAGATATGGAAGTTTCAATGTAGGGTTAAACATGATAATACTAGGAAAGAGTTTAGCATGGTGTGGTCATAGATGGTGATAATTATGGGAAGATTGGAAAGAGGTCCTTCCAATAAATGGAGGATCTAAGTTTTTATGATAAGTTGAGATAGTTTGAGATTGTTGAGATAAGAAGTAGTTTGTATCATCTACAACTCCTCTTTTAGGTCCCTCCTGATTTAAAAAATCTCAAGATGAATGTTGTGGAGGTGTCTTCGTGTCTTGAGGATGACACATATAGAAGATGGACAACTGGGATAGTTAGAGACAGACATGGTCGTATGATTCTAGGAAATAGGTATTGGATTAGGATGAACTCACAGTTGGAAGTCATGATTAAATAGATGGTGATCCCTATGAAATTAATTGAGGAGCGTAACCTCATTATCTCATCAATTGAGATTGACAAGTATTACACCTACCAGCTGATCTGGGGCAATTGCCAAAGCCTGTGGCATCTAGATGCATTTTCGAAGGAGATCAAAGATGCACTTATAGAGTTTTCTATTATAGGGAGTTGCATACATAAGGTGTTGAATGCGGTGGAAAGATTGGTTAGATGGGACAAAAGACATATTCTAGAGACCATCTCAGAACCTCTCATGCTCCTAATGAGGACAAGGAGCTTAATGATTTTGGAGAGAAGAAAGACACCATACATTACAATGTTTTCAAAAAATAGTTAGGGGGTCAGTGTGTACAACCTGGTCATAGATTGGGAGACTCCATATGATAGTTTTCTTGAGGTTTATTTTGGTGTTAGGTTTACATATTTTAAACACATTTGATTTAATTTGACATCGTCAAGTTTTGTTGGGGGAGGGGATAGTACACCCTTTTTGGGGGAGTGATGATGTAATGGTTTGATGTGTTCTTGTTGAGTTTGCCTACAAGGGGAAGGTAGAATTAATACAATGCTTCTTGACTTCTACTACAAAAAGAGTTACAAATATTTTCAAAGGAAATGGACTATAGTTTATGAAACATTATGTGTTTACATCTATCTAACACTCCTTGTGATATTAGCTTTATGATCTTTAATGCAATCATCTAAATCTCCATATATTCAATCTTTAATGCATGCTACCTACCTAAAACGCTGACAAACAAAATGCAAATCAGTATATTGATATATTGTGTACGTGGATGCATACAAAATTTTGCATATATGTGTAACAAAAAATGAAATGCATTTAGCAAATATTAACAATAGTCACACAAATCATTTTCTCTATAATTCTCTCATGTTCTCTCTATCTCTTCTAGTTTTCTCTTTTGTTTCAAAATTAGATTCTTAGTGAATACCAACATTCCTTTTGTTCCATAATTGCATTCATAGGGTTTCGGTCCAACATTGAACTTCATGGCGAATATTCTATTGTTGGATTTGTTCCATACTTTTTTTGTATTCATTCATTTTTTCAATGACTTCACCAAAGTTCTTGGGAATATCAATCCCCATCAATTTTCTCTTAAGAGAGAGTGCATACTGGTTTAGGGAACTATTCTTTATGTATGTTCTAAACATAGGGCATTATGATTGAACGTGATAGGTAGAAAACATCAATAAATATTTGAAATACTCCTAAGACAAGTTTGAGCGGTCAGTCATTAAATAATCATGTACCTTGTCTTGAAGGGAAGGTGATGTTCATAAAATTAGTATTCAACACAAGTTCCAAAAAAAATTTAAATTCTTATATTAGGGGTCGATGAGGTCATATTTTTTGCTTAGTTTGTCCATTAAGGTGTGGTTTCAGAGATCCCCTTATTCAAATATTCATTATTCATAACAATATAAACCTTAATCAGTTCATGGGATAGCATGATCAATTAAAAAATGATTGTCCTAGATTCCAATCTCATATTCAATTTTATGGGCAAAAGGCCTCCTTACTTTCAAGATCCAAAACGCAGCTTAGCATTTGGTGATCTAAATTACATGCTTCCAATAATTCATATCCAAAAATTGGAGTCACTGATTTGGTGAATTTGGAGTTGTAGAATCATAATCATCTTCTTTACATTATATTTCAAACTCAAATGAAGGTGAGTGTTATTTTAGGGTACAAGGAAACTAGAATTATATTTAGACTTTGTAATCATTTTTATTGAATTTCATTATTTCTATTGATAAAAATGACAATATTTTGATGCTTCTAGTGTATTCTAGCATCTTCAGATGGTACGATACAACTATTGGTTGTGAATTTAACTTTTATTAAGTCATTGGGTCAAGATTTGGGCTTTACAATTGGTGTGGCCCACCTCCTATCATGCGTGCACCAACAGTGGTAGGACACAGACCGACCCAAGGCACAGACTGAATCACTAGCATTAGCATCTCCCTGAGATCGTTTGAGAAGAACACATCTCCCATGTGTTCACATCTACTACTGCGAGAGCTAGTCCGGAGGCTCCTATGCTCCGCCCCCAAGCCACGAAGACCCCAGCTGAGGGCCAAGGGAGTCCGCGATGGCCCTGCGATGCTGGGCGGCTCTTCGATGCAGTAATGCAGAGTCAAAATCCATGACTCTTCTACTAGCTTTCCATGGCAAGGAGTAGCGACTAGGGAGGTGGTCGCAGCAGGTCTACCACCTGATGGTGATGGTGTCCCATTTCAAATAAGGCATAAGGGGTCTTCCTTGAGGACGGGTCTGCAATGGGTATGCTTTAGGAAGGTGTTGTCAAGGAGGTTTTTTTACTAGATAGAAGACAAAGGCATCCTCCATGGTTGTTGGGATAAAGGACCCAGTGACTTTTAGATATATGGCTGCTACAGTCATGTATGGGTTAAGCCTAATGTAGTGCAGTACATGTGAGAGAGGTAGTTTTGTCTCTAGTGTAAATGGGAAAGAAGTTTTATCCCACATTTCTCACTCCTAGAACTTTGGTGGTCCTTATATGTAGGATCACGTGTGACATTAGTGTCCAAGGGTTCTAGGAGGATGGTATGCTCACCTCCTTGGTGGGTATGGAGACCGCAACACACACACATGAGAGCACGTGCACGCTATGCCACGCCTCACCTGGTCTGGCCTGAACGGGCTTGTGGATTGTGGAGAATGTCTTCTGTCTTTTTTTCACTATGATACAACTACGTAATTAATTATTAATTTAATTAATTGTTTCTTTCCTATTCAGAATTATTAATATTAACTGAAAAATGTCTCTTTTTCCGAATTTTTTATAATGTGTACAACAACAACCAAGTGGTCGCGTCTTAACATGAATAAGATTACTAAGGCGTGTAAGGCTATAAATATGCCTCCGGTCATTAGGGTTAAATACATCTTTTGAGAAAACAATCGTCAGTCGTTTGAGTGTGTGTTTGCGAACCCTAAAGCCAGGATTTGGCACTGTCGTTCCATGGTGTTACGTGAAGAACTTTCTCCTAGATGTAGCAAGATTGTTCATCCTCTTTCTTCAATGGCGAAAGCAGTCAGGCGGTGCTTCCTACTGTTGTTGAGCTGTACTGGTAGTGCAATTACTTCGTTTGCATCGTTCATCATCAACGCGAGAGAGACATCTCTTCTTCAGGTTCGTGATCGGGTTGACTACGAGAACGACGCCTATCCAGAAGGATACAAGGTGCTGATTTCTTTAAGTATATGACTGGCCAAAATTACGCGTCTAAAAGGAGCAGATTAAAGTAGTCAGACTTTTAAAGAGATAAATCGACACTCAGGCCCCCGCAACGATAATGGGATCTGATGTAGCAATTGGGGTCGAACAGAGGCACAAGGTTGGTCGTGCTAAGAATGTGGAATCATCACTCTCTATACTCCAGCATAAAAGAGGATTAATATGTGTTCCCGAGGGAACGGTAGTTAGAGAACAGGAACAGTAAGACAAAAGAAGTAAAAGAAACAAACTGTAACAAGTATACGGGAAAACTCGAGTTGAGGCTCACCAACCAAGGCGTCTCTCCAACAAGCATACTATCTCTCTCTCCTGTATACTCATATCAAGATTACAATTAACCATAAAATGTCTATTCCACTCTCTCTCGAGATGAGGATAGATATAGGCCTAAAAGAAGCCTCTCTCTCGAGATGACAACTCAAAAACCTCATAGCAAAACATATGGTTTGAAGCATTTAGCATTTCAACACTCTCGTGCATTCATACTACTCCATGACACGAGATAAAAGTGATATTACACGCTCAAGATATCAACAATCAAACATCACAAGATGGTAGCTAAGCATACAAGTGAAGCATTAAAATAGGTGCAAGGAGATAATCTTGATAAGAATATGTATATTCAAAAGAAAGAGACAATGTACATGTTGGGAGAGCCTTAGTAGCTACTCCCAACCCAAGTTATGGAGTTTAGCTGCTCATGCTTCGGGGTAACATGACGGCGCTACAGAAAGATAGATCCATGAGATACCACGAAGAATGGAGGTGAGTACAGTGTGGGGAAATGATAGATCTAGAGGAGAAGAAACACGATACTACACACTACTTCTTCAGATCTGGATCTACCACTGGGATGTCTCCTACTCTTAAAGAAGTGGTGGGCGTAGGCGGTCATCTTCTCTCTCCTTGGCTTTTGCTCTGGAGATCCAAGACTGATGGATGGTCGACAAAGGGTCTGGGATGCGGAAGCACTTCATGGTATAAGGATCAGATCTCTCTGATATGATGTCTTGACAAGACATGCGGGGGCGCTATTTATAGGCACCTTCCACCGACTTAAGACCGCGGTCGCGGTCTTTCCACCAACTTAAAACCGCAGTCATGGTCTTTCCTTTATTCCTCTTTGGTCACAATCTTTCTTGACCGCGATCCTCCCCAGGACCTCGGTCGCGGTCTTTGAGTGTCCGCGGTTGCAATCCTTGGAGAGGTCACGGTTGCGATCTTTTAGAGAAGCCATGGTCGTGATCTTTTGGAGAAGTCACGGTCATGATCCTTGGAGAAGCCGCGGTCGTTATCTTTACTGAATAACCGCGGTCACAATTCTTAGATCATGGTCGTAGTTGGGCTGACTCCTGAAATCACCAAAATAAGGCATTATTCAAGAAGATAGATAAAATGTCTACAAAGTTGATTAAAGTTATTCTAAAAGTGGTGCAAAATATATACAGATAATACGTGAAGTGCGGTGTTATCAACTCCCCCAAACTTAGAATCAAGCCTATCCTCAGGCTAAATGTAGGTTCGAGCACCCAAAGAGAGAAAGGATGAATAAGGCTAACATAATAGCATGACTGAAATATCTCATTCTTGCATCAAGACTGTTGTCGCATGTATTCAATCCCTTAGGTCTCAATCTCTCCCTTTAGACTAAGGGTTGCATAACCTCATATTATATGTCATAACCTTCTATTATAAAAGGTTTCTCCTTCTCAACTCATAACCCTCCCTTAGCTAACATCCATACTAGTGCCACATCTTTTTGAAAGGTAGCCTTCACACCTATTCTTTATTTTTGGAGAGCCTTATGCTAATGTGTATAGGTAGGCTAGAAGCTTTAAGGTGTTTCCTCTTCCTCCCGAACTCCTCACCCACAACTATCGTAAGAACAGTGTTGCCCTTTTTGGGCTTCTGACTTTAAGTCAGGTGGTATGTGAAGATCCATTCAGGATTGGAGGTGTGTAAGCTTGGCTTCCAGTTTCCGCTTACGGGCGCGACATATCTACATTTATGAGTGCAGCAATATACCGATTGGGTAGGAACTTTTGGCATCTTTTAGGGTACATCTCTCATATTTTTTTCTTTATTTTGTTTGATTTTTGGCTTTTTATCTCTACTTTCAGGCTTGGGTTGAGGGTTTTGGTTGGTTTTCTGGGCGGCCAAGCCTCTTTTGGAATTTTTCTTGAACGTGGAAGCTTTTCCTATCTACAGAGACTAGGATTTTCTGGATGCGAGCATTAGGTGGGGATGGTTATTTAAGAGTATGACTACGGTTCTCTTAGTATGCAGGGGTTCATGAGTTAAGGTTGTTACATTTACAACGTCTAATTATAAGAATGAGATATAGCAGTGTTGCCATGACTTGTAGTTTTACTCGTGGGTTGCTCATATCCTTCTCTCTTAGGGGCTGGAGCACTAATTTTTGAAAATTTTAGCAAGAGAGAGCGAGATTCTAAGAGGTCAGTTGTAATGAAAATTTCAAGATTTCAAAAACTTCAAGATTTCAAAATTCTTGCGTAAGAAACGTAAGAAAAAGGAAAGTGAAATTTAAAAGGGGAGTAATAGAAAAAAAAAAGGAAAGCTCTAGTACCTCAGCGGCCTGTTTATGACTCCTCACCCAAACTTATCATGCACCCCATCTCGGGGTGTCAAAATTTGAGTAAGAAGTATAAGCGGGCCTTCTTTATTTATTTATTTGGCGGGGAAGGCCCACTTGGACTCCAGGAGCATGCTGGCGTAGATACCCCTAAGCGTGTGATACTGCTCATACTGCATGTTCTCCACCTTGAGGTCGGTAGTTGCGATAGACACCATCCACGATAGGCAGAAGAACCCACAGTCATTTGATAGGGGTACCTACTGAGGGCTTCTGTGGCAATATTGGGTCTACTTGAAGTCCTTGCCTTTTATCATTATGAACCCTTTGCAATGCTGCTGTATCATTTTGATGATGGCTTCAGCACCGTTGTTTGCCTTTTCTTTGGTAAGAGACTTTGTTGTCATCATGTTAGTTGTATTCTTCAGTGAGAAGGATGCATCGGAGCTATTATACAAAATTGCAGTCTTCTTCAGCAGGTTGACGTGCAGCAAAGTCCAATGGTTGTCATGAAGAATCGACAAGAAGATGTGTTCAGGTGTGCCTACTTGAAGCTGTCATTGCGGTCGCTCTATCTCTCCCATCTTCTTGTTCTTGAGGATGTCGTCTACCAGTAAGAAATATGCCATGTGTGAGTTTGGCATTGAAAATCTTAAGAGTGCCTGGTAGGCTGACATCGTGCTCACAGAGAGGTACCCTCCTATTCTCAACATTTTCTTGAAGGTCGTCTTTGAGCACGCGTATGTCATCTCGTTCGAAGATGACATCTCTCGGTGAGTTGTATTCCTTCAAAGAACTCATAATTATTAGGAGTTCTTCTATCGACAGACTGAAGAAGCTCCATCTGTCGAAGTTATCGAAGGAAGGTACTATGTCTCCTGCCGGGCCTTCTGGTCCGTCGTTCCCCAGGTCAATTTCTTCTTATGCGGGTTTCCCTTTTACATGAGGAGATTCAGGGGCGTCAGATACTGAAGGTTGATGTTCTTCTTCTTGTTGCACAACCTCTTCAATCTCTGCAGCCTAGCCCGCTTTCCAAGCTATAGCCCTAGCCGATTTTGTCGGGTTGACCCACATGTTCTTGAGTTTCTCCCTCCAAGATGTCTTCTCGAGGAGAGGGATGTCTACGTGGAGCCTACGGGACACGACATCTGCGGCCATCGCCAGATCCTTGAAGAATCAGCGATCGTAGATGACCTCCATTGCGTACATGCCCCGCAATCCATGTAGGTCTTCCGCTTGTAGGTCTTCCAGGGGAATGCCCATGTTGATGGCTTCCATCATACTTAGGACGATTAAGGCACAATCCCCTGAACCAGATCCTTCCTGGGGAACATTCTTATTTATGGAGAAGAGTTTCCAGGACACTTGGAACCTTGGAATCACCTCTTTGATAGCCCGATGTAGGCGTATAGGAATTTTTAAGGCGTCCCTGGCATCCTTCCTCTTGTAGATAAGTGAAGTGATGTCCATCTCTACTACACAGCAGTTGAGAACCATTGTCCTTCATTCCGTAAGGTCGATGACGATTAGGCCCCAGTGCTTTGCATTATTGATGGGTAGCACCACTGTCCTAGTCTCCCTTCTCCTAACTGCCACCTGTAGTTCTAATACTTCTGCCACCATTTATTCTTCTTTGTACAACAGGCTAGCTAGATGTGTGGTGTCGTTGAAGATCGGTTGTGGTTTATCCTGATGGAGTAACTCTTCCAGGAGGGTGGTACAAAGTACCTTGAACATCCTTGTGTGTACTTGCATCGTTTTCAGAAAGACCCTCTGGAAGTCCTCCCTGGTCAGACGTCTACCCTTGTTGATATACAATATGTCGAACCCGGGTAGATTGTAGTCGAGGACATCTTCCAGGACATGGACATCTCTACAAGAGATGTGTGACACGGTCTTCATGTCCATGTCCTTCATTTTACAAGGCAGAGGGGGAGCTTCTGCAGGTAATAGAGTTCTTTCTTTAGCTTGCTTTTCCCTAGCGGGCTAGCTCACCCTCCTCGTCTTCTGATGCCAAATCTTGCACTGTCGGTACTGAGGCTTCCCGGATGATGGGCATAGCCTCAGCTGCTTTTTCAGCACCCTTGATCAAAGGTTGTGTTGTGGCCCTTGGTTCAGCTTTCTCTGAGGAAGCTTTTGTGGCGACGTCTTTTACGTGGCTTTCTTCCGATGTCTGCCACAGCTTGGCCTCGGCCGTCATCTTTAGCATGGCCTCCATCTTCCCATCATAGATGTAGTCATTGTGCTCCTCATGAGATGGGAATAGGAGGAAGTCATTTTATTCATCCATCACAACCCCTATCTCGGCTATCAGCCTATTTATCTCTACTGTGCAGACCGAGCTAAGCGCTGCCACCACCTCCTCCCGATGAGCCTTTTCCTACTTTTCTTTTATCGGGGTGAGTGCGGGAGGGGTGAGGTGATGTTCCACCTGTTGCTCATCCTTGTCGGTGGTTTCGTCCATCGCCTCCTCCGGGTCACAGTTGAGGTCAAACCACCTTGATTGTGTTGTATTTTTTCGTGTTGGGGGCTTGACCTTCCTACTGGTTGGTTGTCTTGGTACTCATCTATGGGGTATTTCCTTCGGCTTGTACTCTCATTCTTTGCTGTTCTGACTCCTCCCCCCCCCCACGTTGTCATCGTGGCTGGAGGGGTTGGCAAGGTAGCATTCTGGACTAGTAGGGCGCTTTGTCTTTTTCTTCACCTACCGGGCTTTGAGCTCTACACGCTCCTGCTCGAGTTTCCGGCGGTCTTCTTGCACTCCTTGTCATTCTTCTTCTAGGGAAGCCATTGCCTATTCATATTCTTGGTGCATTTTCTCGTTGTTTGCGTGTATGGCCTGCCCTTCTTTTCGTAGGATCGTCATTTCCTCCAGCATTTTTGTCAGCATCCCCAACATCCTCCATTGATTGCTGGAGACTTCTTGTATGAACTCTGGGAGTGCTGACGTCCTCTTGTCTATCTCCTTTACCTGCATTATTAGTGAATATAAAGAAGTAGAAAATTTTTCATTTATTGAATCGGTTTGATACATGTGTTCCCACATTGCATCAAACCTATTACCTAAGGCACCCCCGAAGGAGGGTGCCTATTATTGTTGGTGGTGCATCTGCTATCCCGTGCTTTTTGTTGACACACTTGGCACAGTTGGCTGCTTAGGTGGTGGTGGTGGGGGCATCTCCCTTGGTTGACTCTTCTTTGGCTCCACCTCTGGTACGTCTTGAGAGGCTTATCTTTCTGCCTCTGTCTCCAGCATTTTGGTGTCGAGAGGGGCTTCTTCTTCAGCTTGGCCCCTCTCTGGCTCTGGCTCCGGTATGGCTTGGGAGCCTTGTCCTTCTGTCTCCACCACCGGCTGGCTGGTGGGTTGCGAGACCTCTTTAGTGCCTGTAGTCTTTTCTGCTTCTCCCTCCACTGCAGCAGTTTCCTCCTACGGTCTTGGGGAAGCGGGGTCTGCAACTTGTGCTTCCACCGGTCATTTTGTGGCCTTCTCTTTCTCAACTGGCTTAATGGTGGCTTCTACTTTCTTTTTATCCACCGCCAGTTTCTTCCTTGGCTCTTGGGTTTTCTTCACTATTAGTGTCGGGACACTGCTTTCTTCTACTGCACGTGTAGGTTCTGCCAATGTGCTGCTATGCAGTGTCTCGTAGCTCATCTTCTAGACATCGTCGAGAGTTAGCCATAGTTGTGGGCATCATAGAACGCCATTTTGGGGAGGGGGAGTGGCTTCTTCAGTCCTTGGTGTTTAAAATATGCTTTCTCCCCCTTCACTTCCAGAATTCCCATGCTGGCGAGGGACTTTATATCTATACTTTGTTGTCCCTCCATTTCTTCATATCTTTGCAGTTCTCCTTCTTCCAGTAGGTAGTTGGAAATCCTCACTATCTGACCCCCCATACAGAAGGCAAACTTCCTCTTCACCTCACCACCGACAGCTGATGACAACCTTCTGATAAGAATCCTTCCTATATTAACTGGTCGCTTATTGATCATAGACCATATAAGGAAGAGATCCCCCTTGCTGACTGTCCCGGTCTCTGACCTGGCATCTATAGAGAAGGCGGTGATCTTATGTATGACCTTGATGAAGCAGGAGGTGATTTTGGAGACTTTGGAGTTCTTCGGGTTGTGCTTTCCCTCTCCATTCAGCTCCTCCCACATCTTGTTGTTGTCATACGCAGCAATCTATGTCTCCCCCAAAGCACCTGAACATGCCTTAGCCTTTTCTTTGGATGCAGTGAAGATCCTGTTCAGGTCCATCTTTGTTATCTAGTGGGTTTTGCCCCCCAGTCGTACCTGGAGCTAGTAGTCCCCTCCTCTTACCGATCGCGTCCTCTTGTCGGTGGTGAGCTTTGTCAAAGAAGACATAAAATCTAGGGTCAACCTCCGGTATGACCTTACTTCGAGCGTGCAGATGGTTCGTAATTTCGCACCCTCCAGGAACTTCACTGTTCTGTCATATAGCCCCAGCCTCTTGAAGTCCTCCAAGTCAAAGTAACGTGTCAGAACACATTCCTTGTTAGCGGACATCCAGTCGTAGGAGGACTGGTGCACGATATCCTGAGGTACGAACTGGGGCTCCCCCTGAGGCGCAGAAGCTCCTTCTACTGCCTTTTCAGTTTTTGCCTTCTTACTGGGCCTGGGTACCTTGAATGCATCCTTCCGCTTCTTCCCGTGCACTGGGCTTCCTGACTCTTTAGGTAGGTACTCGGAGGTCTTTGTTTCCCCATCTGCCTGGTTGCTTCTGTAGACTGGTCTTGTGGCACCCCTGCCAATATCCTCTGATATTGTTCCAGTCTTAGCTATATCTCTAGGTGTTTGGGGACTGGCAGGGCGGTGCTCCTTTTCAACTTCTCGGTTAAATCCTTGACTATTGTCTCTACCTCCTTCAGAGAGGTAGCCCTCTGGTACAGGGGATCGCTCGAAGCTGGAGAAGACATTCTGCAGGTTAAATTAGATTAGTCCTTAGTATAGTATACCCAAAGATCACCTTTATTTTCCTAGGCATAATTATCATCAAGTAAAAGGTAAAAATCAGGTTATAGGTTATCATTCTTAACTTTTTGGTTGCAATTTTTATTAAATGGACAGTAAGAATCGTGGTCACAGTTTTAATCGTGGTCGCGGTTATTATTGTTTTGGAGGAACAATTTTTAATCATGGTCGTGGTCTTTTCTTAAAAAGATCACGATCGTGATTCTTTTCTGAGGAGAAAACCACGGTCGCGATGTTAATGGTGCTCACAATTATAATTGTTGTCGCGGTCTTTTCTTCAAAAAAGTCAAACTTATATTGAGTTTAACGGACATTGCGGCCACGTTCTTTAGGGTTTTACACCCCGCGTTGGTTGAGATGACCAAGATCTCGGTCCCCTCTGTCCGTTCAGTTCTTCAGACCGTTGTTCTTCGTACATTTATTTTTTTTCATTTTTAGGGTTTTAAGAACTTTGTTTTTAGGGCCGAAAGGGGAACGGGAAAAAGAACGGGGTTAAGCATCTGGAAACAAGGCGTCGACAAGGTGAAAATTGGACAAATGGTGAAAGTGACTCGCCGTAGCAATGAAGGAAGAGATCGAGATCAAAATAAAACTCGTCGGTGTGAAGAAAGGAGAAATGAGCAGGTTACCTGATCAATGGGAGAGGATGTGACGACAGCAAAAGTCACAAACGGCAAGGCAAACGATCCCGGTGGACTTGCGGCGGCGACTAGCTCAAGCGTTGGATGGCGGAATCGCGGCTGTGGCTGCGGTTTTCGAATGAACAGACTAGGAAATCTTAAGGGTTTGCACGAAAGTGAAAGGAACGTAAAGTGTCTGTCGTTTGGTGACTTAAAAGTATTTATAAGCATTCAGATCGCGACCTGACTTAACCGAGTAAAACATCGCGGTCGTGACTTTTACGGCGGTCGTGATTTTTATCACGGTCGTGATGTTCTTGAAAGGAGGTGCAATCACGGTGTTTGCCGCGATCACGATTTCTTGAAGAAAACCACAGTCGCAGTCTTTTCGGCTTAGAGAAAAGACAACGGGCTCGATTATCCCATAAGCACAAGCAAAGCCGCGGGTGCGATTATATTCGCGGTCACGATTACAGTCATGGTTGCGATTATAGTCGCGGTCGTGATTAAGCAAAACCACCTTTCTTTGGAAAATTAAACCTTGGTTTATTAAATTAAAAAAGAAAATGAAAATGCTCAGAAAAGGAAGAAAAACTTAAACTAAAGGAGAGAAGGTAGGATAAAACAAAGATAAAGAGAAGAGAGATGAAAACTTAGGTTGCCTCCCAAGAAGCGCTTGCTTTAAAGTCTCTTAGCTAGACTGCATAAATTTTTCACTTCTCTAGTCCTTCAGTCGGATGAGGCAACTCTTGATCCTGGTTTTTGTTGAGTAGGGTTGGTTCATCCAGGTCGATCTCTGATCTTCTTACAAAGGCTTCATCCTCGTAGAATCTTTTCAACCTGTGGTCGTTTACCTTGAAGATCCCAGTCTTTTTTCCTTGAATCTCCATCATTCCTGATGGATAAATCTTTTCCACAGAGAATGGACCTGACCATCTTGTTCTGAGCTTCCCAAGGAAAAGTCTGATGCTAAAATTGAAGAGAAGAATTTTGTCTCCTTCATGAATGTCCTTGTTCCTTAGGTGGGAATCATGCCACACCTTGGTCCTCTACTTGTAAATCTTTGCATTTTTGTAAGCATGCAATCTCACTCCTCGAGATCTTGTAGCTACAGATATCTCTTTTGCCCTGCCTTTTCCAGGTCCATATTTAGAAACTTAATCGCCCAAAGGGCCTGGTACTCAAGCTCTAAGGGTAAATGACAAGACTTTCCATAGATTAGAATGTAAGGTGTTGTGCCTATGGGTGTCTTGTAAGCAGTTCTATAGGCCCAAAGAGCATCATCGAGCTTGATGGACCAGTCTTTCCGAGTACGGTTGATAGTCTTTTCCAAAATTTTCTTAATCTTCCTATTAGATACCTCCACCTGTCCAGAGGTTTGAGGGTGATAGGGTGTTGCAACCTTGTTCTTGACCCCGTACTTCTTCAGCAGTGCCTCAAATTGCTTCTCCCCAAAGTGTGATCTGCCATCACCTATCACAGTGTGGGGTACTCCAAAGTGTGGAAAGATGGTTTTCTCAAATAGCTTAATCACAGACTTAGAGTCGCAAGTTTGGGTAGCAACATCCTCTACCCATTTCGACACGTAGTCCACAACCACTAATATGTACTGATAACCTTTTGACGAGGGGAAGGGACCCATGTAGTCTATTCCCCAAACGTCAAAGATCACAACTTCTACCCAGTCTGTCACAGGCATTTCGTTCCCTTTTCTAATCTTTCTGGTTGACTGGCACTCCTTGAAAACTTTCACATAAGAAGAAACATCTTTGAATAGCGAAGGCCAGTAAAATCTTGATTGAAGCACTATTGCGGCAGTTCTATCCCCACTATGATTCCCTCCATAGGGTGAAGAGTGGCATTCTCTCAATATTAGTGGGACCTCCACTTCCGGTATACATCTTCTGTACAAACTTTCAGAACATTTCTTGAATAGCAATGGGTCATCCCAATAGTAGTTCCTCACATTAGATAAGAGCTTCTTTTTCTTGTTGTATGTGATGTCCGGGGTAACTCCCCGCAAGCAAGGTAATTGCAAATGTCCGTGAACCATGGCAAGTTCTATTCTTCGGCTTCTATCATGAGCAAAGCCTCATCTGCGTAGTTATAATTAACATGTGGCTCATTTTTGTCTTCGACGATAATCCTCGACAAATGGTCAACCACTATGTTTTCTGCCCCTTTCTTGTCAATGATCTCGTGATCGAACTCCTGGAGTAATAGGGCCCACCTTAGCAACCTAGGCTTAGTGTCCTTCTGCATTAGCTATCTAATAGCTCCGTGTTCAGTATAAAACTTTACTTTTGCTCCAATCAGATAAGACCTTAATTTGTCAAAAGCAAAAACAATAGCTAGCCATTCTTTCTCCGTGGTAGTGTAATTTACTTGTGCCTCGTCCAGGGTGTGGTTGGCGTAGCAGATAACATGATGTCTCTTGTCCTTCTTCTGCCCTAGGATTGCCCCCATGACATAGTCACTAGCATCGCACATTAGCTCGAAGGGTAACTCCCAGTCTGGGGCTTGGAGAATAGGTGGAGTTATAAGGGCTTCCTTCAGGGTCTAGAAAGCTTTCAGACAATCATCCATAAAATCAAGTTTTGTGTCCTTAATCAGCAGATTTGATAGGGGTTTTGATATCCTCAAAAAGTCCTTGATGAATCTTCTATAATAACTAGCATGACCAAGAATACTTCGCACCCCTATCATGGACATAGGTTGAGGCAGTTTAGAGATGGCTTCGACCTTGCTTACATCTACTTCAATACCTCTCTTTGAGACCTTGTGCCCCAGGACTATGCCTTCTTGCACCATAAAATGGCATTTCTCCTAGTTGAGGACTAAGTTCTTCTCTTTACAGTGTTGCAGTACTAACGATAGGTTTCTCAAACAACCATCAAAATCTCTTCTATAAATAGAAAAATCATCCATAAAGACTTCCACAATGTCCTCCAAAAAGTCTGAGAACATCAAGATCATGCAACATTGGAATGTTGCGGGAGCATTGCATAATTTGAATGGCATTCATCAAAAGGCATAGGTACCATATAGACAGGTGAAGGTGGTTTTCTCCTGATCATCAGGTAGGATGGGAACTTGGTAAAATCTAGAATAACCATCCAAGAACCAAAAATATTCATGATGTGCAAGCCTTTCTAGCACTTGGCTATAAAGGGAAGAGGGTAGTGATCTTTCTTCATTGCTTGATTCAGCTTTCGATAATTGATGCACATTATCCACCCGGTTACAGTCCAGACGGCTACTTCATCTCCTTTATCACCCTTCACCACTGTCATCCCCCCTTTCTTTGGTACAACATGAATCGGGCTCACCCAATTGCTGTCGCTGATCAGGTAGATAATGCTTGCATCTCTTAGCTTGATGACTTCCTTCTTTACAACTTCTTTTAACATTTGATTCAACTTCCTCTAGGGTTGAACCATAGGTTTTGCTGATTCTTCTAGATTTATGTGGTGCATACATAGATCATGGTTAAGCCCCTTGATATCATCCACTAAATAGCCTATAGCTTGCCTATGGAGCCTTAGCTCCTTAAGAAGTCTTTCCATTTGCTCTTCGGTCAGACTGGCATTGACTATGATAGGATTCCTTTCTTCAAGATCAAGAAACTTGTATTTCAGACCTTCCGGTAATTGTTTAAGTTATGGTTTGGGTTTTGGTACTTTCTCTTCTTCCTTTGTCAGTTCTAGAGAAGCATACTTGACAGCCTCGACAACTTCCTCTTCGTCACTCAAATCCCCTGCGTCTCGATTTAGGTATTCAAGGATCTCAACAACCTTGGGGTCATTGATTTCTGAATCTTCTTTTTTTAACGCCCTCATAAGAGGGTCTACCACTATTGTGTATTCTTCTACTTCTTCACAATATTGGTTGTAGCTATCCACGAAGTAAGCATATTCGAGCAGGGACGGTCTTTTCATAGCATCTTTCACCTTGAAATCTATGTGATCATTTCCGACCCTTAGAGTTATGATGCCTTCAGCGACATCAATCAGCTCCCTCCCGGTCACCAAGAAAGGATGTCTGAAGATAATAGGGCATTTAGGGTCTTCAATAGTGTCAACGATAACTATATCACATGGGATAAAGAATTTCCCCACGTGAATTGGAACATCTTTGACTACTCCCACTGGCCTCTTAAAGGTGTGGTCTGCCAACTCGATTCTCTTATTAGTCCTAACCATCTTAGTCAGTCCTAATCATTGTGTGAGGCTTAAAGGCATTAGACAGATGCTAGCCCCCAAGTTGGTGAGACCTTTCCTTTTGACATTATCCCCTACGGCAAAAGGTATAGTAAAGGCTTCAGGGTCCTTCTTCTTGGTAGGTAGTTCTACTTTCACGAAGGCTGTTGACATGCTGGCTAAGTGTATAGTTTCAATCCTTCCTCCTCATCTTTTCTTCATGACTAGATTCTTGAAGAATTTGGAATAGGTCGACATTTCTTCCAAGGCATCCAGAAACGGTACCTCCAGGTGGAACTTTTTCACTTATTCCAAGAACTTCTCATACCTCTTCTTGAGGTGAGCCTTTGCAAGCTTGTATGGAAAAGGTAATCTTGGTGAGTACTGACTCCTCTTGGCGAATAATTCTTCTTCAGGTTCTGGTTCCCTAATTGGTGGGTGTTGGTTCTCTCCCTTGGCTGGGTTCTCTGTAACATTCTCTGGTTCTTCAGGTCTTGTCGCATCAGGGCACTCTATTGTTCTTCCCGATCTAAGGATCGCCATCTTTGTAGATTCTGTGTTAGAAGGAATCTTCCCCGAGGGGTTCTTTATGAGCTTGGTCAACTGAGCGAGCTACTGGTCTATCTGGCATTGATTTGTTTGCATGTCCGCCATTTGTACCTACATAGTGTTCAGAATGCCAGAGTTGGACAGTGCACTTTGCACAAGTTGATTGTTTATCGTGTCCTGTCTCTTGAAGAAATTGAATAGTTGGCCTACTAAGTCAGGCTCACTAGTACTTCTTGTCTGACTCTGTCCTTGAGCTTGTCCTTGTCCTTGACTAGCGTTAGCAGCTTGGCGGTTTTGATACTTACCTTGACCTTGATAATTGGTTTTGTTTGTCATGAAAGTGCTTGTCTTGGTGTACTGTCCTTATCCGCTCTTCTTCTCGAAACCAGGTGGTTTCTTGGGTGGATTATTCAAATGATGTGAATTTTCTGCAGCATCCTTGTTGCCATAACTGAATCTTGGGTTCTCTGGTCTCTTAAAGTTAGCATAAGAGACATTTTTAGCTTCCTCCGCCTCATACTCTCTTTCACATGATTCTTCGGGTCGAATATATATGCAGCTGTCTATCCCATGCCCTCCTTCACCACATGTGACATGTTTCATCACCTTCTCAATTTGCTTCTTTCCTTTCCCTCCTAATTCCTTCAGTTGTTTGACATCCATGGCTATCTTTTATATTTGAGACGTGATTGCTTCGAGAGCCTTTGATTCAATTGACGGTCCTTCATTGGTGGCTTTCTTAGCATATCCTCTGTTGGTCCGGTCATAATCAATCCCATCTTGTAACTCAGACATGTTTTCTATAATCTTTTTAGATCTACTAGGCTTTTTACCGAGAAAGTCACTTGCAACAGCTGCATTCAGCGAGACTCTCTCTTCAGGAGTTAGACCATTGTAGAAAGTTGTTATTAAGAACCTCTTTTTGTAGTTGTGGTGAGGGCAGTCTCTCTGGTACTCCTGATACTTTTCCCAAGCTTCATACAGATTCTCACTTGGCTTCTGCATGAAAGACGTGATCTTCTGCCTGTTATGAACAATCTTCTTGGTGGGGTAGAACTTGTTCACGAAAGTGTCTGCCAATGCGTTCCATCCATTCAAAGCTTGATGTGGTAGCCCAAGGTACCAGGACAGTGCCTTGTCCTCCAAAGAGAAGATGAAACCCTTACATTAAATGACTTCTTGTTGAACTCCCCGCGTCTTGATGGTGTCACAGATATTCTTAAAAGCGTTGAGGTGATGATAAGGGTAATCGTTCTTTGAATTCCCTCGAAAGCTTTTGTTCTGGATCATAGATATTACAGCTGTCTTCAGTTCGAAGTTTTCTGCATTGAACCTTGGGATGACCATCGGACATCTTGAGTTGTTAGCTTTTGTAGTTGCCAACTCCCAAAGAGTCTTTTCTTCCTCTTCGTCATCTTCACTGGTGTTGTCCCTGTGATTTTGGTCTTGGTGGTTACTTCTATGCCTGCGGAGATGACGATGCTCCTCATGGTGATGATCATCTTCAGGTTGTTCTTGTTCTTCATAGAGATGATCGTCATTATAACGGATATCTTCATCGGTTTCTGGCAGGGGTGGGTGTTGTCCAATCCTCATGTTCCACTCATCCACAAAAAGGGGTGGTTCCACGCGGGGCGACATGGTGAGCGGAGTTAGTTTGGGCCAAGTGCTTCTTCTCGGGTACCTGAATAGAACGTACAATCAAGTTAGAAAATTGGGCTTGATGAAACGAACTATTCTACACAGGTTCAGGTTAGAAGACTTAGAGTGGTTGTGTTGTCGAGCTTATTGCTAAGCTTGAGGCACATGAGTATAGTGGGTCGACTCGGGTTCCTTAATAGTACTATTTTGCCTTGTCCCCGGTAACGGTGCCAAAAAGTTGACCGGCCTAAATCACGTGTCCAAAAAGAGTGGATTAAAGTAGTCAGACTTTTAAAGAGATAACCCGACACTCAGGCCCCCGCAACGATAACGGGGTCCAATGTAGCAATCGGGGTCGAACACATGGACAAGGTTGGTCATGCTAAGAACGCGGAATCATCACTCTCTATACTCCAACATAAAAGAGGATTAATATGTGTTCCCAAGGGAATAGTAGTTCGAGAACAGGAACAATAAGACAAAAGAAGTAAAAGAAACAAACTCTAACAAGTATGTGGGAAAACTCAGGTTGAGGCTCACCAACCAAGGCGTCTCTCCAACAAGCATACTATCTCTCTCTCCTGTATACTCATATCAAGATTACAAGCAACCATAAAATGTCTATTCCACTCTCTCTTGAGACGAGGATACATCTAGGCCTAAAAGAAGCCTCTCTCTCAAGATGACAACTCAGAAACCTCACAGCAAAACATATGGTCTGAAGCATTTAGCATTTCAACACTCTTGTGCATTCATACTACTCCATGACATGGGATAAAAGTGATATTACTCTCTTGAAATATCAACAATCAAACATCACAAGATGGTACCTAAGCATACAAGTGAAGCATTAAAACAGGTGCAAGGAGATAATCTTGATAAGAATATGTATATTCAAAAGAAAGAAACAATATACATGTTGGGAGAGCCTTAGTGGCTACTCCCAACCCAAGTTATGGATTTTAGCCGCTCATGCTTGCGGGTAACATGGTGGCGCTACTGAAAGATAGATCCATGAGATACCACGAAGAATGGAGGTGAGTACAACATGGGGAAATGATAGATCTAGAGGAGAAGAAACGTGATACTACACACTACTTCTTCAAATCTGGATCTACCACTAGGATGTCTCCTTCTCTTGCAGAAGTGGCAGGCATAGGCGGTCTTCTTCTTTCTCCTCAGCTTTTGCTCCGGAGATCCAAGACTGATGGATGGTCGGCAATGGGTCTGGGCTGCAGCAGCACTTTGTGGTATCAGGATCGAATCTCTCTAATATGATGTCTTGACAAGACAAGCGGGGGTGCTATTTATAGGTGTCTTCCACCGACTTAAGACCACGGTCACGGTCTTTCCACCGACTTAAAACCGCGGTCGTGGTCTTTCCTTTATTCCTCTTTGGTCACGATCTTTCTTGATCGTGATCCTTCCCAGAACCTCGGTCACGGTCTTGGAGTGTCCGCGGTTGCGATCCTTGGAGAGGTTGTGGTCGTGATCTTTTGGAGAAGCCGTGGTCGCGATCTTTTAGAGAAGTCGCGGTCACGATCCTTGGAGAAGCTGCAGTCACAATCTTTGCTAAATAATTGCGGTCGCGATTTTAAGATCGCGGTCGTGGTTGGGCTGACTCCCGAAATCACCAAAACAAAGCTTTATTCAAGAAGATAGATAAAATGTCTGCAAAGTTGACTAAAGTTATTCTAAAAGTGCTGTAAAATATATGCAGAAAATACTTAAAGTGTGGTGTTATTAGTATATAACGTTGGTTTCTCAACGAACGACCTGGTTTGATCCTGAACTCATTTACTTTTGTTCTCTTACATTGGTTTATTCTACATTTTCTTATCTGGATCGGCCTAAACTGTTAAATTAATTGCACCTGTCGCTGTTGCATGTAATGACACAATTCAAAATTAACTACAATCTTGTAAGAAATAATTATTCATCGTTAGTTAACTATGGCTTGTTCTGGTATGAAAATTGATACGTCTAGTATGCCTGAAAAATTTACTAAAACTGATTTTGCTCGTTGGCAAAGTAGTATGAAAATATGACTTAATATGGTAGGGTATGATAAGTATTTATAAGAGGACGAACCCAAAGTAGATGAAACTGTTCCTGATAATGCTAATATAATTTCTACCTGGAAGAAGAGTGGCAAGACGTGCTGATGGTTGATTCTGTTTGTGTTAAACAACAAAATGTATGACTCATACTCTAACCCACCTGTTACTATATCTAAGGCTCTGTGGAAGCATTAGAAAAGAAATACAATACTGAGAACCAGGGAACTGAAAAATAGTGTCTCTAAATTTCTTAACTTTCATATGTCTGAGGGTAAATCTATTTCTGATCAAGCACATGATTTTTAACTCTTGGTACAAGAGCACGCTGATGCGGCCATGACACTTCTTGAAAAGTTTATTGCTATCCCAATCATTGAGAATTTTCCAAAATCTTGGGAGTCGTTTGGCATGACTCTTAAGCACCGCAAAGGAGACATGTCAATGAGTGATTTCATGATGGACATTAATATTCAGGAAGAGCATCTAAAAGAGAAGACTATCAAAGTACAAACTGATGTTAATGAGACTATTAATTTTACTACTGCAAAGAATAAAGATAAGACATCTAAGAATTCACTTAAACCTAAGGTCAAGATCTAGAAGAAACCAAAGAACAAACCTTGTTGGACTTTTGGATAGGTTAGCCATTGGAACAAGGATTGTCCTTCAAAGAAGGCCAAAAAGCTGTCGCATCTGCAACTGAGGAGGTTGTGGTCAACATGATGACTGCACCCTTGAACCTCAATGATGGGTACGTATCTATAAAACCTGAAGTTCTTTCTATTTTTGAGCCACTATATTTGATTATAGACATTGGGGCTAATGTGCGTGTGTGTACTGACAAGTCCCTGTTTGCATCTTATCAGGCCTCTAAAGGTTGATCCATGACTTTGGGTGGTTCCAGTGCTGTAGAAGTCAAATGCGATGGATGGGTGGACTTGATGTTTCCTTCTGGAAAGGTTCTGACGCTTCATAGAGCCATACATGTTCCATCAATATGACACAACATTATCAATGGTGCAATTTCATTAGAGATGGTTTTAGAATAGATTGTAAATGTAATAATTTTATTATTACTCGCCTCTGAGATTCTTTATTTTTTGGAAAGGGGTATCTATAAGATATGGAGAACTTGTTTAAGATTCTAGTAGAACCAATTTCACATTCCGTTTTAAATTTGAATGATAATAATTCTTTATGCATGAATCTTATATCTTCTGATGTTTGGCATGCACGTTTGGGACATATAAATGTTGTCTCAATGAAACATATGATGAATCTGAATTTAATCTCTAAATCTATAATTAGCTATAATAAATGTGAAATCTGTGTGCAAGCTAAATTTCCTAGGAAACCTTTTCATTCAATGAATATGAATTCATAAATATTGGATTTAATGCATACGGATATCTGTGAATTTAATGATATTGCTACAAGGGATTAAAAGCGTTCTTTATAACTTTTATTGACGACGCTAGTAGATACTGTTATGTCTTCTTGCTTAGAAATAAAGATAAGGCATTGGATAAATTTAAAATATATAAGAAAGAAGCTGAAACTCAAACTAGTAAAGTACTTAAACGATTAAGGTCTGATAGGGGAGGAGAATATACCTAGAATTTGTTTTTGTAATTTTTCCAATTACATGGTATAGTTCATGAGGTTACTGCTCCGTATTCACAACAATCTAATGGGATAGTTGAACTTAAAAACCGGACCCTTATATATATGGTAAATTCTTTACTCCAAACCTCAAGTCTACCCAACTTCATGTAGGGGGAAGCTATGAATACGACTTGTCATTAACTGAATAGAGTTCCAAACAAACATGTAGAGAGTAGTTCGTTTGAGTTATGGAGAGGAAGAACTCAAATATCTTCGAGTGTGGGGGTGCCTTGCAAAGGACTTGTCCCTAAACATAAAAGGAAGAAATTGGGACCGAAAACGAGTAATGCCATATTCTTGGGGTATGTAGAGACAAGTTATGCCTATATATTCTTGATTGCAAAATCTAATATCTCAGGCACTGAGGTCAATACAATTGTGAAATTATGTGATGCTACATTCTTTGAGGATGTGTTTCCCATGAAATCTGTTGTGCCCAATGAAGTATCTCAAGAGGATTCATTCAACATAGGTTTCATTCCCGAACATGTGGAGAGGATGACAAATGTAGGGGAGCGACTCAGAACAAGCTATTTCTGAATCTGATGATTGTGAAGAAATAGTTGAACCAAGGAGAAGTAAATGGCCTAAGACATCCAAGGACTTTGGAAGTGAGTTTCTCACTTACAATGTTGAGGATGATCCTGTCACTTTCAAACAAGCTATGGAATCTCCAAAAGCTAAGTTTGGAAAGAAGTCGTTAATGATAAATCCAATCAATTCTCTCGAATGGAATTTGGAAATTGGTGGATTTGCCTCTTGGTTGTTTTGCAGTTTGATGCAAATGGATCTTTAAGAAGAAACTTAATGTAGACTGGAAAATCAATAAGTATAAGGCTAGGTTAGTTGCTAAGGGTTACACGCAGAGGGAAGGAATAGATTATTGTGATACATATTACCCTATTTCTTGTATGACCACAATCCAAGTACTTACAACATTGGCTTCCATTTGTAATCTCTGTATCCATCAGATGGATGTGAAGACCGCGCTCTTACACGGTGATCTTCAGGAAGAGATATATATGGAACAACCTGAGGGATTTGTGGGTCGTGGGAATGAGTCCAAAGTGTGTAAACTTGTTAAGTCATTATATGTCTTAAAACAAGCCCCTAAGTAATGGCATGAGAAGTTTGATTATGTGATGTCATCATTTGGATTTGTTTCTAATGAATTTGATAAGTGTCTCTATTGTAAAATCGTCAATGATGGATTCATTTTATTATGATTATATGTTGATGATATCCTACTTTTTGGTTCAGATATGAAAGTAGTAAATGAGACAAGGACATTCTTGTGTAGCAAGTTTGAGATGAAAGATATGGGTGTCGCTGATGTGATTTTAGGGCTTAAAATCATAAGGTCATTGTATAACTCTCTCTCAGTCTCACTATGTTGAGAAGATACTGGAGAGGTTTGAGTACACATCACGTAAACATGTTAAGACTCCATTTGATTCATCCAAGGCCTTGTTCAAGAATGAGATCGGGGTCCCAGTGTCTCAATTACGATACTCTCAAATTATCAGAAGTTTGATGTATCTTATGAACTGCACATGTCCAGACATTACATTTTCCATGAGTAAGGTAAGTAGATACACCAGTTGTCCCGAAAAGACCCATTAGGAAGCTCTCGATAGAGTTTTGAGGTATATCAAGGGAACTTGTTCTCTTGGACTACATTATGACAAATATCCTAATGTAGTCAAAATATAGTGATGCAAGATGGATTGTCGTAAACTCTGAGAGTAATGGTGTCTCAAGATATATATTCCTATTGGGAGGAGGGAATGTTTCCTAGAGGCCTAAGAAATATACCTTTCTCAATTTACTTTTGAGGTAGAGTTGTGTGCTTTAGATAAAAATGGATTGGAAGTTGAATGGTTACATGGACTTATGTCCAATTTACCTATGGTAAAGAAGCCACTTCCTACAATTTCAGTTCACTATGATAACACTACAAATATTGTCAAGATATAGAGTCACAAGTTCAATAAAAAATAACGTAGACACATCCAAGTCAGACTCAAGTATGTAAAGGAGTTAGTGTCTAATGGGGTCATGGTTGTAGACTACGTCGGTACCAAAGAAAATATAGTTGATCCTTTCACTAAAGGTCTTACCCTAGCTTTAGTAGAAAAATCTAGGTTGGGGATGAGACTAAAACCCTCATTATTCGCAGGCAGTAGCAACCCAACCCAACAGAGTGGAGATCCCACAAAATGAGTTCAATGTGGTAATAACAAGTTGTCCGGTGAATTGGATGACACTCTGTAATTAGTTTGATGCTTCATGCATCTATGTGTCTATCCCCTGGGAAACATGTTAGTGTCATGACTACAAGTTAGTAAGAGACTAGCCTCTAAATGGTGTCAAGTTTTAGGACATGATGTTAGTAGTAAATCCTTGGAGATTCCAACTGAATGATTGATTTTGTCTAGGCCGCAACAGGAGAATTGGGTTGTTCTTCGTTATCAATCATGACATAAAATTTTGTATGCATGACCTTTATGCATTATTTTCTTTTTTACCATGTCTTTATTGTGTTGTTACCAACCTATACTCTTTCACACAAGGTTTAGGTTCAAGACTTTTGTTCACCTAGTTCCTACGGGGTCACAGTTGGATAACTCAGGTAGATTCAAACCAAAAGGTATCTACTGAAACCACAATTGAAGGACGGAATGGTAGAGCACACTACACATTGGAATTTGTGGGGTATTTTTAGATGTATGTCTTCTACAGCCATGTATATAGCATGGGTTAACCCCAATATAGTGCAACTAGTACATGTGAGAGAGGTCGATTAGTCTCTAGTATAAATGGGAAAGAATTTTTATCCCACATTGCTCACTCCTAAAACTTTTGTGGTCCTTATATGTAGGATCACATGTGATACTAGTGTCCTAGGGTCCTAGGAGGAAGATATGGTAACCTCCTTGGTGGGTATAGTGACCAAAACACACACGCATATACACACAAGCACGCGCCACACCACGCCTGGCCTGGCCTTGCCGGGTCGGGGCCGGGCTCGGACTTGTGGCTTGTGGATTGTGGATTGTGGATTGTGGAGAATGTCTTATGTCTTCTTTTTGTACTAGGATACAACTACGTAATTAATTATTAATTTAATTAATTATTTCTTATCTATTCGGATTTATTAATCCTAACTGGAAAGTGTATGTTTTCTGAAATTTTCCACAATGTGTACAAGAGTAACTGAGTGGTCGTGTATTAACAAGAATAGGATTACTGGGGCGTGTAAAGCTATACATATGCCTTCGGTCATTAGGGTTAAACACATCTTTCAAACACACAGTCATCATCCGTTCGAGTGCGTATTTGCGAACCCTAAAGACGGAGTCTGCCACCGTCATTCTTTGGTGTTATGTAGAGACCCTAGACATAGCAAGATTGTTCATCCTCTTTCTTTAAAGGCGCAACCTATCAGGCGGCGGTTCCTGTGGTGGTTGAGCTGCACTGGTAGTGCAACCTCTAAAGGCAAGCAAGATATCATCAGCCTCTAGGGGTCAAGCATAGGGAAATCACTATCATCCACTTAGGTCGCATCATCCTCGACTCCCCACTATTCCTCATGTCTCAGAAGCTAAGCTTCCAACCTTCTTGTTGGGGTCCTACTTTCTCTCTCCAGAGCTAAATCCACATCCAGCCTTCCTACTAGAGGTCCTTTCTCCATGAAGGCTCAAGCTCACAAGCATACCCCTATGTGGGTGAAGCCTATGCTCAACTCATGTTTGGATCAAGATTATCCCTAGCCCTTTATGCTCATCCCAAAAGCCATCCATCATGCATACTGGCCAGGGTTTCAACCTACTACTGTCCACTGACGTACTCTGGGTGCAAGCTATACCCTACCTGCATAAGCCTATAGGGTTCTATAGGTTCTTCTCTAACTTCATCCATGAAGGAGCTACCCTTTTCTCTAACATGCACGACCCTTTCCCGGGTTGGGTTGCCAAAGGTGCTAGGTCGTCCAACCTCTCAAGGCTCATATGGCAATCCAAAGGCATGTCCAACCAAACACCCGGTCAACCATGACATCTAACTAATCATGTCATCTCTCTCTCTAACCTTCACTTAGGGTTAGGGTTAACATCATCCAGAGAGGATGTGCTAGGTCTCTACTTTTTAATGGAGTTTTCTACCTCCAAGACTAACTCTCCTACTCATCCTCCTGCCAAGGAGGTCTATCCTCAGATCTCTCCTGAGGGTAATGACAACCTGTGTCATACGACCTAAGCATGTATCTATTCTTTTACACTTACTCTATTAAGTTTATGTCCATGACATCTTATTTACATGCTTTTTATTAATTTGGTGGAGGATTCCTTAATCCTTATCAACCTTACCCATACCTCAAGAGGGTGAGGAGAAGAGAGAAAACCCTAACCCTTAAGGTCCTTAACAGAATTTGACTTGAGAAGGGATGAACAAGATGAGAGAGTCCTAAAGGTATCTTATTTCGAATCATACCCTAAGACTTTGTCTAGGCAGTCACAAGGATCCGGGAGTCCTCGTATTCTGACTAGAAGTGCGGAGGAAAATATTTCCAGCCCCCAGTCGTGATCCTTTTCTAGACACCTTTGTCTTTTGGATAATCCTCTAATAACTCCCTCGATTCTATGGAATTAATAATTATTAAAGATTAAGTGAGGAACCTATGCCCTGATACCAATTGTAACAACCCAGCCTCCTGGTAACCCCCAATTAAGGGAGACCAAAAGGTCGGTGCCGCTATCTCAATTAACAGGATCAAAGGTTCGACAAATAATCAATAATAATTATGAAATTCTAGTAACTAAACTGTAATTTGGTAGAATTTTAAAACTTTGCTTACCTTTGAAATCTTTGGAAATCTATATAACCAGAGCTTGAAGTATTCTATCTAAATCCTCCTTGCACTTTACTTCTTATTTTCACAACGTTTCAATTTACTGTTTGTTCATTTCAGGATGGTACCTAAAACGCCGACAAACAAAATGTCGGTCAGCATATCGAAATATGCTAGTATGTGGGGGAAACAAAAATTGTGCAACTATGTTAACAATGTAGTCATCCAAATATCATTTAACATCCAAAATTACGTTTTAAGCAATACTACTCAATCCTTTCCTATCCCCTATCTCTGTGATGTCCCTGCAGTGGACATGGATACTACCTCTCTCATATGGTAGATCCTTACCCCCATGGCCCTACCACACAGGTATCCAATACCTAGGGTTATGGAGTTGCATGGCCCTACCCAAAGGTAGCCCAATCCCTAACTCATGATGACTTGATGGTCCTACCCCATTGGTAGCCATGTACTAAGTCATTCAATGACCTGATGGGCCTACCCCATTGGTATCAATGTACTAGGTCAATCCATTAGGCTATAGAGAGGACTAGGATCTAAGCTAGTAGGCACATCTCTTATGTGATAATCATATTCACATTATAATTTGTATGAATTAAATTCATCCAACAATTAATTCAAGCCACGATGTAAACATCGATAAAATCCTCAGAAAACTAATGCGGGATAATCATAAGCGTAACCACATACCTGTCAGGCAGACTCAGATGCATGAATAGTTCAAATAAGCAAGTAATCCAGAATCAAGCAAGCAAGCACAATTTAGTCCTGAAATGTACATCCAATTCCTTTTTATCAAAAACTATCCAAACCATCTTGCTACTTATGGTTTCTATTTCTTTTTAGGGTTTCTTCCTCTTTTTAGGGTTTACTTTGCAATTAGGTTTTTACTTCTCTTTACTCTTTTTAACCCTAATTTTCCCATCTATCCTTCACGAAAGTTATTAAGGTTACCTTTTACAAACACATAACCTTAATTCCATATTAATGCACAATTAACCATCAATTAAGTCCATTAAGTCTCTTTTACATTAAAGCTACCATTTTTATCCTTTTTTATCTATGACAAAGTCATTATGCTCGTTTATCATCAATTCGCAGTTCATTATGCTCCAATACTCATATGAAAGTTATTTATCATTAATTCGACCTTTTATCCACCAGGAAACCCTAATTTCACATTAAGGGTACTTAACCACAATTAGGAAGTTTAATGCTCAAAATAGTCTAGTATCATTATATCTTAGATTTATTCATGATTTTGAATAATTAAAGCCATTAAGAGTCAAATTTTCCAACATTAGGGTGTCAAGGCCCATTAAAACATATTCATGCACATGAACTCTCAATTAAACTAATTACATGCAAAATTTATCTTTTTCAATCTTAATGTATCTCTTTACGATTAACAGGTTGATATCAACTTTAATCATCAATTAAACCCTACTAACCACATTAATCATATCAAAATAGGGTTCTTTAAACATTAAAGTATTAAAGTTTCTAACTTCCATTACTTTTCGAATTACAAGAGGAATTAGCTTCTAACTATATTTTTATTAGATTCCCCTCATTTTTCTGAGAAATTTCCATATTTTATGTGTATCCATCTGAGCTACCAATTAGGAGTTATGATTTTTGCATTAATTGACTTACTTGAGCCAATTAGAAGTAGCCACGTTGCCTTGGCCCCATGCACTTGCTCGTTGGTTTGCAAAATATAACGCAAAGATGAAACTGCCCTTGTTTAAGTTGCAACCTCTTCATCCCGCGGAGGGGCAAACTTGTCCAACGAACCAAAGGGTTGTCTTCCACCTCCAGCCTGCCCTAGCGGCCACCATTGGCAGCCTTGCGCGGTCTCTCCCTCTCTCCCTGTGCCGCGATCCTCGCCGGAATTTGGTCCTCCACCTCCGCCGCTCACGGGTGCACACAGGGCGCCCGCAATTCTTGGCCAAGGTGGCCGTTAAGGTGCTCGTCAGGTCAAGTATTGGCGGCCGTCACTACAGCATAGTTGTTGTTGCGGCACAAGTTCCAGGGCACAACCTCGATAGTTGTGGTTCTCCTCGGCACTGGGGTACTTCAGGCTTTCCTCGAAACCTCGAGTTGGCTACGTCTAACCTCGTGCTCATGCTATTCTTCATAGCTATGATTTTGAACGTAAGGAAGAAAGAAGAAGTTGAGGAAGAGAGTGGAAGACGTGGGATCTCTCTGGAACTTGACCCCGGGCTCTACCCCTTTTATAGGGGAGGGTTATCCACGCCCCAGACTACTTGCCCACGAAGCAACCAAGTCCTTTTCCAACTTGGATTCATATTCTTTCAATGAGAAGAAACCTGCTCTCTCCTCTTTATCTCCTTGATATTCCTTATGCTTTGGTTATTAACAAATTCGAGAATTATCTCTTTTAATATCCTTGCCCTTGGATTTTAATCTATTGGCCTCAAAATTAAGTTTTCCTTAATAGAAAATACTTCCTTTTTATCAGTATCACAAAATCCATTAATAACGTATCACATTATCCTTTTATTTTGCAATTTTGGTATTTTCTCTTTCTTTCCTCTTTATTGGGGCTCCTTGGTCCCCAAGAAATTATAATATTTCGAAATTCCTTTATAAGGATACTTATTATCCTTCTAGATGCATCTATATGCATTATTGCTCATTATCATGTTTATTTCTTATTAAAATATCTCTTTTTGAGGATTTCTCTTTATTTCTCTTTTATTATTCTCATTGGCATTCCTTTTATCATTAGGAATCCTTGGGATACGAAAATCCACAAAGAATAACTCATTTATGCCTCTTTCCACTTATTTCCCACATTTTATCATTATTTTCAATTTCTTTCTTAATAAATAAATACTTAATTGATCTTTTCTTTTCTTTTTGCATTATTTTTGCAACTTTGGACTCCTTGGGACCCAAGGAACCCAAGAGGCACGAAATCCATCTTTGGATTACATTCTTTTGCCTTCTAGAGGTTTCCACATCTTTCTTTTCTCAAAAACTCAATTATTCATTAATTGAATTTCCTTGTTATTGGGCCCAATAGCCAATAAAGCCCACAACACAATCATCAAGGCTATTGTAAATGAAACTCATTTATTCAAAACAAAATATATCATTATTTGTTCCAATTTCTTTAATATGAGAAGTTACATTTCTCACCAATAGAACCCAAAACTGGGGTTGTAACACTATTATTACTAGATTCCTTATTTGTTTAAGAGTTCATACTTGAGTCCTTCAGGAAGTGGATTCGATTCAAGAAGTGGTTTGGGGTTGATTTTTCTATATACATCCTCTGCAAAGAGATGTAATTTTTCATTTCAATGGTTGAATCTTGGTTACCTTTTTCCTCCTTTGTTGCATCTAGGTAAGAGAGGATCTCAACAACTTCCATATCCATAATATTTGACAATGGGTTTGTGAGTTCTCCCATGAGTGGATCGATAGTTGCATTTTAATTATGAATTTATGCATACGGATCGAAAAATTTTGCTAAGTAGTTGCATTTTTTCTATGATGGACCTTGGACGTGGTCTATAACATTGAAACTAATGTTCTTTGTACCTACGAGGATGGTTATGAGACCTCCTACTACATTGATTAATGTTTGTGTTATTAAAAGGAATGGTCTTCCAAAGTTTTCCTAGAATAGTGGGTCTTCTATGATATCAATAATGACTATTAGCAAGGAGCTAATAATCATTCAATTATGAGGGGAGTGTATCCAAGAACTCCCACTAGTCTTGTGAAATAATTTAATACCAATTGGATCTGGAGATTAGATTCTACCATATTAGTCAAACCTAGCATGTTTCCCTATAAAATGGAATGATGCTAATGTTAGTCCCTAGATCAGCTTGGCCATGTCTTTGTATAGAATCTGTAATATGGAATGTAATCGTGAAATCATGAAGGTTTTTCTATTTGGTAAGCATAGTGGTTTGGATGAAAGTTTTGGCCATCCTGCCTAGCCAAACTGTCTCTATTTCTTCACTCTTGTGTTTCTTTGTAGCAAGGTTTTTGAGAAACTGTGCGTATGTCAACATCTCATCTATGCCATCCAGAAGGGAAACATATGGATGTATTTTCTTCATGGAATCCAAGAAGTTTTTGTACCTCTTCTAAAATTGAACTTTCACTAGCCAATGAGGAAAATGTGCTTATGGTGCATGAGGATCAGTCACCTTTTTTGTAAGGTGTTAGATGCATTTGTTCCTTGTACAATCTTCCTTTCCTTGGGAATTTTGTTTATAGAATTATCAGGTTCTTCCTCAATCATTGGATGCTTCTTTCTGAGGTGGAAGAATTTCTAGGGAAGTGTCAGATCAAAAGGTGGCCATCTTCATAGATTCTTGATTTCTAGGATTCTGCACAATGGTAGAAGGGAACTAACATGTTGGATTCTTAAAAGATGTAGATATTGAAGCTAGTTGATGGACAATCATACTATTGTATTTTTCTATGCCACTAATTTGTGCATTAACCATCCGCATATGGGTTTTCATCATGTTCACAGGTTGTTATTACTCAATACGGCTCGCCCTACTTGTTCTATTAAAAAATTCCAATAGTTGATGGATTTTTGTTTTTGATGTAGAAAACTCCAAATTACCTTCCAATTGAAATTCTCTTGCTGATTTGACCCTATGTTTGCTTTAAACAATTGGGTTGTTGGAAACTTGGTGGAGTTTGGTCTCTTCCCATAGTAGAATTTGTCTGACCTCCCTCAAGGTTGTCTTTTTGGTGATTCAAGAGATGGGAGTTTTGATCAGTGTATCACATCCAAATGAGAAACCTGGATGAGAAATCTCTTATAATTAACATAGGAGACATTTAAATCTGTAAGAATTTCTTATGCATGATCATCATAGATGAAGTTTAGCCAAGTGTCCCTAATCATCACAAGCAACATTGTCTCCAATGAGTGGTTTGTATATTGGAATCTTTATGCTTGAAATTTGTGGCTATTTTGTTGATATTTGTCGTAAGTGGGTCAATAGACCTTGCTTAACCTTTAGCATTGATAAAGAACTATCATTATTAGTAGCATCATGTTTGAAGTCCCATGTTGACTATAGTTGCACCATATTTTTTATGCTTTGTGTACATTCTATCACATCCCCTACCTAACAATCACTTCCTATAGTGAAATTGATGGATTTCTTCTCATCTTGAGTTTATATGTTTCATAACGTTTTGCCAAGAAATTCTCATCACACTCATATGTTGGTCATTCTTTTTGAAATCCTTGAAATTTTTTCTATGCTTCATAAATATTTTCAGTTGGTTTCTGAGAAAAACTAGTGAACATGTTGTGACAATGAATATTTCTTTGTGTAGGGCAGAATCAACTAACAAAAGCTTTAGGAATTTCATTCCATGATTGGATGCTCAATAGTTTCAATTTAAGGTGACATTCCAAGTCATTATCTCTCAAAGATAAATATAATCCATTAGCATAGATAGCTAATAACATTCCATTTTGCGGATGTTGCATGCCTACCTTATCCTTCATTTCCCTTGTTATCCTAGGTTTTTGTGAATATTTTTGCACTTACTTGCATATTAATGTCATTTACTTTCATTATAAATAATCTTGCATTATGCTACACCAAAACATCATTTTAAAGAGAACAAACTCATTCCATTGGTTTATAGCACATGCCATGCTAACTGAAAGAACTCGTCATGGTATGGAGACTGACTACCTGGAAGGTATAGGCCTTCCATCAATAGTCATCTATTGATGCAAAGATCTAGAGAAATCCACTTAAGGCCTGGTAGACCCCCTCTATGGATGGAAACTCTAGCTTCATCTATCGACAAGATTCCACACCTTCTTTATAAATTTGAAGATGGGACATGCCAACTGACATAAATAATACCATTGTCCTCTAATGGGAATGTAGGGATAGCCTTCTAATAATGGCATTATTGAAGCAACAGTCATCTACGTATGGAATCCCTAGAACAAGATATGCCACCAGTATTAGTTAATCATGCACCTTGAGCCACATATCTTGAAGCTTGAGGCCCAAGTAAAGCTCAGATCCTTTATGTGCCTCGAGTCTACCATGGATCCCTATAACTAGGGACCCCATGCCTTCATGAAGGCACATCTTCTTTCACGTGAAGCACTGCCCAACTCTATTACCACTTCTAGTTTTCTTTAGTAGGAGAATAACAAGAAGTCCTCTATCCTCTAGATTTGAAACTAGTTGAGGTATCTTCCTTCTGCCTTTGAGAGAAGGAGGATCATAGAGGCTCTGTCACCACCTCCATCACCATTCACAAGGAGAGGAGGTCTTCATCAATGTCGGGTACCATTTTGTCTACTACTTCATTTTGTTTCGTCCTCCTTATCCACTTTGTCCACTTACTTTTCATTCTCCCTAGGTTATGGCCTTTGTTGTTTGTCAGTATGTATTGTCACTTACAAACATGAGTGGCTAAACTCATTAACTTGGGTTAGGAATATCCACTAAGGCTCTTTCAACATGTAAATGTTGATATCATATAAAATATATACTCGTAGTAATATTTATCTCCTTGCTCTTATTTATGAACATATCACTTGCATGATTAGCTACCATCTTGCAATGCTAGATGTCTGTTGCATAAATCGAGTAGTGTTAGTTAATATTTGTAGTTAGGGAATAATGTGAATCATGAAATTTGTTGGATACTAGAGATATAATTATATGTTTGTATGTTTGATTGATTATTAGTCATCTCAAGATAGAGTCATTCTTCTAATCTACATCTAGACTGGTCTCAATAGAGAAGGGAACATACACTAATGATCAATGTTTAGAAAGTACACAAAGTGTATACAAATGGGTGTGGGTATTTGTATGTTATTGAGTGCACTTAGTTGGTGAAACCCAATACAAGGTCTATCTATATATCTAATTACACCAAAAAGATTTATATTCTATTTTGATATTGTTAACTTAGTTTTCTTTTAGTTTGTTTAGATTGTTATTGTTGGTTACTCGGTTCCTTAAGGAAAATCATATACCTTTTGATTCGAATTATCTAATCTGAGGCTTCAAATCCTAAATACATTATCATTCTTGCCCCTGTGTTCGACCCCTTTTACTACATAGGACCCCATATTATCTTTCTGCGAATCTATTGTATTACTTATTAATTTAAGGTATGATTACCCCTGATCAATATCCATTTGTACATGTGAATCCTAGGCAATCAACTTTTGGTGTTGTTTTCAGGAACAAGTAAATCGATAGTTGCTAAGGACCCCTTGTCTACTTAGACTTCGTCAGTGTTACTAAGTCTATTACTAGACTTGACAGTCCAACTTTTAAATATCATTACATTATATCTTAAAGTTTTATAATTGTGTCTTTTATCTTACATTGACTTTAGGAAATTTTTCATTTACTTAGTTTGATTCAACTTTTTCTTTGCCAAGCTAGAAGATATTGATGTGCAAGGAAACATGAATGAAAATGTGAAGGGGACAACCCTTGCCAAGTGTTGCCACCTAGCAGGGTTGGTGGAGGGAAAACCCACCACTGGTTCATCCATCCCTTTATTCCCTAGTAGATACCCATGCTAATGATACAAGGCAACATGTTGTTCTTCCAACTACCAATGTTGCTTGAGCTGAAGTCATCTTTCATATCTATAGTTCAACAACAAATCTTTGGGGGGAATTCATCAGAGGATAATTGTTATCACCACATTGAGCCTTCAAGAATATTTGTGATATCTTAAATATTAAGGGTTCCTCAAAAGTTGATTTACTGTAAGGCTTTTGACTTTTCTTTGAGAAATAAAATTCTTTAGTGGTATCAAACCTTGAAACATGGAAGTATCCCAAACTAGGAGGGCCTGGTCGATGCTTTTGTTACTAAGTTCTTACTAGTTCAGAAAAAAAATAGATGCAAAATCAAATTATTGGTTTTAACCATAAACTTATAGAAAACCTAAGTGATGTATGGGAGAGATACCAAGCATATCAGAGTGAATGCCTGCACTAAAACTTTAATGTTGAGTATCTAGTTACTACCTTTTATAATGAGCTCACTCAAAGTAAGAGGAGGTCTATAAATACAGTGGCATGGATTGATTTTGTGGGGTACAATGTGGAGTGTTCCTAGGAGATCATACACAACATGGCTATATTGAAAGATGGTCGAGAATATGAAAGAAGACCAAACAGAAATATTCCTATAGTGGGAATAACTTTTCTTCAAAAAAATAGAATTCCTCAACTCGAAGATAAAAAAAACACCACATATGTTATTAATTTGAAGGAAACCATTTTCAAGCAAAAGTGATGTGTGGAGATTATCATGAATTATGTTGTCCTTGGGGAGAGCGACATTTTTTTACTACTTCATATATGCCCACAAAGAAGAAGATAATCAAGATGGTACTTATAAAAATGTTTCCTATGCAAACTACAAGAGAGCAGATCATCCATGACTCTCTTATGGGAACATGAATGTCGGAAAGAATCATCATATGTCTAGTAATCCACCTTCTACACCACCGGGCTTATAGAGGTGGTGGACCATCTTCTTTTACCTATAACAATAACTTCTAACATAACATAAAAAACTTATGGAACTAGAGTCATAACCAACTAAAGACAAAATTGATGGCTGAAATGTTTGACCTTCACAAGAAGGCAATAGAGATTAAATGACAAGATAAATCAAAGCATCATTAATAACAACAACATATTAAGTAGTATGCAAGCTCAAATGCAAAGATTTATTGAATATATATCAGTCTAAAACAACACAACAAAGTGATCGATCAAAAACATGTAAATCTATCAGATCTCATTAAGGAGCTAGTTGGAGTATCCCATCTAACACAGAAAAGAGTCGAATTGGTTGCAAAACTACTAACATGGCCACTCTCAGGTCAAGTAGTGCCTTTAGAACAACAATGCCTCAAGTTCAAAAATAGAGTTTCTTTATTCCTAACCATAAAACAGAGAGAATTGATGTTGAACAATAGAAAATTCCCACTCCTATTCATGAGAAGATGAAACTAAAGGATAACATCAAGGAAAAGATGCCTACTAAGGATAAGAGACTATAATTTGTTTAAGAAGCTATTTCCAACATAGACCCTTAGACTGTTAGGGTCCCTTTTCAATATAAATCTATCAAATCACATGTGAAGAAAACATATGAGAAATTCATAGAAGCTAACAAGAAGTTGCATTTCGGCATCTCATTTCCTTATGCTATTGAAGAAATGTTGATTCTATCCAAGTTATTCCAAGACCTCATGCCCATGAGAAGGTGATTATATGAGCTAGAAACTATCAAACTCGAAAAGATTTCAAGTTCATTTGTGCAAGAAAATATGTTAACTAAATAGGAGGACCCAGAAGCCTTCAATATCCCACCCAATATTGGGTGTAATGAAGAAAGGAAAGACCTTGCTGATTTATGAGCAATTATAAGCTTAATGTTGCTAACTCTAGACCAAATTCTTGGACTGACCGATGTGGCAGAAAGTGGCAGAAAGTGGCATGAGGATCCAGTCCGCTGACTAGACTTTCACAAAATAGTTGACATCATTGAAGAAGTTCTCATTTGGGTTGCAAGATTCTTCATCCTATGTGACATTGTCATGATAGACAACATCAAAGACTCACTTTCCCTATGATCTTTGAAATATCTTTCCTATATACCAAAAAATCATTCATAGACACAAAGGTTGGGATTATAACGATCTAGGTTAGAAACAACCACATCAACTTCATAGTTCAGGACTATATTAAAGGTCCATCCCTATTAGAATCTTTGTATGTAGTCCATAGCTACAACCAACTTTGCACTGATATCCTAGAATAGAATGACATATTGGACCCTTTAGTGAGGGAACTAACTGAAAAAACCTCTGATATTGATGACCCCAAGGTAGAGGAACTACTAGAATTCCTAAATAACAACCAAAGTGGTTGTCCAACCAAAGACGACTTAGAAATAGATATAAAAAACTATGCCTTTCTAGAAAGAACGTCCTTAGATAAAGAAGCACCAAAACTATGCCTGAGTTGAAGTGACTCCATGAGGGTCTTAGGCATGAGTTCTTAGACATATAAGGAAGAAATTATGCTATCATAAACTCTACCTTGTCTTGGTACAAGAAAGACCAATTTCTATTTGAGCTGAAGCTGAGAAGGAAAGACATAAGATACTCTATGGATGACATAGAAGAACTGAACTCATATGACTATATACTCAAGATAAACCTAGAAGAAGAAGCCAAACATATGTCTTAAATTGAAAGGATGTTGAACTAAAATCTAAGGGAGGTTATGAAGAGAGAAGTTATCAAACTGTGCGATGATGGGATCATATATGCCATCAACGACAACAAATGGGTAACCCCCATTCACATCGTAACCAAAAAGGGCAATATGAAAATCATAAAGGGAAAAAATGATGATGAGATGGAATCCCAGACTAGAACTGTGTGGAGGATGTGTATTGACTATAGGAAACTTAATTCAACCACCAAGAAATACTATTTTGCCTTGCCTTTTTATATCATGTTATTAGTGTCAAGTCCGCCGCTCTTATTTCTATTAAATCAATGCTTATTCGGGATTTTGTTTGGTATTGATCCATCTAGACAATCACAAAAATACAACATTTACCTGATTCTACAATACATATGCTTGTGGATCAATCTCATTCAATTTATGTAATTCACCCGTGAGTTTTCCATGTGTATAATTTCTATCTTTTTTTGTTTTCTCAAATACATTATGGAGGTATTTATGGATGATTTTTCTCTCTATGGCACATTCATTTATAAATTCTTAATGAATTTGTCTCTTGCACTAAAAATATGTAGAGAAAAGCACTTGGTGCTCAATTAGGAAAAGTGCCATTTTAGGGTAAGAGAAGGAATAGTGCTAGGGCACAAGGTTTCTAAAAGAGGAACTGAACCTGACTTGAGTATGTTTGAAGCTATTTTTAAACTCCTTCTACCCAATTATGTCATTGGTATGAGAAGTTTCTTAGGCCACGTAGGGTGTTATAGACACTTTATAAAGGAATTTTGAAATTTTCCATGACCTTATTAAGTTTAATATAAATCATGCCATTTTCTATTTTGATGAAAACTTTTTGAAATCCTTTAACACTTTGAAGAATGATCTCACAACAAAACCCATAATCCCAACACAAAACTTGGGCCTTCCATTTCATCTGATGTATGATGCAAGTTACTATGTTGTAGGAGCCATCTTAGGCTAGAAAAAGGACAAGAAAAATCATGGCATATGCTACACTTGAGAAACACTCAATGAATTCCAAATAATATAATATTATAGAGAAGTAAATGTTGTCTATTGTCCATGCCTTTGACAAGTTTTCTTCATGCCTAATATGGTATAAAGTGATTGTGCACACATACCTTGGGGATATGAAATATTTCATGGATAAGAAAGATAAAAAAGCCAAGACTATTGTGATGGGTTCTCCTCTTGCAATAATGTGATCATAAGATTGTTGATAGGAAGGAATCTAAGAATGTTGTAGTGCATCATTTTCCTGGGATCCAACTTGAAGAAGACCATTCTCTACCCATCAATGATTGTCATTCCAATGAAGCTCTACTATTACGGAAATCTATTGATCTATTGGTGTCATGGTTTATAGTCATTTGCAATTATTTATCTTACCATAAGATACCTCCAAATATTAGCTACAATGAGAAGAAGAAAATCTTCTAATACATGGTAAACTAATGCATGGAAGGCCCATTACTATTTTTGAGATTTTTTGAAAACCTCTATAGAGGATGCATACCTTAAGAGGATGTAGCAAAAATCCTAGATTAATTGCATGCATCACTTGTGTGGTGGACACTTGGAATTACATAGAACACAAGCCAAGGTTCTTCAATTGGGGTTTCTACTAGATGACTTTGTCTAAAGGCTCTGAGGATTTTGTTAAGTGTTGTAATGAATTCCCATGGGTCAACAATATATGCAGGAAAAGTAAATGTTGATGTTTGATTGGGTAGAAGTAGACATTTTTGGTGTGTGGAGAATTGACTATATGGGGTCTTTCCATTCATATGACAACCAATTTATCTTGCTAGTCATCAATTATGTATCCAAGTAGGTAAAATCCATGGCAACTCCCACTTTTCATTCTAAAGTTGTGATGAATCTTTTCAACAAGGTTATCATTCTAAGATATGGAGGCCCCATAACTATCATAAGTGGTAATGGGTCCCACTCCACATAAAGGCCACTTGAGGAACTCCTAAGTAAGTATAAAGTGTGGCACAAACTACCCCATATCACCCACAAGCATCTGGGCAAGTGGAAGTATCCAATAGACATATGAAGCAAATCCTAGAATAGATAGTAGGTAAGTCAAGAAAATATTGGTCCATCAAACTTGATGATGCTCTGTGGGCGCATAGAGCAGCTTATAAGACAGCGATAGGGACCACTCCCTATAGGTTGATATATGTAAAAGCATGCCACTTGTTAGTGGATCTAGAGAAAAAAGCTTTCTTGTCTATCAAATACCTCAACATGGATCCAAAAATGGTAGGGAACAAAATATTTCTACTTCTACAAGAACTTGAAAAGCTCAGACTGCATGCTTTTAGAAATTCTAATATATTCAAGGAAGAACCAAAGCGTGGAGTGATTCACACTTAAAAAGAAAGGATTTTGGAGAGAAAGACAAAGTTATCCTTTTCAATTCTTCCATCAAGTTATTTTCAAGGATATTGAGATCAAGATGGTTTGCTCCCTTCATTATCACAAATATCTATCCACCAAGATGATGGAAGTGAAAAATTAGGGTCCTTTCCAATAAATAGGAATAATGTGAAGAGGATATTATTTGGATGAAGCATTCATAGGGAGAGATGATCTACAACTCTACAAACCACACACCTTGTCTTGAAGAATAAAGAAAGTCAATCTATGACCTAAAATTAGGACTCTTTGGGAGGCAACGCAGTACCTCTTACCTATTTTGCATTTTATGTGATCTTTAGATTTTCAAGATTCTCTTTGATTCTTTTCACTGTCTTTTTGTAAGAAGGCAAGTTAATGGGGTTGCCCATACTTTAGCCTCCCAAGCCTGTTGCTTCGAAGATCCTCAGATGGTCTTAGAGGATTTTGATGCAAACAATGTAGCCCTTTCTCTTGTGGATTTGAATAAATAAAAGCAACATGCGCACTTTATCAAAAAAAAAAGCTTATATCTTTTCTTTACTGCAGGCCATATCTTTTCCTTTATATTTACAATTTTTTATGTAAATCTCATTGTGTTAGTATTAGTGTATATAATATAAGTTTTAGTTATTTTACATTAAGACTTAGTTGATCAATGATAGGTGAAATCGATGATGTGATGTTAAAGAGTTAAGATAAGAACTCAAAAATTGATGAAAACAAAAAAAATGTTTCATAAGTTTTAGATTGAACTTCTATAACAAGAGAGATCCCTCGATTGATGTTAGATTCACATAAGTAATGCCTTCATTTGTGTAGAACAACAAAAAAATTGGAGATTTTTGAAGCCTAGGGCCTAGTTTGGCTACAGACTTCTTAAATTCTGGTATTTAGGCCGATGGCTTTAGCACTTTTGAAGCGGTGCTAGGGGATGAGCAGCATACTGTCTACAGACTTCATTGTCTATCCGTGGAAAAAATGATGAAATGGGGGCAGAAAATGGCAAGGGAGGCAGCATTCCCAGTACCTCCGTCAACGGTGTGACTCGAAAAGCTCGTCGTTTCTATTACAACGATTAACGGACAACGTTTATGAGTCCCACTTACAACGGGACGTGCTATCAGTTATCATACTAATTACCAGCATTTGAGAAGTTTGTGGCCAAACTAGGCCTAGATGTTCATCGGTTCATAAGCCCTGAAATCCCATAAGAAGAGAAATTGAGAAGTACAATTAGAAGGTGAAACCTGATTATCCATCAGTGGATGTTACCAGAGTTTCATTGGTAGGGGCTATCACTTATATCTCTTAGATCTTTAAGAAAGTGGTGGGGAAACCATCCATCTACGGCATCCTCTTCTCGTCGGTTTATTATCCTAGTAGTACAATCTAAAGAAACTTTCCAATAGTGTATAACATGCCAACATTTCATCAATACATGTGGTCCATCCTTTTTTTATAGACGACTTCTACTACTTTATCTATTGGCACCTCAGTCGATGAAAGAGTGAGACCCGCCAACACAAAATCCCTAGGGTATAAAAGCAAGGAGGGACCTATAGTTGTACTCTCCTCACAAACCCTAACCAGTTAAGAAAGAGAGCTCAAATAAACCTTAGTCACTTCTCTAACCTCTTACTTCCATTGGTTGAGCTACCCCTTGTCTTATTTAGTTAGTTGTTTCCCACCTTCATCCATAGATAGACGACACTCATCTAGGGATGTAAATGGGCATGAGTAGACCAACGGACTCACAAATTTGGAACCTTTAAAGACTTGCCGCAGGTCTAAATTTTTGGACCCGTGAAACTGCGTACCTACATACCCATAGACCCGCATATAAGCAGGTCCACTAATGGGTATGCTTGGACCCAGACCCATGGACCCGTGTACCCACTATACATAAATAACTACTTACTAATATGTTCTTAAATCATACCTTACTAGTATAATTTATATAATACTCAACATTAGATATTAATCTAATTATAATAAGGTTAAGAGTAGTCATCTAATTGATAATTAATTATTCCAGGTACAATTATGAGAAATATATGTAAACATAAAACCAAAATAGTTACATGATATGCTATATAATTAAAGCAGCATGATGATGAATACGCATATGTAAATAATTAATTCAACTAATCTTCAATCTACAAAGTAAATTATTTGATATAACTATTGCATGCTATATCCTATACAATAGCAATATCTTGTTCTGCTAGAATATGTAGACCACAGTTGTAATTTTTCTTGCATAAATGATATCATGTTTATATGGAATTGCTTACCAGCATACCCACACCATAGACCTGCTATTCTTGTGGGTACAGGATGGTGCGGGTCTAGATTTTTATTATGTAGGTCTAGAAACTAGAATCAGAACTGTTAAACTAATTGGGTATGGGTATGAATAAGGGTATGGTCAGACCACACATACCCACACTCTTTACACCCCTACACCCATCCACTGAAGAGAATCTTTTGATTCCTGATGTCAACTTCTAATTCTAATGGATGCCACCGTCTAGATATTGTTGAGATCATTGCCTTCATCACCTGAGAAGAAAGGGAAATCTGGTGCAAGTGGTAGAGGATGAGATATCATTCTCAATAATTCGAGTCACTAGACAAATAATCTCCAGTCTTGACCTAACAAAGTAAGGTGAATACGACCTTCTCATACCTTCCATTGAATGCTTTATTTTTTATGAGTTCTATGCATCACTTTTTAACCGATGATGGTTGATCTCCACTTAGTTTTACTTTTCCTAGACTAACCAATGAAACCTTCAAATATTTTCTTTGGTTTTTTCCTATCTTAAGAAACTAAGTCTTTCCAATACATACCCCCTAAGAAATATGTACTATTGGTATATATGCCCATAGAGCCATCCCACGTGATTACATGGAGTCAGAAATTAATTAATCAATTAATATGATTATTTGGTTAATTAATTAATTCTAGAATATTCTAATTAATCCACGAGCATTTTAATTAACACAATGCTTCTGTTTACCGATGGGTTTAGGAAACCCGGTTTCCTTTTGTCTCCTATTTAAAGAGGCTTGACGGCTGATATCTATATAAGATATTGAGAGAGGCTTTTTAGTTTATGCTCACATACGTAAACTCTAGACGTCACTGTCCTCAAGATAGAAAGGAGAGCACCGCGACGCTAGCACGTCGCCGCACAAAGATGACTCCTTCCCTCCGGCTTAGGAAGTGCGACGTGGAGTTTCAGTCCATTCGTATGGATGAAGTAGAGATGCAGACGCTGAGACACCTACATTCAGAGGACGTCAACGACTATCCATACGTGCTACGAGTGGCATACATCACTGCAAGAAAGGAGTGTCGTCAGATCTTCCTGTGACGCACTCAGCAAACAAGAGAGAAGTTTCGTCTATATAGGCCAGCAATGTTACACACCATCGTGCAGTGGGACATCGCCGGACTTGCTCTGCGATAAGGTATATCCCGCAAACACTCTTTCTAAATATGTTGTTGTTGACGAGATCCTGTTTTGGGTTGCGTGGAATTTTTTTGTTGTTTCCGTTGCGCATGTTTTCTCCACAAAACCCAACATGTACAACTTAAGAAAACAAAGATAATCAAACCATTTATTAGTGGTATAAAGGAGAAGATGGCAATGGAAACTAAAGGAGGAGGATATGATAGATAAGAGGGGTAAAAGGAAGCAAGTGAAAACAACCCTATTGAACATCCATTTGGGTATATGGTCAATGTCTTAGGCGCAATAAAAATTGAATTGTCAGTGTAGTATGACCATTGTTTTAAGCCCAAAGATGTTGAGTAAAAGAAGAGTTGGGATATCAAAGACAAAAGGAGGAAATTTAAAGCAAAATATATGGTATGTTTGTTCCATGACTAATTTGGGGATATATAATCGAGTGAAGGATCTCTAAATAGTTACTAATATATACAAGAAATGCTTTAGTATCTAAAGGACATATGAAGAACTCTCTATGTAGATTAAGCCCTCTTTGAAGAAGCTTCCAATTCTTACATTTTGAATGTTGTGGAGGGTCCTACTCATCTATATAATGAAGAAGGATTTTTTTACAGAGAAGATGTTAAATTCCATCTTTCGTGAAATAGAAGAACAAACTGCACTTGCCATCAAGGCAAGATCTGATAGGCAGGTCATAGGGTTAAACATAGACAAAATCTAGGAATGAATGGTAAGAGAAGAAATACATACTCTAGATAGTTAAAGACTTAACAAAAGCACTTTGGCCTCATGTGAGTTATCCACAAGATTTTCACTTGTGAAATATTCACCAGAACTGAGATAGGATACATAACTAGACCAAATATCCACATCTTATGGAACATCTTGGAAAAGAAACTAGTGAACCTTGGGAGGCTATTAATTGACAAGTTAGATATGTCAATAAGTCCTAAGGGTTCTGAAGAACTCTACATGGGAGGGCTAGTAACGTACATAGATAATAAAATATGATATCCTAGATCTCTCAACAACTTCATTGAGGCTAAAGGAGACCTATTTGTGTATGTGAGGTATCTAAAATTAATAGGTTTCCTACCAAGTAATAAGAACAAATTGTTCAACATATTTAAGAGATGAAATATCTACTACCCTGGAATAAATGAGATCCTATGAGTGTGATAGACTCATCTTCTCAATGGGTAACATCCTAAAGATGAAGTTAGGGTCAACTCCTCCCACTCATCTCAACAAGCTCCGAGTAGACAGGGTGACTAGTACAAAAGCATGTCAACCATTAGACCTTGCCCAGAAGACCATAATCATGGTAAGGATCACAAAGAGGACTAAAATAGTACTAAGAAGGGAGAAATCTTCTACATGCCACCCTCAACAAAAAGGTCCAACAGATAAGTGTGTGATAACCCCACCTATCAACCAACAAGAAGAACAAGTAATCGTTCAATTAGAAACTATCAGATCCTAAAATTTTGTTAAGTATCCACACAAATGTAAATACTACTAAGAAAATCCTATCTATGTGAAATAAATACAAGTGGTCAAGTTTTACATGTTTCATCCCATATTAGAGTCTAGTTATGCATACCTAGAGTCCAAGAAAAACTTAATGAATTTACCACCATGTGATGTTATCACAAGAAGACTTAGGTTTGATTTATTTGGTGAGACTAGGGTTCTTCTAGAGTTCAATGACAATATGATATTACATTTGACACCCATGAATATTTTCAACATTTTGCTAATTTGAGTCCATTCATGCATAAATCGTAAATTTTTGAATTGTTATATGTCCCTTATGATATCTTGAGTTTGCAGCTTGATTTATAAGATGTTTATATTAGTTTTGATATTTAAATCAGGAATGTTTCCATATTGAAGATAATGTAAAATAAGTTTGAATATTGAAAATATATGAGGAAGGTTGGTTGTAATGATATCTAAAAGTCTAAAGGTTTGGTTAATTCAAACTTATAAGTTTCATTTATAATGAGATTTATGCTATATTTCCAAGTTTATCAAACAAATGAGATTCCTACCATTTAGTAAGATTAATAGAAGCCAAAAGCCAATTAATTAGTTTTAGAGTTATTGGTGACCAATTGAGAATTTAAGACCATGATAATAATATATGCATAAAGATGAAGGAGTGCTTAATTTTTATTGTCATTTGAGGGTTGTTTAGTGGATAAGTGAATCCAACAAGATTATAGCAAATAGAACTAGAAAAGAGAAGAAAATAGGGGAAGTCAACCCAGTCCATCATGGACTGGGAGATGCCTCTGCCTTTTGTGGAGGGTCTATCTCCCAATTTTCAAGTGATACGAGGAAATATAAGGCATCAATTTCCATGGGAGTTAGGATATATTCACATTTTGGTGAGAGAGAGAAGAGAAGAGTGAAGATGCGGGATGCAATAGAGGTTCGGCAATAGCACAGAGCATGGCCAAATTGAAGACCCTCGATCTCGACCTCCCTTTGAACCAAGAGTCATATGTCCATGGCATGGAGGCTCGGCAAAGGCCGATGGAGGCCTTGACTTGCATGACAATGGCCTCTACACTAAGGTTGGGGTCGCCAAAGATGGCGGCAACTCGAATATAGGGTTGCGATTACATGAAGCAAACAAGAAGAGGGAGCCGCTTTCAAGCTAAAAAAGTCAAGAGGGTAGTGGATACCCAATGAGGAACACGACCAAGACAGAAAGAGAGGAGGTGAGGTGTCTCTTCCTAGGCCCATGGATCTCAAATTTACCATTGAAGATGATCCAAAATAAGGTAGATTGAAATAATCATATCTTAAGATAGGAAAATTTGACTTTAGCAAACAAAGTGTCTATGGAAAGCTTACAGTGTCTCCTGTCTTTTAGTAATGGATTAAAGTAATATTTTGGTTGTTTGGTTACTATTATAATTTGGTTACTAAAAGACATGAGATTTCAATGTTTTGTTTACAAAAAGTAGAAAATGACTTTGAAATTAGTGAATCATTTATAGAGGGTTTATATTTATTTTTTGTAAACTATACTTGAGTGTGTCCTTTCTTATGTGATATTTTATTTAATTTTTTGGTCTAAATCCTAATAAGTGTATTTTGGGAATTTCATCCATCGTTGGGGCATGAAACGGTCTGAGATTTTTTAATATAAACTCTAATACATAGTGCCCTTCAATTGTTAAAATTTGAATGGGTGGCATGTATAATGTATGAATGTTGGATTTTTTTGGCCTAAGTGGTTGTTATATCATATATTCAATTATTTTTGACGATCTATTATATTACCTATATAATCAAGCAATATGATACATATACATATTTTGTAGTTCCTATCTGATTTCAACTAAGTTATAGTAACTATAGATAAGATAATGTTTTAGACTTCATTTCTTGTTAAGGATCAATGTATATACATATATTAGTCCATCATGTGATAAAAGTAGCTTATTTGAGTATGATAGTATATTGTGATTACATAATATGAGTTGTAGTATACGTTCAATGCTAAGATTTTTTGTTGTAATATACATTGGAGTTATATTTAGTCTAAATAAGAGCCCAAATTTAATAGGAGGTTAGGGTGATGGATTTTGAGATTACAAAATGGAAAGAAGGAATACACATGACTCAAAAAACTTTTATGATGTATTTAACTTATGGAACAAGGAATAAAGTCTACCTTAAGGACATCCTCAGTATGAAAGGTAAGTGGGTCATGTCCTTGAATGCATATTATATATGCTATCCACACATTCTAATTATCCTATTCAAAATAATACATTAAACTTGCAGTCTAATGTTCATATGTAGAATATTTTTGTTGTAGCATAGCAAAATTACTTCCTTAGATAGCTTGTGCCTAGATCTTGTAAGTTATCAGTTCCAAGTTATTCTTGCATATATGCTTAGAAGTTCGCATGCCATTACTAGAACTCATCATTGTCATCATCATCATCATCATCATCATCTAAGCCTCAGTCACAACTATGTTGGGTTGGCTACATGGATCCTTCATTTCCATTCAGATCTATCATGGGCCATGTTCTAGTTGAGATGTAGAGATTCAAAATCTCTATTTATAAGCTCATCCCATGTAATTTAGGTCTTCCTCTTTTTCTATTTATTGTGCTTGACTCAATAGCATTGCTTCGTATAGGTGCATTTGTTAGTTTGCGTTGCACATGTCTATACCATCTGAGTTGGACCTCACGCAACTTGTCCTCAATGCTCGCCACCCCCACTTTATTCCTAATATAGTCATTTATCAAGTGATCTTTTCTTATCTTTCCACACATCCATCTCAGCATACGCATTTCAGCCATGCTCATCTTTTTGAGACCTTATTTCTTCACCGCCCAACATTCACTCCCATAGATCATGATTGGTCATATAGCTGTTCTATATAACTTACTTTTTAACCTGAGAGGGATTTTCCGATCACATAAAACTCCAGTTGCACTCCTCCATTTCAACCATCCTATAGTGATCTTGTGACAAACATGATTTTTGACATCCCCATCTATTTGAATAATAGAACCCAAGTAACACAATTTATCACATTTCAGTATATCTACTTTGTCCAAATTGGCTCCATCATTCACATTGTGATATTGGCTGAAATTGCACTGCATATACTCAGTTAGCTCCTACTAATCATCAATCCATTTGATTCCAATGCCTTTCTCCAAAGTTCAACTCTATCATTCAATCCATCTTTAGTTTCGCCAATCAAAACAATATCATCAGCAAATAACATACACCAAACAATATCATCCTGAACATTCTTTGTCAACTCATCCATAATAAGAATGAATAGATATGGGCTAAGTGTGGATCCTTGGTGTACCCCAACTATGATAGGAAAAGTTGGTGTCTCTCCTCTAGGTTTCCTCACACTTGTAGTAGAGCTAACATACATGTCTTTCATCAAGTCAATGTATTGGATTGGCACACCCTTTTTCTTCAAAACCATCTACAACACTTTTCTAGGTACTCGATCATAAGCCTTTTACAAATCAATAAACACATATAAAGATCTCTTTTTCTTTCTCTATACTTCCCCATAAGACTCCTTATAAGAAAAATTGCATCTTTTGTTGATCTTCTGGGCATGAAACCAAATTGGTTGTTTGATATATGTGTTATAGATCTTAGTCTCTACTCAATAATCATCTCCCAAAGCTTCATTGTGTAACTCATCAACTTGATACCTCTATAGTTTGTGTTTCTATGAACATCACCTTTGTTCTTGTAGATGGGGACTATAGCACTATTTTTTCACTCATCCGGCATCTTCTTAGTCTTCATGATCTTGTTAAAGAACTTTATTAATCACATAACTCCTTCATTCCCCTTACTCTTCTATACATCAATGGGAATACTGTCTAGTCTGCATTCCTTTCTCATTTTCATCTTTTTCAAAGCATTCTTGACCTCAAAGGGTGAAACTTGTCGTGTGTAAATGATATCTCTTGTATTCATGTCACACGAGTCTCTAACATTATTTGTGGTATCTCCATTGAAAAGCTCATGGAAGTAATTTCTCCATTGGTTCTTGATATCATCATCCTTCACCAACACTCTACCATCTTCATTCTTGATGCATTTTATTTGACTCAAGTCTCTAGCTTTCCTTTCTCTTATACAAGCCATTTTATATATATCTTTTTCCCTTTCTCTAGTGTCCAACTTCTTATAAATATCATCAAAGTATCTAGACATTACCTCCTGAACAACCTTTTCAGCTTCTTTCTTTGCTTGCTTGTATATTTGGATTGTTGCATCATCTCAAGATTTGGGAAAGCTCCTATATATCTCCCTTTTCACTTTAGTAGCCTTCTTTACTTCTTCATTCCACCACCAAGTCTCTTTCTGTGGAGGCCCACAACCTTTGGACTCCCCCAAAACCTCTTTTGGAAATTTTTGTTATCTGGGAGCTCATGTTATGCCACATAGTGTTAACATCAGACTCCAAGTTCCAAGTTTCCTCCTTGATGATTATATCATGAAAAGTCAATTTCTTTTCTCATTTAAGATTCCACCACTTGATCATGCTACCTTGGTTTCTATTATTCTTGCCATTATTGATCTTCATGTTAACATCCAAAACCACCAACCTATTTTGGGTTGTGAGTTCTTTGCCAATAATCACTTCATAATCATTGCATATATTACGATCCACCCACCTCGTAAGGAGGTAATACATTTGGCTACAATTGTGTCCATTCTTGAAAGTAATCTTATGATTTTAGTAGGTTCATTCCTTTTTATCAGTCTGGCCATAGTAGCCCAAATGGTAAGAGCTCAGTAAGTCCTAATGAAGGACTCTGGTTCAAACCACAAGAAAGGCACTTTTCTAACGTCAATCCATGTTGATTTGGCACGGGAGGGGGTGACCGAACCACACCCTCTCATTCCTCGAGAGTTTACCATGTTGGGCTCACCCAGGGTGGGTTCTCTCAGTCACCAAAAGAATTCCTTATTATCATTTGGAATTTCAAATTCTTTTAGAATATTAGAATTAGATATAGAATCTAGAATTCAGAATTACATGATTATTTACTAACTGACACTCAGAATTCATAACAGAATTATCAGAAACTAGAATAGAGATATCAAAATTTATACCTAGCTTTTCATATGCTATTTATTAGTCTAAAACTTGATTTTATACATTGTCAACATATATTTTACAATTTAGAAATATAGAATGCCAGAAAAAATTATATACTTTAGAATTTATCTCAGTTACTTGAGATATAGAATCAAAATAGAATCAAAATTAGAAATGAAATCAGAATCAGAAATAGAAAAAAATATTAGAAAAGAATAGAAATTGATACTAGAACACAATTGTTGGATCTATGGGCACTAGAGGGGGTGGGTGAATATAGCTATAACACTTAAATAAGATTCATTAGACCTTCAAATTATATATCAAGATTATGTTGCTTATATGAAATTTGAGTGCAACTAGACATACATAGCAAGGAAGAAAGATTGAACAAACATAGTTAACACAACCTATGTATAGTGGTTCCAACCTCCAAAATAGTGTATGTATGTCCACTACCTAGAGGGGTTAATCTCTAGGATTTTAAACCACATCACACTTCTTATATTCCATTATAATATTTACAGCATTGACTTTCCTTTTCAAGAACAATGATACCTAACCTTCCCTTTGAGGACAAGGGATCCTATAACCTTACAAAGGACTTACCTATCCAAGACCAAGAGTCATCTACCTTCCAAAGGACTTACCCATTTCTACAATGAGCTTCTTTCCATCACCAAGGACTTATCTATTGTTGCAACAAGTTTTCCACCTTTGAGTGATCACCAATCTTGACTTAGATATTAAGCCTTCTTCTTGACCTTTACCAAGGAGAAAATTTCACCATGTTTCTGGAGAGAGATAGAGAGGTCGGGAAAGGAGTGAAAAGCTTGACAAGATGTACATTAAAGCATCTCTCTTACAATAATCCTGACTCATTCAGTTGGATGTTGATTAGTAGATAAGCTTGAGAGAGAAAGGAGGCTCTTGGAGGCAAAATAACTCAACTATAACTAGGGAGCATATAAGGCAACCTTGCACTGAAGTCTAAGGGCCCCTATTTATAGTTGAGGGTGCCTACTAGCTAGTATAGACACTTAGGAAAAAGTCTGGCCATTATGGGTGTTCCAAAGGATATATTTTTTAGTTTTGCAACACTCCAACTGCTAGAAATACTTTTCTACACTTTACTATACATTGTGGTCAACTGAGTTACCTTTTGGGAACTTGACCGACAGTACTATATGACAAAAAATTTGAAGTTCTCGGTCAAGTTTATCGTAGATAAAACTTGTCCGACAGCTTTTAGTTGTTTTGCAAGTGTAGGGTGTCGTTCGAGCTATCACTAGGATAAAATCAAAAGACCCTAAGAATTATCAAGAACCATATAGTCCATCAGCTGAGTTGTCACTAGGACAAACTGGTTTGACGGGACAGTCCATAAATGTTTTTTATAAATGCCCCAAAAATATTCAAACATTCAAATTAAATTCTCTTGATTTTTTCTAAGTTTATGCATACATTCAATAAAAATGATTGACAACATGATCTAGTGGAGATATAGTCTATCCTACAAAACATCCATTTGTATTGATTTTGAGTTGTTTTCTTACAACTACGATTTGCCAATTGTCATCCTTTTCATGTACCTAATACTTGAAATTGATCTCAAACTCACATATTAGTTACTTATGAATGGATTGGTTAAGTCATCATCAAAGTATGGATAGTTTATAACTGTTAGGTCAACATTTTACCCCCTTTTGAAGATGACAACCCATCCCTTAACATATTGAAAAGGACTTTAACCATTTTATACCTTTGATGACTAGGGGGGTATATGAAAGTGATTGCTTCCCCTCAAATCATGCTTACCTTTACGTATGAGGTTAGTTCCACCAAGAACACAAAACACCACACACATATGCTATGCAATTTTCAATAAGTAACCAATATGCAACTTTTAGAGCAATTTCAATATGGTGCCAAACTATTTCTCCCCCTTTGTCATTTCCATAAAGGGATTGGTAAAAGAGCTAGTACTGGTCATTCCCAACTCATAAGAAAAATATACAAGCACCAAGCACAAACCATCTAGAAAGAACTAATATCATTTAGTTATAATCAAAATATGGATGTTCATTTGCCAAAACTCATAAAGAGCAAATATTTTAGGTTACAGAGATAAAGATTACAATTCAAATGAGATTAGTCTGAAAGAAAATGACAACAAATGAAGAAAACAGTTGATGATAAAAATAGTAGTCTTAGACACGAATGCTTAATGAATAATACATGTTAAGCATACAAAATGCAAATACATGGGAACTTGTAGACCTAAAGTTAAACATTGAGATCTTCTATGTCTATATCCTTGTCAGGGTTGTAATCCTTGTCACTAGCTAGCTTGGGGCACTCAGTGGTGTTAGCAGCCTCATCTCCGTCATCTGGTCTATCATCATTTGAACTAATCACCTCACCATTAGTATCCTCATCATCAGTCTCCTCATCAGCCATCTCCTCATCATCATCAAGTCCAAAAGTGTGATTAGTTCGCCATCGGCGATGTTGATCTTCCTAGGACATGCCACGTGCAAACAACACATTTTCTTGCTCAAAATATGGTGCAGAGACCCATCAAATCTAGCAATAAATGTGCGTAGAAGGGCAAGCAGTTAAGTGACACTCGACAGAGGATCTGAGGAAGAAATAGAAGGTCTAGCCCTAGGTGTACGGTAGGTAGTGGATGGTGCTATCTAGATATAACTGATCATATGAATAGGTTGCATAATTGGTAGTTGAGAAGGAGGTTGGGTAGGTCAGATAAGGGTGAGGGCATGAAAGGTTCTTATTTCCCATGATAAGAACAAGGTCCTAATGGAGGTGGTCCTAAACTTGCATGTTGTAGGCTTGTTGGTGCACCATGTAGCCCATAAGGGCTTCATTAGACACTGAGAATTTATCTCTTACAGGTCTAGGAAGTGAGAGTGGAAGCTAGGTAGAGGAGGATGAAGCTCTAGAGGTAAAAGGACCAAAAAGGTGAGAAGCCTTCTTAACTCTGGCCTCGTTGATGCACACACCTTTTTTATTTTGTGGATGGTTGAGATCACGAAAGAGTGATTTTTCAGTAAGAATGTGGAAGAGACCACAAATATGGTTAGGGTGTAAGGTTGGGAGTCGCAGGTGTTCTTCTTAGAATCAAAGTAGTTCATATGATGTAGGATATACCTGACACACTTGACTTTGATCCCCTTAAGTAAACAGTAAACAATCAACGTAGAGTTCTTTTTCTATGTCTGTCTGATTGCGCTTTGAGTGGACATTACAATTTACAATCAGGGCAACTATGTGGGATTGTAAATACAAAGAGGAAGAGGGTGGGATATACTTCTTCCTAAAAGGGTATATTAGGTTTCTTCATAGCTTTATGGATGTCATAGAGTGAAAGATCAGGTTTAAATCATTGAAGGAACTCCTCAGGGTAAAGCAAGTCACGGTGTAAAGGATAAGAAGACAGCCATCTTTTCATCTCAAGAGGAGTGGATAAAATAAAGTAGGAATTGAGGTGATCCTCTGAGATTTTGATAGACGAGTTCCAACAACCATAGTAGAGAGAACAATTTTGGTGGATTGTGGAGGAACAAGGGATATGTAGTTCCAAGTCAATTTATCATAGAATTCATGAACTGCTTTCATTCTTTGTATGAATTGAAGAAGCATAAATTCTCTACACACAAAGAACCTAAGAATTGGTCCATGAAAACATCACAAATCTAAGTGAAAAACATATCATTGGACTCCAGAAGATGTCTAAAGGGAAAGGGAACACGGGGTAGGAGCTCCTTGTACCGATTCACTGCTTGTTGATGGATGAAGGATGCTCCATTATACACAATAATCCAAGAAGGAGTGGGAGATGGGTTCCTAGAAGAGGTGTTGTGTTTCTTCCTACTAGACGCCATGGGAGTGAGCATAATCTAGGGAAGATAGAAGAAACCAACTTGTTTAAATAAAAACAAAACAAGAAAATGCAGCAAAACTCCTAAATAGACCTAGGGTTTAAGGGAAAATAAGAGAAGAGGGAAGTCGGTCAGTTTTATTCTAGTTGAGAGGGAAGAAATCGACCGACATGACCCACTTACTATTAGAAGCACCTTGTTGTCGATCGAGTTTATAGGTTGGGTAGGTCAACGTTGACTACAGGACAAACTCAGTTGGCCCGCAGGTCTGTCAAAAAGATAAGACATTTGATTTTAGTAACAAACATGTACACTTTAATATTAGTATGTTGTACGACCTTTCATTTAATACTTAGTAGAACACATATGACCAAAATGTAAATTAGATAACTGAAGGAAATATTACATCCAAACCCTTTAATGTTTGCAACCAGCTGCCTTATTGAAATGATACTAGTTTATAAATAAAATATATGAAAATTTGCATGATATATTCCCCTTTCTCTTTCTTATAGAGTAATATTAGAATAAAATAACCAATTTGTAATTTAGAAAGATAGAACAAAAGTTATAGAGAAAATTATTAAGAAGCACATAACGTATACAAGCGCTAATATGTAATTTGAAATATCAAAAGAAACATAAACCCTTCTAATGACCATTCATATAGCCTAATTAGAACACATATGGACCAATTCATAAATGAGAAATTAAAGGAAAAATTATTCCATTAAAACCGTTCTATGCTCTCACACAGTTTCCCTATTAGAATAAATATAGTAATTTATAACTAAAAATGTAAGAAATCGGCAAGATATACCAACAAACTTTTGTTGTATCTCATATATTGGAATACCATCAATGTTTTATGATTTAGAAAAATAGAAGAAAAATGTAGAGAAAAACATCAATGGGTTGACTTATGTAGTATAGATGTATAGAATTTCATATACGAAAAGTTCTCTTGATATGTAATTTAAAAAACTAAAATAAAATGCTAAATTTGTCTGTTCTAATGACATTTCTTATAGAATGATTAGAACACGAAAGAACCAATTTGTAACTATAAAATCAAATGCAACTTTGCATCCAAACCTTTCTATGTAATCACATGAATCCCTTATTATAATAAATTATGAATTTATACCCAAAAATATTTAAAATGCATGAAATATCTCCCACATTTTTTCTATATAATTACTATTATAAAAAGGGTGAGTTTTTAAAAAATTACCATAATGGTATTTTTGTTTCCTTGAAATTCTTTGACCCATCAAAATTAAGTATTTTCAAAATCAGACTTTCCATATAATTATCTTTCCTTATGTTTCTTTACACCTTTTCTTCCATTTTCTCACCAAGCTAGCCCATTTTAGTACACGTTTTACTGTTAGTTAGATGAATCCATAGATAGTAGTTATCAATATGGAAAATCTAATAAGAATCCCAATCATGTAAATGTGAAGATCTAACAATATGAAACGACCAGGAAAGGGAACACTTGTTTGCTTACCACAAGTTTTACTCTCCACTTTGCACATAAGAGTCATAATACTCTACTCCATGTAAATAATAAGGTACCTTCACCTCTTCATCAGAATTCACCTTCACTTTTTAACCACACTCATTGTTCAACTTTCTTATTTGACTACAGTAATGAACCTACATGTGCACATGCACATAGAAATAGAAACATAATTATTTTTTCTATACAACAAATTTTCCTTCCAAAATTAATTATTGCTAATATTTTCATGTATAAAGTTATTAGTGATATACCAAAAATGTAAATATTTGTCTTTTCATTATGTGTTAGTGTTAACAATGACCTTTTTCTGTATAGCTGAAAGTAATACATGTAAATGATTATGTTATTTTAAATAGTATGAATTTTTAATAATAAAAAACTTCCTAGGTTTGTTTGAAGTATGTATTTACCAAGTATACCAAAAAAGTCATACATTTTCTATTTTATTCCAAGTATAGAAATTTATGCACATATAATTGTCATTATTTTGACATCCTAATTGGGTTTTTCATTCAAAAGTTCTCTTGATTGGACATATTTTTATTTATATTATACCAAATTAAGATACATTCACATGTGCATCAATTATTCCTCTTTTTTATGTATTCTACCTAGATTATGCTTATTTTATCAAAATATCATTTAGTCTATTGCACATTTACATTTTATGAAATTATACATTTTTCTAGAGAAAAAGTCGATACCGCCGATTTCAAACTTGGTGGCACTAGCATGATATTGTAATACAATTTTAATATTATTCCATATCTTATGATAGTAAAATGTTGGTTGCATCGACTCTAAGTTGGTGGTGCCAACTTATGACGTTGATGGACAGGATTAAAGATACTAAATTCAATGTCTGATCTCATATGTTAGATTTTTGGATTCCTATAAAACCCAAAGCACCCCCAGCAGCAAAACCTAACTCATCATGCCTTTATACTTTTATGTCCAAGAAGGAGAGAAGAAGCAAAAAGTAAAATTTGTCACCAACCATACATTGAAATGTGGAGAAAATGACAGAATAATATGTCCAGCTTCACTAGATCGTCTTATTAATCTCTTCTCCTATTTATTGTGCATAAAAATTCATATTATGCATATTTTTTAATTTATTGTGATACCATGAAAACATGTCTAGCATACTTTCATGATCTCTAGGACTCGGCAATAACCCAATCAGATGTTCTAGCTGATGATAATATAATTCTAATAATATAGTCTTTGTTGATTAATTTTTATAAAATTCAATTGTTAAATATGTAGTCTACACTTGATCACCTTAGTTAATACTTTCAATATTAGTTACTTGGAAGAAGGATTTTTATTAGGGTATTCTGATAAACTGAGTCAATAACATAATACGAGCTAACTACCAGGAGGGAATAATTGTGAGATTATTCTTTTAATTCATTTTAGGAGAAATAAATAGTAAGAAAGTGAGGTTTCAACTTAACTGGACATTTACTACACCTTGAGATAGGGTGATACCATCCCTAATCATAAAGCAACATTATTTTTTTGTAACTAAATCAAACTCAATTACACTCTAGTGAAATAGGATTTCCTAAGTATTGTTCGTATTGATTTCATTCAATCAATTTAATTACTTTATTAGTTCTTAATATTTAGTTTAACTCAAATCAATCCAAAAATTATGCTTAACTGATTAGGATTTATATAGTATTGTTTTTTACATTGTTCCCTGAGTTAGACACTAGAAACTAAAATTTTGGTATTATATTAACATGTACACTTTGAATTTTACATGCACACTTTGTGTGTGTCAAGTTTGTTGCACCGTTGTTGGGAAACTAGAAAAAACCAATGGAATGCTAGATTCATCCACTCTTATCCACAATTAGTTTTCTTTTTTAATTTTGTCAGAAATTTTTTATCAATTATTTGTTGCTATATCTTTTTGTTTATAATTCTAGCACCCTATGATCTTAAATTTTCATTATTCTTGTGTAAGTACTAATGCATAGTCAAATTCACACACTATTGACTACAAAAAAACATCTATTTCCTTTGGAGAATGTTAAACACATTCTACAACAAAGAGCACCATGGAGTCTAGAGAAATGAATGGCTTGAAGGTATAGTTGAAGGCATTGACACAGTAGTTGGAGACCTTGAACTCCAAAAAATCATAGGTTGCGGAAGAATATTGTAACTAAATGGGGAAGTATAATTATAATAATAAATGACAATACATGATACAATGGTCCCAACTTTTATTGGAGGGGTTCAAATATTTTCTATAGGATACATTTCAGACTAGATAGATAAAATAGCATAATGGAGATCTAGATTGAGAAATATGCATATTAGATAGTTAGAGGTTCTCTTCGGAAATTTTATGCCAAAGACTATATACTACTTTATCAATCAAGGTGGGATTTTGAAAATCAAGGCTCTCAAATTAGAAGTCTAGGGATTCAAATCTCATAGTTGGCCTCAACAATCTTAGGTATTAAGTGTCCAGGACAATATGGATTTCATGTATCACAGAGATAGCCTATGATGTTTGGCCAGATTAGCCTGGATGGTAAGAGCTCAATAAGTCTCAATGAAGGACCCAAGTTTGAACCACATCGAAGCCACTTTACGAATGAAAATCCACACTGATTTGGCAGGGGAGGGGGTTACCAGACCAGACCCTCTCATGCCTTGAGAGTTTACCATGTCGAGCTTTCCTGGGTTGGGTTCTCTCGATCACCAAAAAAATAGAGGCGTATAATGATCACTAGAAAGAAAAATATATTTCTTATAGTGGGAAGGATTATGCTATTGAGGAGACCTCAGATCCATAAATCTCATGACTGTAGTGCATCTACGTGTCTCAGATTCCCTTTTCTAATAGATTAGTAGGGGAGGGCATGGGTACATGGATGAGAACAAGAAGCATGCATAGGTGAATATTCCATTGGAGGAAGAGAAGAATGCACATCTTGTGACCTTTAGGAATATAAAGGAAGTTATAGTGACACCTATTTTATGATGAGATTCACCAAAAAACTCTACTACCTCCATGCTTACCTTACCAATTCAAAAGAAGATCTCCCTTACATGAGACACATCCATGCAACCACTAAGGATATATATGTTCCCCCACATCAGCGTGCATATGTGCTAGCCCTAAATATCTAGAGTTTGGAAAAGAGGAATAATGGATTCATAAATTTGTAGATATTTTCAAGAAGATACATATTAACATTCCTCTATTGAAGGGCATTGAGAAAATCTAATTATATGAGAAGTTCCTAAAGGAGGTTGTAAAGTCCCAGGATTTGAGGCCTTGGATGACATGATCTTAAAAGGAATAATTGGACTATCCATATCACCAAGGTATACCTCCTTTTCTAGGAGACCATCACTAAACAACTACATAGTTAAGCATGCTCAGCTTGGAGTAGTACTAGGATAGGTGACCACTCGGGAAGTTGACCTCGGCTTGCATGTAAGTGAGGAAAAAGCATGGTTAACGCTAGCAGTGGTATGTGGGGCCAGTTGTCATTCCTAAAAACTCTACTAAAACCTAGGGAAGTGAGCCTGGTTGTTACAAATGATATCAGAACCAATTCCCCTCTAATCGGTGGGGCCCACATGGGCTTGTGGCATGCCAGTCTTTGAGCTGTGTGGTTTGTGCATGTTGGAAAGGACTATCCGAGTTGATGGATTCATCCATGCACTGGTAGTGTCCAAGCATATTGGAAAGGGCTATCTGAGTTGATGGAGCCACCCTTACATTGGCATTCGTGGTCGGGATTTAGGCGTACATGGGTCATTTGGGTCTACACTGAAAAGGGGAAAAGATTATGAGGCTCTAATGAATTGAAATCCATGTATAATATTAGTTTAAGCCTTTTTCTAAGCTTTTCTTTCATTTATGTCCTTGATGTTGAATTAGTGGAAATTATAAAGGTTTGGTGTACATTTTTTCCCAATATTTTACTTTATTAGGAGTTTAAGCACAAATACCTCAGTGAAAGTTTACTAATGGGTTTTATTTGCAAAATGTCCATTTAATATGGTTAAGGATAACATAGAAATCAATCTAGAGGTTTCTATAATTTTGTGTGGGAAATAAAGAAAAAAATCCTAAAGTGGACATAATGTGACAATAAATGAATTTATTTTCCCATTAAGTGAATATGAGAGTACATTGCCTAAAAACCATAAAAGTGGAACTTGAAAGATAATTCTAAATCTAAATTCATTTCCTTTGAGTGCAAGTTTGCTTAGGTGATAATTTTCACAACTTTTGAAAAATTGGTAATTATAAGTGTATTAATTGAAAGGGGAAATAGGAGATAACTTAAAAATACAAAATAAAATCTTTAATAACTCCAAAATTAACAATTGATGGCAAATTCGTGATTTACACATTAGAACATGCCTTTAGGTGAATTTTCACTCAATTTGGAGATTATTTGATCAAAAGGTGAAATTAGGAGAGAGAAAGTTTGTAGAACCTTCAAAATATTAAATAAATGAACAAATAACTCCTACATGTAAAATTGATGGCAAATATGTATCCCAGGCACTTAATGTGACTTGTGGGTTAAGTTTCATCAATTTTGAAGAGTCTTGTAACCATTAATGAAGGAGGAAAGAGAAAATAAGTTTTGATTTGTTTAACACATTAAAAGATTCCAAAATGAAAAACTAATTGCATATTCAGATTCCTTGTATCAAAAATAGGCTTGGTGTCAATTTTCATTTAATTTGGAGCATGTTTATCCCTTCAAACAAGGAGAGAGAAAAAAAAGGGAAATTAATGCATTAATACACTATATTCCAATAAGATTGGGAGTTTGATTTATATGTCACTCGTTGACCTTTGACCCACACAATTTTGACCATTGGATCCGCGATCCAACAGCTCACGCATCATCACCTAGCTTGCACGGATTGGGAAATAGGGATAGATTTAAGTGGAATTTGTTTTCTTGATTTCTCATTTGTTTCTCGATCAAACCACATGAAATCTTTTGCATACGATTCCAAAAAGGAAATTGCATCTAATGATCCCTTAATTTTGTATTTTCATGAAGAAATAAGGAAAGCTCCAAACCTTTCTCTCCAAGCAAGTTCGGGCCACTTCCTTCTTTCTTTCCTATACAACCTTGCCTATAAATAGCGGCACTCGAATCTTCCCCAACCCTCTTGCAACTCTTCTCACCCTTTAATTGCTTGTGTGCTTGCATCCTCATGTACCAGTGTTTGAATTCTGATCCAAGCCTTATGGAAGGTGGTTCTTCCTCTCCTCGGCATCTCGATTTGAATTGTTTGGTCCTTCAGGTTCGTAGTGCTTCCCTCTTTGTTTTCGTGTACTTGTTTTCGAGTTTGGTTGCATATAGCAAAATCACCCAAAATCGGGGCTTGTTGCTTGCAGCCATGGCTTGCGAGCTGAGGAAGGGGATAATCACCCTGGTTCTTTTACCGTTCTACTCTTCTCGTTTACTTTTTCCTTTGTTTTCCATGTAAGGATAGTATCGTCCTTTCGCCTCTATTTGGTTTGCTTTGAGCGAGTCAAAGCCACGCATTTAACCCCTGACTTGGACGGCTCTGATTGGGCTAAGTCATTGGGGGGGCGTTCTCCAATCTCTCTTTGCTTCTTTGCGATCTCTTTGATGGCATGGCACTCTCTGATTGGTCAGTATTCAAAAAATCATAACTTTTTACTCCGTTGTCCAAAAATTAAAAGAAAATATATTTTGGAATTAGAAAATTGTAAGATTTCTAATAACAAAAATTTGAGACTTGGTTTTGAGTTTTATTGAAAGGTGCTTTCTAAAAATGAATTAATAGATAAAAATGACCAAAATTGCACTTTTAACCTCATAACTCCAAAATAGACAAAAATATATGTTTTCTTAATCAAAAGAACCTCACAAGACCAATGGTTATAATTACAGAGTCAAAATCGAGGTTTTGTTTGGAAAGTAAAAAAAATTAGGGTTTCCTTGCCTTTATACATGAGTAAACCCTAATTCATGGATTAAACATTGGAAATAAGAAGGTGGGCTTTGGAATCGATTAAAGTAGTGAAGAATAAGTACTTGGATATCTTAAGAAAGGTATGTGCTTTCCTTACACCTAAGTCGAGAATAATTGCAAACCCTAACCTAGTTTTGCTAATGAGGCTTCAATAAAACCCTAATTTCTCTTTTAACAATTCCTTAGCTATATTAGCTTTAAGATAAGTTTTAATATTTATTTGTTGGGTCTTGTGCCCCACTGCCATGTCTATATTTACTTGATGCTTATACTTGCCATAGTTCTTAGCATGTTGATTTTTATTAGACTATTGAACTAGTGTAGTGGTACTTTTGTACAACCACCCACGGATAGGGCATGTGTCAATTCACCCAGGGGAATGTGTTACTCTCCCCAATATAGAATATTTGTAGGTGATTATAATGTGTTACTCTCCCTCACCTATTGGTTGAGGTTAGGTAGATTCCTCAACCCTACATAGTTTAGGCATTCAATATTAATCATGCATGCAACCTTTTTACTATTTTTGTTATGGCAAGCATCTATTTACTTATTCCTCATACTTTTGATCATCTTCCTCTTATGATAAAATCCTAGCTTTATTTCCATATAGTTTTCTTTATCTTATGTCCTTGTTCATTTTTTTTGACACATATCTTATTTTCTTTCCCTTTTGTTGGATGCTTTCCCAACCACCCAGGGTTAGATCAAGGTGTTGAACAAGGCTAAGGTGAACAAGTTTAGGAATAGTAGATTCAAGTTTTACAATAAAGGATGACTAGGTTGCTTATTTCTAGATCCTGTAGTTTCTTTTTTGTTTTTCCCTTTTCAAAGAAACTCATTTAGTGAACAAGAGTTCAAAAGGCAATATAGTAACTTAGTTTCTTTCTGTTGTTATTGACATTTTATATGTATCTGGAAAATGTTTTTTTACTTGGATTATTTTACATACATTCCACAATGTCTATTTTTCTTGGAAAATGGATGTTTTGTATTTCCTTTAAATTTTAGTAAGGAGGTGATCTCGCCTCTTTATAGAGGCCATATAGTTGAGCCTTGACGAGGATGTTAAGAGTCTAAGTGGGGGATATTGTAACATCCCAGGATTTGAGGCCTTGGATAACATGATCTTAAAAGGAATGATTAGACTACCCATATTACCAAGGTGCACCTCCTTTTTTGGGAGCCCATCACTAAAGAACTCCGTAGTTAAGTGTGCTTAGAGGTCATAAACAAGAAGAGAAAATTTTAAGATTAATATGTGGTGATTGTTGATGAGGTGGTCAGTGCAATGATCTAGAGAATACTACCTCCAATGAAGAAAGACTTGGGATTCTACTATATCCCATGTTCTAATGGTAGAAAACCATTTAAAAAATGCATTATGTGACTCTGAGACAAGCATAAATCTCATGACTCTCTTAGCTTTCATGAAGATGAGATTGAAGTAGCTGATGAAAAGCTCTATGAAAATCATGTTAGCGAAAAGGTCAATTATGAAACCTTCAACGTATGTGAAGATGGGTTGGTCAACGTCGACAAATTTATATATCTAGTTGACTTTTTTATGATGGACATGCAAGAATCTCATGAGTCTGAATTATATTTGGGGGGGGGGCATTGCAAGTTGTCGATGATGCCATCATTGCAACGTATTGGAGATGACAGGGTGGAGTTTCAGTTTCTAGAGTATTCTTCATCACCCACCCATGACAACCCATGGTAGATGTAAGCACTATGTCAAGATGGTGACATAATACAAGGGATCTAGGTGGGAGGCTACCACTATTATATTTATTAGGTTAGATCTTTTTTATTTTTACATCTTAGTTAGGTGTTTTTATTATCAGTATGTTCTCTATATTTCATAATAATTAGTATTGCACCTGCTTGAATAATAAATCATTTGAGGACGGTCACTAAAACAAAATAAAATTATAAATGATAATGCTTGAAGTTTCCACCATGTTTTATTAGTAAAATGAGGAAAATAATATAAATGTTAAAATTAAAAACAAAATGTAAAAAATCAATTTTTGACGACAATCGAGGACAGATAATTAAAAAGATGAAAAGCATAGAAAAAAACAAATTCAGCAACATTGTTACAAGTGGGAAGGTTTTAGCATCCCCATCTCTCCTGATAAATTGGTATGGAACCCTTTTATTAATGATATCGTGCTATTTTGGTTTCAGGCTTAACCAAATCAAACTATAAGAAGTGATAAAAGACATTTTTTTATCTTTTCGGCTAGAGACAATCATGGTTTTCTTTTTTTCTCTAAAAATCATGTCCTTTTATATGTGGGGTTCTAATCACCTCAAGATTTCTCACAACAGAACTCCTTCCTGGGCCGTTGGGACTGATGTATAGGAAAAATAGGAAACTGCATGAGAAGAGTTTGATGAAAAGCAAGATTCAATTCTTATGTGAAATAATCACATGAAGTAGTATAATTAAATAACATCAAAACATAGCAGTTCAGACAGATAGATGGATAAGTATTTAGGAATAGATTATGACAGATATAAGCGGTTATGAGAAGTTTGAGATCAAAAACCTAACAGCACGCAAAAAAATATGTGTTAGAGGAAGGAACCTCTAATTATGAGTAAGATTGAAAGTAAAGAAGAGGGTTAGTTGATTCTCTGATTTTAGGGAAATCAAAAAGGGTCATGGAATATTGTGGGTATGGGGATATTTTTATAAGATAAAATTAGGATTTATGGATTTCTGGGGAGGGGAACTCTAGAAGGGTAGGGCTTGTGTTGATGTTCCACATTGGACATGTGTGTAGATCATGTTAATCCTTCACATGGAAAGTGGTGTAGTTGGGATCCGTTGGGTGTCCTTGGGTAGAATAAAACATATTTTTTTTATTCTGGTTTTCCAAATATATTTTAGGAACTTTAGAGAGAAATTAGATGAATTACTTGAAAGTGGAGATTTAAGTCTTATATGGAAAAATGATTCATTACAATAATGAAGAAAGATAATAGTATATAAATTTGGGACTAATCTTCCTTATTAGCCAATAAGAGGTGAATTTTTGTGACGATATAAGCAACTTTTTTACATTGGAAAAGAAATTATTATTTTATTGAGGATATTATAATTGGAAAATTTATGAAAAGGGCTTATAAAAATAAGAGTTAAAGGAAAAAATGCACTTCAATCCAAGGAAGAATATTTTTGTACTGAAACCCTGAATTGGGAAAAATGGGTGGAAATGAGTGGATTAAATGGGTGGAAATTGTGGAATATATGGGAAAATTGAATGAACTTCATCGTTATCTAGAGAATAAACATTATAATGAATTTCAAATGGCTAAGAAAAAATGAGACATCCATATTTTCTCCTCTTGAAACAAGGTTTGGTATAATAATGAGAAGTACTTGCTTGAGCCAAGTCTGGTCCATATTTTTGGTTATAATGACCAGAAAGGTTAGACTCGTCAAGCATGTTTGGAAGAACCTTGTAGAGGGTGAAAAGTGTCAGTGGTCTCTTTTACTTATAAGGATGAACTAATGGGATAACCATTCATAAAAAGTTTAAGGTTGGTACAGGCAATCAACCAAGGTAAGTGTAGACTCTACGACCAGTGATTGTAACTTGACTAATCATCTCTATGCCCTGGAGTGACAATGAGTTATCAGAGGGTTCCAGGCCCCCTACATTTGAAAGAATCTCCTTTGTCTCTCTAATTTTTATTTAATCTGTATATTATTCTCTTACTATCTCATGTCCAAGTGGGGGAAACATGTAAGTAAAAGCAATGTTGGATGAGGTTGAGGTTCATCAAGATGCATTATTAAATCAAGAGGCTTTAGTCGTAATAGATCATGGAAAGTGCTTGATTGTGAAAATATCTTTAAAAATGTCATCTCTCTCAGTTTGTGATTAGATATCGGAGTGAGTTGGGTCAATGGCGAGACATGGTGAGTGAACCAATTTAGGGTTACGATCACAACCCTAAAAAGGTAAAAAAATGCGGTGAGTTTTCATATCTGAGATAGGGCTTTTATTTATCTAGATAACTAAATTTAGTCACCGAGTAATTATCCAAAGATGAAGTTATCATTTATCTGATACTAATCATTGTAAGTAGCTAATTGTCTATTCCTCAATGCATAAACCATCTATACATAGAGTTCCATGTTGCTTGTTAGGTTCTTCGAAAGCAAAATGCTCAACATAGACAAGATTGGGTACCGGGTAATTATCTGATGTTGAGGGCAACCTTTCTCTGAGACTAATGAAAGTATGTTGTTGATAATTTGTTCCTTAACGAATTTATTGTTATCTTATGATCTTAGTACAAGATGGTTTTGTCTCACAGTATATGGCATATGCACTAACAAACTTGCCTACTTCGTCTAGGGCTTTGATGTAGAAATGAAAACATGAGGGAATTTTATGTATAGAAATGGTATAATTTAAGGTCATGATCCATGACCCAATTCATAATTGAAAATGTAGTTGGATTAGTTTAAGTTCATTTTCCAAGACCTAAAAAGATTTACCAAGTTAAGTTGGATTAGTTTGAGGTCATAGTTCAGGACCCAAAAAGATCAGATATTGACATGTATTTACATGGTAAGGCATGCGGTTTAATTTAAGTTTGTGATTGGGTACCATTTTAGTATAGTTTAAGGTCAAGACTTAAGACCTAAGAGAGTTGAATAATTAGGTTGTTTTAGTTTATAGTCTTCATCTGGGACCCAAAAAGATTGGAAAATAAGCTTTGATTAATTTAAGGTCGTAGTCCAAGAGTCAAAAAGATTGAAAAGTGAGGTTGGATTGGTATAAGGTCATAGTCCAAGACCAAAACGATTTATCAGGTGATTTTGGATTAGTTTAAGGTCATATTCTATGACCCAAAAAGATTTATGAGTTGGGACATGTCTATTTGCAATAGGGCTTTGGACAAATCAAATAATTTAAAACTTGAGAGTATGGGTCTTGGTTGAAGATTATCATTATAGTCAGAATATTTATCTCTTTTATAATAGTTAATAATTTCATTTTTTATATAAGTATTGGATATATTTAAATTTAAAAAATATTGTATTTTATTTGTGTTTTTCTAAATTTTTAATGATATTCATGATTCTTTGAAGAGTATGTTAAAAATATAGGGACCAGTCTGCAATTTTTGTAGGAATTTGTTTGAAAGTATGGGATATGAGGCGAGGTCAGTATCCTTATCATTTTCAAGTGACAATGATGGCTAGGGATTTCATATAAATGAATGGTAGCGGCAACAGATGGTTGTTGGGGGAGAGAAAATGAAGCATTTTTTCGTTGATCATATCCACCATATTTGAGCATTGCAAAGCAATTGTACAAAGGCACAATGGGAAGTGGGTATGGTAGCATAGAATCTTCAAATTGGTGATTATGTATGGCTTTTTCTAGGGATTTTCAGCTCCATTAGTCTCTATGGAGGTATAAGTTTCACCTATTAGCTTTAGTTTTACCATTTTGCCCTCGTGGAGAAATCAAAATTTTAGATTTCCTAATGTTGCTCTCAATTTGGATTTGAAGATGACTAACTTTATGTTTTTGTTTGTGTTCATCTATTTTTGTCATTTTCATGTTTTCATGAGCTTTTGGTGCCCGATTGGAGTAATTCTACTTATTGTGTGTAGTTGATATCGTTACAATTTTGAATTTGTAGATGACATTTCACAAAATTGTGTGAGTATAGGGATTCAGATGCTCCTCATGCAAAACTTTCCATGGATCAATAGGATGTTGTTAATGAAGTAGGGGTTGAGGGATAAGATATATTATGTTGCCTTTATTCATTGAATTCCTACTAGTTTAGGAAGTTTGTGATCTTTATTTTTTCTAGGTAGTTGTCATGGTGATGTAGACCAGATTCAAGGAGAGGTTCTCCCAAATGAGTAGTTTGAGATGTACCTTTGCTAATAGTGGATGAATGCCCATCACTGAGAATGTGGATACAGGAGACGAGGTCAAACTTAGAATTCATTTCTCTTTGTTATTTCCTCATACTACCAAAATTTAATCACATTTTGATTCTGATTTCTAGATGGTGATGATTTTTTACTTTGTCATCCACTTTGCCTTTTCAAGACTCAGGGTAACAAATGTTTATCCGAGAACCTGTTGGAATGAAATAGGGATGCCTTATGCTAAGTTGGTTTCTGAGGAATTAGTGTTATTGGAGGAGACTAGTTTTAAAAGTGTTTTTCATTATGGGATGGATGTAGTTCTGTAAGTAAATATGGCGACAAATATGGTAGAGGGAACAAAAAAGTTACTTGCCATATTCCTCTAAGACAACAGATCATGTTAATAACTATAGACTAGGAAGGAAGGTTAAAAGAAATATGCCTGGTCTTGGAGTAATTCTAGCAAATTATCCTTGCAGCAATGTGCTTCTTTCTCAAGTTGCACCTAGATGACTATCGGCGATAGCCTCCTAGTGAATCACCATGGACTGAGGTTGACAACATCTTCCTAGAGGGTGACAAAGGCCTCCTTGCCTCTTCGTAGTCCACATAGACCATCGAGAACTCCATGTTGCGCTTCCAAAGCCAACAGGAAGGAGTTGTCCCTTTGAAAGTTAACCTGTTAAGGTTAATTTGCTCTCCCATGTTGTCTCTACCTTGTTATCTCTCCCATTTTTAAGGTAAGACTTGCTAGGGATCTCTAGTTACCACAACTAGAGAGGACAACAGTTGTAAGAGAGTATTGTAGTATCTCTAAAAATCTTGACTACCCCTTTATTTATAGGAGGCTCATGGTTAGGGTTTCCAAATCAATTGGGAGTCGAAGACATGGAATTTCATGAATTTCCTGAAAGTTGTGAACCATAAAATGATCAATTCACATGTGAAATGACCAGTTCAAGACTTGAACCGGTCGGTTCACTTGCTTTCCAATTTTCAATCATGTTGTCTTTCAAATTCAATTAATGCACAACATAACATCAGCACTAGTCCTTGATCCAATCGCATTGATCATCGAACTAGGCAAATCACAAGTTGGGCCAACCATTTCAAACTTTGAGTTGGTCGATACATGTCCCAGTTCAGGCAATGTTTAGCCAATGTAGTTTAAATTGACCTGAAACCTAAATCGGTCGGTTCAACACTTTAACTGGTCGGTTCACAGTCCTGTCAGTCAATTTTCAGCCATTATTGTTTAAAGTGAATACCTAAACACTTAAGTAGACAATTTAAGCATCATTCATGAATAAACTCCTATTCCAGATGTGATAACACCCAAATTTAGGTGTTTATGCTAAGTATTTGTCTATAGTTTTGTGTCGTTATAGCGTTAATATGCCCAAAATAACCCTAGAATCTTATTTTTAGTAGGTTACATCTTTTCAAAGATAGAGTTTCTCAACAAGCCAATTTTTGGACTTGTAGACACCAAACTTAAGAGGACATCAATTCTCCAGATTTTTCCCCATCAAGCATCGTGTTATGTACACCAACTCAGGAGATAGTGGTCCTGCTAACCAACTAGCGGGCCGAATAAACTTTTGATATTTTGGACCCAAATTTTGATGGCCGTTCCCTTCATCGGTGATCATCCTCATCGGTCAGAAGTTTCATCGACGAATTCTCGTCGACCTATAGTAATATTTCCATGGTGGGTTTGTTCTTAAGGAGCATCACCAGCTATTGTTGAGGATGTAGTGCGTCAACAATTGATGGGACTCCAAAAAATTTGAGATCACTAAAGATCTCAGCGACCACTGAGGATCTTCGCTCTCATTGACTGTTGGTCATTGTCAATGTCTATTGAGAACCAACATCCCTGGCTACTGCTGAGACCACATCCTTGAAGACCGTTGAGACCACAACCTTGGTGACTACTGAGACCACAACTTTAGCGAACACCAACATCATCGACCGCCAACTTTAGCGACCGATGAACATCCTTCAACCTTGGAGGCCGATGAGCATCATTCAACATCAGTTACGGCTGAGCATATTCAATTATTGGTGATCAATTGACCCCCTTTAATCTCGGAGACCATTGAATATTAGCAACCATCTAACTCTATCACTCCTATAAATACCCACCCATGTTACCTAGGTTGGGATCCACGTTCCACCAAGTTTGAGAGGTTCTTAGAGCTCTGTGGGAGAGTTCCAAGATCCAAAAGGGCTTAAGATCACACCCTACATCCACCCCTTCAGTTTTCCTTCACCCACCATCAATTTACACCATCATTCACCCATATCCAACCATTCCCAGCCACCTTCCACCTCCATACATCCACTAAAGTTGTTGTTTGGGGTGGAATCAAAGAGAAAGGAGGCCAAGGAGTTCAGAAGATCAAGGAGGATGACCCTAGTGATGAGATCCATCCCTTATGGAGGCTACGGAGTGAGCGGCACCTCTCCTCTATGGGCTAAATCTCTTCTTTGACCTCATTCTTCTACTTTTATCCTTTGTTTCTGTATAAATGGTGTTCTTTCATCTTTGTTCATTTCCAACTATGCTTGTCCATGTCTTGTTGATCTCCTTATTGGCTATGTATCCCATTTTGGGCATGCTTATGTACTTTTATCTTAATTAAGTACTTTTATTCTAGATCTAGTATGTTTTCTACTTTTTATTATGATTGTTGGTTTGGTTGATCTTTTTCTTGCTTGAACTTCCATTTCTACCAAGATCAAGAGATTATTGGTAGATATGGGTGAGAGAAGGTAGTTTGGATCAAAATCTAAGAGGAGGACGTCCAAGGGAGTATTGACGCAGAACACCCATCTCAACTTGCACGGGTCCATGGTTTGTGCTCTGCGTAGATTATCTACTATTCCTTACATCTCTAAATAGTCAGAACCTAAGAAGGTATCCAGAATATTTAGAGGTGTTGACCCATTATCCTTGAGAGAGATTTTAGATCATTGATGGGGTTTTAGCCACATTGTGCGAGAGTGAGTGATATGACCCCCACAGGAGCAGTTATCATGATACGTTCTATGTTTGGAGTTTAGACGCTTGCTAGTGTGTTTGAGGGTGGTATACGCCCGATAATGGGTGCATAGGCTTTCCAACTTGCGTTACCTAGGAAGTAACTCCTTCTCATTATTAGTAGGATTTGACGGACTCTATTTTCTCTACTTTGTTTTGTTTTGTTTTGTCTCGTATCGATTTGCTAGACTAGTTCTAGTTCTTACCTATATCAACTATCTGATTATCTTAACTGACATAAGAGCAAGATCTTAAGCATATTAAATGCCACATGTCCTTGTGTTTGACCCTGTATATCTAATCTGACCCTGTATTGAGTTGTGGGGGTCGTTGAAGGTTTCGAGTTATAAATTTAAAAGTCTGATTCACCTTTGGGAATGTGCATGTACTTTTTAGATGATGGTCCTATCAAGATGCATCCTATGAGTGTGACCCTATAGTTCTCAAGTTACATTGGCATTGTATGTACATAACCAACTTATGACATCATAAGAAATGAGTAGTATCTAGTGATAACCTCCAATTTTGTGATGTTATCTTAGCAATTTCCCTCAGTTTTCCATACTCTTTCTCAGATAAATTAGATAGAATCCTTAACTTTCCTCTCTTATTACAAATATACTATTAGATTAACTTTTCTCCTTTTTTACTTACAGAAAAGACACAGAAAAAATCACAAAAGCCTCACACGGTCCCAAGACCGCATGAAGCCAACCGGTCCCGAGACCGCATGGAGTCACACGGTCTCAAGACCGCATGAAGCCAACCGGTCCCGAGACCGCATGGAATCACACGGTCCCAAGACCGCACGAAGCCAACCAGTCCCCAGACCACATGGAGTCACACGGTCTCAAGATCGCATGAAGCCAACCGGTTCCGAGACCGCATGGAGTCACACAGTCTCAAGACCGCATGAAGCCAACCGGTCCCGAGACCGCATGGAATCACACGGTCTCAAGACCACATGAAGCCAACCGATCCCGAGACCACATGGAGTCACACTGTCTCAAGACCGCATGAAGCCAACCGGTCCCGAGACCGCATGGAGTCACACGGTCTCAAGACCGCATGAAGCCAACCGGTCCCGAGACCGCATGGAGTCGCACGGTCTCAAGACCGCATGAAGCCAACCGGTCCCGAGACTGCATGGAGTCACACGGTCTCAAGACCGCATGAAGCCAACCGGTCCCGAGACCGCATGGAATCACACGGTCCCAAGACCGCATGGAATCACACAGTCCCAAGACCGCATGAAGCCAACCGGTCTCAAGACCGCATGAAGCCAACCGATCTCGAGACAGCATGGAGTCAAACGGTCTCAGAGCCCAAACGGTCTCAAGGTCCAAACGGTTTCAGGGTCCAAACGGTCTCAGAGCCCAAACGGTTTCAAGGTCCAAACGGTCTCAGAACCCAAACGGTCTTCACGACCGTTTGGACCCAAAATTGCGCGAACCGTTTGGACTTCACTTAAAGCCTATAAATAAGACCCAAGGGGTCCTCTCAAATCATCAAGTCTCAGACGTCCAAAGGCTGCCTCTGCCACTCTAGAGCTATTTCATTCTTCATCCTCCGCCCCAAGCTTGCCAGTCTGAGATCCACACTCCATCCAGAAGCTGCTTTCTTTCTCATCGCCAAAGAAGGTGGGAAGAGGAGACCTCATCATCGAGCAACCCGTGAAGTTTGAAGATTGTCTCTCTCTCTAAGGGGTTGACCTTCCTCTTTCCTTTGTGGGGATGACGTTCTCTCTCTCTTCTCGCCTCCTTCTTTGTCCTTGCTATGAGCGAGTAGTCTCATTCACTAGGGTGCGGGGAGTAGCCCCGCTACCCATGTTTTCATTTCATGCAATGTAATCCATAATTTGCAATAGAGATATACTTTCTTTTCAGTTTGACATCAATCGTTTAATGAATGCTTGTTGCTTGATCACCAACTTGTGTTATCTTTTATCTTTTAGTATGAATTGTCTACGTTTGTACTATTAGATTCGAATCTCGATTGAATGTTGGTTCTTGATGCATGTATCCACCATGCATCTGTTTCGGTATCTAGGAGTTTTTTTCAAAGAAGTGGAGTAAACTCACTTCCATCGTTGTATTTTCATACTATGAAATGGAATCAGTTGACGTATGAAAGTACAACCTTGATAAGTCGAGGAACACACTTTACAAAGGGAATGATGTAAAGTAGGTGACCATTCATTCGGGGATGACTGGCATTGCAACATTCCCACACTTCTCGTAGTTAGTTCTCCGAAAGGAAACTAAATCTACAAAGATACTAACTGTTTCGACTCTTATTGCAGGTTATGTTTTTATGATGCATGGTTTGATCCATGTGTGGTGGTGGTGAAAGCCGATCACATCCTAGTGGTTTCTTATCATTGTTAACAACCTCAAATTTACTTTCTTGCTTTGTTTTACTTGCACTTACTCTAAAAACAACCAACCCAACTTTTTGATCTAGATACCAACTGTTAAGAGGTTAAGTGAGATTCTAACTTTTTCCATCTTGTTGCTCTCAACAAGACCGTTGTCCTGTGGATTCGACCCTTAACTATACTACGATAAGACTTCGACGTATCCTAGCATACGTGGGTGGAGTTCTCGATCTAGTATAAGCAAGGCTAAACCTAAAGACTTACTATCTTTAGGATTTTTAGTGGTGCGTGCAATTCCACTCGTGTGGAAGCTCCATCAAAAATTGGCGTCGTTGCCTGGGACAACGGAACGTTTTAATTTCATTTACCATCTTGCTAGTTGGTAAGGGTTTTACACTTTCATTTAAACATTACTCCATATCTTCTTAAATTTATCATATCTCCTACATCATCTAAAAAAGGTGTGTTTCTTTCTCTACTCAGGTATAAGACGTGTATGCAACCATCGCATAATCTCAGATTCTCCCCTGATCCAGAGTATGACTCTGAGGTAGAGAGAAGCTTCCACCGCCGCATCAGACTTAACCGCCAAAGAGCCAGACAAATGGTTGAAGATCAATGCCAAGCTGTGTTAGTAATGGAAAGGGTCAACGCCGCCATAGCCACTCAGAGAGCACAACTCATTGCTGACACTCGTGCTCAGATCCAAGCGGAAATCCGAGCTGAAGAACAGGCCCGCATCTGAGCTGAAAATGAAGTAGCTAACCAAGTTGCCCAGCTAGAGCTAAGAAACAAGCAATTGAGGGACTATGCTGTCCCCAAGAACTATGAAGATAATCACCCAGTCCGGCCACCAATCATCAACATACCCAATTTTGAAATCCGAACACAATGGATTCAAATCATGCAGAGTATCTCCTTCTCTGGTGGTTCTGGAGATGACTGCATGGATCACTTGAAGAGATTCAAGGCACTTTGCCGACTTGTCCCACAAGTCGGAGTTGCCTTCGACGCAATAATGCTACATCTTTTCCACTTCACTCTATCCGGAAGGGCTTTGAGTTGGTACAACTCACTTGATAGGGAGCCAATCATCACCACATGGGCTCCCTTGGAAGAAACGTTCCTGGAAAAGTTTTTCCCTCCTTCATTAACCTACGAAACCACTTCACCCAACTTCTTGGAGAATCACTCGCATAAGCATGGGAAAGATTTAAGGAGATTCTAAGGAAGTGCCCTCATCACGGTATCTCCCAAAATCAATTAATAGATACATTCTATAGGGGAGTAAGTGATGACATCAAGCAATTTCTAGACTCCTCATCTGAAGGAAATTTTATGAGAAAGAACTACGAGGATGCTTGGAAAATCATTACACTTGGAGCTGAGAACCAATCCAATTGGGGACGATCATCCGGTAAGGGAGTCCTCAAAGTCTATAAAGCTGAGGAATCAATGGAAATGAAGGCTATTGCTGAAGCTTTAAAGACTATAGCTCACAAACAGCAGGCACTTGAAACTTCATTCGGAGAATATGATAAGAAGAAAAAAAATCCAAGTTCAAAAAGTTAAAGTTGCTACAGGGACTTGTGAAGCCTGTCACGCATATGATCACCCTACACTGTCTTGTGGCTTACTTTACAATGTGATGATGGATATGCAACCACCACAACAGTAGTACGAAACAATCATCGAGCACCCTGAAGATCAGATGCCCGAACAAGTCAATTCCATTCATTCCATACTGGGACAAGTTTACTATAATCCAAATCAACCAAGAAACCACCCCAGTTTTCAATATGGGAATCATGCGGGGACTGCTAACCCGCAACATCAAACACAAGGTGGATCCTCCAATAGGTTGCCACCTGGATTTCAAAGTAACTTTAACCAAAATCAAGGAAACCTCAGAAATAATTTCCCAAGATCCAACTACCCTAGAAATCCTTCTGCCTACTATCAATATACCCATCCCCCTCTACACCCACAACTACACCCTCAGCTGCAGCAACCACAACAACCTCAGTTAACACCACCTCCGTAACAACCACATCAAGGGAAACAACAACTCGCTCAGAAAAATGCCCCTTCCCAACCAACAGACGAGATGACTATGATCAGGCAGATGTTACAGTCACAACAAACCATGCTTGCCAATCAGCAAGCTCAGCAGAAGGTTGTGGAGGCTCAACTAGCACAAATTGCTGCCCAACTGAAGCCACCAGCAGGTACCTTTGCTGGTCAACCAGAGTCAAACCCTAGACATGATCAAAATAGACCAGAACAATTGAATGTCGTCACTACAAGATCTGGTCGTGTCTTTCATGAAACTACGAGAATCATTCACAATGATGATGATACACCTGTCTTTACTCCGAATGCAAGCCTAAATCTAGGAATTGAGAAATCTGCAGAGACCGCAAAAGGCAAAGAAAAGGAACAAGTTTCCAAAGAGCCAGAAGTTCCACAGTATAAACCTAAGATACCATATCCCGGAAGACTGAGAGAGACTAAAATGGACACTAGATTCCAAAAATTCAAGGAGGCGATGAAGAAACTTTATATCGATATCCCACTCCTCAATGCTCTCTCTGAAGTACCAGCTTGGGCTAAATATCTGAAAACTTTGCTATCAAGGAAATACATTACTGAAGAACAAGATACGGTCAAACTGGCTCAGACCTCCTCCGATATCATTCTTAATAAGATGCCCAAGAAAAAGAAGGACCCTGGTTCTTTTGGTATTCAATGTTGTATTGGAAATGCTTCGAGCAAAAAGGGATTAGCTGACCTAGGGGCTAGCATATCTATTATGCCCTACTCCATGTGTAAAAGATTGGGCTTTACTGATTTACTACCCACAACGATGACAATTCAGTTAGCTGATTCCACTATCACTGCACCTCTAGGAATCATTGAAGACATTCCAGTCAGGATAGGAAAGGATTCTTATGTCCCATGTGATTTTGTCATCATGGATATCAAGGAAGACCTCAGATACCCAATAATATTTGGCAGACCCTTCCTTGCCACATCTAGGGTGCTTATCGATGTTGAAGCTGGCACGATCATTCTAAGACTGGGAAAAGAAGCAATTCAGTTTTGGGTCCTTCATAGCATGAAAGGCCCCAGCATTCAAAAGGAAGTCTTTCTCTTAGATGCAATACATCAAATGTCCCAATTGGAAATATTTGAACCATCTGATGAGTTAGAAAATGTCCTAATAAATCCAGAAGTCGAATTCTCAGCCAACGAATTAGTTCAATAATGCTTGCAACATTTAGAGAAAGTTGAAGAAGCACCAACAGCCACTTTTGAGGAGCTCAAATCGGTCACTATTTTAGAAACAACAGAAGCACCTAAGGCTCCCGAGATGAAAACCCTACCAACGGGACTTAATCACGTCTTCCTGGATGAAGAAAAATTATGTCCAGTAATCATCAGTTCCACTCTAATGAAAGACCAAGAAGAAAGGCTTCTCGTTGAGTTGAAGAAACATAAGAAAGCCATGGGGTACAAAATAACTGACCTGACAGGAGTAAACCCAGCCTTATGCATGCATAGACTGCCCATGGTAGAAGAATTTAAGCCTTCAAGAGAGCACCAGAGGAAGTTGAACCCCAATCTTAAAGAAGTGGTTCGCCTTGAGGTCCTCAAACTGTTGAAAGCCAGTATCATCTACCCAATTTCAGACTCCCAATGGGTCAGCCCTGTCCAAGTGGTCCCCAAAAAGGGAGGAACCACTGTCGTGTTAAATGATAAAAATGAGCTAGTGCCCACGAGGACTGTCACAAATTGGAGAATGTGTATTGACTATAGGAAACTAAACAAAGCAACACGAAAGGATCTAACCGCTTCCCTTTCTTGACGAAGTCCTCGAACGCCTAGCCCATCAAAAGTTTTTCTGTTATCTCGATGGTTATTCCGGATTCTACCAAATCCCTATACATCTGGAAGACCAAGAAAAAATAACTTTTACTTGTCCCTTCGGGACATACGCTTTCAGAAGAATGCCATTCGGGCTGTGCAATGCACCTACCACCTTCCAAAGGTGCATTTCTGCTATTTTTGCAGGGCTAACTGAGTCCATAATGGAGGTATTCATGGATGATTTTTCAGTTTACGGAGATTCCTTTGACAACTGTCTACTCAACCTTGGACAAGTCTTACAAAGATGTGAGGAAACGAACCTCATCTTAAATTGGGAAAAATGTCATTTTATGGTAACTGAAGGTGTCGTCCTCGGACATAGAGTGAGTGACAGAGGAATTGAGGTAGACAAGGCAAAAATTGATGTCATCTCGAAATTGTCACTGCCAAAGGACGTAAAAGGAGTGCGAGCATTCTTGGGTCATGCTGGGTTTTATCGAAGATTCATTAAAGATTTCTCGAAAGTAGCCAAACCCATGACCCAATTATTGACCAAGGATGTCGAGTTCAATTTTGACCAAGAATGCCTACAAAGCTTCATAACTTTAAAGAACGCTCTAGTCTCTGCACCTATCCTAAGAGAACCCGACTGGTCGCAACCATTCGAAATAATGTGTGATGCCAGTGACTATACTATAGGGGCGGTGTTAGGACCGAGAATTGACAAAAAGCCTTATGTAATATACTATGCGTCCAAGACTCTCGATGAAGCGCAAAAGAACTACACCACTACAAAAAAGGAGTTCTTAGTTGTCATCTATGCATTCGAGAAATTCCACTCCTACCTAATTGGATCAAAGGTCATTGTCTACACTGACCACTCCGCCATACGATATCTAATTCAGAAGCAAGACGCAAAACCCAGACTTATCCGCTGGGTGTTAATGCTTCAGGAATTTGATTTAGAAATCAAAGACAAAAGCGGAGTGGAAAACGTAGTCGTTGATCATCTCAGCCGCATTGAAGCCGAGGATGATGATAAAGTACCTATCCGAGACTCCCTCCCAGACGACCAGCTAATGAAAATTACCACCGGATTCCCCTGGTATGCCGACATAGTGAATTACCTAGCTACAGGGATCATCCACCCTTCTGCCTCTCACCGCGACAAAAAGAAATTTCTGCACGATGTTAAGCAATACTACTGGGACGAACCTTATCTCTTTCGCCTATGCGCAGACAGACTTTTTCGTCACTGCCTACCTAAAGAAGAGATTATTCTCAGCTTAGAACATTGCCATTTCGACCCCACTGGGGGGCACATGAGCTCGAAAAAGACCGCTATGAAAGTTTTGCAATCGGGTTTCTTTTGGCCAATGATAGCAAGAGATTCCCATGATTTTGTAAAATCATGCAATAAATGTCAACTTTCTGGCGGTATAACAAAAAGGAATGAAATGCCCCTCACTATGTGGTAAGAGATCGAACTTTTCGATGTGTGGGGGATAGACTATATGGGTCCCTTTCCCTCTTCATATGGATTTTCTTACATATTAGTTGTAGTGGATTATGTCTCGAAATGGGTAGAAGTTATACCCACAGTTTCCAGCGATTCTAAACCTGTCATTAAGATGTTTAAAATATCATTTTTCCCAGATTCGGAGTCCCCCGAACTGTCATATCCGACGGAGGGACCCATTTCCTGGAGCGAAGCTTTGAAGCCCTCTTGAAGAAATATGGAGTCAACCATAAAGTTGCCACACCTTACCATCCACAAACTAGTGGTCAGGTTGAAGTTTCGAATAGACAACTGAAGGCAATCCTAGAGAAAACTGTCAATAGACACCGTACCGACTGGTCCACCACGCTTCTCGATGCCCTTTGGGCTTACCGAACAGCTTATAAAACACCAATTGGAACAACCCCATTCCGTTTGGTATACGGAAAATCATGTCATCTTCTAGTAGAACTGGAACATAAGGCTTGGTGGGCCATTAAGCAACTAAACTTCGATTTTAAAAGCGTTGGATAAAACAGACAACTCCAGTTGCAGGAACTAGAGGATCTCAGAATGACCGCATACCAAAGTGCCAGGATTTACAAAGAACAAACCAAGATGTGGCACGATGGCCATATAAAAAGAAAAGACATCGCTATCGGAGACAAAGTTCTTCTCTTCAACTCCAGACTCAAAATGTTTCCCGGGAAACTTCGTACAAAGTGGTCTGGGCCTTTTACCATCAAACACATATATCCGACTGGACCATCATAATTTTTGACGACAATGGAGGAGAAAGGACCGTCAATGGCCATAGATTGAAAAAATACTATACTCCCACAGACAAAATTCCGAGATAGACTATTGAAATTAGAGACCCCACAGTATCACCATAACAAAATCAAAACTTCGTCGAGCCAGCGACGTAAAACCCAGGCGCTACTTGGGAGGCAACCCAAGATCTGAGCATCACCGTTTATCTTTTATCTTTGTTTTTTGTTTCCCTTGTTTCACTTAGGTTTATCATCTGAAAATATAAAAATTCACATAACCAAAACAAACATAAAAATATAAAATCAAAAAATTAAGCCATCATAAACGGTTTTGAAATTGTTTGGAGCCAAACGGTCTTGAAACCATTTGGAGCCGAACGGTCCTGAAACTGTTTGGAGCCCAAATGGTCTCAAACCGTTTGACCTGGGGAATTTGTAAAGTCAACCCCCAAATCCTATAAATATAACCCCCTCTCCGTCTTCTTTCTTCAGATTCTCGAGTTTTCTAAAACCCTCGTGTGAATGTTGTTTCCTTCCCCCCCCCGGATTCTCTCTCCCGCGCAGCCCACAACGTCAGCTCGTCGGCGCCTTAGCATCTGCACCTCCATTACCGACGTTCTCCCTTTCATCGTCATCCTCATCTCCCGCAGCAGCAAGGTAGAACAATGCACCATCACCAGCACCACCGTCTTTGCACCACCTTCGTTTTACCCATCACCGATGTTTACATCACCGTTGCGGCCTCCTTTGCTATCGCCGCCTCCATCTCTACCGCCGCCGTCACCTTCGATCGCCGCCTCCATCGCAATCGTCACCGATATCACTTCTCCTCTGTCCGATGTGCCCCCGTCGTTCCGCCTGTCAAACGGTCTTGAAACCATTTAGAGTCGAACGGTCCTGAAACTGTTTGGAGTCGAACGGTCTTAAAACCATTTGGGGCCGAACGGTCTTGAAACCGTTTGAAACCAACAAAACCTTAAAAAACACACTACCACTTACATAATGCAATCTTCTTCCTTTTTAACTATACAAATTCAAAAAATTTCTAACATATGATTCTTTCTGACTATCTTTCAGATATGGCATCACCAGCTAAGGAAGCAAAAGGAACTACCGATGCTCCTTTCTGGACAACTGATAGAGGACCGAGCCAGCCTCCAAAAGATCGTATATACCTACAAAGAGACTGGAAAGGCCCCACCAAAGGTCAACATCATAGTGGTCATGTGTGAAATTGACCACATCAACAAATGTCTAGCTGAGGAGCCTGAAGAAGAAGTTGAAGAAATCTCTTCCAGTGATGAAGGCTCCGAATACGATCCTAACTCCGAAGATGAATCCCCAACCGAAAAATCCAAGGGGAAACGAAAGGCCCAGGAAGCTGCAAAAGAACAACCAATAAAGAAACGGGCAAGGAAATAGGTTCGCCCCGCCACTGCTAGGGAACAAACCCTAGCTGGCTATATCCCATCAACCACTACCACCACCCCCACTACCACTCCTGCAACCACCACTACCCCCATCTTCTCAGTACTCACCACCACCGCACCACCACCAGAAAACCTTTACATCCCCACCCTCCCATCCATCGACAAAATACTAAAACCGACAAAGTACGTTTGCTCAAGCGTGCTACTCAAGATGGGGATATACGACAGAATCCTCACCATGCTCGACAATGCCAATCTCTCAAGACTATGCTCTATCCCTAAAATTTCATACGTCGAACCCACAACAGAATTCTTTACACACCTCACCAAAGAATCTGTGGACATTCTGCACAGGGCAAGGGACGGAGGTGACCACAGGCTGGTCACCAACTTTTTGGTAACAACGTTGTTATAACAGAAAATCTTTTGAATGAAATTTTCATCGACAACCCAGAGCAGCTCAAACAGGCCAAAGTTGTTAGCACAAAGAACTCCAAATTCAATAGACACAGCTTCTGGAAAACCCTAACAGGTATCCCAGCTTATGAGGCAAAGACCTGCAAAGCCTCCAATATCCATTCTGGGTTCGTGCGCACGCTTCACAAATTTCTCACTGGTGCGCTCTTCCCCAGAATGGAAGGAGGAAATGTTATCACCACTGACCTTTTTCTTCTATGGTCCATTCTGCATGGAATGTCGGTCAACATTGGACGGCACATGATACAAAAATTCTCAGCCTATGCCATAGGGAAAGAAATCTGCATGGGCGGGCACATAACTTCCATCATCAAATATCTCAAGATGGACAGATTGCTCCCTCGATGCACGCAGATCAAGGGTGACATCCTTACTAACGAGAAAACCTTGAAGAACTCCTACATTATCAAGGAAAAGGATGTGAAACTACACTACATTTTTTGCCCCATAGTACGATCTTCCCGAACTCTGCTACCGCTTCCGGAGCTTGCGGATTATGACAAAGAAAAGCTCCTCTTCACTGACGAAGAGCTTACCAAAATCCTGGCTTTGGTCAAAGTATAAGAGAAAAAGACCAAAGCGGGAAAGACAGAGCTCAGTATTACCGCCCCGGTAGCTAGGGTAACAAAAATACTAGTAAAATGACCATCTAAGGCACGTTTACAACCACCACAGCTGTCGGGGACGCCAACATAAAAACTACAACCAGAGACAGAACGCCCTCACCCGGAGGAACTAATCAATACCTCATCATTAAACTCATTCATCGTGAGCCTACATGATGAGCTCACCACCACCACCACCCCCACCACATTACCATCCACCACTATCCCACCATCTACCATCCTCCCACCTTCCTCCACAACAATCCCAACAACATTTCCTCCTCCCACATCTTCCACTTCACCCTCTTTCTCCCTGGGCACCCCTTTCTCCGCTCCAACACCTGGCTTCGCCTATTCCGCTCCCATCTCCACCCTTTTCTCCTCAACATCTTCGCTCCCACAATTCTCACCCAGACAATCACCATTTTCTTCATCCTCCACTACCCCAACACCGCTGGTGACTCCATCTACGGTCACCACGCAGTTCGCGGGACCATCAACAGTGTCTCTTTCACAAGGCACCACCACCTTTCCACCCCAACCCCAGCCACACCACCCTTCCACGTCTGGGGTCCATTTCACAAACGTCGGTGAGGAATTCGGACGTCAATTTGACGTTATTCGAAACCTCCTCACCGACCCTTCTAACATTTTACAATCTATTTTTTCTTGTATGCAGGGTCTATCTACACATGTGATGGAGCCTCCACTTACGTGGAGTTGTGTGCACCACTAAAAATCCCAGAGATAGAAGATCTCTAAGTTTAGCCTTGCTTATACTAAGTTAAAACTCCACCCACGTATGCTAGGATACGTGGAAGTCTTATCGTAGTATAGTTAAAGGTTGAATCCTCGAGAAAACGGTCTTGTTGTTGCAAACAAGATGGAAAACGTTTGAATTTCACTTAATCACTCAATAGTTGGTATTTAGATCAAAAGGTTGATTTGGTTGTTTTTAAGCTAAGTGCAAGTAAAGTAAAGAAAGCAAGTAAATCTAGGTTGTTAACAATGATGAAAGATCACTAGGGTGTAATCGGTTTTTCACCGCCACTACACATCGATCAACACATGCAAAGCAAAACTTAACTTGCAAAAAGAGTTCAGTTAGTTAGTATCCTTGTAGACCTAGCCTCCTTTCAGATAATCTAGCTACGAGAAGTGCGGGAATGTTGCAACGCCAGCCATTCCCGAACAAATGGTCACATTACTTTGCATCATTCCCCTCGCAAAGTGTCTTCCTCGACATACCAAGGTTGCACTTCCATACGTCAACTGATTCCATTTCATAGTATGAAAGTGCAACGGATGATAGTGAGTTTACTCCAACTCTTGAGATACACTTCTAGATACCGAAACAGATGCATGGTGGATACATGCACCAAGAACCAACATGCAAACGAGTTTCGAATCTAATAGTACAAACGTAGACAATTCATACTAAAAGATAAAGGATAACGCAAGTTGGAGATCAAGCAACATGCATTCATTAATCGTTTGATGTCGAACTAACAAAGATAAGAACTCTCTATTACAACCTAAGGATTACATTTTACATGATATGAAAGTATGGGTAGCGGGGCTACTCCCCGCACCCTAGTGAAGAAGACTACTCCCTCATGACTAGGACCAAGAAGGAGGCGAGAAGAGAGAGAGAGAGCATCATCCCCACAAAGGAGGGAGGAAAGTCAACTCCTTGGGGAGAGAGAGAAATGATCCACCAGTCTTCGTAGGTTGCACGATGAGGAGGTCTCCTCTTCCCACCTTCTTAGCGAAGAAGGAGAAAGCAGCTTCAGGATGGAGTATGGATCTCAGATCGACAGCCTCAGGGCGGAGGATGGAAGTGGCAGGATCTCTGGAACGATTGGGGCAGCCTTTCGACGTCTGAGAATTCTCTGCTTTGAGGTGACCCTTGGGGTCTTATTTATAGGCTTAAGTTGAGCCCAAACGGTCTTGAGACCGTTTGGGGTTCTCAAACCGTTTGCCTTTATGCGGTCTCTGAGATCGTTTAGTCTTATGTGGTCTTGGGACCGTATGGCCTTCATGCGGTCTTGGGACCGGATGACCTTCATGCGGTCTTGGGACCGTATGGCCTTCATGCGGTCTTGGGACTGTATGACCTTCATGCGGTCTTGGGACCGTATGGCCTTCATGCGGTCTTGGGACCGTATGGCCTTCATGCGGTCTCGGGACCGTATGGCCTTCATGCGGTCTCGGGACCGTATGACCTTCATGTGGTCTGGGGACCGTATGGCCTTCATGAGGTCTTGGGACCGTATGGCCTTCATGCGATCTTGGGACCGTATGGCCTTCATGCGGTCTTGGGACCATATGACCTTCATGCGGTCTTGGGACCGTATGGCCTTCATGCGGTCTTGGGACCGTATGGAGTCTTTGTAATTTTTTTGTGTTTTCTTGTAATGATAAAGAAGAGAAGTTAGTTTATTGGTATATCAACAATAAAGTAAAAAAGTTAATGATTCTATCTAATTTATCTAAGAAAGAGTATGGAAAATTAAGGAGAACTAATAAGATAACGTCACAAAATGGGAGGTTATCACCCCCCCTAACTTAGAGTCTAGCTTGTCCTCAAGTTAGATAGAGCTAAGGCATGCAGTGGCGAGGCGATTTTATTTAGTTAGGGTTTCCATACTCTTGCTTCAATTCTAGATCAAAGATCTACCGAGGTCTTATTAGGGCTTCTGCTTACACTGACTCTTTCGAGTATCAAGAGTTGCATGGATCTCAGGTTCCTTTCATATCGCGAGTCTCGCATTGGGACCACCTTTCTTATTATGTGCATGTCATCGACTCTAATCAGTTTTATACTTATTTTGAGAAACCTACCGGCAGCTAGAGTGGGTATGAGGGTTGGCTTAAAAGGCTTATTGTGTAATTACCTCTTCAAGTGGGGGAGGGTTTGTCCTATTCTTTTAGGGTCTCGCTACTGGGCACGACACATCTTCCTTCATGAGGGCAGCTGAATGTACCGGCCGGCTGAGTCCTTTATCAGCCTTTTCATATATTAGGAGACCTTAGGATCTCACTACCGGGCATGACACATCTGCCTTCATGAGGGCAGTTGTATGTACCGGCCGGGTGAGATCTTTATTGGCTCTTCATATAGGTCCTTATGCGTGGCACAACTCTCATGTTTTTATTCAACACTCTGGCTTTTATTCGAAACTCACAGGCTTAGGAAGTGGGTTTTTGTTAGGGTTTTTGATTGGGCGGCCAAGCCTCTTTTATTGAAAGAAGAAAACTGTTCTTAGGGTTCCTGACATGCACTTATTTTTATTTGGTGGTCCGCTTGCGAGATTTCTTGATTTTGGATTTCCCCCTGATTTCCCTCTTGACCTTGAGAGTTTTCGGTTTGCTTTGGCCCTGAAGTTGACCTGTGAAGAGTCTGAGATAGAATTGAAGTAAAAGCATAAAAACCAATTGTGAATGTAATTTATAAATTCGCCATTCATGCCTATATGCTAATCTTGTTATTTATTCTTGAGGACTACTTTATCTCTAACTTAGCTAGGGGTGATTCTTTCCAGGATGAAAGTTATACTTAAGAGTTATTTTATTGAAGAAATTACTGGAAAAAGTCTAAATATGAACATAAAGTTTGAAAATGATGTGCGGAAAAGTATGAGTTAAGGGAAGGAGTAGAGATAGAAGGGTTGAAGAAGAATGATACCTCGCCCTTGTCTAGTGCACTCCCCCCCCCTAACTTATCACTCACTCTGTCCACAGAGTGTCAAAGTGATAGGTTGAGAAGTGCATGGACAAGGGCATTAGGCTTCTGTTAATACTTTATTTGCCCCATGAGTTCTGAGTAAGGTGGCTGCGAGCTTTCCACGTAGTGTGTGGTAGTCCACTTCTGTCATGTCCTCTATAGGCTTGTGAAGGGCCACAATTGTATACATCCAGAAGAGGACGTGGAAGCCGCAGTCGTTGGATTCTCTAATTTGCTGGGGGCACCTGTGGCAGAAGGCTGGTGGTTTGAAGTGATCTTTGTCATATGCCTGTGTGTGCTGACCCAAAAGATCGTGTAATTTGTCAGCACACTCCTTTTCCACCTCCTCCGTTGGTGTCTTTGGAGTTGTAGTATATTCTTTCGGTTCTGGATCATACTGGTTGTCGGAACTGTTGTAGATTATTGTTTTTCCTTCATGAAGATTAGTTGCCAGTAACATCCAGTGCTCTTGATGAAGGAAAGGTAGCATGATGAACTTCGGAGTTGTATGCTGGAGATGAGAGATGAGTGGCTCCTTTGTTCCGAAGTTCTTCAGCCCTAAAAGATCATCCTTCATGTAAGCGGACACCATATAGACCGTGTGGTGATTCTGTGCGAGTAAGTATTGATAAGCAGTCATTACACTTACAGACATGGAACCTTTGATCTGTACGGTTTCACGGAGGACATCTGCCATAACCAAGATATCCCCGTCAATATATACAAGCTCGTCCTTTTCGGCATATAGCCGTGACATTATGAGTCGGAGCTCATTGTCTGAAAGACTTTTGCAAGCTTCCCGATCGAAATTTGGAAATGATGGTTCAATGGCAGATGGGGGTACCATATGTGGTGAGGATCTCTTTATGGTTACCCCAGATATTAGATCAACATCACCTTTATCTGGAGCCAGGTCGAAGGTGTAAGGGTTCCATTGACTTTGCTCGGTGACTTTGGTTGGCTGCTTTTCTTTTGCCAACTCCGCTAGGGTTTGTCTGAATGGTCTCCTCTGCGAACGTTGGATGGATGAAAAAAGATAACGAGGGACGTCATCTGGCGCCATAGTAGGGTCGTTGAAGAACCTTATATCGCAGATAAGATCCATGGTGTAACGCCCTCGCAAGGAGTGGAAATCTTCGTTAATGAGATTGATGAATGGGACTTGCTGGTTTAGCGCTAAAATGTGCCGTATAACGTAGAAAACGCAGTCCCCCAATCCTTCAGTGGTTTGGACTTGTGAGTTGATTATTCTAAACCAGGGTTGACTCCAATCCTGGCGGAGAGGAGGGCATGCGGCCCATATGAGTTTTAGAAGCCGGAAAGGGATGCATCTTGCCTCCCCAGCTTCAGTGCCGACAAAGTTGATTATTCCGGCCTTTAGTTCACTAGCACAGAAGTTGTACACTTTTGCGTCTCTAGCTAAGGTATCCACGATCATAAGTAGCCAGTGACCACAGACTTGAAATGGCACGGATATAAAATGTGGTCTTCTGGCCATTCCCTTATGCAACCGCTCAATGGATTTGTGTTGTAGTTCTTTGTATAGCAAGCACAAACCCAGAGCTGGTGAGGCATTCAGAACTGGTTGCTGCCGCTTGGGACTTCTATAAATTTCGATAGAATTGGCAAGAAGGGTGCGGAAGGTTGCCATCTTCACCTCAGACCGGGGTCGGAGGATGGAGCGGAAATCCTCACGTGTCAACTTGCGCTTGGTCTTTGTGTTTTGATAGATAACATCCCCCCCTTCCTTGGCATCATCTACTATAGTGTTCAGGATGAAGATATCTTGTGCATCTAAGGTAGAGATGGCCTCCATATCGAGGTCGTGCATTTTATGAGATAGAGGTGGCGGTGGGGGTAGTTCTTGCGGTGTGGGGGAAGAAGTCTGCTCTAAGTCGTCCATGTAATGCTGTAGATCTTCATCTCTGTAAGAATCAGAAGGAGTATCTAGTTCTTCATCAGTGTCTAGGCGTACTCTTTCTGATTCTTCCTGCTCAGGGGGAAAAGGCACTGAAGGTTCAGGTGCAGAGAGTTGGTGAGCTGTTGTGGCTGGTATACTGTTGTTGGTTCCCAGAATACATTTTTCGAACTCAGCAAAAGCCACTTCTTTAGCAGCCTCCCCCAAAGATCCCATGGAGTAGTTTAGGAATTGATCCCCATAATATATGTTGACGTTCTCCGTGTGAGCAGGGGATTTGGGATCTTTATCACCAGCTTGGTGATCTTTCTGGTGTTTTGGTTCTGTTCCTTGGCTGGGGCCCGCCCCAGCATCATCTGGCTTATCGGAGTCATCAGCTGAGGAGGTACTGTTGTTTGAGTCAGCAGAGGAATCAGAATCTTCATCGTCATCTTCATCTACTGCTGATTTATCAGTTGTTTTCTTATGTGCTTTCTTCTTGCACTGACGATGGAGGGATTGTAGCTCGTCGTATGCCACTTACACGTGCTCGTGTGTTTCGAGAAGTGCTTCGTGGGTTTCTTTTAAATCAGAATAACACTCTTCGACTAAGAGGAGTCGTGCTGTGAGGTCAGTTACTTGAGCTCGTAGTTGAATAAGCTCATTGTTTGATGACACCTCCTGACGATTATGTAGTTGTGTGAGGGTGTTGGTGATGTCGTCCAGGCACGTGCTGAAAGCTTGCTGTTGCTGCTTGAGCTCGCGGAGGGTCTCTGGCAGAGGTTGAGTCTGCGTAGAGATCTTATCGACCTGCTTTGCCAATGCTTCATGCTGGCATTGTACTCCATGGATCAACTCGGGAAAAGTTTTACAGTGGTCGTCGATGTGGTCGACTTGCTTGGCCATTGAATCTTGGAGTTGTTGGATTCCTTGGAGGATGATTGGCATGGCGTGGTTCTGCTCGTCAATCTTGGCGACCTGTTGTGTTAGACCCTGCACACAAGAAAAAATAGAATTTAAAATGTTAGCGGGGTCGGTGAGGAGGTTTCGGATGGTGTCGAATTGACGTCCGAATTCCTCACCGACGTTAGTAAAAGGGACCCCAGTAAATGAAGAGTGAGGTGGCTGGGGTCGGGGTGGAATGGTAGTGTCGTGCGGAAAAGACACTGTTGATGGACCCGCAAACTGGGTGGTGACTGTGGATGGGGTCACCAGCGATGTCGGGGTGGTGGTGGATGGAAAAGGTGGTGACATACCCGGAGAGAGGAATGGATCCGGGAATGTTGATGGAAAGGTGGTGGAGGTGAAGGAGGTGAATTCGGGCGTTGTAGTGGAGAATGGGATGCCTGAAGTGAAGAGGGGTGGGGGTGGTGGTATGGTTGTGGAGAAGGGTGGTGTAGTGAAAAGTGGTGTGGAGGATGATTGAAGAGTGGTTGATTGTGTATAAATGGAAGATGGTGGGGTGGTTGAAGGTGGTGGGGTAGTGGATGTTGGGGTGGTGGAAGGTGGTGGGGTAGTGGATGTTGGGGTGGTGGAAGGTGGAGAGGTGGTAGTGAGCTCAACATTTAGACTCATTATAAAAGAGTCTAGTGATGAGGTTGTAATATGCTCGTCTGGAAGGGGGGTCTCAGATTCGGGGTGGGGTTTTGATGTTGGTGTCCCCGACAGCTCATGCGCCTTCACAAGCCTTCTGGAAGGTCGTTTGACTAGAACTTTTGTTATTTTAGCTGTCGGGGCATTTATGCTGAGCTCTGCCTACCCTGCTGTTGCTTTCTTCTCTGTGGCTTTGACTGAGGCTATGAGTTTGACGATCTCGTTGTCTGAGAATAGGAGCTTGTCCTTGTCATAGTCAGTAAGTTCTGGAAGTGGGAGCAGGGTTCTGGAGGATTTTGTTGTGGGGCAGAAAACGTAGTGTAGCTTTGCATCCTTTTCTTTTATGATATAGGAGTTCTTTAATGTATGTTCGTTGGTAAGGATGTCGCCCTTTATTGGGTTGCATTTGGGTAGAAGTCTATCCATCTTAAGATATTTGATGATGGATGTGATATGACCACCCGTGCAAATTTCTTTTCCTAGGGCAAAGGCTGATAGCTTGAGGAGCATAAGACGTCCAATGTTAACTGGCATTCCATTTAGGACGGACCAGAGAACATAGAGATCAGATATGAGTACAGTTCCTCCTTCTGATCTGGGGAAGAGTGCACCAGCGATGATTTTGTGAAGTGTGTACACTAGGCCAGAATGAATGTTAGAGGCCTTGCTTGTCTTTGCATCAAAATTTGGTATCCCCGTTAGTGATTTCCAGAAGGTATGTTTGTTGAACTTGGGGTGTTCTGTACCAGCGGCTTTAGCTTTCTTCAGCTGGTCTTGGTTATCTATAAAGATTTCATTCAGCATATTTTCAGTGATGACCACTTCGTTGTTAAAGATTCTGGTGGTTATTCTATGGTCATCACCATCCCTTTCTCTATCCATGATGTCCACCGATTCTTTGTGGAAATAGGTGAAGAATTATGTTTTTGGCTCAATATAGGGAGTTTCGGGTACAAAGCATAGCCGAGAAAGATTGGAATTGTCAAGTAGTGTGAGGATTCTATTATAGATCCCCATCTTCATAAGTATGCTTGGGCAGACATACTTTGTTGGTTTAAGAGTTTGGCTGATGGAAGGGATGTTATGGAGATAAAGATTTTCAGGTGGCGGTGCTGTGGTGGTGATGGGGGGAAATAGGAACGGTAATTGTGGCAGGGGTGGTAGTGGTGGTGCTAGGGTTTGTTCCCTTGCAGTGGAAGGGTGAACTTGCTTCCTGGCCCTTTTCTTGGGTGCTGGTTCTGATGTGGTTTCTTGGGCTTTTCTCTTCCCCTTAGACTTTGCAGTGGGTGATTCTGCCTCGGGAGAAGGCTGATATTCCGAGGCCTCATCGGATGAAATTTCCTCAACCTCTTCTTCAGAGGGTACCTCAGCTAAGCATCTGTTGATGTGTTTGATCTCATGCATGACTTTGAGCAGGTTCACCTTTGTCGGGACCCTTCCAGTCGTTTCATAGCTATCTACGACTTGTTGTAGTTTGTCACGATCAGCTTCTAATTGTTCCCTTGTCCAGTAAGGGGCATCAGTTGTTCCTTGAGGTTGCTTGGAAGGTGATGTCATTCTAAAATTATTGACAAGAAAACAATAGTTAGAATTCTTAAATTTGAAATTATAACAAAGTAATGTTATTGGAGTTTGAGGTTTATTAGATTGGTTGAGTTCAAACGGTTTTGAGACCGTTTGGTCTCAAACGGTCTGGATACCGTTTGGTCTCAAACGGTCTGGAGACCATTTTTTTTTAACAGGTTTGGAGGTCGGATGGTCCCAAACGGTTTGGAGACCGAATGGTCCCAAACGGTTTGGAGACCGAATGGAAGATGAACTGTGCGGGAGACAAACCGCGCGGCCGTTCGTCGGCAGGGAACTACGACGGCGACGAAGGGTAAGCATGTCGACGTTACCGACGGCGATGGTGGCGACGACAGAGTTCGAAAATCCACGACCGTCTGGCGGTGGTGTAATCCATTGAACTGCTGGGTGGTCTACCTGTAAGTGAGGGCGGCGAGAATGTTGGGCGCGGAGAGCAGCAGAGCAGGAGCGCGGGAATGTGCGGGGACGACGACGGAGCCGGAGACGACAGCGAAAAAGCTAAGTCCACGGTGAGGTGATGAAACGGCGGTGGAGACGACGGCAGCGTCAGAGAGGGAAACGAGCGCGAAAACGAAGCTCTGGAATGAAACAGGGAAGTCGAGAATTCGGGATTCTAGAAGAAGGAACGGGGGGCGGGGGGTATTTATAGGATTTGGGGGGGCGCCCCTAACCGCTAAGGTTTTTGTTTTTAAGACCTTGTGTTTTTATGTTTGTTTTAGATTATGTGAATTTTTATGTATTTTTAGATTAATGATGAAAGAACTTAAAGAAAGCAAATAAAGTTTAAAAGAAAATAAAAGACTAGAAAAATAGAAAATGTGATACTCAGGTCTTGGGTTGCCTCCCAAGAAGCGCTTTGGTTTAACGTCGCTGGCTCGAAAAAATTATGCTCCAGCTATGCTGATGTTATAGGATCTTGGATCTCTATAGTTTGTCTTGATAATTTGTCTGCTGGAGTGTGGTATTTCTTTAATCTATGACCATTAACGGTCCTTTCTCCTCCATTATCATCGAGAATAATGACAGCTCATGTCGGGTAGATATGTTTGATTGTGAAATGCCCCGACCATTTAGTACGCAGTTTTCCAGGAAACATTTTTAGTCTGGAATTGAATAAGAGGACTTTATCTCCGACGATTATATCCTTTCTTTTTATGTGGCCATCGTGCCACATCTTGGTTTGTTCTTTGTAAATTCTTGCATTGTGGTAGGCTGTCATTCGTAATTCTTCTAGTTCTTGGAGTTGAAGTTGTCTGAATTCACCAGCGCCTTTGAGATCAAAGTTTAGTTGCTTAATGGCCCACCAAGCCTTATGCTCTAATTCAACTGGCAAATGGCAAGATTCCCATACACTAATCGAAATGGTGTTGTTCCAATTGGTGTTTTAAAAGCTGTGCGGTAGGCCCATAGAGCGTCAGATAGTTTGGTGGACCAATCGGTGCGGTTCCTATTGACGGTTTTTTCCAGGATAGCTTTAATTTGCCTATTGGAGACTTCAACCTGTCCACATGTCTGTGGATGATACGGTGTGGAAACTTTATGGTTGACTCCATATTTTCTTAATAAGGCTTCAAAGCTCCGTTCCAAGAAATGTGATCCACCGTCGGATATTATCATTCTTGGAACGCCAAATCTAGGGAATATTATCTCTTTAAACATCTTGATTACCGGTTTTGAATCAAAAGAAATGGTTGGTAGAGCTTCTACCCATTTCAAAACGTAATCCACAGCAACCAAGATGTACATGAATCCGTAAGATGGGGGGAAAGGACCCATGTAATCTATTCCCCATACATCGAAGAGTTCGATTTCTTGCCATATATTCAATGGCATTTCATTTCTTTTGGTTATCCCCCCGGATAGTTGGCATTTGTCGCATGATCGCACGTATTCATGTGCATCCTTTGTAATGTTTGGCCAGTAAAAACCAGATTACAGGACGTTGAGGGTTGTCTTCTTAGAACTCATGTGGCCCCCAGTAGGGCCTGAGTGACAGTGCTCTAGAACCGAGGTGATTTCTGTCTCTGGAATGCATCGACGAAAAAGTCCATCTGTGCATAAGAGGAATAGGTAGGGCTCGTCCCAGAAATACTGGTTAGCGTCATGAATGAATTTCTTTTTGTCATGGTAAGATGCAGACGGATGGATGATTCATGTTGCCAAATAATTAACAATATCAGCATACCAGGGAAATCCAGTAGTAATCTTCATTAGTTGATCATCTGGTAAAGAGTCTCGAATGGGTAATTTATCGGAATCTTTAGCTTCAATACGACTGAGGTGATCCGCGACGACATTTTCAACCCCACTTTTGTCTTTAATCTCTAAGTCAAACTCCTGAAGCATTAAAACCCATCTGATAAGTCGGGGTTTATCATCTTGTTTTTGGACCAAGTATCGTATCGCAGAATGGTCAGTATATACTACGACTTTTGACCCGATTAGGTAAGACTGAAATTTTTCAAAAGCATAGATAACTGCCAGGAACTCTTTTTCGGTGGTAGTATAATTCTTTTGTGCCTCATCAAGCGTCTTGGAGGCGTAATATATGACGTAAGGCTTTTTGTCTATCCTTTGACCAAGGACTGCCCCTATAGCATAATCGCTAGCGTCACACATAATTTCAAACGGTTGAGACCAGTCAGGAGATCTTAGAATAGGGGCAGAGATAAGGGCATTCTTCAGAGTTATGAAGCTATTAATGCATTCTTGGTCAAATATAAAATCACCTTCTTTGGTCAGCAGGTGAGTCAGTGGCTTTGCTATTTTTGAAAAATCTTTTATAAATCTCCTGTAGAATCCTGCATGACCAAGGAATGCCCTGACTCCTCTGATGTCTTTAGGTGGAGTTAGATTTGAGATGACATCTACCTTTGCTTTATCCACTTCAATCCCTTTACTACTTACTCGATGTCCTAGGACCACACCTTCAGTCACCATAAAGTGACATTTTTCCCAATTCAAGATCAGGTTGGTGTCCTCACATCTTTGCAGGACTTTTCCTAAATTGAGTAAACAGTTGTCGAAAGAATCTCTGTATACCGAAAAATCATCCATGAAGACTTCCATGATAGATTCTGTTAATCCGGCGAAGATAGCGTTCATACATCTTTGGAAGGTTGCGGGTGCATTACATAACCCGAAAGGCATCCTTCTGAAGGCATATGTTCCAAAAGGGAAGGTGAAAGTGGTTTTTTCTTGATCTTCAGGATGGATTGGGATTTGGTAAAATCCTGAATATCCGTCAAGGTAACAGAAAAAAAAAATTTGAGCGAGTCGTTCGAGAACTTCATCCAAGAAGGGCAAGGGGAAATGATCCTTCCTTGTTGCTTTGTTAAGTTTTCTGTAGTCGATGCACATTCTCCACCCAGTTATTGTTCTAGTAGGTACCAGTTCATTTTTGTCATTAAGAACAACAGTGGTCCCCCCTTTTTTAGGGACCACCTGCACGGGACTTACCCATTGAGAATCTGAGATTGGGTAGATGATGCCTGCTTTCAGAAGTTTGAGAACCTTGAGACGAACTACCTCCTTGAGATTAGGGTTCAACTTTCTTTGATGTTCCCTTGATGGTTTGAAATCTTCCATCATGGGCAATCTGTGCATGCAAAAGGCTGGATTTATACCCGTCAAGTCAGTCATCTTATATCTGATAACTTTCTTGTGTCTCTTTAGTTCATCAAGAAGTCTGTCTTCTTGGTCTACTTCCAGAGTGGAGCTGATAATCACTGGACAAAGTTTCTCGTTGTCGAGAAAGACATGTTTGAGTCCCTCGGGTAGGGCTTTCATTTCAGGAGCCTTAGGTGGCTCGGTTGCTTCTATAATGGTGACAGCCTTAAGTTCTTCAAAGGTGGTCGTTGGGGCTTCTTCAGCTTTTTCTAAGTATTGAAGGCATTGTTGCACTAGTTCATTTGCCGAGAATTCTACTTCCGGATTAGTTAAGGTATTTTCCAATTCATCAGAGGGTTCAGACATTTCTAATTGGGACATTTGATATATAGCATCCAGGAGAAAAACTTCCTCTTGAATGCTTGGACCTTTCATGCTATTAAGAACTCTGAACTGAAAAGCTTCCTTCCCAAGTCTCAAGATAATAGTCCCTACTTCTACATCGATAAGCGCTCGGGCAGTAGCTAAGAAAGGTCTGCCGAAGATTATCGGGTATCTTAGGTCTTCTTGTATGTCCATAATAACAAAATCGCACGGAATATAAGAATTTGTTCCTATCTTGACAGGTATATCTTCAATGATTCCAAGGGGAGCAGATATGGAAGAGTCGGCTAACTGAATTGTCATTGTCGTAGGTAGCAAATCAGTGAAACCTAATCTTTTACACATAGAGTAAGGCATGATGGATATACTTGCCCCTAAATCTGCTAAGCCCTTCTTGCTGGAGCCATTTCCAATAGAACACTGAATACCGAAGGAACCTGGGTCCTTCTTTTTCTTTGGCATTTTGTTAAGCAAAATGTCTGAAGTGGTCTGAGCTAGTTTCACTGTTTCGTGCTCTTCTGTCATGTATTTTCTTGATAGAAGGGTTTTCAGGTATTTAGCCCAAGCGGGCACTTCGGAAAGAGCATCGAGGAATGGTATATCAATGTATAGTTTCTTCATAGCTTATTTGAATTTCTGGAACCTGGTGTCCATTTTGGTTCCTTTCAGCCTGTCTGGATAAGGAATTCTGGGTGGAACTTCTGGCATTGGTTCCCTTTCTTTTTCTCTTTCAGTAGTTGTAGTAGGTTTTTCCTTTTCATTGGTTGAGCTTTCTGTTGGGGAAAGAATAACTACATCCTCATCATAATGGATGATTCTAGTGGTATCAGGAAGGACACGACCAGACCTTGTGGTGACAGCATTCAGTTGCTCAGGTCTATTTTGGTCATGCATTGGGTTTGCCTCTGGTTGCCCAGCTAAGGTACCAGCTGGTGGTTTTAACTGAGCAGCAATCTGTGCTAATTGGGCCTCTACAGCCTTTTGTTGAGCCTGTTGGTTTGCAAGCATGGTTTGCTGAGACTGTAGCATCTGTCTAATCAAAGAAATTTCATCAGATGGTTGGGGAGGGGAACTCCTCTGTTGATATTGAGTGACTTGCTGCCCTTGTGGTTGTTGTGGGGGTGTTGTTAACTGTGGTTGTTGTGGCTGCTACAACTGAGGTTGTTGCAGCTGTGGGTGCAGTCCTTGAGGAGTATATTGGATAAGAGGGATTCCTAGGATAATTGGATCGTTGGAACCCATTTCTATAATTCCCTTGATTTTGGTTGAAGTTATTCTGAAATCCTGGTGGTTGTCTATTGAAAGATCCACCTTGTATCTGTTGTTGTGGATTGGCAGTCCCTGCAGGATTCCCATATTAAAAACCAGGGTGGTTTCTTGGTTTGTCTGGATTGTAATACACCTGGACAGGTATTGAGTGAATGGAGTTGACTTGCTCTGGCATTTGGTCCTCAGGATGTTCAATAATGGGTTCATATTGCGGCACTGGTGGTTGTAGATCCATCATAACATTGTATAACAGACCACATGATAATGTGGGATGATCAGATGCATGACAAGCTTCGCAAGTTCCAGTAGCTGCTTTTATTTGTTGAAACTGGGAGCTTTTCTTCTTGTCGTATTCTCCAAAAGAAGTTTCAAGAGCTTGTTGCTTAGTAGCAATAGTCTTTAGGGCTTCTGCAATGGCCTTGAGTTCCATGGATTCTTCAGCCTTGTAGACTTTAAGGACTCCCTTAGATTGGTTAGACGACCTTCCCCAATTGGATTGGTTCTCGGCCCCTAACGTGACTATATTCCAGGCATCTTCATAGTTCTTTCTCATAAAGTTTCCTCCAGATGAGGAGTCTAAAAATTGCTTGATATCATCACTTACTCCTCTATAGAATGTTTCTATTAGTTGATTTTGAGATATGCCATGATGAGGGCACTTTCTCAGGAGTTCTTTGAATCTTTCCCAAGCTTCCGCAAGTGTTTCTCCGGGTAGTTGGGCAAAGTGGTTAATTTGTCCCCTGATCTCGTAGGTTAGTGAAGGTGGAAAGAATTTCTCGAGAAACTTTTCTTCTAAGGGGGTCCAAGTAGTGATGATAGGGTGCCTATCTACAGCATTGTACCAACTTAGTGCTCTTCCAGATAAGGTGAAGTGAAAGAGGTGTAACATTATTGCCTCCAAGGCAACTCCCGCTTGAGGTACAAGGCGGCAGAGTGACTTGAATCTCTTAAGATGATCCATGCAATCGTCTCCAGGTCCTCCAGAGAAAGAGATGCCTTGCATGATCTGGATCCATTGCGTCCGGATTTCAAAGTTTGGTATGTTAATAATCGGCGGTCGGACTGGATGATCATCTTCATAATTCTTTGGGACTGCGTAGTCCCGAAGTTGCTTGTTTCTTAGCGCTAATTGAGCAGCAGCGTTCTCAGCTTGGATGTGGGCTTGTTCCTCAGCTCGAATCTCGGCAATGAGTTGTGCTCGTTGTGTAGCTATGGCGGCGTTGACTCTTTCTACAACGAGGCGTTGCTCCTCAGCCATCTGTCTGGCTCTTTGGCGATTAAGTCTAATCCTTCAATGGAAACTTCTTTCTACCTCAGAGTCGTACTCTGGTTTAGTGGAGAATCCGATGTGATGCGGAGTTTGCATACACATTTTCTACCTGAGTAGAAGGAAATTCACACGTTTAGATGATGAAGAGAAACAAAGAAATCAAGAAGATTTGGAGTAATGGTTAAAAGAAAGTGAAAAATCCTAACCAACTAAGAAGGTACTAAATGAAATTAGAACGTTTCGTTGTCCCCGGCAACGGTGCCAATTTTTTGATGGAGCCTCCACTTACGTGGAGTTGCGTGCACCACTAAAAATCCTAGAGATAGAAGATCTCTAAGTTTAGCCTTGCTTATACTAAGTTAAAACTCCACCCACGTATGCTAGGATACGTGGAAGTCTTATCGTAGTATAGTTAAGGGTCGAATCCTCGAGACAACGGTCTTGTTGTTGCCAACAAGATGGAAAACGTTTGAATTTCACTTAATCACTCAATAGTTGGTATTTAGATCAAAAGGTTGATTTGGTTGTTTTTAAGCTAAGTACAAGTAAAGTAAAGAAAGCAAGTAAATCTAGGTTGTTAACAATGATGAAAGATCACTAGGGTGAAATCAGTTTTTCACCGCCACTACACATCGATCAACACATGCAAAGCAAAACTTAACCTGCAAAAAGAGTTCGATTAGTTAGTATCCTTGTAGACCTAGCCTCCTTTCGGATAATCTAGCTACGAGAAGTGCAGGAATGTTGCAACGCCAGCCATTCCCGAACAAATGGTCACATTACTTTGCATCATTTCCCTCACAAAGTGTGTTCCTCGACATACCAAGGTTGCACTTCCATACGTCAACTGATTCCATTTCATAGTATGAAAGTGCAACGGATGATAGTGAGTTTACTCCAACTCTTGAGATACACTTCTGGATACCGAAACAGATGCATGGTGGATACATGCACCAAGAACCAACATGCAAACGAGTTTCAAATCTAATAGTACAAACGTAGACAATTCATACTAAAAGATAAAGGATAACGCAAGTTGGAGATCAAGCAACATGCATTCATTAATCGTTTGATGTCGAACTAACAAAGATAAGAACTCTCTATTACAACCTAAGGATTACATTTTACATGATATGAAAGTATGGGTAGCGGGGCTACTCCCCGCACCCTAGTGAAGAAGACTACTCCCTCATGACTAGGACCAAGAAGGAGGCGAGAAGAGAGAGAGAGAGAGCATCATCCCCACAAAGGAGGGAGGAAAGTCAACTCCTTGGGGAGAGAGAGAAACGATCCACCAGTCTTCATAGGTTGCACGATGAGGAGGTCTCCTCTTCCCACCTTCTTAGCGAAGAAGGAGAAAGCAGCTTCAGGATGGAGTATGGATCTCAGATCGACAGCCTCAGGGCGGAGGATGGAAGTGGCAGGAGCTCTGGAACGATTGGGGCAGCCTTTCGACGTCTGAGAATTCTCTGCTTTGAGGTGACCCTTGGGGTCTTATTTATAGGCTTAAGTTGAACCCAAATGGTCTTGAGACCGTTTGGGGTTCTCAAACCGTTTGCCTTTATGCGGTCTCTGAGATCGTTTAGTCTTATGCGGTCTTGGGACCGTATGGCCTTCATGCGGTCTTGGGACCGTATGACCTTCATGCGGTCTTGGGACCTTATGGCCTTCATGCGGTCTTGGGACCGTATGACCTTCATGCGGTCTTGGGACCGTATGGCCTTCATACGGTCTCGGGACCGTATGGCCTTCATGCGGTCTCGGGACCGTATGGCCTTCATGCGGTCTCGGGACCGTATGGCCTTCATGCGGTCTCGGGACCGTATGGCCTTCATGCGGTCTCGGGACCGTATGGCCTTCATGCGGTCTTGGGACCGTATGGAGTCTTTGTAATTTTTTTGTGTTTTCTTGTAATGATAAAGAAGAGAAGTTAGTTTATTGGTATATCAGCAATAAAGTAAAAAAGTTAATGATTCTATCTAATTTATCTAAGAAAGAGTATGGAAAATTAAGGAGAACTAATAAGATAACGTCACAAAATGGGAGGTTATCAACAGGTTGCCAAGATTGACATGTAAAACCTTGCCTTGCCAGGCATCATCTCAAGCATCCACTAACAGTAGAAAGCAGCGGCCATGAAAGTCGATCACCTCAACGACCGCCTGCAACATCTACCACAGCTGGTGCTTGAAGTGTAAGGCCAGCAAGACGATCTGGTCAAGCAAGTCAACAGGATTTCTGTGCAAAATCAACCATTTCCAGAAACTCTACGCGAGCTTAAGCAGCATCAAACTGCTTTAAGCACGCGCTTGGATGACATCTGCACCACCCTCACACAGCTAAATAACCGGCAAGAGGAGTCATCCAACAATGAAATCAACCAACTGAGAACCCAAGTGACAGATCTCTCTACATGACTCCTCTCCGCCGAGGCTCGATTTTCAGATCTTAAGGAAGCCCACGACGCTTTGCTTGAAACACATGAGCATACGTAAGTGGCTTTCGACGAGCTACAAGAACTCCACCGGAAGTGCAAAAAGCCTCCACCAAAGAAGCCAACAGATGAGGCGGCAGTCGAAGATGATGATGAAGATGAAAATGACGATGAGGTTTCTGACTCCTCGGCCGACTCCAATAATAGCACCTCCTCAGACGATAAATCTGACGACCCGGACAATGCCGGGGAGGGCCCCAGCCGAGGAGCCACACCAAAACAACAGAAAGATCACCACGACGGTGATAAAGATCCCAAATCCCCTACTCACAATGATAACATTAATATGTCTTATGGGGATCAATTTCTTGACTATTCAGCAATGGGATCTCTGGGGGAAACTGCCAAAGAGGCAGCTTTTGTTGAGTTCCAACAATGTTTATTTGGAACCAGCACGAGTCACCAACAAGTAACGCCAGCTCAAATTTTCTCTGCACCAGAACCATCGGTGCCTTTTCCCCCAGAACAGGAAGAATTGGAAAGAGTCATCTTAGATATAGATGAAGATCTTGACTCTGCTTCTGATTCTGATAAAGAAGAAGATCCACAGCACTACATCGATGATTTGCAGTATACTTCTTCTCTACCTCCGTAAGAGCTTCCCCTTCCGCCACCTCTACCTCATAAAATGCATGATTTAGACTTGGCGGCCGCCTCTACCTTAGATTCTCAAGATATCTTTATCTTAAACACTATCGTAGACAATGTCAAAGACGGGGGTGATATTATCTATCATAATACGAAGACTCTGTGCAAGTTGACACGTGAAGATTTCCACACCATCCTTCGACCACAGTCGTCGGTGAAGATGGCAATCTTTCGTGTCCTCCTTGCCAATTCTATCGAAATCTATAGAAGCTCTAAACGGAAGCAACTAGTACTTAACGATTCACCTTCTCTGGGAATGAGTCTACTATATAAAGACTTACAAAACAAATCCATCGAGTGGTTGTAGAGGGGGGATTGCCAGAAAAGCACGCTATATTACCGTGCCCTTCCAAGTCTCTGGTCACTGGCTGCTAATAATCGTGGACACCACGGCTCGAGACGCCAAGGTGTATAATTTTTGTGCCACTGAACTAAGAGACAGAATATTTAATTTCGCTGGTACAGAAGCCAGGGAGGCCAGATGCATCCCTTTCCGGCTCCTGAAAATGTTTTGGGCCACTTGCCCATCCCTCTGTAATGGTTGGAACCAACCATGGTTCCAAATCATCAACCCCCATGTCCAAACTCAAGAGGGATCTAAGGATTGCTCTTTCTACGTTATACGTCATATTCAAGCGCTCAATCAGCAAATCCCTTTCACTGAACTGGCCACAGAGGATTTTCATTCTTTGTAGGGTCGTTACACCATGGAGCTAATTTGTGATAGAAGGTTCTTCAAGGACCCAACTATGGCGCCCAACGACGTTCCTCGCTACCTCTTCTCATCCATCCAACGTCCTCCAAAACGGCCATTCTGGCAAACAATAGAGGAGTTGGAGAAACAACAGCCCGCCAAGGATACCGAGAAGAAACAATGGGATCCTTACTCTTTCGATCTGGCGGAGGATAAAGGGGTTACCGAGTTGCTAACTGGGGCTACCATCAACAGATCACCTTCACAAATGGTTCCCCTGTCTGTAATTACACCAACTTTCCCCAACTTTGACCTCAGCGCCTGCAACAGCCTTTCCGATAATGAACTTCGCCTCATCATGTCAAGGCTTTACGCCGAGAAAGATGACCTCGTTTTTATAGCCGGCGATATTCTGGTCATGGCAAATGCGCTACGAGAAACAGTACCGATCAAAGGGTCTCTATCCGTGAGTTTAATGGTCGCCTATCAATATCTTATCGGACAGAATTACCCTACAATCTATATGGCATCGGCATACATGAAGGACGGTCTTCTAAAGCTAAAGAACTTCGGAACAACTGAGGCGCTCATTTCTTTCCTCCAACACACGACTCTGAAGTTCATCATGCTTTCTTTCCTTCATGTAGAATACTAGATGTTGCTAGCAAAAAATTATTCATGATGGAACAACAATCAAATACAACAGTTCCGACAGCCAGTACAATCCCAACCAGCAACAGTACACTACAACACCAAGAATGCCTACAGAAGAGGTGGCGAAGGAGTGTGCTGACCAACTACATGACCTTCTCAGTAAGCACACACGGGCATACGGTAAAGAACACTTTCATCACCCTGCCTTCAGCCAAAAATGCCCACAGCAGCTCCATGAGTCGAACAACTGTGGTTTCCACGTCCTCTACTGGATGTACACCATTATGGTCCTTGGAAGACCAGTAGAGGACATGATAGATGTGGATTACCACACGTTACGAGGAAAGTTTGTTGTTAATCTCCTTCGAACACATGGCGCTAATAAAGGACTAACAGACGCTTGATGCCCTTATCCTTGTACTTCTCAACCTATCACTTTGACACTCTGAGGACATAGTGAGTGATAAGTTAGGGGGGAGTACACTGGACAAGGACGAGGTATCATTTCTAAATCCTTCCCTCTCTATCTTCTTTTTCAAATCTGTACAAAAATTTTCTTAGCTTTCTTTGCACTTTTAGTTTTTGTTTTAAATACTTCCCCTGATGATAAAACTCACTCATGAAGAATAACATCCTTCTTGGAACAAAGTCATCCCCAGCTAACTTTAGAATCCAGTAGTCCTCAAGAGTAATAACAAGAATAGCACATAGACATGTAATGGCGAATTAACAAATTATCTTCACTCAATTTGCATGCTTTTGTTTCAATTCTACATCTGACTCTCCACAGGTCAACATCAGAGCCGAAATAAGCCAAACACTCTCAAGGAAGGGAGGGACATCAGGTGACATCCAAATCAAGAAGCCTCGTAAGTGGATCACTAAGTAGAAACCAAATAAGTGCATGTTGAGAAACTCTAAGAACAACTTTCTTCTCTTCAAATAAAAGAGGCTTGGCCGCCCAATCAAATTCCCTAAAAATCCAAATCCTAAGCCTGTGAGTTTACGAATAAAATCCAGAGTGTTGAATAAAACTATGAGAGTTGTTCCATGAATAAGGATCTATACGAAGAGCCAATAAAGGTCTCTCCCGACCGGTACATTCAGCTGCCCTCACAAAGGCAGATGTGTCATGCCCGGTAGTGAAACCCTAAGGTATCCAAATATATGAAAGGCTGACAAAGGACTCGCTCGGCCGGTACATTCAGCTACCCTCACAAAGGCAGATGTATCGTGCCTGGTAGTGAGATCTTAAAAGCATATACAACCCCTCCCCCACTTGAAGGGGGAGTTACACATCAAGTCTTTAGCCAACCCTCATACCCACTCTAGCTTCCGGTAGGATTTTTTTTCAGAGAAGTATAAAACTAATTAGAGTCAACGACATGCACAGAATAAAAAGTGATCCCAATGCGGGCTACGAGATATGGAAGAAACCTGAGATCCAAGCAACTCTGAATACCTGAAAGAGTTAAGGCAAGCAAAATGCTCTGATACAACCTTAGGAGATCTCTGGTTCAGAATTGAAGCAACAGTATGGAAATCTTAACTAAATAAAATCGCCTCGCCATTACATGCCTCAGATCTATCTAACTTGAGGACAAGCTAGACTCTAAGTTAGAGGGGGTGATAACCTCCAATTTTATGAAGTTGTCTTAGCAATTTCCCTCAGTTTTCCATACTCTTTCTTAGATAAATTAGATAGAATCCTTAACTTTCCTCTCTTATTACAAATATACTATTAGATTAACTTTTCTCCTTTTTTACTTACAGAAAAGACACAAAAAAAATCACAAAAGCCTCACACGGTCCCAAGACCGCATGAAGCCAACCGGTCCCGAGAGTGCATGAAGTCACACGGTCTCAAGACCGCATGAAGCCAACCGGTCCCGAGACCGCATGGAATCACACGGTCCCAAGACCGCATGAAGCCAACCGGTCTTGAGTCCGCATGGAGTCACACGGTCTCAAGACCGTATGAAGCCAACCGGTCCCGAGACTGCATGGAGTCACACAGTCTCAAGACCGCATGTAGCCAACCGGTCCCGAGACCGCATGGAGTCACACGGTCTCAAGACCGCATGAAGCCAACCGGTCTCGAGACCGCATGGAGTCACACGATCTCAAGACCGCATGAAGCCAACCGGTCCCAAGACCGCATGGAATCACACGGTCCCAAGACCGCATGGAATCACACAGTCCCAAGACCGCATGAAGCCAACCGGTCTCAAGACCGCATGAAGCCAATAAATCTTGAGACCGCATGGAATCAAATGGTCTCAGAGCCCAAACGGTCTCAGGGTCCAAATGGTTTCAGGGTCCAAACGGTCTCAGAGCCCAAACGGTTTCAAGGTCCAAACGGTCTCATAACCCAAACGGTCTTCACGACCGTTTGGACCCAAAATTGCCCAAACCGTTTGGACTTCACTTAAAGCCTGTAAATAAGACCCAAGGGGTCCTCTCAAATCATCAAGTCTCAGACGTCCAAAGGCTGCCTCTGCCACTCCAGAGCTATTTCATTCTTCATCCTCCGCCCCAAGCCTGCCAGTCTGAGATCCACACTCCATCCAGAAGCTGCTTTCTTTCTCATCGCCAAAGAAGGTGGGAAGAGGAGACCTCATCATCAAGCAACCCGTGAAGTTTGAAGATTGTCTCTCTCTCTAAGGGGTTGACCTTCCTCTTTCCTTTGTGGGGATGACGTTCTCTCTCTCTCTTCTTGCCTCCTTCTTTGTCCTTGCTATGAGCGAGTAGTCTCATTCACTAGGGTGCGGGGAGTAGCCCCGCTACCCATGTTTTCATTTCATGCAATGTAATCCATAATTTGCAATAGAGATATACTTTCTTTTCAGTTTGACATCAATCGTTTAATGAATGCTTGTTGCTTGATCACCAACTTGTGTTATCTTTTATCTTTTAGTATGAATTGTCTACGTTTGTACTATTAGATTCGAATCTCGATTGAATGTTGGTTCTTGATGCATGTATCCACCATGCATCTGTTTCGGTATCTAGGCGTGTTTTTCAAATAAGTGGAGTAAACTCACTTCCATCGTTGTATTTTCATACTATGAAATGGAATCAGTTGACGTATGAAAGTACAACATTGATAAGTCGAGGAACACACTTTGTGAAGGGAATGATGTAAAGTAGGTGACCATTCGTTTGGGGATGGCTGGCATTGCAACATTCCCACACTTCTCGTAGTTAGTTCTCCGAAAGGAAACTAAATCTACAAAGATACTAACTGTTTAGACTCTTATTGCAGGTTATGTTTTTATGATGCATGTTTTGATCCATGTGTAGTGGTGGTGAAAGTCGATCACATCCTAGTGGTTTCTTATCATTGTTAACAACCTCAAATTTACTTTCTTGCTTTGTTTTACTTGCACTTAGTCTAAAAACAACCAACCCAACTTTTTGCTCTAGATACCAACTGTTAAGAGGTTAAGTGAGATTCTAACGTTTTCCATCTTGTTGTTCTCAACAAGACCGTTGTCCTGTGGATTCGACCCTTAACTATACTACGATAAGACTTCCACGTATCCTAGCATTCGTGGGTGGAGTTCTCGATCTAGTATAAGTAAGTCTAAACCTAAAGACTTACTATCTTTAGGATTTTTAGTGGTGCGCGCAATTCCACTCGCATGGAAGCTCCATCATCTAGCAACACATCATTACTGCCCAAGTTATTGGAAATTTGGAGAACAACTTCAACCTACAATTTATGACAAGCGTTGTTGTGATTGTATAGTTCCTTTGTCTCTGATATCTGAATTGAAATTGAGGCATTGAATCATCATCCTCACAACGTTCAATCCATATTTCTTGAACTAGAGAAGCATGTTGAGATACATGTGAGCTCACTATATCATATTAACTCACATGAGCATGGTCGTACATTTCTCAATCTCACTTATTAAGTGGATAGGATATCGATCTCCTATAGGAGGGACAAATCCCATCTACATCACTTATATTCAATCCCCATGTATCACAATGTACTCGAGCATCACCTAATGTCAAAATACATTGAATGACATGTGATGTGTGTAGGACTTCAGGTCTAAGAACCACAATCACCACTATTACTATAAGAGTTGATTTTGACTACCATTTTATGGTCTTCATGTATCACTCTCAAGGTGGGTATGTATGGTACATTGTTCTCTAACAAGTATATAGGTGTTTTGCTTGATATCACATATCATGCCTAATGAGATTTTTTCATCAACCAACACACAATCTAGTCTTATGTGTTATTGTTGTCTATTTTTCCACGATAATATCAAACTAGGGGCATAATAAGAATTTATTTACTCTTATCATACATATTGTTTCATCAACCTGAAGACATATGTCATCAAGTAACATCATTCTTTATAAATCTATTATATATGTGTCATCATCCCATGATTGAGACAAACTTCATATACATAATTACCTTTATCATTATCAAATCAAGTATCAAATGCCCCATTCCAATCATCATATGATTGGCTCTCTGGGCATACTTACCAACAAACTCCCACTTGCACTTAGAGATAATCACCACACGAATCTAAATCCAAGTGATCTTAACATGTCCATCATGTTTCTGTTGCACAAGCGCTTTTACAGAGGGTTAGTAAAGTTTGCTTCTAGTCGGTATTTTGCAAGTTTTTCACATCTCCTTATTGTAAGACTTCTCGCATGAGATGTGATTTCCATAGTATGCTATTGGATACTCCTTGCCTATCTAGTAACTCCATGTTTTCATAGTATTCTACTATATCGTCAATCGTTGGAACCTCCCAGAAGTTCATATACATGAACTTCTTGATTCATATTGTACTCTTTGTTGTTTCCAAAACTACAAGGTACTCAGCATGTTGTGGAATTAAACAACTGTCTCTTTCTCGGGACTTTTCCATCTTACAGTTCTCGTTGTAAAGTGACACAAATTTAGATTGTCATCATTAATTTTATTTGTCATCTTGGAAAGTTGAATCGGTGTAACCTCTTACACAACTCTTCCTTATCACCATAACTAAGGAACTAATCCTTTTAGTGCATATCAAGTACTTAAGGATGTTCTTTATGGAAGTCTAGTGACCTTCACTAGGATGTGACAGATATCCTCTCATCCTGTCTAATACATACGAGACAATAGGATGAGTACATAACATTTCTTACATGATAGATCCAATTTTTAATGCATATGGCATCTTAGTTATGTTTTCAATTCTTCACAAGAACCAGGATACTAGGTTCTTGAGATACTAATCCCATAGAACATGGATACATTTTCTCTCATTGGGTCATGCATGTGGAACCCCTTCGCATCATCCCAATGTATGTGCTATTACTTAGGTCAAGAAGCTTCCTAGATCTATCTGTATAGATCAATTCCTAAGACATAGGATGCTTCTCCTAAACTCTTCTGAGAGAAGGTACTTTCCTTGATAGGTTTTAATATTTTTAGTATAGGGATGTTATTCCCCATCATTTTGTGAAATATAAATATGCTCCCACTTAACTTTTTTAAGTAGATATTTCATCTTTGAGACTTAGGTAATTTCCATATAAGATCTTATCTTTTAAACCAAAATATTAATTGATTGATTATACTCTTGCCCATACAAGTTTATGTTTTCATTTATGGAAGGTACATGATATCAATTCACTAATTATGTTACATATCCATCAGGAGGAATGACAGTCTCCGGTTGAAGAAGATTTGTTACATATCCACCACCTAAGGTCCACATCATATGTAGCAACCTATTGTTGAAGAAGATTTGTGTTGGAACCAATCCAGGTTGGTCGACTAGTCTCCGGTTGGGCTCCTGATCAATCAGTTGGTCTCTTAGATTGGTCGACTAGTCTCTGATTCAACCTATGTCTGGACTCCTTCGGTCAATTAGTTGGGCTACCAACTGGTCAGCGGGCTCTTCCTGTCGCCTGGCCTCCTTGGTCCTCCAGTCAATTGGTTTGACTTCGCATTCAGCCGGTTCGTATGGTGTAGAACACTTTTTTTTGCCATAATAAGAAATGAAACTATCATATTCCTATTTAACTTATTACATTGTAATAGGAAAACCTTGATATACATTTGAGGGGAACATAGGAAAGAAAGCATTAACACTTTTACATATGGAAAGGGGGAGAGAGGCTCAATATGCAAACTACGTTATAAATAGGAATAAAAACCATCCAACCAAGAACAACAATTCATAGGTTTATTGGAAATAACCACGCTCACATCCACCATCAAAAGAAAATTTAGGGTGACACATATAAATTGCATATATATCATATCATAAATATATGGGGATTGTATGTTGTATTTAATTGTATATGCACATTAGTCATTTAAATATTTTCATCGCATGTAATAAAATTAATAAGGAAATACAAATCTATTAGTCATTTAAATATTTGCATCGCATGTAATAAAAGTAATAAGGAGACAAAAATCTGATCATATTGATTTGATACTAAAATATAGTAAATTGATGTGGCTCTAGTATCACTATAGGGAAATATGGCGACTAATATGGCAACGGAAACAAAAAAAATTACTTGCCATGTTCCCCTTAGATAGCAGATCGCATCAACAACTATAGATTAGGAAGAAAGGTTGTAAGGCATATACCTAGTCTTAGTGTAAGTCCTTCGACTAATCCTTGCAATAATGTTCTTCTTTCTCAAGTTGCACTTGGACGGCTGTCGGCGGCAGCAACCTCCTAGTGGATCAACATGTTCGATGACATCCTCCTAGCGGGTGGTAAAGGACTCCTCACCTCTATGTACTCCACATGGATTACTGGGAACTTCATGTTGTGTTGCTAGAGACAATAGGAATGAGTCGTCCCTTCAAACGTCAACCTGCTAGGGATGATTCTCTCTCATGTGTTGTCTCTCCCTTGTTGTCTCTCCCTTTTCTGGGTAAGACTTGCTAGGGCTCTCTAGTTACCAAAACTAGAGAGGACAACACTTGTCATAGAGTATCTTTGTATCTTTCAAAGACTTGACTACCCCTCTATTTATAGGAGGGCTATGGTCAAAGTTTCTAGATCAACTAGAAGTCGAAGAGATAGAATTTCATTGATTATCTGGAAGTTGCAAACCATGAAACGACCGGCTCACAGTTGAAGTGATCGATTCACATGTGAAATGATTAGTTCAACACTTGAATCAGTTTATTCACTTGCTTTTCTATTTTCAAACACATTAGCTTTCAATATTTGATTAATGCACTACATGACGTCAGCATCAATCCTTGATCCAATCGTATTGATCAATGAACCGAGATATTCACAAGTTCAACTGGTTGCTTTAGACTTTGAACCGGTCATTTTACTAACTAAACTGGTCAATTCATGTCCTAATTTAGGCAATGTTCATCCAATGTAGTTTAAATTGACCTGACACTTGAATCAATCAATTCAACACTTGAATCGGTCGGTTCAAATTCCTTTCAGTCAATTTTCAGCAATTGTTGTTTAAATTGAATACCTAAACACGTTACTAGTCAAGTTAAACATTGTTTGTGAATAAACTCCTATTCCATATGCATCCTATGTGTGTGACCCTATAGGTCACATTTTACATTAGTAGTGTATGTCCATAACCAATTTATGGCATCACAAGTAATGAGTAGCAACACATCATTGCTACCCAAGGAATTGGAAAGTAGGAGAGCAACTTCAACCTACAATTTGTAATCAGCATTACCGTGATTGTATAGTTTCTTTTCCCTGGTATCCAAATTGAACTTGAGGCATGGAATCGTCATCCTCTTGACCTTTGAGCCATTTTTATTTTACTAGAGAAAACTATTGAGATACATGTGATCTCAATATCTCATATTGACTCATATGAGCATGGCCATGCATTTCTCAAACTCTCCTATAAAGTGGCCAGGATATCAATCTCATGTAGGAGAGACAAATGGAATCTACATCAATCACAGTCAATCCCACGTGTCACAATGTACATGAGCATCACCTTTATGGTAACCCTTATTCAAGATCATGTTGGATGATGTCAAAATGCATTGAACAACATGTGATGAGTATAGTGGCTTCAAGTCTAAGAACCACAATCACCACTATCACTATGAGAGATGATTCTGACTACCATTCCACGGTCTCCATGTATCACTCTCGAGGTGGGTCTTTTGGATACACTATTGTCTAACAAGTGTCTATGTGTTTGGTTTGATATCACATATCATTATTGATGAGATTTTGTCATCAACCATCACACTCTCTAGTGTTATGTATTATTGTTGTCTATTTTTCTTCCACAGTAATATCTGACATGGGACATAACAAGAATGTATGTACTCTTATCATACATATGATCTCATTGTTCAAGTCTTCAACTTGAAGACATATGTCATCGAGTTACATCATTCTTTAGACATCTATTATGTATGTGTCATCATCTCATCATTGAGACAAACATAATAGATGAAGTTACCTATAACTTTACCAAATCAGGTATCTAATGCCGCATTACAATCATCATATGATTGGCTCTCTGGGTATACATACCAAGTTCTTCCCTAGTAATCCAGACTATGGAATACTAATGATAAGATTTTAGTGGTTAATAATTCTTCCACAGTTGGAGCATTTTGTTGCTTACTAACCAACGTCGATGTTGAGGAAGTTCAATCATTTCCAATGTGTGTACAATATTGTGGAGCTTCCTTTCTTCTTTAGGAAATGAGTGGGTGATTCCCAAAAAGTTCAAGAAAAGTTAGAGAAGATGTGGTTTCAAAAGAAGATGACTCATGGCGCATTTCCTTTTGACATAGATTGTTTGTGATGGAGTTGATTTTCACTAATCAATTACCCAAATTACTATTCTTCCCTTCTTCATATTTTATCTTTCTTGAAATGACCCACTCCATTAAGTGAATACTAGATCTTTTATGAATCTCAATTCAAAAAATAAAATATAGTGGTGTGACTTGAGGTATTTTAGTAAATAATTAAGACAATTCATGTTATTTGATTTTAGTGTCTTATTGACCAAGTTAACTTTTAAGAGAAGATAAATAAAGTAGGAGATGTTTAGGAAAGAATCTTAGAAATCATGTTCTAACCTAGGATATTTTGGATGAGTTTTTCTATATACTTGGTAATAAATGAGATTGGAATATGCCTCATTGGAAACTAATTCGACTCTCAAACATTTCCATTTAGGTGTTACTCATGGTCAAAGAAAGTTTAACTGGTAATTACATGCTCTTAAAATCATATGAGAGATTAATTGGTATTAGGAAGATGAGGTGGTGCCTTTTGGAGTTAGGCTTGATAGACATGGACCTTTTGGATTTAGCGTGATAGACATTGATCTTTGTAATGAAGAAACCAACTTTTGTAAGAAATTGATCAACTATGAAAATAATGGAATTTAGTACATTCCTTATTTGATAACATCATTACTTTTGGGTTCTTTAGGATCAAAGTAGATGTTGACTATAACTTCCTTGATTTGGATATATATGTTGCAAATAAACAGATTTAAAATAAGGATGTCTATTGGCAAAAATTTACAATTAGTTTAATTATATTTCCTTTCCAATAAACAAACTTGACAAGCCAATTAGTAGTTAAAAATAAAGGAATCTTGTAGTTTTTAGAGGTGGCATTTATATTGGCTTGAATTTTGGTAAAACATGAGATCTTCTTCATAGGTGGATAGCGTATTAATCCTCTTAATCATGTTTCTTTGGGTATAATACAAAAAAATTGAAAGATATACACAATAGCAACTCCTCCTCTACAATATATATGGCTCATTTTTCTCTCCCCATTGTTGTTGTAGTAGTGAAACATAGAAGGGAGGGTCTTTTCAGTGGTTTCTCTCTCCCTACTCCGCCATTGTAATGATCCCCACTTTTGAGTGTCCCTTGGTTAAGACAAAACCTTAAAGTCGAGGACCATTACCTAAAATCTCCCAGATCAGATTTAAAAAATAATAAAGAATATTAAATAATTTCCATTTATTTGACATTGAATGTATACATGTATTTGGGATATACTCCTCTAAGGAGTTATGTGAATTTCTCAAAAGAAACTAACTTATACATATGAGAAGAAAAGGCTAACTAACGCATCCTCCTCATAACTAAACTTTAGTATATTCAATGTCTTCATCCTTATCTTCGTGTTCATGAATCGAGTGCATTAACTATCTAAAATGGCGACAAACAAAATGTGGTCAGCATATCTCCATACTGGCATGTGGGTTCATCCAAAACATCACATATATATAGTCAACAATCATTCAATGGTACATATGAACTTGTATTTTCATTAGATAATCTAACCCATGATTGGTCTACTATCTCAGATGTGATCATTATCTATCATTGGACTATGTGCATTACCCCTTGATCAGTATATCCAGCATTTAGAATACCATATCTTACTTATGTGATACGCATAGTGGCATTATAGTTTGCATGAAATAAATAAACATCCAACATATATCATTCATTCAATCTTTGAGAAACCTTGGCAAACTTTGTAAGTCAATACATGTATTCATAAGCGTCCACATACCTTTGCCATGAAGTAGATATGAAATATACTTCAAGTATGTTCAAACAATCCAATCAACAGATCCAAGCATCCAACCATTCAATCAACATCATATGCATGTATGTGTACTACCAATGTGTCACCATATAATTATAGTATACAAACAAGGTTGAGTCTAGGGTTTGGGTTTCCTTAGTTTAGGGTCGACATTGGGGTTAGGTTTCAAAACCCTAATTGTTGTATACATGAATCTAATGACTTATAAGCCTTAACACATGTTATCACCATTATCACAAGTCATAATGGTCATAAACACTAACTTGACATTAGGGGTAACCCTAAGTCATCATATTAATCATGTTAACTCATTAATAACAACTACATCAGATAAAGTGGATTAGGATCATAGCAAGTTATGAGCATTAGTTTATTAACCCTAATTCCACAAGTATACAATTCTTGACTTGAAAACCCTAAAGATTATTATTATATCCTAACTCATAGTTTCCATCAACATTCAATATGATCAGACGACATTTTAGGTTAAGTGTGCTTCATAAGCTTAGCATCCTAATTTCCAAAATTAGGGTTTTCATGAGCATAACATTACACATATGCATTCAATATAGAATTTAATCATGAAAATCTTCATATCTACACATCATCCATATGAAACCTAATCATCAATCTAAATCGTGAACAATCATTCACAGAGTGGTCGTGATTAACCAATTTAAAACCCAAATTATCCAACTTAAGGTGTATATGTAGTAATGACCTTACAATTATGCATTAATACTCACTTTTTAAAGCGTGAACAGAATAAAACCCTGAATATATTTTCTTTTTATTATACGCATTTTTCATATCAAATTCATATATAAATTCACTATGTTTCAATCTACCAATAATTTTCTATAATATATGCAAGATAACCATTAATCGAGTAGTAACAGAGCGCCATGTTAGCAATTAACATTTACTCAAATCCATGTGGGGGCCATGCCTGATCCAATGGGTGCACGCCATCCTGGAACCCGCACCTGTGTGGCCAAGGTGGAAAATATAGAAAGGACTAGACTAACCCTTACCTTAAAATAGCAGCTCGGGGCATGGACGTCATTTGACCGGTCCTCTTCTTCTACCTCTAGTCAACGATCCAAACTTCATCACTCCACGAAGTAGTCAACTATATAGTTGACTTCTTCACTCTGGAGTAGGGCGACTAAATCACCATCACACGAGTCCTCACCCAGGCTTGTCGGAGGTTCCCAACTCATCCACGGTAGAGTGGGGTGACCTGAGCAACACTCTCCACGAGCCGACTGAAGAGCAGGAGCATGGAGGTGGGAGGTTGATGGTGAGACGGTTAGATTTGGAATTAGAGGCATGGTCTCGTTCTCAGAGTAATAAGGGATGTACATGGCTATTTATACCGGCATGGGCGACTATGGAACCCTGGAACCCCTGCTACTCTGAGTTGTAGAGAGCCAGCCCAGCCCAATTTGGGCATTATCTACTCATTGTTAGATGATGGAGTTTCTAGGCATCCCATCCTTCCAAATATATTGGAATTGTTATATGGGCCAACGGTGGCCGATAGAGGGAGAGAGAGGAGTTGGGGTCAAGGTTGGAGTCTAGTCTCTACGGGTCCCATGTCGGAAGGTAGGAGATATACTAGATGTCGTAAGATCATGATTTTGTGGCTGAGATCAACCCTCAAAACCACGTTACATTCCCAAGGTCTGGCTTATTTGGACCTTGGGGCGTGATGCTTGATAAACGTGACATTAATTGGTATCATCCTCAACTTAATAAATGTAACCATATTGAAGCTCAACCATATTGCTTTTATTGCCTATGTGATCCTTTTCTTGTTCATTATATGCTTTATCATGTGACTTTCTAAAGGACCATATAGTATATATGTTATTTTCTTTGTGTAGAAAGACTAACTGCAGGTAAGAGTAAGCATAGATTGAGGGAGAGCAATTCACATTGTTAAAATTATGAATCCCCTTACAATTTACAAGGCTAAGGTATAACTTTATAGATCCTTTTCAATATGATTGAGAAATGGTTTGTCATTATCAAAAAGAGGGAGAATGTTTATTTGAGAGTTATACATTGTCCATATTTTGATAATGACTTAACCATTTCATTCATGTGTGTCTAATATGTTTGTTTAAGATTGACTTCAGGCTTTAGGTAAATGAAAAGGATCAAATTACATAAGCCCTAGCTTGTCCAAGTTCAAGTCAAAAGCAATGCAAGCGTGCATTTTGGGAAATCACTCCAAATCACCTTAGATTAATTTTGTAATCACTTATATTGATGATATGACTTGTAACTAAGTTGAGAAAAAATCAGGTATACTTAATTTCAACGTTTGGTCACTCAAAAATTATTTTGGAAAATTTATCACATCTACTCTGTCGGTCGAGTTGGACACTCAACTGATCCAGTGATGGATTTTCTGAAATGACCAATCGGTCGAGTTGCACACTCAAAGAACTCGACCGATTGATCAACTAAGCAAAACTAATTTTGACTCATCAGTCGAGTTTCCCAGAACATACTCGACCGATAGTTTGAAAATTGGCTTTGTCAGTTAATGGATCGGTTGAGTTACCTTTATAGAAACTCGATTGAATGCATTGTACAAAAGACATAGAAAGAGTTATTATAATTGTTGGAGAGTTGTTGTAAACAAAAATAGATTCGTTGTAAGTTGTAAAGCAGCTATTTTTCATTCTTAAGTGATCTCACACTCAAAGGAACACCCTCAACTATAAATAGGACCCCTTGAAGTTCATTCCAAGTTGTTCATTCATGCTATCCTTAGTCCTTGCTATAGTTGAGTGTGATACAACCCTTTGAGCCCATTTATCTCTCTTATTTACAAAGCATTTTGTGATTATGAGTGAGTTAGGCACGTTGTAAGAGAGCTACCTCTATATGATTGTAAACATCTCATTCCTTCCATCTTCCCAATCCCCTTTCTAAAAGAGCAAAGGTTGAAACAAGCTACTCCAAGTGAAGGTGAAGTTGTTGGTCTTCTTCAAAGTTGAAGAAGAGGTGAAGATCTTCTCTAGGTGAAGGAGAAGGGTAAGGCAAAGATTCAAAAAGAGTGGGCAATTCCTTCAAGGTCAAAGACTTGATGCAAGTGTGGGTAAATTCTTGTTGAAGTCTGAAGACATCTTGATCAAGTGGGTAAGTCCGTGTGTAGGTGAAAGACTCTTGTCTTGAGTAGGTAAGTCATTGGATGTATGACGGTCTCCTTGTATTTTTTATGATGGAATATAAGTATACACAGATTGCAAAGTCCTAGAGGTTGACCTCTCTAGGTGGTGGATTGACTATCTCCTAGTTTAGAGATTGGAACCACTCTAACCACCTTGTCCAAGTGTATGTTTCAATTTCTCTCATTCTTGCTATGGTTGCTTAGATAAGACTTCAAATTGATCTTAAACATTTGGTTTCTATTGATATAATTTGAAGGTCTAACTTTTCTTGTGAGAATTTTGAAGCTTTGTTTATCCCCCCTCTTCTAGAGCCCTAGATCCAACAGTGATTACCTATTTGTTTCAACGAAGATCATTCATTGGTTGATCTCAATTTGTAGGATTTGATACAATCAAGGAATAATTACCTATTTGTTCTAAAGAAGATTGTTCATTGGTTGATCAGTTTGTAGGATTTGATTACAACATCATGAATCTAACTGCATTTGAGTTAAAAAGCATGGACCATTAGCATCGGTATGTGTCCATTTTCGGAGTCAACAATTGATAGACATGGTTAGGTTCCGACCACAACCCGCTCAAAAATAATATCCAGACAAACAGAATACTAGTCGCATTTCACAGTAAGAAACATTTTTGGTGACATTTAATACAAGATGCACTGTATATGACATGGTTCGGTAACTGTTTAGATATTTAATAACATAACGAGTGCATGTTGATAAAAGTATGTGTAGTTAATTAATTAAGAAACAAATATCTAGAACCCCGTCAGTTGTAGTACCTGTCAAAACCCCAGAAGGCACAAACGAATGGATCCAATTGATAACCACAGAACAGACCCAAAGTGAAGTACAGCAAATTGTGGTCCGGGGGAAACGTTATCAGAGGAATCAGATATTCCCTGCAATCCAGTTGCTCTAGTGTATAAGTAGATTTTACAGGAGCAAAACCACCACCATTTTTCAAACCGAAGATTTCAAAGAACCCAAATTAGGAAAAGAGCATGCAAGTACATACATGTTTGACAATTTGCGTGGAAGAAAGGAATTGACCGGCATAATAGACGAAGAGATTACCTTCTTGTATTTTGGACAGCTCAGTTGATTAGAGGATAATCAATTGGTACTGTGATTTGTTCCCATTTACCCTTTTTAGAGTGTTGACTGTTTCGCAAGACTCCGATGGGTTTTAGCCCTATATCGATCAGTGTCAAGTCAGTTGATCTTTCAAATTTTCCATTTGAAGTTACCATTGTCCACCATACAATCACCCTTCACATCCAGAAATCTCATACCTAAACTTATCCCGTTCATCAGCGTGCAAGAGAAAAGAAACCCTAACCACAACAAACTAATTTAATTTCAGTAGGGCTAATTTGATAGGATGTGATTAGGCTGCAAACTCTAAGTTGAATGTATAAAATTACATATTAAATTCACAGTTATCATGTTCATCAACGTGCACAAGAAAAGAAACCATAACCACCACAAACTTAGTGCAATTCAGTACGTCCAGTTCGGCATGGTGTAATTCGGTTGCAAACTGTGAGTTTGGCATATAAAATTACATAGCAAATTCAGTCTCGTTCATTGACGTGCACAAGAAAAGAGATCACAACCACTACAAACTGGTTGTAATTGAGTAGGGCTAGTTTGGTGGGGGTATAATTGCGTTGCTATGAGTTTGGTGCATTTACATAGCAAATTATCAGTTCGTCATTGGAATACACCCAACCAAACAGGTCTAAAGGACAAGATGTTAGGTCGGCTGGGTGGAAGGAGAGGAATTATCAAATACCTCTACGTTTGAGCCCATCTCACCAAACTCGGGATGGAAATTGTCTATAATATTAGGCCTAGTTTGGCTAAAACCTTTGCAAATCATGGTAGTTGCGTGCATTTCTGGTATTCGAGGGTAGAAGAGCTAAGGCAAGGCCGGGAAAGCAACAACGAGTTCCGAGCGAGAGGACACACAAATGGATGATATGGGAGCACGAGACTGGCATTTTCAAAGCCTGCCATTCGCCATTACCATTTTTTTACTTAATCAAATAGACAAAGGTAAATAACAAATACAAAAGGACAACTGTTAATGACAATCCTCTGTGTATGCCATGCATCAAATACAGGTAGTTTCAATTACGGTGGCCAAACTAGACCTTATGGCTTTTATTATGCTAATTGACTATTAGTACTTCACTTGATAGAGGAAAAAACACCAAAGCTTGATGAAGATATGACACTACTTCTGTTTTACTAATCATGCAGGCAATTAATCTTGGCTAGGTACAACAACAACCATCTACAATTTACACATCCTTTTCCAGATGACTGTAGTTCCTTCGTTGCTGGGAGCTTGAGACTTCATTTCTAATAATTATGAAAGGAAAAGACATAAAGCTTCACAATCCACTAAGACCAAGCAGCATTTGGTGAGTGGCTGTGCAACCCATGCCAACACCAATAAGAAACATCAGACTTGGCTGAACACATGGGTAAAACAAAACATTTCCAATCGCCTTTTTATGCTTGGAATTGACATGTTTGGACGTTTCTACTCAAGACTTTTTCTTGACATATAATAATAATGCATGCACTCCTTGATAATCTCACAAACATTTTATTTGTGTCACAAGTTAAACATACTTGCAACAGATTACACAGACATTAAGTTCATGGCCCAACAGATGCCCAATAAATATCAAGCTGATATGTGATTGGGTTGCAAGAACAAGGAACCAAGGAATAAAACAAAAGGTTCCTACTTTATTTCGTTTGTGCATTTAGCATGGAATTCCAGATTGATAAAAAAAGCATTGAAAAAAAAAATCATAAACAAAAATTTAGCTGATTGACTACTGCATATCGTTTTGGTATAAAGAAATACCATTGATAAAAAGCAGATTGTTTATACATACATTGGGTGTTGTTGATAAAAATAATTTCTCGATAATATGCAATTTATGCTTCAATCCCTATAATCAAGCTCTTAATATTACAGTTTACTGAATGTATAGCAATCCTACTTGCATGTAAAACCAGATGCAATCTGCCTAATATTATCAAGTCTTGTAAATCAAGCATGAGAGGCCTATTCTTTCCGTTGGTATAACACATACACATCCGCGGCATTCATAAAAATGCATCAAACATGAGAATAGAATCTAGAATCACATTTCATCTGTTGGTTTCATTTTAAAATGGACTATCTGTAAGCAGAATAACCTCTGACTTTTTAACATACTTTTCCTTGGTGATACTTCTGTATCACCTCAGATGCTACTTTCCTGTCATTTATAGCAGTCTGTTTTTTCGTGCATAAACATCTTCATTCTTGATATATTTAGATACTGTCTGGTAATGACTTGAACCAAGACTAATTTAAGTTTAACATTATTTTTCGTTGTCATCTTTCATGAACAAATAATCAGGTCCTTACTCTACTTATGTCTTTTCATATTATTCCTGTCACTCGAAGCAGGTTTTTTTTTCTTCTTTGATCTTCACCCATCATTAAATTTGTTATATTTTCCATAAAACAGTATATCTCTTCTTCTTTAGATTACACTCTTGAAAATTTGGAAATTCTGCGGCCATGTGCATCTTGTGATGCTTCAATGGCCCAGTTTGAAAGTAATTTGTCAGTTAAAAGGATTCTCATAAATTCCTTGTGCATAACATTTCCTTCACCTTTTGTGTTGCAGACTTTGTTAAACAGTTATGACACCAGGCAACTTGCATTAAGGCATATTGCAGAACTGTCGTAAATCTTCCTTGACTTGTGAAGTTTGACGTTGGCAACTGAACGTTGACACCTTAACTTTTTTGCTGACAGAATGATGATCATCATCATCATCATATTCTTCTTCTTCTAAGCTTCAATACCAGTTATGCTGGGTAATGAAATCAGCCACATGGATCCTTTCTTCTTTTTTCATACAGTTGTCATTTGGGTCAATCAACTCGTTGTGAATGAAGGTGTATTTCTACTCATTAGCCCATCCCAAGTTAATTTAGGCCTGAACCAATAACATTACACTACAAAGTCTAAACTAGTACACTTCTTGGTATGTGTACGTCTTAACCGTCTAAGACCATTCTTTCATGGTCTGTCTTCAACAGTTATCACCCCCTCTTTATTCTTATATAATCACATTTCTTATGTGGTATTTGATTAAATTAAAGAAATCATAGAACACAGACTGACAAAAACTTAGATGTAACTTTGACACATTACTCCCAGTGTATGTGGTTGGTTTAGTTAGTTGCAAACGTGGAGGATGTATACAGCTTTATAGGTTTAATTTCTAGTAGGATGGGCTGGTATACAGATTTTAAGCTTGACATCCTATAATTTTCATTTCATGAAAGTTGAATTGAAGAACAGGCAAGCTTTACCTATCATCTTCAATTAACAAATTTTGCTGATATAAGTTTGTACGAATTCTATATGCATTGAGATAAACCATTTTGAAATGAGACATACAATAGCATAAAGTGGTAAACAAATGTTTATAATTAATGCATTTTCCTTAAATGATATGGCAACAACAAAATAAGATCCATTGGAGGAATTTTTCTTAGTTAGCAAATAGATCCAAGAAACTACAATCACATATAAGATGGGAATTACAAGTGTGTGTGGTGCCTCCTTTTATATTAAAAAGTTGCAGAGAAAAAACATAAATCAATATCAAGCAACAAAATTCTAAGAAGAAGAAACAAACTAGCACAACAGCATGAGTTTCTGAACTAACATTTAACTGCTCCATATTGGAAACTCAAAAGACACGAAAAAAACAGCATATTTATTATATAAATGAAAGGTGAGAAGGCATATCTAGATCTATTGTATGAACAGTTGCTGAGCACTTGGTGTGCGGAAACCCTAAAATTGTTATTGAAACGTAAAAGAGTGGACTGTGGTTGGTCTACGCCAACTAAGGAGTCCATAAGCCGTGTTTACTTGGCCACAAGGCGAAATACCACCTGGTAGAAAATGTGAGGTTTATATCTTTTTGCAAGAGAAATGTTTGATTGCATCAAAATAGGAGAAGCCACAAAAGTAATGGGAAATCACTACAATGGTATAGCACTCCCCCAATAAGTAATTGTAGATAAACGAGGCATTATGCATGAGCAATAAGTTAAAGGCTGAGATAATTCTAGTTGAACATTATGGGTAAAAGGTGAATTGCGCTGACATATTTATTGAACACATTCAGTATTCAGTTGAGGTCTTGATCAGTTATTTGATGAGCAGCCATAGAATTGATTATATTTTAATATAAAGTAATGTTTCCTTAGGAGGAAACCTCACAAGATCGAACAGTTAGAGAACTTAGTCATCAATCGTGATGAGGTTATAGTTTTCAAACCGACAACAATGTGGATAAACTATAAGAATAACAAAATGAAGCTCTCTCAGATTTGCGCCACTAAGCACCACTATAACAAGAAGAAAATGAACAAAAGGAAGAGGAGGGGGGAGGAGGAAGAACATTGCGAAAATTGATTGGAATTTTGCAAAGCAGATATATAAAGTGCGAGTCACAAAGCAAAGCCGCTTGCTTGTAAGTCAGTTTTGCAAAGCAGATATATAAAATGTCAATCCAAAAGCAAAGCCGCTTGCTTGTAAGTGAATACTCAAGTCAGAAATGTTTACATACGTTTCCCTTCATAAGAGAAGCATAAACCGCATTGTGAAGTTAAAAGATCAGTGTTCAGTAAAACAGCGTATACAATCATTAACACTGCTGACTCACTCACCAGCCAGTCCGTTAGTTCGCTTGGCTTTCTGCATCTGCAAAAGGGAGTTGACAAACATATCCATCCTCTGGAACTCAATGTCCCTGGCGAACTCCATCCTCTGCCTCTCCAGGTCAATCATCTGCCTGTGCTTGGCCATCTCGACCTTCTCGTAGACCTCCCCAAACCTCTCAATGGCACGAGCCAGCTCCATGACACCGCCATCATCGGAGTCAGCAGCATCCCCACCGTCTCCTCCTCCACCATTGCTTCCATTCATCATGCCTCCACCCCACCCTGCTGCAGCCCTTTCTGGGCTGGACCTGGGAGACTCCGAATCCATCCCGTCCTCCCCGTCATTCTCAGCCTTGGCTGCAGCAGCCGCAGCGGCGGCGGCAGAGTAGCTGCCTTTCCTCAACAAAGGATCTTTGAGCAGGAGCTTTGGGCGCTTGCTTCTCCTGGCATCCGCCATAGCAGCGGCACTGGCGTGGGAGTGGAAAGCGGGGTGCTTTCGGTGATAAGGTAGAGTGAGTGCTGCAGGAGGAGGCGGGGGAGATGGCGAGGAGTAGTAAGCCACAAGCTGCTGCTGTTGTTTCTTCCCCTGCTGCCCGGGCGCCCCAGCAGCACCCGTCACGCCTGTAGGCCCAACGAGCTCATCGAGCCTCGGGAAGAACTGCCACGGGCTCCTGTACGCACCTAGAGACTGCGACATCCGCGTCTTCTCGACCTTGTACTTCTTCTTGAGCGTGTCGATTCGGTTCTTGCATTGCACGTCTGTCCTCGGCGGCCTCTTGACAGCGGTCCTGCGGGAGTTGACGGCGTCTGCGACCTCCTGCCAGTGCTTCTGGCGGAGGTTACCACGGTTGAGCTCGACGTAGCGCTCGCCCCATGCCTCGATGAGCGTGGAGGTTGCTCCCTCGCTCCAGCAGTCCTCGCGGTAAGGGAGGTTTGGGTTGGGAGGGTTGAGGAGCGGGCCAGAGCGCTTCTCTTTACCTTCCATGGATCGGTGCAGGAACAGGAGGGGATCGGAGGCGTCAGATGAAGGGGACGAATGATGGTAGATCAATCTCACCTCGGTTGGGTAGGTAGCTGGTGGAGAAGGTGCTGCTGCTGCGGCGGCTAGGGTTTGGTCTGGTCGTCCCGATGAGGTCTCCCCCGGCACTTTTTTCACCTTTCCCGTTTTCCGTTGTTTTATAGGGAAGCAATACGGAAAAGGAAAGGACGGGGAGGGTGTGGGAATGGCGCCGCGAGGGCGGCGGTTGGGGATGAGGTGTTCCGATCGGGCTCATCGTCGCCGTTGGATTGTGGCCGATTTGACGGGAAACCTGGGGGGGGAAGAAACGAGGACGAGGTCGGACGGGGAGCGCCACACCGGACGCGCGGAAATTGACGAGACTGGGCCCGCACCCGCGCTCGCAGAGATGTTGCTGCCTGGCTTGCTTGGACGGATGGCGGGGTGCGGCGACGTCGGGCGGGGAGAACTGGTGTGTGGCAGACTGGTGTAAAACGACTGGGCCGGCCGGGGCAGGCAGGGGAAGTGGAGTCTGGATTCTACCGTGATATTTCATTGTCATCACTTTGCTGAACACCAAATATACACAAGTAGTCTTAGTTTGTCTTTGACTTTGTCCTCACTCACTCGTCATCATCGTCATCATCTAAACCTCAATCTCAACTATGTTGAGGTCGGCTACATAAATCCTTAATTTCCATCCATCTCTATCATGAGCTATATTCTGATTAAGATGTAGATGTAACGACTCCGCCTCCTGGTAACCTGCAATGGTCTTCCCTCTTGGGCTTGACCTAATTGACCTTCCCTCTAAGGCTTGGTCACGCATCATACATCAGGGTGACATGTAGGTGCGAGAATGCACATTTATAATTAATTGTGATAATCATAGTGACTTTAAAGATTTGCATAAATGAACATCCAACAGTTTAAGTTGCATCAAATTCGATCAATCATTCGAGAAAACTCCGTGAAACTAAATCTATTACTCATAAATAACCACATGTTTTCTCGATGAAACTAAATCGATTACTCATAAATAACCAAATACATGTATTGCTAATTTTTGAGATAGAATCAACCAAGTAGAAATCCAATCAAGCAAGCAAGTACAAGAATCCTAAAATAAACATACAATTTCCTTTTATCAAGATCCACCCAAACCAACTTGCATCTTAGGATTTCTATTCCTTTTTAGGGTTTCTACCCCTTTTTAGGGTTTCACTTGCAATTAGGGTTTTGCCTTCACTTTTAGTACCACAAACCCTAATTTGAGAAAACTACTTATAAACCCTAAGTTTCTCATCATATCTCTCCTAACAGGCTTAGGATCATCATTTAACAACATATTTTCATATTTTCGAATTAAATATGATCTTCTCTTCTTTTACCCTAAATTAGGGTTTTCTAGATGCATTATCTTACATACATAGTTTAAAACCCTAAAACATGCAATTATTCATCTAAATCAGGTTCAAGCCTATCATTATCATTCAACAGGTTAATATTACTCGAATTAACCTATTAAGCATCATAGATTCATCCATTGATCTCAATTAGGGTTTCTAACCAAATTTTAATACATTTTCCATCAACTTAACATACTTTTTTGAATAGAAATGAAATTAGGTTCTCAAACCATTTTTATCTTGTTCCTCATATTTTTCTGATCAACTTTCATATATTAAATTTTTTCATTAGAGTTTCCTAATAATTTCTACGAATTTTACAAGGAAAACATATTTTCTGGAATATTTGAGTAGAAAGGGTGATTTACCAAAAATCTGGGGTCGTTTGATCGATGGTCTGCTGGTCCGTCCTTCGGATCTAACAATCTGCGTCGCATGCCTCCACTCGTGAGGTAATTTAGCCATTCGGGCCTGGGACCGTTGGATCTCTTCGCGAGACCACGGTGGACCTCAATCGGACGTCGTCTGCTCCTCGTCTCCTTCCTTTCCTGACGCTTGAGCCGCGGCGGCGCCGAGGCAGAGTCCTCACCGGAGAGGGGTCAATCGATGGGTAGAGAGAAAGCTGACACTAGGGAGGCAGCCGTCTAGGTTCGCAAGGATGTGAGGAATCGAGTGGGGGTCTATTTATAGTGTTTGAGGGCTCCTCTAGGGTTCCCCTACTCTTGCCGCCGCCTATCCCTCAACCCATTTGGGTGTTTCCTCTAGAACCCTCAAGACACCCTAAGAATAGGGTTGGTCATGCGCGGAATCACCTCCCAAAGACCCTAGTGGTCTTGGATTTGTGACAGGTGAGGTGAGATGTGAGGAAATCGCATTGGGAAATCTCAGTTTCCCTCTCCCTTTCCTTCTCTGACTTGAGGTGGGCGATGGACAACCACCGTTGGATATGTGATCCTCTGGACCACGTGGGGCATCTCTAACATCCCAGGATTTGAGGTCTCGGATAAAAAAGATCTTATAAGGAATGATTGGACTACCCATATCACCAAAGTGCACCTTTTTTTCCAGGAGTCCATCACTAAGAACTCCATAGTTAAGCGTGTTCAGCTTGGAGTAGTACTAGGATGGGTGACCTGTCGGGAAGTTGATTCTTGCATGTGCGTGAGTGAGGACAAAGCGTGCAGTTAAGGCTAGTAGTGGTTTGTGGGGACAGTCGTCATTCCTAAAACTCTACTAGAGCATTGGGCAGTGGGCCCCGACTTTACAGCATCCAAGGGTTTTCATCGCTCCCTTATTTCTAATTCTTAAAAATGAGGGGAAAAGGGTATTAAACAATGAAATCTTATAAAAATCATATCTCCCTCCTCGTTTATTATTTTTCACTCAAATTTTAGAAGAAACTTTATCTTGGCATTATCTACTCGTATATTAAATTTGAAATCCAAATTCCAAATAAAAATAATGTTTCCTTCATATGCAAGTTATTCATTAATAAAACCAAATTAATTGATATTTCCTCTTTCTTTTGCCATTATCTTATCATCTTGGATTCCTTGGACCTCAGGGAACCCTAAAGGTACAAAATCCCATCTTGGGAAATATTCCTTTACCTTTTTCCCTTATTCTTTTCTCTCTTCCTTACTTATTCCTTTTATTAAATAAATTCATTTTTCTTTTATCTTTCTTTTTCTTGTAATTGGGCTCAATAGCCAATAAAGCCCACTAAGCAACCAAACAAGGCTATTGTAAACAAAATTCATCCAATTCAAACAAATAAATCAACCATTGATTTCATTTATCATTAAAAGGAGATTTACAAATCTCATTATGTGGTTTAGGAAAAAAAATGAGGTTATAACATCCTCCCCGCCTTATAGGAATTTTGCCCTCAAAACTCAACAATCAAACAAACAAGTCAGGATATGTTTTTTCCATGTCCGTCTTCAGCTCCCATGTGGCCTCATCCTCTCCATGGTGCTTCCAAAGAACCTTTACCATCTCTATATTCTTACATCTGAGTTCTTTCACCTTGGTATCTAGAATCCGCAAAGGTGACTCAGGATAGGTCAGCTTCCCTTGAAGCTCAATAGGCTCAATGCTCAGCACATGGCTCGGATCTTGCACATATCGCTTCAGATTGGACACGTGAAACACATCATGCATCATACTATACTGAGGGGGTAATGTCAAATGATATGCGGCTTCACCAATCCGTTCTAATACCTCAAACGAACCCACATATCAGGGACTCAACTTTCCTCTGTTCTTGGTTATAGCTCGGAGCAGTCAGATTTTCATAAATACATGCTCTCCCATAGTGAACTGCACGTCAGTCCGCTTTGCACCAGCATACGACTTCTGTTGATCCTAGGCTCGCTTCAGCCTCTTCTTGATCAAAGCAACTTTATCAGCATACACTTGGAGTTCATCTGACCTCAACAAGGTCCTCTCACCGACATCATCCCAATGAAGCGGTGACCGACACGGTCTCCCATAAAGAGCTTCATATGAAGGCATCCCGATACTGGCTTGGTAGTTGTTGTTGTAAGCAAACTCGGCTAAAGGTAAGTTCTGTTCCCACGATCCACCGCAAGCGAACACACAAGCTCTCAACAGATCCTCTAATGTTTGGATCGTCCTCTCTGAATGATCATCCGTCTAGGGGTGATAAGCAGTACTAAACTTCAACCTTGTACTAAGTTCCTCTTGAACTTGCTTCCACAACTTGGAAGTAAACTTTGGGTCTCTATCAGAGATGATAGAACTGGGTACGCCATGCAAGCGTACTATCTCCCTAATATACAACTCAGCTAGATCTGACACCTTGGCAGTGGTCTTTAGGGCAAGGAAGTGTGCTGACTTGGTAAGGTGATCTACCACAACCCATATCGTATCATGACCTTTCTTGGTCCAGGGTAGACCCACCATGAAATCCATGATGATCTGTTCCCATTTCCACTCTGGAATCTCTATCGACTGTAAAAGTCCACCGGTTCATTGGTGTTCAACCTTCACCATCTGGTACGTAAGACAGCTGGCCACATATGCCGTAATGTCTCTCTTCATTCCTGGCCACCAGAAATACCTCTGCAGGTCCTTAAACATCTTGGTAGTTCCTGGGTGCACCGTGTACTTAGAACCATGAGCCTCTTTCAGGATATGTTCCCCTAGTGGTGAATCCTCAGGAACCCATATACGATTCTCGAATCTGATCCCTCCGTCCACTCCCACTGAGAGACAGGTCTGTGGCTTCTTCATCAAGCCCTTCATCTTGTCGAGTTCCCCACTGACTAACTATGCTGCTACGATCTTGCCCAACAACTATGACTGAATTTGTATGTTGGCCAGTTGAACCCGGTCCTCTAACAGTTGTGGAGTCCACTCCACCATGTAACATCCCTGGCCTGGGTTATGTGTTAACCCTAGATGTTTTGCTTAATAAGGTTGAGTAGATTCTTAATCTTATCTTGGGAAAAGTAATTAGGGCTCATGAGAAACTTATGTTTCAATTTTGGTCCTGTTTGAACAATGTTGAATCAATGTTTTGTTTGTTTTGGACTAAAGTGCAAATTACCCAAGTTGAGGGGTTTATGTGAAAATTGTGCATGATAATATATTCCTCATGTGTTGAAGCATCATGAGAGTGAATATGATGTTGAGGTATGACTTATGGAAGCCTAAATACTAAGAAAGAGCTGATAAAGTAATGTTGTGCATTAAAACCTAGTTTTGGTGTAATGTGCAATTTACCCAAAACCTAGAGTTTGATATGCAAATTACCACTTCAATAAAGTCCCTAATATTTCTTGGCATCATGTAGAGTAAATAAAATGAGAGGGGCATCTCATTTGAATTAAGATGGAGGAGAGAGAATCTTGATATTAAAATAATCAAGATTTAATCCTAAGTGAAACCCTAATCCAATTCGGGGCAAAAATGAATGTATTAATTAAAGGGCCTTCAACCAAAATGTTATTGGTTGATTTTGAATAATGATGGACGTTCTTTTTCCAAGATAAGGAACGAAAATATCTAAAGGAGGTGAAACTCCACTCACCTTATTATAAAGGAAAGTAATTTCCACTCACATATGGGATATTAATATAATAAGCATTAAGGTGCTTATTTTCTTTTCCCTTAATTCATGGATAATGGAAGGGATTTCGGTGGGGATATAGATGCCCTTGCATGCAAGAAACCAAGGGGGGAAGTGGTGGCAACAATTTTGGAATTAAAAGACTTTTATAAAGTATCTTCTCTCTCCTCAATTTTCTTATAAAAGTACCTTTTCCAAGCCAAATGAAAGGCTTTTACGACCCCACTTCTTCTCTTTGGTTGCAAAACTGACCAAGAAGGCTAAGGACAGCAGGGAGCACGTCCCCAACCTGTTGGTAAGCCTTTTATCTTCGTTCTTCATGATTTCATGGTGAAAATCATAAAACAATGTGTAATTCCTTCATTTCTTCACTCAATCTTCAATTCTAGCCGATCATTTCACTCCAAATCTTGAAGTTGAGCCTTGGAATATTTGTAGAAGCTTCATCCACCATTATATCCATGTATCCTGGATCTTGGAGATCAGATTTAAGGCGGGTTTTATAACTCAAACCCTTAATCATTGATATTGCATCAATTCTCTATACTTTGTTGATTGTTTTCTTTAAATTGCTACACTCTTGTTTCTTTGCTGCAATTTCCATCAAGAACGGTTGCTGTTCTTGGTTGTTCGAAGAAAGGGGATGATGACATCATCCTATATGCTTATCCAAAGAAAAGTACCAAGCCAAACGGTTTTGATAGCTATTCCAAATCATTTTAATTTGATTGGCTATGTGGTTTCAGCAAACCGTTTAAAGGAAAACGGTTTCAAGACCGTTTTATATGATTGACCAAGCGTTGACCGTTTGGGAATTTTGTTCCTAATTATGTAGGCTAATTACCCACCAAATTTTAGGGGTTAACTCCAAAGGAATCGTAGGTTGAAGGCCAACCAATTAGGCAAATCGAATTGAATTAAATGCTGATTTTCAACCTGATTAACTTGACATGTTTGGGAAAACGGTTTCAAGACCGTTTGAGTGAGTTGACCAAGCATTGACCGTTTGGGATTTCTGTTCATAATTATGTTGGTTGATGACCCTCCAAATTTGAGGGATTAAATCCCAAGGAATCGTGAGTTGAAGGCTAATCAATTAGGGAAACCTAATTGGATTAAGTACTGATTATCAATTTGATATAATTGAACTTTTTGGGCAAACGGTCTCAAGACCGTTTGAGTGCGTTGACCAAGGGTTTAACGTTTGGGATTACTTTTCCTAATGATATGGACTAATGAATCACCAAATTTGAGGGATTAAATCCCAAGGAATCGTGATTTGAAGGCTATTCAATTGGGCAAACCCTAATTGAAAACAGTGCTGAAATTCCAATGAGTTAATTGGAGATTTTGGGTTGATTAGCCCAAACGGTTTCAAGACCGTTTGGAGATCACCCAAACGGTCTCAAGACCGTTTGGGGGTCACCCCAAGACCGTTTGGAGGTCTGGGGTCAAGTATAGTTGACCAATTGAAGGTCTAAAGGTACCAAATCATATTGCAATTAAGTGCTGATTTGTTGATCAACTCGATAGACCAAACCTTGATGAAATTTCACTAGAATCCAAAGGTTGGATGAGCCAAACGGTCTCAAGACCGTTTGGAGCTCATCCAAACGGTCTCAAGACCGTTTGGTGGTCACCCAAGACCGTTTGGAGTTCTAGGGTTGAGTATGGTTAGGTGTTTGAAGGTCTAAAGGTACCAAGCTGATATACAATGCAATGCTGATTTGGTGATCGATTCCATGATCCAAACCTTAATTGGATGGCTTGGATTTGAGTGATATGATGGGAAAACGGTCTCAAGACCGTTTGGAGGTCATCCAAACGACCTCAAGACCGTTTGGGGTCAGGTCATACCCAATTTGGAGGATGGTTCAAAAGTTTCAAAGTAAACAATCTTGTATTGATGAGTGTTGTTGAATCATCGATTCTAAACCCTAATCCAATTGAATCAAACCCTAATTGATGACCAAGTGAGGGTCAATTGAGGGTGAAATCAGTTGAAGGTTGACCTACTAAACTCAATTGAAGTATGAGCATAGGTCCAATTGATGATTGGTTCCATGAATTCAATGGTTGAAGATCCAATGCAATCAATTGAAACATAATTAGTAGCTTGACTGATGATCAACTTCAAAGCTCTAATTGGTGTTTTCAAACCCTAATTCCATTGAGATCAGACCATAATTGAAGTTCCAATTAAGGGATGAGTTCATGACTCAATTGATGATTGAGTTGATGATCCAATTGGTTGAGATTCCATAGATTGGAATTGAGTGTTGTTGAAGTCTTGATTGACTCTTTGGTCCATGCGGTTTTGAGAGGTTTGGACCAAACGGTCTCAAGACCGTTTGAGTCCAAATGGTCTCAAGACCGTTTGATACCCATGCGGTTTCATGTCCATGCGGTTTCAAAGCTTTTTGCTTAAACGGTTTCAAACCGTTTGTGATTCAATTTGGTTAATTCAATTGGATGCCCAATGCAATTGAAGGATCAATTGGTTAATCCAATTGAGTACTTAAAGTAATTGAAGGAACAATGGGTTGATCCAATTGAGTACCCAATGAAATCAAAGACTCAACTGACTCATCCAAGTAGATACCTAGTGCAATTGAAGGTTCTATTGATTAATCTATTTGGATGCCTCATGTTATTGAAGGTCCAATTGATCAAACCTTTTTGAAAACCTAATGTAATTAGGTGAGAGATACCTTAATGGTACTAATTAATAATGCATAACAAATGCATGGATCCAATACATGATGAAAACCCTAATTGAGGATGATTCCATGTATAACCCTAATAAGAGGTTGTCTACATATGATATCACTAATTAGGATGAATAGTAAACCCTAGTTGAGGGTGTATCCATGTAAAACCATAGTTGAGGATGCATCCATGTGAAACCCTAGTTGAGGGAGTATCCATGTGAAACCCTAACTGAGGGTGCATCCATGTGAAACCCTAATTGAGAGTGATTTCATGAGAAACCCTAATTGGAAATGATTAGTAAACCCTAATTATGGGCAACGTGTTATGAAACTCTAATGAAGGGTGATGCTATATGCAATCCCTATTCTAAAAGAGGGGAGATGATATGTGAAACCTTAATCCCTAATGAAAGAATATAATTCATACTTGAATAGGATTCAAGAGGTGAACTCCTGTTGCACGATCGTGTTAGGCAACACAGCTGTGGTATCTTTCCTTTGCACGACCGTGCAAGGTAGCATGGCCAAGGTGGATTCACTTTGCACAACCGTGCAAGGTAGCACGACCGTGGTGACTTTCTTTGCACGGCCGTTCTTGGTTGCACAGCCGTGGTACTCTATGTTTGACTTAGAGTTTGTTTTGAATAGGACCTAACATGGTCTTTTTATTAATTCCTGACTTATGTATGAATCCATAGTATTGGCAATAGTTGTATATTCCAAGTAAGTGACAATTGATCACTACTTTACATGATGAATGTGATAAACTGGTGCATAAAGTATTAGGATGGGTAATACCCTAATACAAGCTAAGTATGTGAACTTAAGAAAGTTAATGGTGTTGAGGGAAGTGAGACATCAAGATATGATAGATATCATATCCAACACCCCAAATACTGGTATACCTTGTTGTGATATAAGTCCAATATGATTGGATGAATGATACATGAGATGTGTGATGGAAATCCTAATCCTGGTAAAGGATTAAGGGTAATACCCTTGAATTATTAATACATTGTTTTTGCATGATGTTGATACATAATTGATGTGCTGCTATCATATGTGCTAACCATGTAGGTATCATGAGATGGTGGGCATAGCCAGGTATGCACTATGATATGTTATTAATTTGAATTTGTTTATTGGGCCTTGTGTGCCATAATATATCTTGTTGTCTGATAAGAGGTAGCAAGAGAGTTAATAGGCATCAAGTATCATACTTACCTTGGTCAAATGACCTAAAGGTGTTAGTTACCTAAGGAAGTGGTAACAATGCTCAGGTGATGAGCTAAGGGTTTAAACACCCAGAATCACATGGTTAGGGTATTGAAATTGTGAAAGGATGAGAATTTCCAGTGGTGAATTGAGGGATTAAGATCCCAACACTTTATGAAAATAATATGGCTACGGGCCATGACTCCACAATGATAATACCAAGATTTAGATATATGATCTAATCCTGAAGAGAGTTAAAGCAGTGGTAATGATTCTGTAGTTTGAATAGATGTTATACATGTTCTTTATATTCCTTAAAGGATAAATGACATGTTGATTCTATCAAGTTATAGTTGCAATGCTTCTGATATAGAATAATGTTCTAATCTGTTAGAAATTAAAATATCTGCTGCTATACAAATACGATTCTTCCATTCATATTTATCTTCTTAAGTTGCAATAACAATGTTACTGGCGGAGAGTTATAACTCTCGCTGGGGCAATTTTTATAATTTTCTCACCCCCGTGGGAACCACATTTTTAGATGGACGCGGACGAGGAGATAGGAATCCTTCAATAGGTGAAGGACAACAATAGCAGCAACAGAGACAACAGTGAAGTCTTAGGTGGAGACACTGACTGTTATGCCTTGTATAGATGTAAATAGAGTCCTATGTGTCATCTCTGTACTCTCAGGTCCTCGGAGTAGTAGTTAGTGCTTTCGAGATTTTGGCTTAGAGCCTCGAGATTTTATACTGCCTGTGTTTAGTTTGACAGGACAGTTAATGCTTGTAATTCTCAAAAGGAGATGATACAGAATATGTACCTGTGAACAAGAATGTAATTATGTTACTTTGGTTCTATGTGAGAAAGTTTTCCTTCAATGGATATTTTGATAAAAAGGTTTTAATTTTTAGTGATTTTCTCTAATCTGCTGCTTGATGAACGCTTCCGCATTAGTTAATCTTGTTTTTGCGAGACGGTCGTCACACACCAGCTCCTCTAAGCTCTTCCACTTACTGGACAAAATAGCTGCACACCTGAGCTATTTCTGACTCAAAGCATCAGCTATGACATTCACCTTACCAGGATGATAGGCGATGGTGAAGTCGTAATCCTTCATGTACTCCATCCATCGTTGCTATCGTAGGTTCAAGTCTCTCTATGTTAGGGGGTACTTCAAACTGTTATGGTCGGTGAGGATTTCAAAGGTAGCACCGTACAGGTAATGCCGCCATATCTTCAATGCATGGATGATAACAGCCAGTTCTAAGTCATGCGTCGGGTAATTCACCTCGTTGGGCTTGAGTTGTCGAGAAGCATATGCAACCACATGTCGGTCTTGCTCCAACACACAACCAAGTCCCATCTTGGAAGCGTCGATGAATATCACAAAACCCTCATTGCTGGAAGGTAGGGTCAACAGTGGGGCAGTGGTCAGCTTTTCCTTTAGCTCCTAGAAATGAGCCTCACATACATCAAACAACACAAACTTCACATCCTTCTGAGTCAACATGGTAAGCGGCAAGGCGGTCTTTGAGAAATCCTTGATGAAGCGCCGATAGTATCCGGCCAACCCCAAGAAGCTGCGAATCTCGGAGGGGTTCTTCGGTGTAGGCCAGTATTGAACTGCCGACACTTTGGCTGGATATGCGGCAACCGTTCCTCCTGAGATGATGTGTTTGAGAAACATGAATTGGTCTATCCAAAACTCACATTTCGAGAACTTTTCATAAAACTTCTGCTTTCTCAGGATATCAAGGACTCTACCCAGATGGTCACGGTGTTGGTCTAGGTCATCGGAGTACACCAAGATGTCTTCTATGAATATTATTACAAAGGAATCAAGGAAAGGTTGGAACACACTGTTCATAAGGTTCATAAAGACGATGGGTGCATTGGACAACCCAAACGGCATGACCACAAACTCATAATGGCCATATCGGGTTTGGAAAGTCATTTTAGGTATATCCTCACTTCTCACTCTCACCTGATGGTATCCTGACTTCAAATCAATCTTAGAAAAGACTCGAGCCGATTTGAGTTGGTCAAATAGGTCATCTATCCTGGGTAAAGGGTACTTGTTCTTAATGGTCACCTGGTTGATCATCCGGTAATCAATACACATCCAGAGTGATTCGTCCTTATTCTTCACAAGGAGGATTGGTGCTCCCCATGGTGATGTACTGGGATGAATAAAACCTTTATCTAACAACTCCTACAACTAGGTTTTCAACTCGAGCAACTCAACAAGGGCCATTCTATAGGGTGCCTTAGATATATGGTTAGTTCTGGGAGCTAACTCAATGGAGAAATCCACCTCTCTCTCTCAGGGGGAATTCCTGGTAGATCATCTAGAAATGTGTTCTCATACTCCCAAACCACCTCTATATCCTCTAAGGGTCGCACCCTGGTCTCAGGTTCAGTAACTATGGCTAGGTATGCTTGGCAACCTTTGGATATCATCTGCTCAGCCTTCAAGGCTAGCACATAAAGGCTGGTAGTTACATCTCTCATTCCTCGAATGGTGAAATGTGGATGTCCAGGCTTCCAAATAAGAATCTTCTTCTCCCTACAATCAATCTGGGCTCTATAGGTGTAAAGCCAATCCATACCAATGATTACATAAAAAGCATTCATATCGAGGAGGATGAAGTCAGTGGGAAGTTCATGGTTTAGATACTTAACTAGAAAGATAGGAGTTTTTAAAAGAGATGTATATATGCGACCACTCGGGGTTGTGACATCCAAAACATAACCTAAATCCTTGATGTCCAAACAAAGCATAGTTGCCAGATTTCTCGAAATAAAAGTATTAGTAGAACCAGAATAAAAAAGAGCTTTCACATTTTGTCCCATGACTTCAAGCATGCCTACATAGTTCATACCATATCAGATAGCTATTACACGATCTACTAAACTGAAAGGAAAACTCTATGGGTTATTACCCTCGATCAACCTATTAGCATCCGCTTGGGCTTTTTCATTGTCGATGGCAAATACTCTGGCTTGCCTTCTCTCTCCAACAGGGTGACCTCCAGCTGGTGCTCCTCCTCCTGTTGGGGGTGCTACTGCCACTGGCTGTGCTGCCACCGAACCTCTCGGATCAGGCTGAGGACAGTTGGCGATGAAGTGTCCCTCTTGTTGGCAACAGTAGCACACCCTCTTCTTGAAGAGGCACTTCCCAGGATGTGACCGTCCACAGGTACGACACTTTAGAAAGTGATTCTCACCACGTGGCTTTCCTTTGTGTCCATGCTTGCCCTTGTTGTGATTATTCCCCTGTCTTTTCTTATGGTCATTCTTATGCCCCTGAGTTCCTTTAGTGAAACCCAGATATCCTTTGGAGGGGTTCTGAGCAGGCATCACAATCCTCTCCATGTCCAAGGTGGTGTTGTAGGCTTTAACAAAGGTTTTTGGTTTACTTGCCATCACATGGAGCTTGACGACAGGATGAAGACATTCTATGAAATGGTCCACCCTTCTTTCCTCATCCATCATGTGTCCAAAACGTTCCAGGATGTGGAACTTGCGACCAAAGTCCGCAACAAATGAGTTATCCTGGGTCATGTTGGTGAACTTTCTTTCCTTCTCCTTCTTAGCTGAGACGGGGATGAATCTAGCGGTGAAGATAGTCTTGAAGTCAGTCTACACCATCGGTTCTTCGCTTAGATCTTGTCCCATGATATGGTTTTCCCACCATATCTTGGCTGCTCCTTCCAAAAGGTGAGCAGCAAAAAGAACCTTCCTATTGGGCTGTACCTCAAGCATGTGGAACCCATTCTCGACTGCCAACAGCCAAGCCTCCACTTTGTCGACCACTTCTATATTATCCTCTCCCCAGAATCTCTCGATGTTCAGCTTAACGAAGTCCAGGATGGTGACTCTGAGCTGGGGACGAACAGGCAGCGGTTCACCATTCTCGTCTCTAGCTATGTCCCTGAGGGCCAGAACGGTGATGGCCTCAATCAGCCTCTTCTGCTATTCCATCCATAAGGTGTCAGGGGTGTGAACCACCATTGTCGGTTCTGGACCTCCATATTGGTCCTCTTCCACTTTGGCCTCATCCTCGAACATAGGTTCCTCTTCCTGTTCCATCTCGAGGTTGTCAAAGGGTATCAGTTTAGGATCGGGGACTTCACCTGCAACTCCCTCAGGTCTCTTCCTCTTCTTCGAGGATTCACCACCATGGTTCCTCTTCCTCTTCTCAGAAGACCCCTTTCCCTTGTGGGAAGGCCCACCACCATTGGTGGCCTAGGGATAGCAATAGTCTTCACTCGAGCCATCTACATAAGCATACAAATAGACTTTTAGTCTACGTTTAAACTAATTATACTTATGTCGATGACATCTTATTTACGTATCTTTTATTAATTTGATGGAGGATTCCTTAAACCTTATCATACTTACCCATACCTTAGGAGGGTGGGGAAGAGAGATAAAACTCTAAATCTTAGAATCCTTAATTGAATTAGGGTTGAGGAGGGACGAAAAAGATGAGAGAGTCCTAAAGGTGTCTTATTTCGAGTCAGAACCTAAGACATTGGTCAGGCAGTCACACTACATCCGGGAGTCCTCGTGACCGACTAGCGGGGTGGAGGAAAATATTGCCAGCCCCTAGATCATGATCTTTTTCTAGACACCTCTGTCTTTTGAAAAATCCTCTAATAACTCCCTCGGTTCTACAAAGTTTGTAAAATTTATTAATTATTAAGGATTAAATGAGGAACCAATGCTCTGATACCAAATGTAACAACCCCGCCTCCCGGTAACCCCCAATTAAGGGAGACCAAAAGGTCAGAGCCATTATCCCAATTTTCCAGATCAATGGTTTGACAAATAATCAATAATAATTACTAAATTCTACCAAAACTATACTAAAAAGCTGGAATAAAATAAAACTTTGCACACCTTTTTAAAATCTTGGATATCTAGACTTCTATCCACAACTGGAGTATATTCTAACTAATCCTCCTTGTACTTTAATTCATATATTCACAATGTATCACTTTATTGTTTGTCCTTTTCATATTGTACCTAAAACACCGACAAACAAAACGTTAGTCAGTATAAATGAATATACTGATATGTGGGGACAACCAAAATTTCACAAATATTTCTAACAACCTAAATATCACAATTAAGTTATTTAACAATCCAAATTACATTTTCAATGTGACATTTTCCATCGCTTTTGCCCTAACCCTGGAATACCCTCACTAGGGTTTTTCCTTTGCACTAGACATATGGCCACCTTCTCCATCTTGAGCTTAGTGCCTGGGGTCACCTCTCATGGTGCCCAATAGTCATGCAAGAAACATAAGGCCACCTTCTCCATCCTGAGCTTGGTGCTTGGGGTCACCTCTCATGGTGCCCAATGGTCTTCCCTCTTGGGCTTGACCTAATTGACCTTCCCTCTAGGGCTTGGTCATGCATCATACATTAGGGTGGCATGTAGGTGCGAGAATGCACATTTATAATTAATTATGATAACCATAGTGACTTTAAAGATTTGCATAAATGAACATCCAACAGTTTAGGTTGCATCCAATTTGATAAATCATTCAAGAAAACTCCGTGAAATTAAATTGATTACTCATAAATAACCACATACATGTACTACTGATTTTTTAGATAGAATCAACCAAGTAGAAGTCCAATCAAGCAAGCAAGTACAAGAATCTTGAAATAAACATACAATTTCCTTTTATCAAGATCCACCCAAACCAACTTGCATCTTAGGATTTCTATTCCTTTTAGGGTTTCTACCCCTTTTTAGGGTTTCACTTTTAGTACCACAAACCCTAATTTGACAAAACTACTTATAAACCCTAAGTTTCTCATCCTATCTCTCCTAACATACTTAGGATCATCATTTAACAACATATTTCCATATTTTCGAATTAAATATGATCTTCTCTTCTTTTACCCTAAATTAGGGTTTTTTAGATGCATTATCTTACATACTTGGTTTAAAACCCTAAAACATGCAATTATTCATCTAAATCAGGTTCAAGCCTATCATTATCATTCAACAGATTAATATTATTCGAATTAACCTATTAAGCTTCATATATTCATCCATTGATCTCAATTAGGGTTTCTAACCAAATTTTAATACATTTTCCATCAACTTAACATACTTTTGTGAATAGAAACAAAATTAGGTTCTCAAACCATTTTTATCTTATTCCTTGTATTTTTCTTATCAACTTTCATATATTAAGTTTTATCATTAGAGTTTCCTGGTAATTTCTATGAATTTTACAAGGAAAACATATTTTCTGGAATATTTGAGCAGAAAGGGCGATTTACCAAATATCCGGGGTCGTTTGATCGAAGGTCCACTAGTCCATCCTTTAGATCCGATGATCTACATCATGCATCTCCACTCGCAAGGTAATTTAGTCGGCCGGGCCTGGGACTGTTGGATCTCTTCGTGAGACCACGGTGGACCTCAATCAGACGTCGTCTGCTCCTCATCTCCTTCCTTTCCTGATGCTCGAGTCGTGGCGGCACCGAGGCAGAGTCCTCACTGGAGAGGGTTCAATCGAGCGGTAGAGAGAGAGCTGGGACTTGGGAGGTAGCCGTCTGGGTTTGCGAGGATGTGAGGAATCGAGAGGGGGTTCTATTTATAGTGTTTGAGGGCTCCTCTAGGGTACCCCTACTCTTGTCGCCACCTGTCCCTCATCCCAATTGGATGTTTCCTCTAGAAACCTTGAGACACCCTAAGAATAGGGTTTTTCGTGTGTGGAATCACCTTCCAAAGACCCTTGTGGTCTTGGATTTTTGGCAGGTGAGGTGAGATGTGAGGAAATCGCATTGGGAAATCTCAATTTCCCTCTCCCTTTACTTCTCTGACTCGAGGTGGGCGATGGACAGCCACCGTTGGATCCATGATCCTCTGGACCATGCGGGGCATCCAACGGTTGTCATCACTCCCTTATTTCTAATTCTTAAAAACAAGGGGAAAAAGGGTATTAAACAATGAAATCTTGTAAAAATCATATCTCTCTCCTCGTTTATAATTTTCCACTCAAATTTTAGAGGAAATTTTGTCTTGGCATTATCTACTTGTATATTAAATTTGAAACCCAAATTCCAAAGAAAAAAAGCATTTCCTTCATATGCAAGTTATTCATTAATAAAACCAAATTAATTGATATTTCCTCTTTCTTTTGCCATTATCTTATCATCTTGGATTCATTGGACCTCAGGGAACCCTAAAGGCAAGAAATCCCATCTTGAGAAATATTCCTTTTCCTTTTTTCCCTGATTCTTTTCTCTCTTCCTTATTCCTTTTATTAAATAAATTCCTTTTTCTTTTATCTTTCTTTTTCTTGTAATTGGGCTCAATAGCCAATAAAGCCCACTAAGCAACCAAACAAGGCTATTTTAAATGAAATTCATCCAATTCAAATAAATAAATCAACCATTGATTTCATTTATCATTAAAAGGATATTTACAAATCTCATTACATGGTTTAGGAAAAAAATGAGGTTATAACAGTAGAGGTTCAAAATCTCTCTTTATAAGCTCATCCCATGTTAACTTAGGCCTTCCTCTTCTGCTATTTATTGTGCTTGACTCAATAGCATTGTTTCTTATTAACGTATTAGTCGGTCTACGTTGCAAATATTGGTACCATCTGAGTCGGCCCTCTCGCAACTTGTCATCAATGCTCGCCACCCCCACTTTATTCCTGATATAAAAAATGGTGTTGGGTCTGTTAGACAGCCACACAGCCTCCCCAAGGCAAGCTCTAGAGCAAGTCGAGAATGATAATCTACAGCCTCACGATCTCCCACTGAAACCCCGGCCGTTAATCACTCTCAAGCCATGAGGCTCTGTGTCATCAACCAGACATCGGGCCCTGTCTCCTTTTTACCAAAGGATAGTGTTGTAAGAGCCTATAGAATAGATCATGTTCAAGTAAGGTCATAGATGAACACGCTTAATACTACTCATGCGCAAAAATAAACTTTTCGATTGATGACTCGTCTTAGTACTACTTTGTACAAAACACACTTAACTACATAGTTCTTTAATGATGGACTCCTTGAAAAGGAGGTACACCTTGGTTGTGACACATCGTTCGAATAAAACGTTATTAACTAAGCGGAAGCGATCACTAAGAAGCGGATCACCAAAAATCACTAAAAATTAAAACCATTTTATAAAGAGGTCCACACATAGGAAAACTCTTTCATAAAGAACCGGAGTAACTTAATTACATACTGGTTCACAAGTACATGTCATGTATCATCTTTTTCTGAGGATTACATGCATCAACTGCTCTGTTAAACTAAACATAGGCAGTATGAAATGTCGAGGCACTAAGCCAAAATCTCGAAAGCATTAACTACTATTCCGAGGACCTAAGAGTACAGAGACGACACATAGGACTCTATGTACAGCTATACAAGACATATCAGCAAGTGTCTCCACCTGAGAATTCAGTGTTGTTCCTGCTGCTACTGTTGTTCTCCACCTATAGAAGGATTCCTGCCTCCTCATCCGCGTCCACCTAAAAATGTGGTTCCCACGGGGGTGAGACAATTGTAAAATTTCCCCAGCGAGAGATATAACTCTCCGCCAGAAACATTATTATTGTAGATTAGTAAGATAAGTCTGAACAAAGGAATCATAGTTGCTTAATAGCAGTTAATTCACTGTTTAACAGATTAGAACATTATTCTTATCTAAAACATTGCAGTTGTAACTTGATAGAGCATCATATAACTTATCCCATAAGGAATGTGAAGAACATGTATAACATTTATCCGCTACACTAAGCAGTATAATATCAACTAATGTTTCTCGCATTTCAACTTTATGCAAATACACTACACAACTGATTATATTTTACATATCATGTGTCAGTCTGCAATTAACTTGCCAGAGTAAATTGACATCTTCATTATAGAGTTACATCCACAAAATATGCTCTCTTCAGGCTTAGAACACACATCTAATGCATGAGATTGTTTTGTGGAGTCATGGCCTATAGGCACACTCTTCTAACAAAGTATTGGGATCTTAATCCCTCATCTCATCAAACACATTTCCATTTCTTAACAAGTTCATCATCATGATTATAAAATATAGGTATTCAAACCCTTAATTCATCATAGAATACTTGTTACCACATAACAGGTAACTTAATACCTTCAGGTCATTTAACCAAGATAAGCATGATTCTTACTACACAAGCATTCCACATAACACACAAAGATTAATTCATCTCTTGTTACCTCTTAGAAGACAACAAGGCATATTATGACTTATGAAGCCCATAAACAATTTCAATAATTAAAACATCATATGGCACACATGGCTCATTAATTTCAGATTACCTCTCACTAAGCAATAAAACACGTAAAGGCTTATAAGGCCTATAAAACAGTTTCAATATAAGAGCATCATAGCTCATACCTGACTATGCTTATCGTCTCAACATACCTGCATGATTAGTTCTCATGATAACAGTTATAATGCTTTCATATTAGCACCATATAACACAAAGTAATACCTCTATTCCCTTTTTGGGGTTAGGATTCCCCTTACATATTATCACCCTCCATTAGGGTTTTCCACAAATAACCATTTAGGTTCTTAAGATCATGTTATTAATGATCAAACCTTAACTCATTGCTTCACACAGCTAGGAACCAACATTGATAACATAAGTATTCAATCATACTTATTTATTCTCATCATCCATCATTAAATGGGTTATCAACACAAAGTATGAGTTTCTCTCTCATCTTTAGCAGAATATAATTGCATCATAGTCTATTGATTTGGATTAACCTTTTCATAAGGCATGTTAGCCTACACTTATCAAAGTGCATTACATCTGAATGTAACAACTGACATGAAACACTTCATGTGTCACTCATCCAAATATATTGGATTTAAAATACATTAAGGTATATCACACTTGAGGTGTTGGATGTGATATCTATCATATTTTGATGTATCACTTCCCTCATCACCATTACCTTACATGAGTTCATCCACTTTGCTTGTATTAGGGTATTTCCCATCCTAATACTTTATACACTAGTTCATCACATTTATCATGTAATGTATTGGTCACAAGTCACTGTATTTAGAAAATATAACCATTGCTAATGATATGGACTCATCTTTGAGTTAGGAACTACTGATATAAGGATATCCACTATCAACCTCTTTAAATGTTACACTTGTCAATATATTAATCACTATTCCATTATTAGGAATAGGATTTTCCATGTTTATAAATTAAGGTTCACATAGCATCTCCCATAAATATGGGTTTCACATAACATTACTCTACTTTAGAGTTTCACATAACATCCTCATATATCAGGGTTTCACATAACATTACCCTACATTAGGGTTTCACATAGCATTACTCTACTTTAGAGTTTCACATAACATCCTCATATATCAGGGTTTCACATAACATTACCCTACATTAGGGTTTCACATAGCATTACTTGAAATTAGGTTTTCACTTGACATCACCCTTAATTAGGGTTTATCATGTCACACCCTTGATTAGGGTTTCATCAACCTTCTCAATTAAGATTTCATGATTTCTTTACAAAGGATGATACCATGATTACTTATTATGTTCATGTTGAAAGTGTTGAGGTTTAAGCATTACATGATTGTCACTCATGTAGGGATTCCTCTTCTCTCATCCTCTCTAGGATTTCAATTGCTTCAATATTAATTAGATTAGGTCCAAACAACTTGAATGAAGGGTTGTCACAACATATCAAATCATTGCTTTCATAAGCATCAAGAGTTAACCACTCAACAAGGTACTAATTACCCTAGTACCTCAAAGGTACAACATTTGTAATCACCTTCGATTTACATCATTAATAATCAATTAGTTAATTGACCTTTAGTCACCTTAGGTGTTCAAATGGTTTGACCAATTGAACCTCAAATATTCTTGGTCACTTAGACTCCAAACGGTCTTAGTCACTGAGACATTGAATGATTTGAAATCATTTAAGCAAAACCATAATGAAACTGTATGGACATTTCTTACTTGAAACCACTTGGGTCTCCAAACGGTTTGAGACCGTTTGGTCTCAAATGGTCTTGAGACCGTTTGGACTCAAACGGTCTTAAGACCGTTTTGTCCAAACCCTCTCAAAATCGAATGGACCAACAAGGTCTTTCAACACTTATCAATTCAAGGTTTCAATCATTAAACCCTCTATCAATTGAACTACTGATTTGTTCTTTCAATTGAATCATTGAATCACCATTCAATTGGACCTTCAATTAGGGTTTTGAACCCAATTCAACTAAGGTTTATAGTCAAGAAACCATCAATTAGGGTACTGAAATCGAAGAACCATCAATGATTGACATTGTGGAACTAATTCAATTGAAATCGTTGGATCATCATCAAACCATGACCTGACCTGACCTCAAACGGTCTTGAGGTCGTTTGGATAATCTCCAAACGGTCTTGAGACCATTTGACTCATCTCATCATTGAAATTTATAAAATTCACTTAGATTTTGCATCATTGAATCGATCATCAATTGAGCTAGTGATTATACTTCAATTTGATATCATGGATCTTCAACCATCCAATCATACACCACCATAGACCTCTAAACGGTCATGGTTGACCTCCAAATGGTCTTGAGACCGTTTGTGTGACCTCCAAATGGTCTTGAGACTATTTGGGCTAATCAACCCAAAAATTGATTCAATTACTTAAGGGTTCCACACTCAACCCGATTAGGGTTTGCATTTAAGGAATCATTCACAATTGAAACTTTCTAGATCAAACCAATTGAAACCATTGGATCAATATCCAAGTAAAACATCATTTTTCCTCTAACGGTCAACCATTTCAAATGGTCAACCATTCCAAATGGTTTGGAATCCAAACCTCCAAACGGTTTGCAAACTATTTGGTCACCAAACGGTTTTGTGAAACCGTTTGGACCAAATGTTGAAACCGTTTGCAATAGATATTTGTGGAGGTGTGTGCTTATGATGATGTCATCATCATCAAGCTATAAACCCATGAAGATTTCTGTGATTTTCATGGTGATTGCATCAATCAACCAAATAAAATTTCGAAAACAAAGAAAGAATCAACAATTGATGAAGATATAGAATCAATAACAAAGTTCAAGGGTTCAAGTTATATAACCCACCTTCAATTGAGCTTCAAAGCTTGGAGATTCACGTCAAAAATGGTGGAAGAAGCTTTTGCAACCCTCCCAAGGCTCATCCTCAAGCTTTGGAGTGAAAAGATTGGCTAGGATTGAAGATGGAGTGAAATAGAGAAGAAATCATGCATTGTTTTGTGATTTCCACCATGAATTCAAGGTGAAAGAAGGTCAAGAAGCTTAACAACAGGTTGGGGGTCGTCCTCATATTTATCCAAGCTCCTTTGGTCATTTTTGCAAATAAGAAGTGAAAGTGGATTCGAAATTATCCCTTCACCTCAAAGATAAAGGAGCTTATATATGAATTTTATTGGAAATTCATTTAAGAGAGAGAAAGTAGGAATTATCTCCTCAAATTTCTTGCCATATTCCCCCTTCTTTTCCTTAGGGACGAGGCTATCTTCTTTGCCTCTTATTACTCTCAATTATCCACGATTTAAAGGAAAACAAACTATGCACCTTAAATCATATTATAATAATATCCATAAGTGAGTGGATATTTCTTTTTCTTTTCTTAATGTGAGTGGGTTCTCCACTCACGTAGATATTTCCTTTGCCTTTGCAAGGCACAAGGACGTCCACACATAACCAAACTCAACCATTATAGTTTTGGTTGAAGGGAAATTCAATTAATGTAATTATTTTTGCATTAAATTGAATTAGGGTTTCAATTATGCTTAAATCTTGATTATTTTAATATCAAGATTCTCTCTCCTTCAAAATGATTCAAATAAGGTGCCCCTCGCAAATTATTTTCTCTACCTGATGCCAAGAATCATGAGGGACCCTCTTGAAGTGGTATTTTGCATATTGAACCCTAGATTTTGGGTAAATTGCACATTACACCAAAACTAGGTTTTAATGCACAAACATTGCTCAACAGGCTCTTTCTTGTTATTAAGGCTTGTAGAAGCCATACTACTGCATCATACTCATTCCCATGATGCTTCAACACATAAGAAACATTGTATAATGTAAAATTTGTAAGTTAACCCCTCAATTTGGGTAATTTGCACTTTAGTCCAAAACTAACAAAACATTGTTTCAACATTATTCAAAAGGGACTAAAATTGAAATATAAGTTCATCTTGAGCCTTAATTACTTTTAGAGAGATAAGAGAGAGCATATAATCAACTTCATTAAGAAAAACATCTAGGTTTAATCATAACTCAGGTCAGGGATGTTACAAATTATAAACCCCTAATAAGGATTTCATCCCTGAAATCCCAGATAACAAAAGATAGTTGTTATTCATGTCATCGAGTCTCTAATTATCATCTCAATATCATGGAGATACTATAGATCTTTAATCCACACAAAGTTCATCCACACAAGATTATTCTAAGAAAATATTTTCAACTTGATAAACTTTTCCACCATAATTACACTTGTTCCTTCCATTAGTTCAACCTTATCAATGTTCATGTTTATGCAGAGCATAAACCCCTAACATATGATGTTCATATATATTTTTTGTAACTAGATTGATTTCGTAGTTGACCAATATAGGTAACCAGCATAAATACCTTACTTTGGTATTCATCATATGTATTGAGAACACATCTCATCCTTATCATATTCGATTCCCTATTGTTACCACCAAGGGTACACATGTACAAAGTATTTCTTTTACTTTAGGACATTGCTTGTTCCATATATCATTATCTTGGAACCAAAGTCCAAAGCAAACTGATACTTTTCTAAGTATCCATCAACAGATTATTTCTAATCCAAATACATCAACTGTCATAATACTTACTTTATTGTCATGTAAATGAAAAGAGAAACATAAAGTATCATACTCCTATCATTACCCAAGGTTTTTCATCAAAGGGAAAACATATATATTTAACATAGGTAATCCACTCAGCAATCCTTTATTTGTTTGGGAAAGTTCACTTAGCACTTCCTTATGTAATTGGGAAAGTTCACTTAGCACTTCCATATGTTATTAGGAAAGTTCACTTAGCACTTCCTATGTAATTGGGAAAGTTCACTTAGCACTTCCCTATGTTATTAGGAAAGTTCACTTAGCACTTCCTATGTTATTAGGAAAGTTCACTTAGCACTTCCTATATTATTAGGAAAGTTCACTTAGCACTTCCTATGTTATTAGGAAAGTTCACTTAACACTTCCTATGTTATTAGGAAAGTTCACTTAGCACTTCCTATGTTATTAGTAAAGTTCACTTAGCACTTCCTTATGTAATTGGGAAAGTTCACTTAGCACTTCCTTATGTTATTAGGAAGGTTCACTTAGCACTTCCTTATGTTATTAGGAAGGTTCACTTAGCACTTCCTATGTAATTGGGAAGTTCACTTAGCACTTCCCTATGTAATTAGGAAAGTTCACTTATCACTTCCTATGTTATTAGGAAAGTTCACTTAACACTTCCTTATGTAATTGGGAAAGTTCACTTAGCACTTCCTTATGTAATTGGGAAAGTTCACTTAGCACTGCCTTATGTAATTGGGAAAGTTCACTTAGCACTTCCCTATGTAATTGGGAAAGTTCACTTAGCACTTCCCTATGTAATTCGGAAAGTTCACTTAGCACTTCCTATGTTATTAGGAAAGTTCACTTAGCACTTCCTTATGTAATTGGGAAAGATCACTTAGCACTTCCCAGTGTTCAGGAAATCGGTCCGTGCGGCCGCATATGCGGCCGCTTAAGCGGTTCGGACAGGGGACCGCACCGCATATGTGAAAGCAGACCAATAATCGGTCCAAGCCCAATTATGCAGCCGATTACCCGCTTATGCGGTCGCTTAATCACCGCTTTTCCAAACACACATACATAGACTTGAAGAAATGAAATTTATATGATATTTTTGTTGTTTCTAATTAAATATTTATATGATATTGCTACTCCCTTTCTTCTAATTAATCATTCAATGTAGTCCTTGTATGTAATTGTTCAATGTGATATATAATTCTATATGACTGATATATAAATATACATAGATATATTAATTTATTAAAAAAAATCCAAAACTGCATATACTCTATTCAGTGCCCCGTCCGCCTGTACACCGAATAGCACTTTTATGAACACTAGCACTTCCTTATGTAATTGGGAAAGTTCACTTAGCACTTTCTTATGTAATTGGGAAAGTTCACTTAGCACTTCCCTATGTAATTTCATTATACTCACTAGATTGTTTCAGAATGACTACTTGATCAGAGTAATCAGAAAGATAACAATCTAAGAGTTTCATACTTGCCTTATCTCAAATAATCATATACCTGGCCAGGGTATACAAGTATTGAGATTAGGTAGTATGCACTTTATTTTCTATCATATTCCTCACTTTTCATATCGTTATACACACATGATTCTTCATTCTTGAATTTTCTTCAGGCATCACTTCTATATCTCATCTTTTAACACACAAATAAGAGAGATTATAAAGCATTTTAAGGAATACTGAGTAAAATGTAAATTCTCAATTTTCTTGTGTCCTTATATGACTAGTCAGGGGAAGTTCAAAAACAACTACTTTCTTTTAACACATAGAATCATGAAATGAAATATCAGAATGAATCTATTTGATCTGACTATTACCCCTTACGGTCATCTATCGCTTTAGGTTGACTCAACACATAGAGTCTATGTAACATCCTTGACCTAGGTTATGAACTAACCCTAGGTGTTTTGTTTAAGACATGTGATTAGATGCTTGTGGTTATCTTTTGATATGTACTTAAAGCTCTTGAGGAACATATATTTTCATTTATGTCCTTTTTGAACAATGTTATAATATTGTTTTGTTAAATAGGACCTATGTGCAAATTACCCAATTAGAGGGGTTAACTTGCAAATTGCACATGTTGAGATGTTCCTCTGGTGTTGAGACATCATAAGAATGAATATGATGTGGTGATATGGATTCTCCAAGCCTGGGCACCAAGATATGGCTTGTAGAGCAATCCTTGTGCTTTAAAACCTAGTTTTGGTGTAAAGTGCAATTTACCCCAAAACATAGGGTGCAACATGTAAAATATACATTCTAGAGTATCTTTTATAACTCTTGACATCAATTAGAGTAATGAAAATGAGGGGGGCGCCTCATTTGAGTAATCAAATAAGAAAGATAGTCCTTATATCTAAATAATCAAGATGTATGCAAATAACCCTTTTATATGTGCAACTTAGTAAAGTGTTTGGTTCCTTTTTCTTTAACCTTGGTTGAGAGAGAATTTGCATGTGATGATAAGGGATGAACGTGGAAAATAAGTGGAGAGGGGTGTGGAGGATATAGATGTAAAATAGAAGAAGTAATTAACATTGCCTTGAAAATGTACCCAAAATATATAAGCACAACTCTTTACAAGGCAAAGGATCGTTTCCTTCATTTCCACTTCTCATCTTCTTTCTTGGGCCGACTTAGGAGGATCTCATGAGCATGGAAGGACGACCAAGTTCATATAGGTAAGTTTTGGTCATCTTCTAGCTTGGATTCATGGAGGAAATCATGTTACAAGGTTGGTTTGCTAGTTTTCCTTACACAATTCTTATTTCTAGCCATCTTCCCCATCCAATTCTTGATGAAAGGACCTTGGAAGACCCCTGTAGCTCAAGAAACCATTACATGCACGGAGCTTGGATCTCTGGATCAGACCAAAGGTGGGTTTTATAACTCTAAACCTTATGCTTTGTTCTTGCATCTTATTCTCTTGAAAACGTTGCTTGCTTTCCTTTCTTCCATACTTCTAAGTGTTCTTGCAACCAAAATCATGAAGAACAGACCAGGTTCTTGAGGTATAAGAAGGTGGCATTGATACCAATGTTAATCCTTATCCAACTTTATCAAACGATCTCCACCTCTTGCCCAAACGTTTTGCAAAACCGTTTGGAAGCAAACGGTTTCAAAACCGTTTGGTGGCAAACAGTTTCACAAGACCGTTTGGAGAAAATGGTCTCCAAGACCGTTTGGATGGGTTGACCAAGTGTTGAACATTTGGAGGGCTGTTTTACACATTATGGACTAATCACCCTCCAAGAATCATTAACTAATTCCAAGTAAATCACCAATTGAAGGTACTTTAGTCACCTAAACCCTAATCGTGTTTATTGCTGATTTCAAGGATGCAATCATGTTGAAGTTTGGGTTGAGTGGTCCAAACGGTTTCAAAACTGTTTGGGAATCACTCAAACGGTCCCAAGACCGTTTGGTGACAACCCAAGACCGTTTCGAGGTCTAGGGTTAAGTAGGGTTGACCAATTGAGGGTCCAATCATATCAAGTTGTTGAATAATCAAGTGCTGATTTTGTGACCTAATTAGGGTCCAACCCTTAAGTAATTGACTTGGTTTTTGATGACATCATGGGCAAACGGTTTCAAGACCGTTTGGAGGATGTCCAAATGGTTTCAAAACCGTTTCAAGGTCATCCAAGACTGTTTGGAGGTCTAGGGTGGACTATGGTTAAGTGGTTGAAGATTTAAAGGAAATAGGTTGAAATATAATCGATTAGTGACCTAATGATCAATTCTACGGTTCAAACCTTAATAGGTTGAGTTAGTTTTTGATGTGACTTTGAGAAAATGGTCTCAAAACCATTTGGAGGATGGCCAAATGATCCCAAGACTGTTTGGGGTCATGTCATGACCCAATTGAGTGATGTTTCAATGGGTTCAACATCAATTAGGCTCATGTTGATGCATGTTGAAGGATGATCGATTCCAACCCTAATCCAATCAATCTAAAACCTAATTGGTGACCAATTGAGGATCAATTGAGGGTCAAATCAGTAGAGGGTTAACCTAATTGGCTCAATTGATAAGTGGTTAACCTTGGCATGAACAATTGAGGGGTTCAACATTACAAACCCTAAAGCAATTGGAAGTGTTGACTCACTTTTGGGTCCATGCAGTTTTGAGGTGTTTGGGTCAAACGATCTCAAGACCGTTTAGGGGCAAACGGTCTCAAGACCGTTTGAAACCAAATGGTTTCAAAACTATTTAGATTCATGCGGTTTCAAGGTTGTTTTGCTCAAACAGTTTCAAAGTCAAACTTGACTAAATGGTCAACGTGATCAAACGGTCTCAAGACCGTTTAGGGGCAAACAGTCTTGAGTGTGTACTTGGCCAAACGGTTTCAAAAGTCAAAGGGTCCAAACGGTCAACCATTCCATGCGGTTTCAACACCGTTTGGAGGTTGGAAGTGCAAAACCGTTTGGGGTCTTTTAAGGTCAAGAATGCTTAATGCCTTGAAGGCTTAGATGGTTTAATGATTGATTAATCTAAACCCTAATGATACCTTAAGACATTAAGGGAACAAGTAATTAGTTGGTTGATGCATGACGTGATCAATGGTGGCCACTTTACCAAAGTACCCTTGATAGGTTTAAGTAGTCAACACCTCTTGATCAAGCAAACCCTAATGACCAATGTAGTGATGATGTGACTTATGTTATCAAGGTTGGTTTGACCTAATCTAATCATATGAGATGTAAACATCATCTAATGATAAGAAGAGAGAGAAGACTCCCTAATATGAATGGGAACCAAGTAATCTGCTTCCAACACATATGAATGAACATAATTAGGGTATGATCCTTCACAATGAGATCATGGATACCCTAATCATAATGATTAAATGAATCTTAACCTTATTAAGATCATGAATAAGAGTAACCTTCATACATAATGATGGTTCAAAGGTTAAAACCCTAATGGTACCTAAGTGACTAATGTCAATTAAGGAAGAAACCCTAATTGCTTATAAGAGCAATGACTTGATACATTATGTGTTACAACCCCAATTTTTGGGTTCATTTGGTGAGAAATGTAATTTCTCATATTAACGATATTTGAACAAATAATGATATAATTTGCTTCAAATAAATATATTTCGTTTACAATAGCCTTGATGATTGTTTTGTGGGCTTTATTGGCTATTGGGCCCAAATAACAAGAAAATTCAATTAGTAATTGAATAATTGAATAATTGATAAAAGAAATATGTGGAAACCTCTAGAAGACAAATCCAAAGAGGATTTCGTGCCTCTTGGGTTCCTTGGGTTCCAAGGAGTTCAAAGTTGCAAAGAAAAGGCAATAAGAAAAGAAAAGTTTAATTAAGTATTTCTTTAATAAGAAAGAGATTGGAAATAATGTTAAAATGTTGGGAATAAGTGGGAAAAGGTGTAATTAGGAGATCCTTTGTGGAATTTCGTGTTCCAAGGCTTTCTAATGATAAAAGGAATACCAATGAGGAAAATAAAAGAGAAATGAAGAGAAATCCTCAAAAAGAGATATTTTAATGAGAAATAAACAAGATAATGAGAAATATTGCATAAAGATGCATCTAGAAGGATAATAAATATCCAATAAAGAGAATTTCAAAATAATAAAGTTTCTTGGGCGCCAAGGAGCCCCAATAAAGAAAAAGGGAGAGAAAATACCATAATTATAAAATAAAGAGATAATGTGAATACATAATCCATTAATTATGTAAATTTGATAAAAGGAAGTATTTTCCTAAGGATATATATATATATATATATATATTTGTGGCCAATAGATTAAAAGGAAAATAAAGAGAGTGAAGGAGAGGAATTTCGAATTCTTAATATTTAAAGGAAAGAGAATATCAAAAGGTTTAAGAAGAGAGAAAAAGGATTTCTTCTCCTTGAAGAAATAGGAGTCCTTATGGGAGTGGGACTTGTCCCCACTTAGAGGGCCACATTAGGGCGTGTATGAACTCCCCTATAAAAGGGGTAGCACCTTTGGCCGAACCCAAGATGATCCCTCGTACTCTCTCTCTCTCCTTCTTCTTCCTTCTCCATCCAAAACCCTAGACTTGGAGGGTAGAGCAACCCTGGAGCAAACCAGGGGCTGAGGAGTCATCTGGTTGAAGTCATGAAGCTTCCAAGACCACCAAGGAAGGGCCGGAGATCGCACCCGCGCTCTGCACATCGAGCAACTTCGTCAGCGGGTCTGCAAGTTTGCTGCAAAAGTGGCAGCAACCGCAGACTGTTTTCATGCAAAAATTGTCGTGTGGGCCACGACCTGGTGTTGGTTTGAGTGCGCCTAGGTGGGGCGGAGGCAGGGCGATGACCAGAGTAGAGATTTGGGCCCCAGGGAAGAAAGGAGAAGGGTCGCGGACAGCCGTAGGCGCGCACTGTTAGGGCAGCGCGGAGGAAGAAGATGACCTCGGTCATTGGACATGTTTACCCCTCAGCATGCTAAAACACCCTTCACTTACACGGGGGTATTTTCATCATTTGGTTATGTTTTCCAAAAAAATGCAAGGCACGTTGCATTGAAGGCTACGTGGCGCCCTCCGGTTGGCCAAAGTAAGTGAAATTTGTTTAATTTGTAGTAAATAATCAGTAGGTCGAATAAGGACATGTTATACATGAAAGTTGATCAGAAAGACGTGAGGAATTCAAATAAAATATGTTTATAAGCCAATTCCTCTTTCAATATGAAAAGTAGTGTAATTTATCAACTTTAACATAATGATGATTAAAGAAACCCTACTTTGATATGTTTAAAGTGATTAATAGGGTTTAATGGATCATTAGAGTTGATATTAACCTATTAAATGTAAAAAGGTACATTATGTTCAAAAAGGAAGAACTTTGCACATGATTGGTCTAATTTAGAGTTTATGTGCTTAAGTATGCTTGAAATTTGAAAAGGACATAAAGTTATCATCTTTAATGTTTTAATTAAGGGAAAATCCTTAGATTTGATGGTAAATGGTCTTAATGAAATTATTTGGATAATTCAAGCTGATATTAACCTGTTGTTAATAAAAGAGAAAACCGGATCTAAAAAGATGATCTTTTTATATATAATTGGCTTAATTTAGGGTTTTGTGCATAATTATGCACTAATGAGCTTGAAAACCCTAATTTCGACGAATATGTCTTTTAATTGTTTTAATGGTTCAAATCCATGAATAAATAGGGATGTTATGATCCTAAGTCAATTTGGGTATAAACGACTATTAAAATGAATAGTTGAGCAATTAAGGTTCATAAAAATGGAAAAGGATATTTTAGGGTTTGTTAACTTAAAAAGGATAAAGTTTGAGAAATTGATCTAAGAAACCCTAATGAATATTAATGAAACCTAAATGTGGATTAGAAACCATAGAAAGTGAATCCAAGTTAATAAAGTAGGTTCTTGATAAAGTGTGTAATAAATAGAGTACATATTCTTTTCAGGAATTATGTGATTGTTGAATTACTTGGATTGCATGCTTGGTTGGATTTTCTTAATGCTTCTGAAATCATCAAATCAGGTATGTGGTTAATTATGAATAACCGATTTAGTTTCCCGATGGATTCCCGAATGTTTAATCGCATTGAATGCAACTAAACTGTTTGGATGTTCATACTGCAATTATAAAGTGACTATGACTATCACATAATGTATATGCCTTCTAGCTCAGATCCTGGTCCCCTCTGTGTCGTAATGGCTGACCTGGTATATGGCTACCTAGAGGGTAGGTCCATCAGGTCATGAATGACTTAGTATATGGCTGCCTAGAGGGTAGGTCCATCAAGTCACCTTTATAGAGGTACCATATAAGTCCTTACAGGGACAACACAGAGTTGGGGATAGGTATGGATTGAGTAGTTTGGCTTAAAATGTAATCTTGATTGTTAAAAGATTAATTGAGTGATTATATTGTTAACATAGTTGAACATTATTTGTTCCCCCCCACATACCAGCTTCGGCTGACCGACGTTTTGTTTGTTGGCGATTTAGGTACAATGAAAAGAACAAACAGTAAAGTGGCACATGTGGTACTAAATGAGAATTAAAGTGCAAAGGATGATTAGATAGATTAGTATCTGTGTGGATAGAAGTTTAGAGATCCAAGTTTTCAAAAAGGTATGCAAAAATTTATTTTCTTACAGCTTTCAGTATAGTATGTTAAAATTTGATAATTATTCTTGGTTAATTGCTGAACCTTTGATCCGGAAGTCATGGGTGCGGCTTCGACCTCTCGGTCTCCCTTAATTGGGGGTTATCGGGAGGTGGGATCATAACATTTGGCATCAGAGCTTAGGTTCCTCAGTTAACCATTAATAATTATTAAATTTTACAAACTCCATAGAGCCCAAGGGAGTTATTAGAAGATTATCCGAAAGACAGAGGTGTCTAGAAAATGATCACGACCGGGGGCTGGCAATATTTTCCTCCGCACCGCTTGTCAGAATACGAGGACTCCCGGATCCGTGTGACTGCCTGGCCAAAGTCTTAGGGTATGAATCGAAATAAGATACCTTTAGGACCTCTCATCTTAATCATCCCTTCTCATCACAAAATTCTGATAAGGACCTAAAGGATTAGGGTTTTCTTTCTTCTCCTCACCCTCTTAAGGTATGGGTAAGGTTAATAAGGTTTAAGGAATCCTCCACAAAATTAATGAAAAGCATGCAAATAAGATGTCATGGATATAAGCTTAATAGATTAAGCGCAAATTAAAGAATAGATACATGCTTAGGTCGTATGACATAAGTTGTCATGTCCCTAGAAGAGACCTGAGGCTAGACCTCCTTGTCAGGAGGATGAGTTAGTCTTGGAGATAGAGATCTCCATTGCAAGTAGAGACCTAGCACATCCTCTGAGGATGATGCTAACCCTAACCCTAAGTGAAGGTTAGAGAGAGATGAGTTGGACCAGGTGTTTGAAAGGACATGCCTTTGGGATGCCATATGATCCATTGGTGACCTAGAACCTTTGACAACCCAACCCTGGGAAGGGTCGTGCATGTTAGGGTAAAGGATAGCTCCTTAGATGATGATGTTAGTGAAGGACCTTAGAAACCCTATGGGTTTGTGCAAGTAGGGTATAGCTGGCACCTAGGGCACGTCATAGTGTTGAAAGTATGAAACCCTGGATAAGGAATTATGATGGAGCATAAAGGGTTATGGATGATCTTGAGCAACCATAAGTTTGAACCTAGGCTTCACCCACGTAGAGCATGATTTTGAGGATGATCCTTCATGAAGAAAGGACCTCTAATGGTGAGGTTGGATGTGGGGTTATCTCTAGAAAGAGAAGGAAACCCAACAAGAAGGTTGGAAGCCTAAAACCCTAAACAATGGATGATAGTGATTGCCTCATGATCGATCCCTGAAAGTTGATGATACCTTGGTTGTCTTTAGAGGGACCAAACCTAGAGGAAGGATGAGGTTTCTGGAACCTATGTGCCTAGGGTATAAGTGTTTACCTTTTGAGAAAGGAAGAAGATGTTCTGTATACCCTGAAGTGGATTTGTAACAGGTTATGATGCCTTGTACTTTATGGTTTGTCCTTGAGGAAAATCCAACTCTAAGTGTTGCTCAAGTTGAAGGATGACAAGAAGTGCATGTCATGCCTTTTGTAAGCTTGATTCATGGTTAAGAGATAGAACATGCAGTTGGACACCAAAAAGTGAACCTAGGGTTCCTAGGCCTAAGAGGGGAAGTGGGGTACCTAATGCTCATAATGAGGAGTTGAGTTCCTATAGAAGCGAGCATGGTACTCCTCATGTATAGAGGAAAAAGGGGAAGCCCCTTAAGTTTAAGGTGTGTTTGATGAACCCCTCACAACTAGGTTGATGATAAAGAGAGGTATGATCTTGATCCAACATTGAGGAAAGAGGACAAGTATGACCTAGCATGGTTCGGTAGGTGATCTGTTGTGCCTTAATGGCTTGCTAGGGTTAAGTAGGCTCGTGTGGATGTAAACCCTAGACCTAAGAGCTTTTGTGACCTTGTTGTTAAGAGACATTTTTCCTCCCATCCTGGGAGAGGGACCCCTTTGGAAGGGTGTATATCAGTTTTGTTGGTTTAAGTAACCTAAAGAGGTCTCACAGGATCTTGAGAAGCTAAGTATGAGAATGAACCTGTAGACCCATAGATATCCATCTCTAATTGCATATGAATGTGTTACCATGGAGGTAACCAGTATGGGGCTTGATCGGGGTGGGCAGGTTGCCATGATCCCTATGAAAGGATGGGAGCCAGCCCATGAATGCAGAAAGAGAGATGATGAAGACTTGGGTAAGGTTCTAAGTGAACACGTACTATAATGGTGAATCCTAAGTCTATCCTAGGGTCAGGTAGGGATAAGACCGATGAAAGTAGGAGATTGCCTAATTCCCTAGTTGCACATGACCATAGGGTCGGGAGGTAACAACTATCATTGTCTGAGGGCCATGGGTTAGGAGATTGATCACCTTCATGAACTCATGGGACCCGAAGGGCAGATGAGTAGGGCACTCTCTTGATGCATGAGGGAAGAGGGATGACCCCAAAATATTAGGTACCCTATAGACCTAGAGGAGATGACCAAGGATATAAACCTCAGTAGGTTCAAGACTAGTTTTCCATGGAGGTAACCTTGATAACATGATGTCTGTGATGTAGAGACATATGTGGCACGTTTCAACTTAGATGTAAAAGTGTATTGGCAAGGTGGGATGTACCATCTCTACTCTTGGAACAGGAAGAACTCTGTATTTGGATGGCAGCCAAATACTTATTTCCTCTTGTTATGAGAGTGAGAGATAGGACATTACGCATGCCATACACCAAGGATAAGAGATGATGTAGGTTGGAACATTGCCACGAGATATGGGGACAGAGAAGATAACCTACCTTGGTAAAGTGAATGATAAAAGGGAATGAGGTAGTCACCTTATGAGGATGTTTTTATCATGAACTATGTGGAACTTACAAGTTATACCAGGATGAGTTTGATTACCATGATGATGAAATTAGAGAGTGTTCTTAATGAAATAGACATAGAATTTGAGGTGAAATGATAAGTGAAAAACATGAAGGTGTATGTCATCAACTTTACCTAATACCTAAGGACGTGAAGTGGTAATGAATGCTCTGGTTGAGATACATATGACTTGTTGGACTAGAAGTTAGAAGAGGTTGTTTGGCTAACCCTAAGTTTGGAAAGGAGAGGTGTTTGGACAACACTCGGATGTAACAAGATACGTTGAAAAGTTAAGGGTTGTTTGGTTAGCCAGTCTAGTCCTTGATACGATGAAAGGATGGTGGTAGAACCTCAAGTGCACTTCTTTGGAAAAGAAAGTGATGAAACCCTGATAAAATGGTTTAGGGTTTCGGAGGAATCGATCTTGAAGAATCATGACATACAGGAAATCATGGTTAAAGATCACCATACACCGTGGTAAATGGCAATAGCACTTTGGATGCTTAAGATGAAGTTGCATGGGGTATATGGACATGCAAGCCAGGAGGTAAATGACGAACCCCAGTAACCCAGTGTATCGATATAGAGGACAAAAGAGTCCCTGAGAGGGAATGGGAGTTCAACACTATGGATGTTGTGATAGGTCTCCCCTAGACCAAGGAAGGTCGAAATGCAATATGGGTTATGGTAGGTCGCCTTACCTAGATAACATGAGAAAGAAAGAGTTCTGTTAAGGGACAGATCTAGTTGAACTACCCATGAGAGAGATGGATCAACTACACCATGAAGCAAGTTCAAAGGTTCTTGAGTTTGACCTAAAGGTTTCCTTCCAAAAGATGGAAGTAGGTGCGTGAAGAACTAGATGTTAATATAGTTTATCACCCCTAACTATGGTTAGTATGATCCAGACTAAAGGGGTCTGATGATGGCATGTGTGCTCGTTCAGGGTGATATCTAGAGACAGTTATTGTCCTATGAAAGGTGTGACAATGACCACCATAGCCAATATCAAGTTTTATAAGAAGCTCTGTAAGGGAGGTTGTGTCGGTCACCACTTCAGTAAGGTGATGTTGGTGAAAGGACCACATGATGGTTAGAAAAGGACCACATTGCGTGTAGATGAAGTCACTTTGATTGTGCAAGGGCTGAAAGGAGCCTAAAGACGATGAGAGTCGTGAGCAGATGCAAAGTAGACTGACATACAAGTTACTATGGGAGAAAATGTGACATGAAAATCCGACCCCTCTAAGTTATAACTAAGAGAGCTGAGTCCCCGATGCATGGGTTCTTTTGACATGGTTTGGTGGAGAAGGTTAAGTTTGACCCTACCCCTCAGGATAGAGTAATGGGAGATGTTTTCCATATGTCCAGTTTAGAGCACTATGTGAGGTACCCGACCATGTGCTAAGCAATGAACCTAGTGAGCCCCAAGGGAGGCTGACATGGCCTGAGTCACCTGTGCAGTTTATAGACGCCGGGATGAAAGGACTCAGAGAAAAGAATATGTGATGATAAAGGTTCTGTGGAAGCACCATGAGTACGGTAAAGCCACATAGGGGCCAATGATGGACATGGAAAGTCTTATCCTGAATTGATTGTTTGTTTGCTTGTTTGAATTTTGAGGACAAAATTCCTATAAGAGGGGAAGGATGTTACAACCCCAAATTTTGGGTTCATTTGGTGAGAAATGTAATTTCTCATATTAAAGATATTTGAACAAATAATGATATAATTTGCTTCAAATAGATAGATTTCGTTTACAATAGCCTTGATGATTGTTTTGTGGGCTTTATTGGCTATTGGGCCCAAATAATAAGAAAATTCAATTAGTAATTGAATAATTGATAAAAGAAATATGTGGAAACCTCTAGAAGGCAAATCCAAAGAGGATTTCGTGCCTCTTGGGTTCCTTGGGTTCCAAGGAGTTCAAAGTTGCAAAGAAAAGGCAATAAGAAAAGAAAAGTTTAATTAAGTATTTCTTTAATAAGAAAGGGATTGGAAATAATGTTAAAATGTTGGGAATAAGTGGGAAAAGGTGTAATTAGGAGATCCTTTGTGGAATTTCGTGTTCCAAGGATTTCTAAAGATAAAAGGAATACCAAAGAGGAAAATAAAAGAGAAATGAAGAGAAATCCTCAAAAAGAGATATTTTAATGAGAAATAAACAAGATAATGAGAAATATTGCATAAAGATGCATCTAGAAGGATAATAAATATCCAATAAAGAGAATTTCGAAATAATAAAGTTTCTTGGGTGCCAAGGAGCCCCAATAAAGGAAAAGGGAGAGAAAATACCATAATTATAAAATAAAGAGATAATGGGAATACATAATCCATTAATTATGTAAATTTGATAAAAGGAAGTATTTTCCTAAGGATATATATATATATATATATATATATTCGTGGCCAATAGATTAAGAGGCAAATAAAGAGAGTGAAGGAGAGTAATTTCGAATTCCTAATATTTTAAAGGAAAGAGAATATCAAAAGGTTTAAGAAGAGAGAAAAAGGATTTCTTCTCCTTGAAGAAATAGGAGTCCTTATGGGAGTGGGACTTGTCCCCACTTAGAGGGCCACATTAGGGCGTGTATGAACTCCCCTATAAAAGGGGTAGCACCTTTGGCCGAACCCAAGATGATCCCTCACACACTCTCTCTCTCCTTCTTCTTCCTTCTCCATCCAAAACCCTAGACTTGGAGGGTAGAGCAACCCTGGAGCAAACCAGGGGCTGAGGAGTCGTGTAGTTGAAGTCATGAAGCTTCCAAGACCACCAAGGACGGGCTAGAGATCGCACCCGTGCTCTGCACATCGAGCAACTTCGTCCGCGGGTCTGCAAGTTTGCTGCAAAAGTGGCAGCAACCGCAGACTGTTTTCACACAAAAACGACCATGTGGGCCACGACCTAGTGTTGGTTTGAGTGTGCCCATGTGGGGCAGAGGCAGGGCGACGACCAGAGTAGAGATTCGGGCCCAAGGGAAGAAAGGAGAAGGGCCGCGGACAGCCGTAGGAGCGCACTGTTAGGGCAGTGCGAAGGAAGAAGATGACCTCGGTCATTGGGCACATTTACCCCTCAGTAGGCTGAAACACCCTTCACTTACATGGGGGTATTTTCGTCATTTGGTTATGTTTTCCAAAAAAACGCAAGGCACGTTGCATGGAAGGCTACGTGGCGCCCTCCGGTTGGCCAAAGTAAGTGAAATTTGTTTAATTTGTAGTAAATAATCGGTAGGTCGAATAAGGACATGTTATACATGAAAGTTGATCAGAAAGACGTGAGGAATTCAAATAAATTATGTTTATAAGCCAATTCCTCTTTCAATTTGAAAAGTAGTGTAATTTATCAACTTTAACATAATGATGATTAAAGAAACCCTACTTTGATATGTTTAAAGTGATTAATAGGGTTTAATGGATCATTAGAGTTGATATTAACCTGTTAAATGTAAAAAAGTACATTATGTTCAAAAAGGAAGAACTTTGCACATGATTAGTCTAATTTAGAGTTTATGTTCTTAAGTATGCTTGAAATTTGAAAAGGACATAAAGTTATCATCTTTAATGTTTTAATTAAGGGAAAATCCTTAGATTTGATGGTAAATGGTCTTAATGAAATTATTTGGATAATTCAAGCTGATATTAACCTATTGTTAATAAAAGAGAAAATCGGATCTAAAAAGATGATCTTTTTATATATAATTGGCTTAATTTAGGGTTTCGTGCATAATTATGCACTAATGAGCTTGAAAACCCTAATATCGATGAATATGTCTTTTAATTGTTTTAATGGTTCAAATCCATGAATAAATAGGGATGTGATGATCCTAAGTATATTTGGGTATAAAAGACTATTAAAATGAATAGTTGAGCAATTAAGGTTCATAAAAATGGAAAAGGATATTTTAGGGTTTGTTAACTTAAAAAGGATAAAGTTTGAGAAATTGATCTAAGAAACCCTAATGAATATTAATGAAACCTTAATGTGGATTAGAAACCATAGAAAGTGAATCCAAGTTAATAAAGTAGGTTCTTGATAAAGTGTGTAATAAATAGAGTACATATTCTTTTCAGGAATTATGTGATTGTTGAATTACTTGGATTGCATGCTTGGTTGGATTTTCTTAATGCTTCTGAAATCATCAAATCAGGTATGTGGTTAATTATGAATAACCGATTTAGTTTCCCGATGGATTCCCGAATGTTTAATCGCATTGAATGCAACTAAACTGTTTGGTTGTTCATACTACAATTATAAAGTGACTATGACTATCACATAATGTATATGCCTTCTAGCTCAGATCCTGGTCCCCTCTGTATCATAATGGCTGACCTGGTATATGGCTACCTAGAGGGTAGGTCCATCAGGTCATGAATGACTTAGTATATGGCTGCCTAGAGGGTAGGTCCATCAAGTCACCTTTATAGAGGTACCATATAAGTCCTTACAGGGACAACACAGAGTTGGGGATAGGTATGGATTGAGTAGTTTGGCTTAAAATGTAATCTTGATTGTTAAAAGATTAATTGAGTGATTATATTGTTAACATAGTTGAACATTATTTGTTCCCCCCACATACTAGCTTCGGCTGACTGACGTTTTGTTTGTCGGCGATTTAGGTACAATGAAAAGAACAAACAGTAAAGTGGCACATGTGGTACTAAATGAGAATTAAAGTGCAAAGGAGGATTAGATAGATTAGTATCTGTGTGGATAGAAGTTTAGAGATCCAAGTTTTCAAAAAGGTATGCAAAAATTTATTTTCTTACAGCTTTCAGTATAGCATGTTAAAATTTGATAATTATTCTTGGTTAATTGCTAAACCTTTGATCCGGAAGTCATGGGTGCGGCTTCGACCTCTCGGTCTCCTTTAATTGGGGGTTATCGGGAGGTGGGGTCGTAACATTATGTCATTTGATAGGGTTAACATGATCTAATCAAGATTGAGAAGAATGATATTATAGGATTAATATCTGAGTTTGATTCATGTAATGAACAAGGGTATGATCCTTAAGAAAAGAGATCATGAAACTCTAATTATGAACCTAAACCCTAATTAACAAAGTTGTTGGTCCTTAACCCTAATCTAGGGTAATGTGATATAATGTGAATAGTAAACCCTAATCTAGGGTAATGTGATATAATGTGAATAGTAAACCCTAATCTAGGGTAATGTGGTGTAATGTGAATAGTAAACCCTAATCTAGGGTAATGTGGTGTAATGTGAATAGTAAACCCTAATATAGGGTAATGTAATGTAATGTGAATAGTAAACCCTAATCTAGGGAGAAGTGATGATATGAACAAGTAAACCCTAATTCTGAGTTATGCTTTTAAGCATGAAACTCCATAATTAAGGTATGAGATAAGGAATCACTATTCCTGATCAAGTTAAGAGGTTGAATGACTCTTATTGGATTGAATAAGAACCCTAAACCTAGAAACCAGCCGTGGTATTATGACACGGTCGTGGTGAATCCTTCATTGCACGACCGTGCAATGAAGCACGACCATGGTGTCTTACTCTTGCATGACTGTGCAAGATAGCACGACTGTGGTACCCTATATATATATTTAAAAAGAAACTAGTATTGTCTTGAGATAGTTACAATGTACATGTTATTAGTAAATGTTAACTATGCAGGTTTTCACAAAGAGGTGATCATATCCAGGTAAGGATTACGATGTTATATGTATTGAAATACTTTACATGATTCAAGTATAATGATATGCTATATTACCTGGTGAGTGGTAACATATGAGCTTGATAGGCTGAATAAGCCATGAGAAACATATACATTGTTGTATTCAAAGGTCATACTATTAAGATGACCAGATGATAGGATGATACTTGGTAACAAGTGTTATGATAATTCAAGGGTTTGAATACCCACATTCCTAAGTCACAATGATGAGAGGATTAGGGATTGATATCCCAATAATAAAAGTATGTGATGTGGATTTGATATAAATAGTACTCTTTCCTTATGACATTTGTCTTATTGATTTAATGTTTGAAATCATGTTGATGCTAAAGAATGTCATAATGTACTCAACTAATCAAGTATAATGATATCGAGTAGAGCCCTGACCATAGATCCATCATTGTCAGGAAATACATGATGGTGAAACAGGTTTTTCTAAGGGAACTCCTGGAGTACATACTTTTGAGGATGTGGGGGTTATGGACATGAATATCCTTACGTCCTAATGTTGGATTTTATAGGAGATGTATCATTAATCTCTCAATCCTTCATTATATGGTTATGTCGGGATGATGTATCATTAATCTCCCGATGATGTTGTTAATACCGCATCGATGAGAGATGAGCAAGAAACCCCTCGATGGTGAAGAGAGTACAGAACGCCACTGTAGCTCTAAATAGCGAAGTTGCCAGAATACCTTGGAAAGCTATTATAGCAGAGACACGAGATGTCCTGCATGTTGATCCTCATACTGATTGAGGAGTGATGAGGTCATAGGAATCCAACTCTCCTGATGACCTATGTATGGTACCGATTGCAATCTAATGATGGTCGGTTGGAGTATGAGAGGTGTAACTCATATCCTCAGGGCATAAATATGTTTGTAAAATGTAATCAGCCGCATAGCATATTGCTTATGTTGAACTACGAGAAACAATGATTGATGATACATTGTTCATAGTGCTTTAGTTAAGTAACTAGTATACATGTTCTTCATATTCCTTATTGTTATATGTCTTATCATTCAATTATGTTATAATTGAAATGATTACTTATAAGGATGTTGTTTCACATAGTTTATACAATGTTACCTGCTGTTGAATATTATATTCCTTCTATTTTATGTTATTCTATTATTGCAATAACAAATCTTCTGGCAGAGAGTTATAACTCTTCCTGGGACAATTATTCAATTGTCTCACCCCGTGGGAATCAACTTTTTAGGTAGATGCCGAGGATGAAGGAACCCATCCGTGGGTGAGCAGCAGCAGCAGCAGTCTCAGGGACAACAGTGATGCTCATGTGGATACACTATTCTGTCAAGTTGTGTAGATAGTATGTCCCGTGTCGTCTCTGTACTCTCAGGTCCTAGGAGTCAGTATATCTGAGATTTTGGCATGATGCCTTGAGATTTTATATCTTACCTTGTGCAGTTAATAAGGTTGTTGATGTTGTAATTCTCGAGATGTGTTGTTATAGAGATGTAACTATGGATCAGTTTGTAAATGACTTATCATGTTTGTTTATGAAAGAGTTTTTATTGTTTGATGGTCTCTTTACAAAAGTTTTAAAATTTAGTGATTTTTGATAAATTCCGCTGCTAATCGCTTCCACATTCGTTGATCTTATTTTCGTGATTCAATCGTCTCAATTTAGTGGTATCAGAGCTCTAGGTTCACTGAGTCTACAGAGACATAGGACTTAGGATGTTGAGTCAGTTCTAGTGTCTTCTAGCATGTCTGATAGTGTCTTCTGCTCCTCAGGAGAAGAAGATAAGACTAAGGATGTATGGACCACATGAAGAACACGAGGAACATGTCACAGAGAGTAGTGTTGCTGCACTAAGAGAAGGTGCAAGAAACCCAGAGATAGAGAAACCTATGCCTGAACCACCCCAGTTCGATCCAGCTGACATGGGGAACCCAGCCGTCCAGACCATGTTTGGACAGTTTATGACTGCCATGACACATATAACTGATAGGTTACCTATACCTGCACCTAGGGCACCAACCCAGCCTGAAGGACAAGGAATCGACAAGACGTTTGAACGACTTCGCCGAGTTGGAGCCACGGAGTAATTCGGAACAACTGATCCCGTAGATGCCGAATTGTGGTTAATTGAACTAGAGAAGGCCTTTAGAATCCTAAACATCCCTGAAGCTAAGAATGTTAGACATGATGTGTATCTTCTCAAGGGGAGTGCTGGTCATTGGTGGACCATGGAAGAGCAGAAGAGGCCTGGCGTGGAGGTTGCCTGGGAAGACTTCCGACGGGAATTTATCAATAGATATTTCCCTAAGACGTTTTTGGATGACAAAATCTCTCAGTTCGAGAGGTTAAGGCAAGGTCCAATGAACATTAGCGAGTATGAGGCTAAGTTCATGGAGTCGTTGCGGTTTTGTCCGTACATGGCAACCACATATGAAGAAAGGATTAGGCATTTCGAGAAGGGGTTAAACACTGAGTTGACTACTCCCGTGTCTGCCCTAGAGAACAGAGAAAGGTTTGCTACCTTTGTGGAGTCTGTTAGAAGGGTAGAGAGGTCTGTAGCAGAGAAGAGACAGACCCAGAACAAGAGAATGTACCCCCAGTTCCAAGGATCTTCATCAAAAGGTTTCAAGAAACCTAGGTTTTCTGCACCTACACCGCCACCTAGATCCAATACCCAGACGCAATGGACGTCGAATAGGGGGAGAGGATGAAGCCTACCACTAGGAGGGGCTCGTAGTTCAGCATCTATGTCGGTGACAGGACCACCCAGACCACAACAACTGAACAGAAGTTGTTATATATGTGGAAAAATGGGACATCTGATGAAGGACTGTAGAGCTAGAGAGGTGAGTGTGAGTCAACCTCAGAGGTAGAATCAATGAGGATCTCAAAGGAGACAATTTCCAGGAGGAGCTAGAGGACGTGGACAAGCATCCCAAGCTGGTTCATCAGCATCTAGTCATCAAGCACCGAATCAACCATAGGAGACAACAAGATTCTACACGATGAATCCACCTGATGTAGTTATCAACCCTCGGGTTGTGGCAGGTCAGATGGAGTTGTTACATTCTGATATGTTTATATCCTGCGTTGTATCTGTTTTGATTGATCCGGGTGATACACACTCCTTTATCACTCGAAGAGTGATTCTTGACTGCAATTTGACTATAAGTCATAGAGCAGATAGTTTTTTGTTAGAAACTCCATTGATGGGGTCTACTGTGTTACAGTAGGTATGTTCTCCTTGTATCCTCTTCTTTTCTGAACATCACATTCAAGTGGATCTTATACCACTTGAGATGCATGGATTTGATATAATCCTTGGGATGGATACCTTAGAAAGGTATAAGGTTGTCTTGGATTGTGAGTCCAAGCAAGCTGTGTTCGCTGATGATAGTGACACTTGGATCTTTCAAGGAGAGAGAAATATTCTACCTACCTGTCTTGTGTCAGCTATGGTTGCTGAGAAGCTGATGAGGCAAGGATGTCATGCATTCTTGGCCCATGTGGTAGATACTACCATGGATGATCCTAACCCTATTGAAGTTCCTGTAGTCAGAGAATTTGAAGATGTATTTCCTGAAGAACTTCCAGGTGTGCCACCGCCTCAGAAAATTGATTTTGAGATAAATTTGATTCCAGACACAACTTATTCTGCTGAGAAGTTAGCACAGTTGTATGTTGAAGAGATAGTACGACTGCACGGAGTCCCAGTTACCATCATTTCTGACAGAGGTCCCCAGTTTACGAGTCGTTTTTGGGAGAAACTTCATAAAGCCTTAGGCACCCAGTTAAGGTTTAGTACAACCTTTCATCCGCAGACTAATGGACAGTCAGAAAGGACTATACAGACATTAGAAGACTTGCTTAGAGCATGTGTTCTTTAGTTTACGGGAAGTTGGGATCTGCACCTAAGCTTAATAGAGTTTGCCTATAACAATAGCTATCAACATAGTATTGACATGGCTCCTTATGAAGCTTTGTATGGTAGACGTTGTAGATCACCCTTGTGTTGGTATGAGACTGGTGAATACCAACTGTTAGGTCCTGATCTTATGCAGCAGACCACAGAGAAGATTAAAATAATACAATAACAGATAAAAACTGCACAGGATAGACATAAGTCTTACGCTGATAAACGTCGTAGACCTTTAGAATTCTAGGTTGGAGACAGAGTATACCTCAAAGTCTCACCTTGGAAAGGAGTCCTTCATTTTGGAAGGAAAGGGAAGTTATCTCCGAGGTTTATGGGGACTTATCCAATCATTGAAAGGATTGGGAAAGTAGCCTATAAACTAGAGTTACCACCATAGTTACAGAAGTTACACCCTGTGTTTCACATTTCCATGCTGAGGAAGTGTCATCCTGATACTGAATCAGTTATGCAACCTTTGGAAGTAGAACTGAATGATGATATATCTTATGAAGAAGGACCTATATCAATCCTTGATAATAGAATTAAAAAGCTGAAAAAGAAAGACATAAGTCTTGTGAAAGTTCTCCGGAATCATCATGGTGTCGAAGAAGCCACATGGGAACTAGAGGAAGAGATGAGAAGGAAATACCCTGCTCTTTTATCTTAAAATGTTTTGTTAATATGTTTTTTTGATTTCGGGGACGAAATCCTTGTAAGGGGTGGATAATTTGTAACATCCCTGACCTGGGTTATGAACTAACCCTAGGTGTTTTGTTTAAGACATGTGATTAGATGTTTGTTATTATCTTTTAATATGTACTTAAAGCTCTTGAGGAACATATATTTTCATTTATGTCCTTTTTGAACAATGTTATAATATTGTTTTGTTAAATAGGACCTATGTGCAAATTACCCAATTAGAGGGGTTAACTTACAAATTGCACATGTTGAGATGTTCCTCTGGTGTTGAGACATCATAAGAATGAATATGATGTGGTGATATGGATTCTCCAAGCCTGGGCACCAAGATATGGCTTGTAGAGCAATCCTTGTGCTTTAAAACCTAGTTTTGGTGTAAAGTGCAATTTACCCCAAAACATAGGGTGCAACATGTAAAATATACCTTATAGAGTACCTTTTATAACTCTTGACATCAAGTAGAGTAATGAAAATGAGGGGGGTGCCTCATTTGAGTAATCAAATAAGAAAGATAGTCCTTATATCTAAATAATCAAGATGTATGCAAATAACCCTTTTATATGCGCAACTTAGTAAAGTGTTTGGTTCCTTTTTCTTTAACCTTGGTTGAGAGAGGATTTGCATGTGATGGGAAGGGAGGAACATGGAAAATAAGTGGAGAGGGGTGTGGAGGATATAGATGTAAAATAAAAGAAGTAATTAACATTGCCTTGAAAATGTACCCAAAATATATAAGCACAACTCTTTTACAAGGCAAAGGATCGTTTCCTTCATTTACACTTCTCATCTTCTTGCTTGGGCCGACTTAGGAGGAGCTCAGGAGCAGGGAAGGACGACCAAGTTCATCTAGGTAAGTTTTGGTCATCTTCTAGCTCGGATTCATGGAGGAAATCATGTTACAAGGTTGGTTTGCTAGTTTTCCTTACACAATTCTTATTTCTAGCCATCTTCCCCATCCAATTCTTGAAGAAAGGACCTTGGACGACCCCTGGAGCTCAAGACACCATTAAAGGCACGGATCTTGGAGCTCTAGATCAGACCAAAGGTAGGTTTTATAACTCTAAACCTTATGCTTTGTTCTTGCATCTTATTCTCTTGAAAACGTTGCTTGCTTTCCTTTCTTCCATACTTCTAAGTGTTCTTGCAACCAAAATCGTGAAGAACAGACCAGGTTCTTGAGGTAGAAGAAGGTGGCGTTAATACCAATGTTAATCCTTATCCAACTTTATCAAACAATCTCCACCTCTTGCCCAAACATTTTGCAAAACCGTTTGGAAGCAAACAGTTTCAAAACCGTTTGGTGGCAAACGGTTTCACAAGACCGTTTGGAGAAAATGGTATCCAAGACCGTTTGGATGGGTTGACCAAGTGTTGACCGTTTGGAGGGCTGTTGTACACATTATGGACTAATCACCCTCCAAGAATCATTAACTAATTCCAACTAAATCACGAATTGAAGGTACTTTAGTCACCCAAACCCCAATCGGGTTTATTGCTGATTTCAAGGATGCAATCATGTTGAAGTTTGGGTTGAGTGGCCCAAACGGTTTCAAAACCATTTGAGAATCACTCAAACGGTCCCAAGACCGTTTGGTGACAACCCAAGACTGTTTGGAGGTCTAGGGTTAAGTAGGGTTGACCAATTGAGGGTCCAATCATATCAAGTTGTTGAATAATCAAGTGCTGATTTTGTGACCTAATTAGGGTCCAACCCTTAAGTAATTGACTTGGTTTTTGATGACATAATGGGAAAACAGTTTCAAGACCATTTGGAGGATCTCCAAATGGTTTCAAAACCGTTTGAAGGTCATCCAAGACCATTTGGAGGTCTAGGGTGGACTATGGTTAAGTGGTTGAAGATTTAAAGGCAATAGGTTGAAATATAATCGATTAGTGACCTAATGATCAAATCTATGGTTCAAACCTTAATAGGTTGAGTTAGTTTTTGATGTGACTTTGAGAAAATGGTCTCAAAACCGTTTGGAGGATTTCCAAACGATCCCAAGACCGTTTGGGGTCAGGTCATGACCCAATTGAGTGATGTTTCAATGGGTTCAACATCAATTAGGCTCATGTTGATGCATGTTGAAGGATGATCGATTCCAACCCTAATCCAATCAATCTAAAACCTAATTGGTGACCAATTGAGGATCAATTGAGGGTCAAATCAGTAGAGGGTTAACCTAATTGGCTCAATTGATAAGTGGTTAACCTTGGCATGAACAATTGAGGGGTTTAACATTGCAAACCCTAAAGCAATTGGAAGTGTTGACTCACTTTTGGGTCCATGCGGTTTTGAGGTGTTTGGGTCAAACGGTCTCAAGACCGTTTGGGACCAAACGGTCTCAAGACCGTTTAGGGGAAAACGGTCTGAAGACCGTTTGAAACCAAACAGTTTCAAAACCGTTTAGATTCATGCGGTTTCAAGGTTGTTTTGCTCAAACGGTTTCAAAGTCAAACTTGACTAAATGGTCAACGTGACCAAATAGTCTCAAGACCTTTTAGGGGCAAACGGTCTTGAGTGTGTACTTGAACAAACGGTTTCAAAAGTCAAAGGGTCCAAATGGTCAACCATTCCATGCGGTTTCAAAACCGTTTGGAGGTTGGAAGTGCAAAACTGTTTGGGGTCTTTTAAGGTCAAGAATGCTTAATGCCTTGAAGGCTTAGATGGTTCAATGGTTGATTAATCTAAACCCTAATGATACCTTAAGACATTAAGGGAACTAGTAATTATTTGGTTGATGCATGACGTGATCAATGGTGGACTTTACCAAAGTACCCTTGATAGGTTTAAGTAGTCAACACCTCTTGATCAAGCAAACCCTAATGACCAATGTAGTGATGATGTGACTTATGTTATCAAGGTTGGTTTGACCTAATCTAATCATATGAGATGTAAACATCATCTAATGATAAGAAGAGAGAGAGAGAAGACTCCCTAATATGAATGGGAACCAAGTAATCTGCTTCCAACACATATGAATGAACATAATTAGGGTATGATCCTTCACAATGAGATCATGGATACCCTAATCATAATGATTAAATGAATCTTAACCTTATTAAGATCATGAATAAGAGTAACCTTCATACATAATGATGGTTCAAAGGTTAAAACCCTAATGGTACCTAAGTGACTAATGTCAATTAAGGAAGAAACATTAATTGCTTATAAGAGCAATGACTTGATACATTATGTCATTTGATAGGGTTAACATGATAGAATCAAGATTGAGAAGAATGATATTATAGGATTCATATCTGAGTTTGATTCATGTAATGAACAAGGGTATGATCCTTAAGAAAAGAGATCATGAAACCCTAATTATGAACCTAAACCCTTATTAACAAAGTTGTTGGTCCTTAACCCTAATCTAGGGTAATGTGATATAATGTGAATAGTAAACCCTAATCTAGGGTAATGTGATATAATGTGAATAGTAAACCCTAATCTAGGGTAATGTGGTGTAATGTGAATAGTAAACCCTAATCTAGGGTAATGTGGTGTAATGTGAATAGTAAACCCTATTATAGGGTAATGTAATGTAATGTGAATAGTAAACCCTAATCTAGGGAGAAGTGATGATATGAACAAGTAAACCCTAATTCGGAGTTATGCTTTTAAGCATGAAACTCCATGATTAAGGTATGAGATAAGGAATCACTATTCCTGATCAAGTTAAGAGGTTGAATGACTCTTATTGGATTGAATAAGAACCCTAAACCTAGAAACCAAGTGTGGTATTATGACACGGTCGTGGTGAATCCTTCATTGCACGACCGTGGTGGCTTACTCTTGCACGACCGTGCAAGATAGGACGGCCGTGCAAGATAATACGACCGTGGTACCCTATATATATTTAAAAAGAAACTGGTATTGTATTGAGATAGTTACAATGTACATGTTATTAGTAAATGTTAACTATGCAGGTTTTCACAAAGAGGTGATCATATCCATGTAAGGATTACGATGTTATATGTATTGAAATACTTTACATGATTCAAGTATAATGATATGCTATATTACCTGGTGAGTGGTAACATATGAGCTTGATAGGCTGAATAAGCCATGAGAAACATATACATTGTTGTATTCAAAGGTCATACTATTAAGATGACCAAATGATAAGATGTTACTTGGTAACAGGTGTTATGATAATTCAAGGGTTTCAATACCCACATTCCTAAGTCACAATGATGAGAGGATTAGGGATTGATATCCCAATAATAAAAGTATGTGATGTGGACTTGATATGAATAGTACTCTTTCCTTATGACATTTGTCTTATTGATTTAATGTTTGAAATCATGTTTGATGCTAAAGAATGTCATAATGTACTCAACTAATCAAGTATAATGATATCAAGTAGAGCCCTGACCATAGATCCATCATTGTCAGGGAATACATGATGGTGAAATAGGTTTTTCTAAGGGAACTCCTGGAGCACATACTTTTGAGTATGTGGGGGTTATGGACGTGAATATCCTTACGTCCTAATGTTGGATTTGATAGGAGATGTATCATTAATATCTCAATCCTTCATTATATGGTTATGCCAGGATGATGTATCATTAATCTCCCGATGATGTTGTTAATACCGCATCGATGAGCGATAAGCAAGAAATCCCTCGATGGCGAAGAGAGTACATAATGCCACTGTAGCTCTAAATAGCGAAGTTGCCAGAATACCCTGGAAAGCTATTATAGCAGAGACACGAGATGTCCTGCATGTTGATCCTCATACGGATTGAGGAGTGTTGAGGTCATAGGAATCCGACTCTCCTGATGACCTATGTATAGTACCGATTGCGATCTAATGATGGTTGGTTGGAGTATGAGAGGTGTAACTCATCTCCTCAGGACATAAATATGTTTGTAAAATGTAATCAGCCGCATAGCATTTTGCTTAGGTTGAACTACGAGAAATAATGATTGATGATACATTGTTCATAGTGCTTTTAAGTAACTAGTATACATGTTCTTCATATTCCTTATTGTTATATGTCTTATCATTCAATTATGTTATAATTGAAATGATTACTTATAAGGATGCTGTTTCACATAGTTTATACAATGTTACCTGCTGTTGAATATTTATATTCCTTTTGCTTTATGTTATTCTATTATTGCAATAACAAAGCTTCTGGCGGAGAGTTATAACTCTCGCTGGGAATTTAATTCAATTGTCTCACCCCTGTGGGAATCAACTTTTTAGGTAGACGCCGAGGATGAAGGAACCCATCAGTGGGTGAGCAGCAGCAGCAGTAGTCTCAGGGATAGTAGTGATCCTCAGGTGGATGCACTGTTCTGTCAAGTTGTGTAGATAGTATGTCCTGTTTCGTCTCTGTACTCTCAGGTCCTAGGAGTCAGTATATCTAAGATTTTGGCATGATGCCTCGAGATTTTGTATCTTACCTTGTGCAGTTAACAAGGTTGTTGATGTTGTACTTCTCGAGATGTGTTGTTACAGAGATGTAACTATGGATCAATTTGTAAATGACTTTTCATGTTTGTTTATGAAATAGTTTTTATTGTTTGATGGTCTCTTTACAAAAGTTTTAAAATTTTGTGATTTTTGATAAATTCCGCTGCTAACCGCTTCCGCATTCGTTGATCTTGTTTTCGTGATTCAATCATCTCAGTCTATTTGTTTCATGTTGTTGCTTTTGCCTTTTCACGTTATTGGGTTGTAACTTTCATAAGCCTTACCGAGTCTACCTCAGTTGTTGAGTCATTTCCTCCCTTCTTTTCAAAGAAAAGAGTTTAGTATGCTCAACTTGTCCATATCCATAACATGTCTTGTCCTCACACCATGGTCTTATCGGTCTCATTACCGATATATAAGCTAAGCCATGAGTTCTTACTGGTGGAAAGTGATGACCTTTGCCTTTACTTAGTGGCTACTGCCCTGGTGCACTAGGCATTCATTGCACTGGTGACACCAAAAACTTTGGCTTTTCACAACAACTAGGCAAATCTCTCTAAAATTATACAGACCTTACCTTAAATCTCAGCTTATTGCCCCTCCTTGGGTACTACCATCATAGATGTACTATCTGTCTAAACTTATGGTAGAGTCTACTTTCTCGCCATATGTTAATCTTTCCCACATTTCCACTGTTCCAACATGACCATGTCATTCAGGAACCCTTTCAAAGCCCAAAGTTTCCGCATTAAGGACTGGTAACCTAGGTTGTAATGCTAGTATCCAATCTTCTATATGCATCACTGTTGTCCTAACCTACCCTTCAAGAGCATAAACATAGGATTCTCTATCCTAATCAGGTCAAGATGGGAATTCTCAGGCACTTGTTCTTTTCTTGCCTGATCCCATGCACCCTCTCCTGGTGCAACAACATTGCCCTTAGCAATGTGTTCCTCATGTTCCCTAGTCATTTATAAACTTTACCCTTTACTCTACATAAGCAGAAGTCATTATAGGGTATACTAGAGGACACTAACACAGACTCAACACCTTAGTCCTATGTCTCTGTAGACTCAGTGAACCTAGCGCTCTGATACCACTAAATTATGACGCATCGTTCGAATAAAACATTATTAACTAAGAGGAAGCGATCACTAAGTAGCGGATTACCAAAAATCACTAAAAATTAAAACCATTTTACAAAGAGATCCACACATAGGAAAACTCTTTCATAAAGAACCAAAGCAACTTTATTACATACTGGTTCACAAGTACATGTCCTGTATCATCTTTTTCTGAGGATTACATGCATCAACTGCTCTGTTAAACTAAACATAGGTAGTATGAAATCTTAAGGCACTAAGCCAAAATCTTGAAAGTATTAACTACTATTCTGAGGACCTGAGAGTACAAAGATGACACATAGGACTCTATGTACAACTATACAAGACATATCAGCCAGTGTCTCCACCTGAGAATTCATTGTTGTTCCTACTGCTGCTGTTGTTCTCCACTTACTGAAGGATTCCTGCCTCCTCATCCGTGTCCACCTAAAAATGTGGTTCCCACGGGGGTGAGACAATTGTAAAATTGCCCCGGCGAGAGATATAACTCTCCGCCAGAAACATTATTATTGCAGATTAATAAGATAAGTCAGAACAAAGGAATCATAGTTGCTTAATACTAGTTAATTCATTATTTAACAGATTAGAACATTATTCTTATCTAAAAAATTGCAGCTGTAACTTGATAGAGCATCATATCACTTATCCCATAAGGAATGTGAAGAACATGTATAACATTTATCCTCTACACTAAGCAGTATAATATCAACTAATGTTTCTCGCATTTCAACTTTATGCAAATACACTACACAACTGATTATATCTTACATATCATGTGTCAGGCTGCAATTAACTTGCCAGAGTAAATTGACATCTTCATTATAGAGTTACAACCACAACATATGCTCTCTTCAGGCTTAGAACACACAACTAATGCCTGGGATTATTTTGTGGAGTCATGGACTATAGCCATACTCTTCTAACAAAGTATTGGGATCTTAATCCCTCATCTCATTAAACACATTTCCATTTCTTAACAAGTTCATCATCATGATTATAAAATATAGGTATTCAAACCCTTAATTCATCATAGAATACTTGTTACCACATAACAGTTAACTTAATACCTTCAGGTCATTTAACCAAGGTAAGCATGATTCTTACTACACAAGCATTCCACATAACGCACAAAGCTTAATTCATCTCTTGTTACCTCTTAGAAGACAACAAGGCATATTATGACTTATGAATCCCATAAACAATTTCAATAATTAAAACATCATATGGCACACAGGGCTCATTAATTTCAGATTACCTCTCACTAAGCAACAAAACATGTAAAGGCTTATAAGGCCTATAAAACATTTTCAATATAAGAGCATTATAGCTCATACCTAGCTATGCTTATCGTCTCAACATACCTGCATGATTAGTTCTCATGATAACAGTTACAATGCTTTCATATCAACACCATGCAACACAAAGTAATACCTCTATTCCCTTTTTAGGGTTAGGATTCCCCTTACATATTATCACCCTCCATTAGGGTTTTCCACAAATAACCATTTAGGTTCTTAAGATCATGTTATTAATGATCAAACCTTAACTCATTGCTTCACATAGCTAGGAGCCAACATTGATAACATAAGTATTCAATCATACTTATTTATTCTCATCATCCATCATTAAATGGGTTATCAACACAAAGTATGAGTTTCTCTATCATCTTTAGCAGAATATGATTGCATCATAGTCTATTGATTTGGATTAACCCTTTCATAAGGCACATTAGCCTACACTTATCAAAGTGCATTACATCTGAATGTAAAAACTGACATGACACACTTCATGTGTCACTCATCCAAATATATTGGATTTAAAATACATTAAGGTATATCACACTTGAGGTGTTGGATGTGATATCTATCATATTTTGATGTATCACTTCCCTCATCACCATTACCTTACTTGAGTTCATCCACTTAGCTTGTATTAGGGTATTTCCCATCCTAATACTTTTTTACACCAGTTCATCACATTTATCATGTAATGTATTGATCACAAGTCACTGTATTTAGAAAATATAACCATTGCTAATGATATGGACTCATCTTTGAGTTAGGAACTATTGATATAAGGATATCCACTATCAACCTCTTTAAATGTTACACTTGTCAATATATTAATCACTATTCCATTATTAGGAATAGGATTTTCCATGTTTATAAATTAAGGTTCACATATCATCTACCATAAATATGGGTTTCACATAACATTACTCTACTTTAGTGTTTCACATAACATCCTCATATATCAGGGTTTCACATAACATTACCCTACATTAGGGTTTCACATAGCATAACTCTAGAGTTTCACATAACATCCTCATATATCAGGGTTTCACATAACATTACCCTACATTAGGGTTTCACATAGCATTACCTGAAATTAGGTTTTCACTTGACATCACCCTTAATTAGGGTTTCTCATGTCACACCCTTGATTAGGGTTTCATCAACCTTCTCAATTAATATTTCATGATCTCTTTATAAATGATCATACCCTAATTACTTCTTATGTTCATGTTGAAAGTGTTGAGGTTTAAGCATTACATGATTGTCATTCATGTAGGGATTCCTCTTCTCTCATCCTCTCTAGGATGTCAATTGCTTCAATCTTAATTAGATTAGGTCCAAACAACTTGAATGAAGGGTTGTCACAACATATCAAATCATTGCTTTCATAAGCATCAAGAGTTAACCACTCAACAAGGCACTAATTACCCTAGTACCTCAAAGGTACAACCATTGTAATCACCTTTGATTTATGCCATTAATAATCAATTAGTTAATTGACCTTTAGTCACCTTAGGTGTTCAAATGGTTTGACCAATTGAACCTCAAATATTCTTGGTCACTTAGACTCCAAACGGTCTTAGTCACTCAGACGTTGAATGGTTTGAAATCGTTTAAGCAAAACCATAATGAAATCGTATGGACATTTCTTACTTGAAACCAATTGGGTCTCCAAACGGTCTTAAGACCGTTTGGTCCAAACCCTCTCAAAACCGAATGGACCAACAAGGTCTTTCAACACTTATCAATTCAAGGTTTCAATCATTAAACCCTCTATCAATTGAACTACCGTTTTGTTCTTTCAATTGAATCATTGAATCACCCTTCAATTGGACCTTCAATTAGGGTTTTGAACCCAATTGAACTAAGGTTTATAATCAAGAAACCATCAATTAGGGTACTGAAATCGAAGAACCATCAATGATTGACATTGTGGAACTAATTCAATTGAAATCGTTGTATCATCATCAAACCATGACATGACCTGACCTCAAACGGTCTTGAGGTCATTTGGATAATCTCCAAATGGTCTTGAGACCGTTTGACTCATCCCATCATTGAAATTTATAAAATTCACTTAGAGTTTGCATCATTGAATCGATAATCAATTGAGCTAGTGATTATACTTCAATTTGATATCATGGATCTTCAACCATACAATCATACACCACCATAGACCTCTAATCAGTCATGGTTGACCTACAAATGGTCTTGATACCGTTTGGGCTAATCAACCCAAAAATTGATTCAATTACTTAAGGGTTCCACACTCAACTCGATTAGGGTTTGCATTTAAGGAATCATTCACAATTGAAACCTTCTAGATCAAACCAATTGAAACCATTGGATCAATATCCAAGTACAACATCATTTTTCCTCAAACGGTCAACCATTTCAAATGGTCAACCATTCTAAACAGTTTGGAACCCAAACCTCCAAATGGTTTGCAAACTGTTTGGTCACCAAACGGTTTGGTGAAACTGTTTGGACCAAATGTTGAAACCGTTTGCAATAGATATTTGTGGAGGTGTGTGCTTATGATGATGTCATCATCATCAAGCTATAAACCCACGAAGCTTGCTGTGATTTTCATGGTGATTGCATCAATCAACCAAATAAAATTTCGAAAATAAAGAAAGAATCAACAATTGATGAAGATATAGAATCAATAACAAAGTTCAAGGGTTCAAGTTATATAACCCGCCTTCAATTGAGCTTCAAAGCTTGGAGCTTCACGTCAACAATTGTGGAAGAAGCTTTTTCAACCCTCCCAAGGCTCGTCCTCAAGCTTTGGAGTGAAAAGATTGGCTAGGATTGAAGATGGAGTGAAATAGAGAAGAAATCATGCATTGTTTTGTGATTTCCACCATGAATTCAAGGTGAAAGAAGGTCAAGAAGCTTACCAACAGGTTGGGGGTCGTCCTCCTATTGCTACAAACTCCCTTGGTCGTTTTTTCAAGCAAGAATTGAAAGTGGATTCGAAATTATCCCTTTACTTCAAAGATAAAGGAGCTTATATATGAATTTTATTGAAAATTCATTTCAGAGAGAGAAAGTAGGAATTATCTCCTCAACTTTCTTGCCATATGCCCCCTTCTTTTCCTTAGGTACGAGGCTATAATCTTTGCCTCTTATTCCTCTCAATTATCCATGATTTAAAGGAAAACAAACTAAGCACCTTAAATCATATTATAATAATTTCCATAAGTGAGTGGATATTTCTTTTTCTTTTCTCAATGTGAGTGGGTTCTCCACTCGCGTAGATATTTCCTTTGCCTTTGCAAGGCACAAGGACTTACACACATAGACAAACTCAACCATTATAGTTTTGGTTGAAGGGCAATCCAATTAATGTAATTATTTTTGCATTAAATTGAATTAGGGTTTCAATTATGCTTAAATCTTGATTATTTTAATATCAAGATTCTCTCTCCTTCAAAATGATTCAAATGAGGCACCCCTCTCAAATTATTTTCTATAAATGATGCCAAGAATCATGAGGGACCCTCTGGAAGTGGTATTTTACATATGGAACCCTAGATTTTGGGTAAATTGCACATAATACCAAAACTAGGTTTTAATGCACGAACATTGCTCAACAGGCTCTTTCTTGTTATTCAGGCTTGTAGAAGCCATACTACTGCATCATACTCATTCCCATGATTCTTCAACACATGAGGAACATTTTATCATGTACAATTTGCAAGTTAACCCCTAAATTTGGGTAATTTGCACTTTAGTACAAAACTAACAAAACATTGTTTCAACATTATTCAAAAGGGACTAAAATTGAAATATAAGTTCCTCTTGAGCCTTAATTACTTTTAGAGAGATAAGAGAGAGCATATAATCAACTTCATTAAGCAAAACATCTAGGTTTAAGCATAACCCAGGTCAGGGATGTTACATTGGTGATATGAAATCTAATCATTTCTTTTAAGATCATTTCATATGAGGACTCAAATCCTAGGATGTTATAACTGGAGAAAAATAGTTATGGCCACAACAAGACCCAACATATCATGTCATAGAAGATCATCCTTAGTCAAGATATAACAAAGAATATTTCTCCCTCCACCATTTCCGATGTACAAATATTGTCACAAAAAATAGGCCATTATCCATTACATAGAAATTCTAGTAATCGTCATGTACGATAAGAGATGATCATAAAATATGATTAATCACCACCATTCAAATGTATGGAGATGTGAAGAACTATCATATTGTAGTGTATATAGGAACATTAGTTCAAGTCAACCAATTCTCGTTATGTATATCTTTTACTCTACTTGGTTATGATTAGGTTTAAATCATCATTCAAGGACAACATTCTCAAACACATAAGATCATATCATTTTTCTATTTTTTTTAGTATTTAACCACCATCATATAATTCATCTATGTCCAACCATAGATTAACCTTTCCATTGGGCCCTACATCTTCCCAATGATGACATACATGCCATTGCAATCAAGGTTTTAACCACAAGGCATAATGCCTACACGTATGCATACCATAAACAAGATGCATCTTATAATGGTGCATTTTTTATCACATGCATGTTCAATCCCTAAAGATCATAAAGGATGGAGAGATGAAATACATAGGTAGCAATGTGAGGAAGAGAATTAGTCCATTAGGATCCTTTTGTCATAAAAAGATTGTCATCCACTATAAATTCTCACTTGGATTAAGAAACCTCTGAGATACTTCATATTTACTTATTAATTACCCACATGGCATGTACACCCATACAATTATGCCTCTTGACTCATAATTACATTTCATTCATTTTTTAGTCCACTAAATGTTCACAACTTCAGGAGATCCAACTATTTGCCATGAAAGGATGATTTCACCACATAAGTCCATATTAATGACAAGACCTCGATTGAAATATCAAAGCCACCTAAGATTGTGGATTCCACCCCATATTACAGTGACATGTTACCATACCAAATTTCAACTCAAAAGTTGAAGGCATGTGGGAATTACATCAAATACAAGTTTACACATAAAAGTTACCACTATCATGAATACATGAGCTACCTTGAGACTCAAAAGAAATTTCAACATCATAACAGTTCCATAATAGCCTTAAGATCATTTTACATCCATTCATAGGAAGTAAGGATAATATGTGTTTTATTTTCCACATCATGTGGCATCAAGATGTCATAAAACATTTTAGTAACATTTTACATGTATTTCAGGTTTCAACAAAATATGTGTAGGTAGACATGATATTTAACATCAGGTATTACTTTTACAAGTTTATACGAATATAAATTTCATAGTTATCATCTATCTAGATCAGTTCTCAAGAAATCATATTTTAGCATGTTAGGTGATCATAGAGCAAGATTAGGGTATATTAGAGCAAGTTTAGCTATTTGCATGCACAAGTAGGCAAAACAATATTGATAAATGCTATATCACTCGCCTATAAATGTGATGATATTTAAATCCATCTAGGACAGACACAAACAAGCATTCTGATTCTAGTTTAGCCCTCAAACAACCCCAAAATTAAAGCTCCAAGCAAGATCCAACTTCCTTTAAAACAAAGAGAGGGAAAAGGGTCGGGGAGGAGTGGTTCAGGTGGTTCGGCATGGTGTCCTCTCATGAAGGGACCCGGGTTTGAAACCCAGCGTCTGCCTCTAAAATGGTACCCGTCGTGCAGGCCGGCCAACTGTGCACTTTAACTGATTCTCGGGTGTACGGGGCGCTCGGGGCCCGAGAGTTTTACGCTGTCTGGGGGGGTCACCAAAGTGGCGCTTCTACGGGGACAATTCTCTTGATAATCAAAAAAAGAGGGAAAAGGAAGGTTTGTTAGCTAGATGGGGTAGGTTCCACCATTGAAATCCATTGGGCTTGACCAAATTAAGAAGATGAAGTAAGGAACAGAGAGAATACCTTCAAGGAACTTTCCATGCCTAAGATCACTTCTCCATGTCACGCCCCAATCTCACATTAACCACAAACCACGAGATTAAGACGCGACAGAATGGGATTTACACATAAGCCAACCACTCTTCACTTTTTAAAGCATTTTAAAGACATTAATAGGATAATCCAATTTATGCTGTAAAATGAAACTAAAACAAACTGCGGAAGCATCTTTATTAAACTGGCTAGCAAGATAAATAGAGTCTATATCATATTACATTGTCCGACATAAAATAAAGCATAACAGATAAGTTACATCTTATACACATTCACTCTCTCACTCACACCTTGTCCCAAAGATCAAGGGGAAAGGACTAAGAGACCTCTAACTACTAACTACGAACCTTCTATCGACTAGGAGTAAGGATAAATCGATCCTTCTGATTTCCTGCTGCTGATGATAACCTGAAAATGTTTTGAGTAGAGGTATGAGCCTACTCGCTCAGTGAATAGTATTTCACTTAGCTATCACTAAACAACTCATCAGGTTTATAAACTGAAATTAAACATAAATACAGAACTAAACAAGGCAGTTCTAATAACATAGCAGATATACAGATATTAATCACATTTCTAAGCATCAACAGATATTTTAGGTAAATAAACAGTTATATAAATTTACTGTGGTCCTACTTGATTACTTATTCATATTATTATTATGCCCTAAATATATGCAGTGTACTCTACATATAAAGATCCGCAGCAAGTTCATGCTACGGTCCCACCGTACAAGACTTAGCGACACACCCGGGAAATGCTAAGTCTGACTGCTGTCCTGGTCTGCACAGGACTCTCAGGCACTCAAGGGCCTCAGGCACTCAAGGGCCTCACTGTACTATCAGGTGCTCAAGGGCCTCACCGCAGGTCCTAAGCACTCAGGGGCCTCTCTGCAGTATTCTAGTACTCTAGACTCCTCCTCTAACCCGAGTACACAGGCGGGGAGCCTCATCGGGTTACCTTTGTGACACAAGCACGAATGGTGTTGGATAACCCGCATTTCTTTTTCCCAGTGCCATCGTGACACAAGCACGATTGTTGTTGGACACTGCCTCTCTTTCCTTGTTTGTCCGTGACACAAGGACGGATGATGTTGCAACACGAGTTTCACCCCTAAGTTGCAGATACCTCTTAGGGGTTCTACGGTGTTAGGGCACCTAGGTCTATTAACTGATTAACAAATAAACATTTAAACAGGAATATCACATTTCATGCATATTGAACAATCTGAATAACACATGAAGCAATATATATCCTTTATCACCATTAAACCTGATTCAGTATCATCTATCCACTTTTGATGCTAAACATCTATTTTTAAATCAGCAAATACATTGCAAGTATAATACAGGAAATTTCATCCATTCCACTAAGCATATTAGGTATTTCAAGTTCCAATGAAACTAACATACTCTATTGTATGTACTACGCTACTTAAAAGTTATACTAACTGATACAGAAGTAATTAAGCATTTTAAATTGAGTTAAATAATGATTTCTAAATGAACTACTACTCACCCACTTCTGTGTGTTCGTATACACCGAAAAACGTCCACAACCACGCCTAATTCTTCCCTTTACAGCAGAGTGCACGCCGTGCACCTGGGCTGCACGCCGTGCACCTGGGCAGAAACTCGTTCTGCTATCTGTAACTTTGCACGCCGTGCAACCTGTGCAGAAACAGAAAACTCTTTGAAGATGAACTCGATCAAAACTAAGTCTAGGCTTAAGCTACGGATTCTAATTCTATTCTCAAAACTGAGCCCCGTGCCAGTCTTACCTTGCTCTATTGTGTGTCAATCGATTTCCAATTTAAACCAGTTGCTAACAGCTTCCTCTATCTTCACGAACAGGTTGAAGATGATGGCTGTTCTTAGTGCTAGACACAGCTAGGTTGAGTGCCTAATCAAGCTGATGGCTGCGGATCTGCACTCGGGTCTCGTGGTCGATCTCTTTGGCACCATTTTTGTGGTGATTCCTGGGCGGAACTGCCCCTAGTTCAGACCTGCTGCTCACAACAACAACCTCTCTCGAGCACAAGTGGAAGGGATGGCTCGGTTGGGTGCTAAAACGTGGCTGGGAGCTGCGAATTTCATCTAAGACCTGAAGGTCGGAGTCGGGGCCATCGTTTTGAGGTGCTAGCTGCGCCCATACAAGCTCCTGGCCGCGCCACAACGGCCTCTGGCCATCCACCTTGCTGCTGGCCGGCGCTGCTGGCCGCAGCTGCAAAAAGGGGATTCCGCCCAAGGGTGTTGGGGTGAGGGAGAAGGTAGCAAGGAGAAAAGGAAAGGTGGCGGAGGTGGACGAAGCTCCAACACTAACTGATTTGAACTAAATCGCCCTTGAGCGACCTCCTTCAGCGGATCTTGATCGCAATAATAGGCGCTGCTACAGTACTCCACCCAAGCGGTGCCCGCAGAGAAGATAAGGAATACGAAGAACAAAAAGATGTTATAAAGCCAAATAACTGGGAAAATTGCAGCCAAGTCCAAGGATTTGGAAAATCGCATAACTATTGGCTCGAATGTCCAAATCAAGCGATTCTTTTTGCAACGTTTTAAGCACGAGGTCCTCTACACCCTTAAAGCAAGAAATAATCGTAATTGGATGGTCTCACCTGGTCAAAGCACTAAACACATCTGTGATTACTTGATTCAACTTAATGTACTAAATAATCAACATTGACATCATTAATTGCCTCAGGTGATTCAATCTCAGCTATTAATTCACATCTTAGCTTATCTTGATTATTCATGATGTTTAACAAAAACTTAGCACTAATTGAGGTGTTTCATGTAATTCGAGGTATTTATTGACTAACCCTGATATGGGTCGTAACAATCTCCCTCCCTTATAAGAATTTTGTCCCGAAATTCCTAAAAGAGAAAAGGAAACTTGTCATTCATTCCTGACTCGTGTTTCCACGTGCCTTCTTCTAGGTTAAGATTTCTCCACAAAGCTATCACTAATGGTATCTCACAATTCGTGAGTGTCTTGATCCTCCGATCGACCATCTGCATAGGTCCCTTAACCTAGGACACATCTGATCTCATTCCAGATCAACCCACAAAACATAGTCTTTCCAAAACTGTTATAACAGTATCTCACTTTATGATAACTACTGAGAAATTATCATACTATACATGCAGACAAACTTTTAAATTCTTAAATAAACCGAATGTATGTCAATTTGGTACTAAAATAAAATCATGCAATTTAGCTGTTAAACATCATCACATCTCATAATGAAAATTGATATCAATATACTTGATTCATCGTACACCCTATCCTTAGGGTTTCATTTGCCTTATTCATTCATCACATGCCAACACCCTACTCTTAGGGTTATCTCATTCACTAATCACATGGCAACACCCTACTCTTAGGGTTTCCATTATCTCATCTGTTTGATTTCAATTCAAATCACAATACGGTATCATTCTACAACTGGCAGAACAGTATATTTCAAATCATTGTAATTACTGAGTAATGTTTATATCATGCATGCAGACAAATTAAAAATTTATAAATATTCCAAACTCAAATCAATTTTGGCACATACATACTGAATTCATGTAATCGAACATTTTATTACACCAACAAGAGTAATTTACTCCACTTATAAGAAACCATCTGTAATATTTATCAATTATCTGAGATTTCTCGAAGTACGTGCATATTAACCAAATTTCTGATTTATGCATCACATAACTCAATTAAGAGTTATTTACGTATCATATCACAAATATTTAATAGTACTTGAGAATTTCTGATAATATTTCAGAGAAATGTGCCAAGTCATGTAAATGTCAGGTCACACATATTAACATAACAGGAAGCATGCAACTAGATTTATTTGCATATTTTAATGTTGTCTTACTATCTTGAAATCATGCACCTAATGGTTTACCAAATTGTATTGCCTGGGTTTATACCCAACTGTACCATTATCAGTTGTGTATTTCTAAACTCAACATTGACATCATTAATTGCCTCAGGTGATTCAATCTCAGCTATTAATTCACATCTTAGCTTATCTTGATTATTCATGATGTTTAACAAAAACTTAGCACTAATTGAGGTGTTTCACGATACCAAAAGTTGTCACGCCCCAATCTCACATTAACCACAAACCACAAGATTAGGACGCAACAGGATGGGATTTACATAATAGTTTCTGTAATTCGTTTATTAAACAGATAACAGAAGCTCCAAAAATTCTGGAAATTTTATATGTTGTTTCTAACGAAGTTTCAGACCTCCAGTAAAAATTTGAGATCATTTCTAATTACCAATTAATAATTAAAAATCAAACAGTGCACTGCTATATTGCAGTCTGCAGCAGGTTCGGTCGAGTTGAAACTCAGCCGATGAACAGGTCAGAACATTCTTCAAAAATTCTGATATTTTGCCATGTTGTTTATATTTTATATATCCAAATCATATCCAAATTGGAGCTAAATCAAAGTTACACATAAAATACTAAAAATCATTTAGTGAGACATTCTATTTATCAAATTCTGTATTCATATGTCATTAAAATTCTAATTTTGGACCAATTAGGGTCTATGCTTCTCAAACCCTAAATCTCAAGACAAAAGAACATTTAGACTTCTTATCATAGTTAAAACATCCAAGTGTATATATATTCTCACCATGTTACGGGTCTAATTCAACCAGAGTCTATTCTTATTTTACTGTTAATAAGAGTCATTAGATCTCAGTAACGCATCCTGCCAGCCGGACCAGGCCGAACCTGTAGTCCTGAAGCCAAGAGCTACTCGAGATTAATCAACCCCTATTAACCTTAAACATGTGGAAAGAATATCCACTTAGGGCAACTTACTTATACATGATTTCGGATCTACTTTAATACAAAGAAAACAAACATTAAACAATTCACTTCATGTCACAACAATATAAAAGAATCATGTTTACTTTGCAAACTGAAAATTTCATTTCATGCATATAAAAGCATTTCCAGTGATGTTTAAATCAGATAAACAATGATAAACAAGAGTTGAATCGCATCTTATATGTAATCTCTTATTCCTTTATTAATTTCTAATCTCTTAACCCTAGGATTTCTAGGGTTTTCTCTCTAGCCTATCCTTCCTCTACATACCTGGCCAGGGCACCCAGAGAAGAACAGACAGAGTAGCTTGATACTGGTCAATCTAAGTATTCAGACACCTGGCCAGGGTATCTAAACACTTAGACCTTCCAGAGCTAAAACTCATCATTTATTATACGCCTTACTTATAACTTTATCCTTTGACCCTAATGATTCTTAACGACTCATCTTAAGCTCATTACTTGATTCTCGTGACCACATCCTCTTCCTGCTATCTGCAATAATGTAACAGAACACTTCCTGTTAGAAAATTACAGATAGAAGAAAGATACCTAAACCTTAATCCTATTGGTCTCTTATCGTCCCCTGACCTTGAGTAACTATGTACTCAAACCAAAGCTCTGATACCAAAAGTTGTCACGCCCCAATCTCACATTAACCACAAACCACGAGATTAAGACGCGACAGAATGGGATTTACACATAAGCCAACCACTCTTCACTTTTTAAAGCATTTTAAAGACATTAATAGGATAATCCAATTTATGCTGTAAAATGAAACTAAAACAAACTGCGGAAGCATCTTTATTAAACTGGCTAGCAAGATAAATAGAGTCTATAGCATATTACATTGTCCGACATAAAATAAAGCATAACAGATAAGTTACATCTTATACACATTCACTCTCTCACTCACACCTTGTCCCAAAGATCAAGGGGAAAGGACTAAGAGACCTCTAACTACTAACTACGAACCTTCTATCGACTAGGAGTAAGGATAAATCGATCCTTCTGATTTCCTGCTGCTGATGATAACCTGAAAATGTTTTGAGTAGAGGTATGAGCCTACTCGCTCAGTGAATAGTATTTCACTTAGCTATCACTAAACAACTCATCAGGTTTATAAACTGAAATTAAACATAAATACAGAACTAAACAAGGCAGTTCTAATAACATAGCAGATATACAGATATTAATCACATTTCTAAGCATCAACAGATATTTTAGGTAAATAAACAGTTATATAAATTTACTGTGGTCCTACTTGATTACTTATTCATATTATTATTATGCCCTAAATATATGCAGTGTACTCTGCATATAAAGATCCGCAGCAAGTTCATGCTACGGTCCCACCGTACAAGACTTAGCGACACACCCGGGAAATGCTAAGTCTGACTGCTGTCCTGGTCTGCACAGGACTCTCAGGCACTCAAGGGCCTCAGGCACTCAAGGGCCTCACTGTACTCTCAGGCGCTCAAGGGCCTCACCGCAGGTCCTAAGCACTCAGGGGCCTCTCTGCAGTATTCTAGTACTCTAGACTCCTCCTCTAACCCGAGTACACAGGCGGGGAGCCTCACCGGGTTACCTTCGTGACACAAGCACGAATGGTGTTGGATAACCCGCATTTCTTTTTCCCAGTGCCATCGTGACACAAGCACGATTGTTGTTGGACACTGCCTCTCTTTCCTCGTTTGTCCGTGACACAAGCACGGATGATGTTGCAACACGAGTTTCACCCCTAAGTTGCAGATACCTCTTAGGGGTTCTACGGTGTTAGGGCACCTAGGTCTATTAACTGATTAACAAATAAACATTTAAACAGGAATATCACATTTCATGCATATTGAACAATCTGAATAACACATGAAGCAATATATATCCTTTATCATCATTAAACCTGATTCAGTATCATCTATCCACTTTTGATGCTAAACATCTATTTTTAAATCAGCAAATACATTGCAAGTATAATACAGGAAATTTCATCCATTCCACTAAGCATATTAGGTATTTCAAGTTCCAATGAAACTAACATACTCTATTGTATGTACTACGCTACTTAAAAGTTATACTAACTGATACAGAAGTAATTAAGCATTTTAAATTGAGTTAAATAATGATTTCTAAATGAACTACTACTCACCCACTTCGGTGTGTTCGTATACACCGAAAAACGTCCACAACCACGCCTAATTCTTCCCTTTACAGCAGAGTGCACGCCGTGCACCTGGGCTGCACGCCGTGCACCTGGGCAGAAACTCATTCTTCTATCTGTAACTTTGCACGCCGTGCAACCTGTGCAGAAACAGAAAACTCTTTGAAGATGAACTCGATCAAAACTAAGTCTAGGCTTAAGCTACAGATTCTAATTCTATTCTCAAAACTGAGCCCCGTGCCAGTCTTACCTTGCTCTATTATGTGTCAATCGATTTCCAATTTAAACCAGTTGCTAACAGCTTCCTCTATCTTCACGAACAGGTTGAAGATGATGGCTGTTCTTAGTTCTAGACGCAGCTAGGTTGAGTGCCTAATCAAGCTGATGGCTGCGGATTTGCACTCGGGTCTCGTGGTCGATCTCTTTGGCACCATTTTTGTGGTGATTCCTGGGCGGAACTGCCCCTAGTTCAGACCTGCTGCTCACAGCAGCAACCTCTCTCGAGCACAAGTGGAAGGGATGGCTCGGTTGGGTGCTAAAACGTGGCTGGGAGCTGCGAATTTCATCTAAGACCTGAAGGTCGGAGTCGGGGCCATCGTTTTGAGGTGCTAGCTGCGCCCATACAAGCTCTTGGCCGTGCCACAACGGCCTCTGGCCGTCCACCTTGCTGCTGGCCGGCGCTGCTGGCCGCAGCTGCAAAAAGGGGATTCCGCCCAAGGGTGTTGGGGTGAGGGAGAAGCTAGCAAGGAGAAAAGGAAAGGTGGCGGAGGTGGACGAAGCTCCAACACTAACTGATTTGAACTAAATCGCCCTTGAGCGACCTCCTTCAGCGGATCTTGATCGCAATAATAGGCGCTGCTACAGTACTCCACCCAAGTGGTGCCCGCAGAGAAGATAAGGAATACGAAGAACAAAAAGATGTTATAAAGCCAAATAACTGGGAAAATTGCAGCCAAGTCCAAGGATTTGGAAAATCGCATAACTATTGGCTCGAATGTCCAAATCAAGCGATTCTTTTTGCAACATTTTAAGCACGAGGTCCTCTACACCCTTAAAGCAAGAAATAATCGTAATTGGATGGTCTCACCTAGTCAAAGCACTAAACACATCTATGATTACTTGATTCAACTTAATGTACTAAATAATCAACATTGACATCATTAATTGCCTCAGGTGATTCAATCTCAGCTATTAATTCACATCTTAGCTTATCTTGATTATTCATGATGTTTAACAAAAACTTAGCACTAATTGAGGTGTTTCACGTAATTCGAGGTATTTATTGACTAACCCTGATATGGGTCGTAACACTCCAGATCCAAAATGATTCCTCCGTGGTGGATCTAGAGAAAATAGGGGAAAAAGAGGAGAAAAGAATGTACTTTAGCTAGATGAGAAAGTTGCCACCATGGAGTTCAGCCAAGGAGGAAGAAGGTGTGAAAACATAAGGAAGAAGGGATTAGGAGAGATGATCTTAGGTTTTTGATGCAAGACACAAGTTTGGGAAGCTTGGAAATACCATGAAGTAGCTTGATCATAGACATGCATCCATATGAAAGCTCCCATTCATGGCCATCGACCTCCAAAGGGTTTTTATCGACATTCATGGCTTGCCTAACATTTCCAGCAGAGCTTGGGGTGTCAAATGAGAAGAAAGGATGAAGGGGAAGGGTTTTATATAGTAGAGGGCATTTTATAATTCATCTTTTGAATCTCCTTGATGCTAATTAGTGACACTAGTTACCTCCAAAAAAATTCTATAGGGATAGACATTGTTACATTCTAAGGAACATCCACATGAGAGTCTCATTTATCACAATTAAATTGTCAGGTATAGTCTTATTTGGTTCCCACATTTTCTTCTCATTATTATTCTTCACACAGTCATTATTATTGGTATGTATGCCTAGAGAGACAATCATATGATGATTGTAATGGCATAATATGTAAATAATTTGATTAATAAATAAAGGCAAGCTTCCAATTTATTCTATTTAATTCAGTTATGAGATACTGATGTAACATTAAGAATGTCTAGAGAATGATATTACTGAATTATGTATGTTATTGGTATGTGACTTGAACGATGAGATCACACACTTTATATATATATATATATATATATATATATATATATATATATATATATATATATATATATATATATATATATACTCTTAACATTCGTGTGATCTATCTATATATATGTGTGTATGTATATGTATATATATATATATATATATATATATATATATATATATATATATATATATATATATATATATATATATGATCAGTTGCTATTGTGGAAGGTAGATAGACAATAGTAACACATTAGATTAGAGTGTGAGTTGGTTGATAAAAAATCTCATTAGTCATGACATGGTGATATCAAACCAAGCACACAAATATATGTTAGAGACCAGTGTATCGACATACCCACTGTGATATTGACACATGGAAGCCATTGCCATGGTAGTCATAGTCATCTCTCATAGTGTTGGTGGTGATTGTGGTTCATAGACCTAAAGTCACTACACTCATCACATGTCATTCGCTATGCTTTGACATCATCAAACATAATCATGAATAAGGGTTATTATAAAGGTGATGATTGGGTGACTGTGACAAATGGGGACTGATTGTGAGCGATGTAGATGGAATTTGTCCCTCCTAAGGGGGTATAATATCCTAGGCCTATTGATTAATGAGACTGAGAAAGCATGGTCTTACGCATGTGAGTCAATATGTGATATTGAGCTTACAAATATCTCATACAGTCTGCTCTAATTCAAGGAACAAGGTTGAATAATAAAGAGGGTGACTACTCCATGCCTCGAGTTCAATCTGGATATCAGTGAAAAAGGAACTATACAAATAGGATGACACCATACACAGATTGTAGGTTGAAGTTGTTCTCCAACTTTCCATTTACTTGGACAACACTGATGTGCGACTAGGCACTTCTCATTGCTTGTGATGTCATAAGTTGTTATGGAGTTTCACTGCCAACGTAATATAGGACCTATTGGGTCACACACATAGGTCAGGACCTAGAAGAGGATTTTATTCTTGAATGATGATTGAATTGATTACTAAAGTATTTAGGTATACAATTCACACAACAAATCAACTGACTAGACTCCCAACCAATCAACTCATGTGATGAAATGGCTGGTTGGAGTGTCAGGTTGATTGGATACTGAATTGGTTGAGTTCTGCATGAATAAGGGTACCAACCGATCGACTCAGGTTGGGTGAGAAGTCTGGTTCACCTAGTGAACCGATCGGCTCGGTTGTGCCAACTGAAGGTTTCGGTAGCTTTCCCAAATTCAGTGAAAAGTTTATCGTTTCACTTGTGCAATTTGATTGGTACAATAATTAATATTGTGCATTAATTGGAAATGAATTTGCCAAATTCATATTCAATTAGGAAACATGCAAACCGATCGGTCAGCTCATGTGTGAACTAACTGATACAATTTCCAACAGACAGATTCGACACTCACTAGTTGCAAAATTCAAGATCTTCTAGTCCATTCCACTCCCACATAGATTGGGAACCCAGACCCTAACTGTAAATCCCGGACCTGGTTTATGCTTTAACCCTAGGTGTTTTGATTAAGAAAGATGATTATAATTTTAATCTTCTTTGGTGAAAAGTAATTAAGGCTCAAGAGGAGCTTATGTTTCAATTTTGGTCCCAATTGAATAATGTTGAAGCAATGTTTGCTTATTTTGGACTAATGTGCAAATTACTTAAATTAAGGGGGGTTAACTTGCAAATGTTACATAATAATATGTTCCTCTGATGTTGAGACATCATAAGAATGAATATGATGTAGTTTTATGGTTTCCACAAGTTTGGACACCAAAATAGAGCTTGTTGGACAATGTTTGTGCATTAAAACCTAGTTTTGGTGTAAAGAGTAATTTACCCAAAACCTAAGGTTCAATATGCAAATTACCACTTCAATAAGGTACCTAATGTTTCTTGGCATCATGTAGAGCAAATATAATGAGAGGGGCGCCTCATTTAAATTAAGTTGGAAGAGAGAGAATCTTGATATTAAAATAATCAAGATTTAAGCCTAATTGGAACCCTAATTCAATTTAATGCAAAAACAAATAAAATAATTGAAGGGGCTTTCAACCAAATTAAAATGGTTGGATTCAGATGTGTGTGGACGAGCTTAAGCCTTGCAAAGGCACGAGCATATCCTAAGGAGGTGAAATTCCACTCACCATTATTATAAGAAAAAGAAATCCCACTCAAAAATGGATATTGATATTATAAGGGTTAAGGTGCTTAATTTCTTTTCCCTTTATTCTTGGATAATGGAAGGGAGCTCGGTGGGGATAGAGATGACTTTGAATACAAGAAGCCAAGGGGGAGATGGTGGCAATAATTTTGGGATAAAAAAATACTTTTATAAAATTATTTTCTCTCTCATTGAATTTCTTATAAAAAGACCCTTTTCAAGCCAAATGAAAGGCTTTTCCATTTCCACTCCTTCTCTTTGCTTGCAAACCGATCAAGGGAGATAGGGAGTACGACCCCCAAACTGTTGGTAAGGTTCTTGATCCATTTCACCTGGATTCCATGGTGGAAATTGAAAATAAATTATGGATTTCTTCTTATTTCGATCTCCTCTTCAACCCTAGCCAATCTTTTCAACCAAAAGCTTGAGGACGAGCCTAGGGGAAGTTGTGAAAGCTTCATCCACCATTGTTGGCATGAGCTTAGAGCTTTGGAGCTCAATTGGAGGTGGGTTTTATAACTCTAACCCTTAAACATTGCTAATGCATCCATCTCTCTAATAATCGTTGACTATTTTCTTCTTTGGTACTCTTTTGGTTTATTGCTATAACTTCCATGAAGAACAACAACAGTTCTTGGTTGTTCATAGGAAGAAGATGATGCCGTTAACTTTGATGATTATCCAAATAAAATTACTTTAGAAAATAGTTTTCTTTTGTGCTCAAATGGTTTCCCAAATTGTTTGGGAGCAAACAGTTTCAAACCGTTTGATTGCAAACAGTTTCATCCAAACTGCATAGAAGCAAACGGCCCAAGACCGTTTGGTGGCGTTGATCAAGAGTTGACCATTTGGAGGTCTTTTGGGAATAATGTAGACTAATCAAATATTAATAATTATCAATTAACTCGAAGTGGTTCACCAATTAAAGGTCCATCAACCCTCTAAACCCTAATCGGGTTAATTGCTGATTTGATAATTGAATTAGGTTGAAGTTTGGGTTGAGTGACCCAAACGGTTTCAAAACCATTTGGGGATCACCCAAACGGTCTCAAGACTGTTTGGTGATCACCCAAGACCGTTTTAAGGTCTAGGGTTAAGTATAGTTGACCAATTGAAGATCCAAAGGTTCTAAGTTGAAGTACAATCAATTGTTAACATGGTGATCAATCCAATGGATCAAACCCTAATTGGTTGACTTAAGTTTTTGGCGTTGACTTGAGCAAACGGTCTCAAGACCGTTTGGAGGTTATCCAAATGGTCTTGAGGGTCAGGTCATGACTAATTGGATGATGGTTCAATAGTTTCAAATCAATTAGACTCACATTGATTGATGTTGAAGGGTCATCGATTCCAAACCATAATCCAATTGATTCAAGCCCTAATTGATGATCAATTGAGGGTCAATTGAGGGTCAAATCAGTTGAAGGTTGACCCAATTAACTCAATTGATTGATGGTGATAGGTCCAATAGATGAACTGAATACATATATACAACTGTTGAAGGATCCAACAATGGAAACCCTAATTCAATTTGACTTGTTGAGACCATAATTGGTCCATGCGGTTTTGAGGGGGTTTGGACCAAACGGTCTCAAGAACTTTTGGGAACAAACGATCCCAAACCATTTAGGGTTCATGAGGTTTCAAAACCGATTGTGTTCATGCGGTTTCAAAACCGATTGTATCCATGTAGTTTCAAAAGTCAAACTTGGCAAACGGTCTTCACCTCCTAATTTAGAAAACGGTCTTAAGTGTGCAACTTTACCAAACGGTCTCAAGGGTAGACCAAGACCGCATGAAGGTCCAAATGGTCTTAGACCGTTTGGAGGTTTAGTATGCAAGACCGTTTGAGGTCTGAGTTAGTCAAGATCGTTTGGGGCCTTAGTGGCCAAGATCGTTTGGTGGATGTTTAACCTAAACCTCATGGGTACTTAAAGTGGTTAAAGGAGAAGTGATTAGTTAATTAATATATGATGTAATCAAAGGTGATTCATGATACTTGTACCTTAATGGGATAGTGTGATTGAAACCCACGAAGTAATTAAGCTCTAATAAATACAATGATGATGACATAAATCATGAAGTCAATTCTCTTTCATGATTGATTTACTTAACCTAATCAAGGCTAAAGTAAACATCATCCTATAGAGGATGAGAGAGAGAAGATTCTTTTTATGAATGTTAATCAAGTAATGGACTTCCTATAGGAATGAATATCTAATTAGGGTATGATCCTTCATAGTGAGATCATGAAAACCCTAATTATGATGGTTAATGAATCTTAACCCTAAATTGAGGGTAATAATGGAAGTATCCCTAATGCATTATGATGATGTAATCTTAATTCATAATGATGACATGATAAACCCTAAATCAAGGTATGTGAATAGTAAACCCTAAATCAAGGTATGTGAATAGTAAACCCTAATCTAGGGTGATGTGATATGAATAGAAACCCTAATGGAGGGTGATGACATGAGAAACCCTAATTGGGGGTGATGTCATTAGAAACCCCAATTGGGATGAATAGTAAGTCTAATTATGGTTTATTGAATATGAAACCCTAGTTTTAAGTGATGTTATGTGGAACCTTGATATTATGATATAGTGCAAGACTCAATTCAAGGTGATGTCATGTGATGATATATGAAACCTTAGAGATGGTTTAATAGCCAGTACTCCAAAGAGAGGTGTGGCTAAAATAATTAAATAAGATGAATATGTTATAAACATGAAGGATAGGGTTGATGAACCATGTGAATGATAATGTGGTGATTTTAATGAATAAGGATCTAAGAGACAAGATGATGCCTATATCCTTGTACAACCATCTCTATACATGAGTAATAGCCTATACACCTTACAATGATGAGGACATGAAACTTTAGGAATGATGTATGCTATACTAAATAATGATGTGGATAACATCCTAAGAGTTGAAATACCTAAAATAGTTGATAATGGTTTATCTTATATCAACAATGTCTATCAGTTGGATAAGTCCATATCATTAAAGACAATTGGACAATTCTAATGTGTGACCCATGCACCATATGATGAAAGTAACAAGTTAGTGGATAAAGTATTAAGTGGGAAATACCTTAATACAAAGTTAGTTGATTAACTTAAGAAGATGGAAATGAAAATAAAGTGATACATTCAGATATGATAGATATCACATTCTGCATTTCATTGTAGACTTACCTTGATGAACCTCTAATCCAATACTCTTGGTTAAGAAACACATGAAATGTGTGTTATGCAATTGTTACAATAAAGATGTAATGAACTCAATGTACTTTGATAAATGCTGATTAATATACTTTGAGAATGGGGTTAAGCCCAATCAATGAGCATGATGTAATCATACCATGACAAGGATGAGAAATGAACTCATACCTTGAATTGATGATGATATATGATGAGAATGGTGATCATAAGCAAATACTTATAATATCTCTGAATGCTCCTAGAGGAAGGAAGCAACATATTAGAGTTGAACTAATAATGTGAGCATGAAGCCCTAATTAATGTAAGATGGGAAACACTAACCCTAATTTTGGGTAAAGGGAATGAAAAGCCCAAATTGACAGATAACCCTAATCCTAATAAAGGATGGTGGTGTTACTGATATTTCATATGATGTGACAAATGACTTACATGATTGTTATCATGACTATTAATCATGTAGACATCATGAGATGATGCATATAGCCAGACCTGAGCTATGACATTCATATAATAAAAATGTTGAATGACCTTATGTTCCTAATGTTGTTGGTGCTTAGCAAAAGTAACAAAAAGTATATGAACCTTAATTTCCATGAATAATTTCTGCCTAGTAAAAGGTGATAAAATGCTTAAGGCCTTATGAGCCATGTGAGATACTTGTATAACAAGTATCATGTATACCTCGGTCTGAGGACCTGGAGGTAATAGTTACCTAACTAGTGGTAGTAGTGATAGTGATGAATTGAGGGTATGAATACCCAAAGTTGATAAGTATGATAATGATTATGTTGAGGGATATGAACTTTCAAAGAAATGAAATGAGGGATTGTGATCCCAATGTCTTATAAAGACTGAGAAGTGAATGATGAAAATAGTACATATTTCTTTATAGCACTTATCTGAATAAGTTATGTTTGAGAACTTGGATGATGCTAAAAGAATATGCTAATGTACTTAATTAATCAAGTGAAATCATATCATGTAGAGCCATGACCATAGATCCATCATCGTCAGCAAATTGGTGATGGTGAAACGGGTGCTCCGCGGCAAAACCCGGAGGGCATACTTTTGAGTATGTGGGGGTTATTGGCGCGGATATCCTTATGACCTAATGGAGGAATTGATAGAAGGTAAACTGTAAACCTCTCCATCCTTCATTACTTGTACCGGGATACATGTATCATGAATCTCCCGATGATTAGAATAGATGCACTACACATCTCCCAATAATGTTAATACCGGATCGATGGAGATAAACATGAAATCTCACGATCGCAAAGAGAGTGCAGCACGCCACTACAACTATGATAGCGTAGTTGCCAGTATACCCTGGAAAGCTATATATAGCAGAGAAACAAGATGTCCTGCATGTGATCTCACGCTGGTCGAGATATGGGAGGTCATGGGAATTCGACTCTTCCATTGACCTTGTATGGTACCGATTTTGACTTCGCAATGGTCGGTTGGAGCATGAAAGGTATACCTCATCTCCTCAGGGAATAAGTGTGATTGTAAAATGTAATCAGCTGTATAGCATGTTTGCTTAAGGATTGAATACAGAAATTCATTGGCTGATGTTATATTTCTTTAATGCATCCCTAGATGATAAATGTTATTCTTATCTCTTTACATTCAATGCAAGTAGATAGATGAACTATGATTCTATCATGGCTAAATGCAATACTCTCCTTGGAAAAGGAGATTACTTTACTCTGTTCATTCAATGATTAATATTGTTGTTAATACATAAGAACTCATGTTCAGTTTTAATTAAAATAAAATGCTATTTCAATGTTTTGGCAGAGAGTTATATCTCCCGCTGGGATAATTTACAATTGTCTCACCCCCGTGGGATCCAATGTTTTTAGGTGGACGTGGTCAAAGAAGCAGATATTCTTTTGCAGGAAAAGAAGAGCAACAACATGGACAACAGTGAGATCTCAGGTGGATATCCTGTCTGTCAAGTCATCGAGTTAGAAAGTCCTATGTGTCGTCTCTGTACTCTCAGGTCCTCAGAATTTATAGTTAGTGTTTTAATGAATCGATCCGAGATTTTGGCTTGATGCCTCGAAGTTATATGTTGTGTATATATTATGTCTTGAGATAGCTGATGTTGTAAATCTCGAGAAGAGATAGTGCAAGACATGTACTTTGAAACGGAATGTAAATGTTACACTTTGATTCTTGAAGAAAAAGATTTCCTATGTGTGGATCGCTTTGCAAAAAGTTTTAATTTTTAGTGATTTTCAGTAATCCGCTGCAAATGATTCGCTTCCGCTTAGTTAATCTTGTGTTTTATAAGTTGGATGCCACAATTTAGTGGTATCAAAGCTCTAGGTTCGCTGAGTCTATAGAGACATAGGACTAAGGTAGTAGATTCTATTCTAGTGTCTTCCAGTGTATCTGATAGTGCCTTCTGCTCATATAGGAGGAGAAGAACTTGAAGATGACTGGGTCACATGAGGAGTATGCTGTAGAAAGAAGCAATGTTGCATCAAGGAGGGATGCAGGGGATCAGAGCAGAGAAGAACATACACCTGCACATCCCCAGTTTGACCTAGACATGATAGAGAGTCCAACTTTCCTTGCTATGTTTGAGCAATTTAGTACAACTATGATACACATAGTAGATCGTGCATTAGCAATGCAACCTAGACTACCAATCCCCAATGATGAAGTGTTGAACTCCAATAGGTTACCTGCTCAGCCTCAACATGTTGGAGCAATGAATAATGATGAAAGAAACAGGATACAATCTAAAACTAGGATCTGCCATATGTGTAGGAAGCCTGGACATATCAGACCTAATTGTCCAGAGAAGGAATATAAAGGAAGAATTGAGAAAAGGCCTATCCAAATCTAGGAACAGAGGCCTGGTAGTTCCAAAAAGAAGAAGTTTTTGGTACCGTTAGTACAACCCGGGCCTAGTGCACCAAGGCAATGGCTATCTAGAAAGGGTAAAGAAGCCTCTAAACCACATCTAGCACCCAGAATTTGCTACCAATGTAGACAGGTAGGACATCTGGCAAGAAATTGTTCATCCAGAAATGTTATGGTGAATCAACCTCTGAGGCAGAATCAGCCTGAGGCAATGAATAATCCACGAATCATGACAGGTTAGACAAAATAAATGTCATTCTTATATGTCTTTTTATGATTTCCTGGATTAAACTGAGAAAGTAATTGATTGAACTTTCCTTGATTAGTCCTATGAGGACTTATATTTTGCATAATAAACATTATAGATGTTTCATGTTGCTCTTACCTCTATGAGAAAAAGATGAGGTACCGAAGAGATGCCTGGATAAAATCCAGTAATGTTAAATCTTATACTTGTGATAATATGAAAAGGAAGGAATATGATAGTACAAAAAGTGCATACTACTTAATCTCAGTATTTATATACCCTGGCCAGGTATACAATTATTGATGATAAAGTGAGTATGGAAACTCTTAGATTGTAATCTTTTTGATTGCCCTGATCAAGTAGTCATTCTGATACAATCTAATGAGTATCATGAAATAAGAAGTATGGAATGAATAAATGTGTCCAGTCCTAAGCATAAGAAAGAGAAATCTGAGATAACCTCAGATGAACATGTTTGTATGAGGAATTAAAAGCATAATCATCATAAGATAAGAATGATAATAATGGAGATGAATCTTATCCAATAAAGTTGTAAGTATAATAAAGACCTTTCCCATAATAAGGAAATGGGAAATGTGATGAGATCATGAGATGATCATAAACATGCTCGATAATAATAAAGAAAGGAATAATGTCATGTAATCATCCTTATAATTCCTATGCTGAAGGCAAGGAACTTAGGATGAGATAAAGAGTAAATGGTTCATGAATAGTTGAAAATACATGAAATAATATGAGGAATATGATTCCTTGTTTTCCTTTCTCTCAGGGACATGAAAATCAAGTGGGTCATAGGACACTTGATGTGCATAATATAAAGATGTTTATGTGATGGATACTTAGAAAGGTATAAGTTTATCTTGGACTTTGGCTCCAAGGTGAAGATATATGTAACAAGTAATGTCCCAAGATGAAAGGAAGATAAAGATGTGATGTGTTTTTAACACATGAAATAGGTACCAAGGTAAGAAATCCTGGTGCCTAAAGATATATCAGATAATCTATGTTGACTATCTAGAATGGTCAACCATGAAATCAGATTAATCATGTAAAATAATATGAACATCACATGTTAGGGGTTTATGTTTTGCATAAACATAACAATTGAAGATATCCTTGAGAAAAGTTCTTAGTTGATATGTAACCTCTTCTTATGGTAAGAAAATGCACAACTAATGAGATAGTTAGTGCAGGTAATAAGGAAAGCTTGTGCTATGTCATCAGGTAAGGTGACACAATCAATGTATGAAAAGACTTGTAGTTCCAAGTGGGTGATAGAACATAATTGTTATATTGAAAGAGAAATACTGAACCAACTAAGGAACATGGAAGTATGTGTTTCATGTGAACCATTCCATGATAAACTTGTGTGAAATAACTTTCTGTGAATTAAAGCTCTATAGTGTCTCCATAATAATGAGATATTATTTGAAGACATGATGATATGATGCATGAATAATATCTGTCTTCCTTTATCTGGGATTTCGGGGACAAAATCCTTGTTAGGGGTTTATAATTTGTAACATCCCTGACCTGGGTTATGCTTTAACCCTAGGTGTTTTGATTAAGAAAGATTATTATAATTTTAATCTTCTTTGGTGAAAAGTAATTAAGGCTCAAGAGTAGCTTATGTTTCAATTTTGGTCCCAATTGAATAATGTTGAAGCAATGTTTGCTTATTTTGGACTAATGTGCAAATTACTTAAATTAAGGGGGGTTAACTTGCAAATGTTACTTAATAATATGTTCCTATGATGTTGAGACATCATAAGAATGAATATGATGTAGTGGTATGGTTTCCACAAGTTTGGACACCAAAATAGAGCTTGTTGGACAATGTTTGTGCATTAAAACCTAGTTTTGGTGTAAAGTGTAATTTACCCAAAACCTAAGGTTCAATATGCAAATTACCACTTCAATAAGGTCCCTAATGTTTCTTGGCATCATTTAGAGCAAAGATAATGAGAGGGGCTCCTCATTTGAATTAAGTTGGAAGAGAGAGAATCTTGATATTAAAATAATCAAGATTTAAGCCTAATTGGAACCCTAATTCAATTTAATGCAAAAACAAATAAAATAATTGAAGGGGCTTTCAACCAAATTAAAATGGTTGGATTCAGATGTGTGTGGACGAGCTTAATCCTTGAAAAGTCACGAGCATATCCTAAGGAGGTGAAATTCCACTCACCATTATTATAAGAAAAAGAAATCCCACTCAAAAATGGATATTGATATTATAAGGGTTAAGGTGCTTACTTTCTTTTCCCTTTATTCTTGGATAATGGAAGGGATCTCGGTGGGGATAGAGATGAATTTGCATACAAGAAACCAAGGGGGAGATGGTGGCAATAATTTTGGGATAAAAAAATACTTTTATAAAAGTATTTTCTCTCATTGAATTTCTTATAAAAAGACCATTTTCAAGCCAAATGAGAGGCTTTTCCGTTTCCACTCCTTCTCTTTGCTTGAAAACCGACCAAGGGAGCTAGGCAGAACTAGGAGGACGACCCCCAACCTGTTGGTAAGGTTCTTGATCCATTTCACCTTGATTCCATGGTGGAAATTGAAAATAAATTATGGATTTCTTCTTATTTCGATCTCCTCTTCAACCCTAGCCAATCTTTTCAACCAAACGCTTGAGGACGAGCCTAGGGGAAGTTGCGAAAGCTTCATCCACCATTGTTGGCGTGATCTTGGTGCTTTGGATCTCAATTGGAGGTGGGTTTTATAACTCTAACCCTTAAGCATTGCTAATGCATCCATCTCTCTAATAATCGTTGGCTATTTTCTTCTTTGGTACTCTTTTGGTTAATTGCTATAACTTCCGTGAAGAACAGCAACAGTTCTTGGTTGTTCGTAGGAAGAAGATGATGACGTTAACTTTGATGATTATCCAAAGAAAATTATTTTAGAAAATGGTTTGCTTTTGTGCTCAAACGGTTTCCCAAACCGTTTGGGAGCAAACGGTTTCAAACCGTTTGATTGCAAACAGTTTCATCCAAACTGCATAAAAGCAAACGGTCCAAGACCGTTTGGTGGCGTTGTCCAAGAATTTACCATTTGGAGGTCTTTTGGGAATAATGTAGACTAATCGCCTATCAATAATTATCAATTAACTCCAAGTGGTTCACCAATTAAAGGTCCATCAACCCTCTAAACCCTAATCAGGTTAATTGCTGATTTGATAATTGAATTAGGTTGAAGTTTGGGTTGAGTGACCCAAACGGTTTCAAAACTGTTTGGGGATGACCCAAATGGTCTCAATACCGTTTGGTGATCACCCAAGACTGTTTTAAGGTATATGGTTAAGTATAGTTTACCAATTGAAGATCCAAAGGTTCTAAGTTGAAGTACAATCAATTGTTAACATGGTGATCAATGCAATGGATCAAACCCTAATTGGTTGACTTAAGTTATTGGTGTTGACTTGAGAAAATGGTCTCAAGACCGTTTGGAGGTTATACAAATGATACCAAGACCGTTTGGGGTCAGGCCATGACTAATTGGATGATGGTTCAATAGTTTCAAATCAATTAGACTCACATTGATTGATGTTGAAGGGTCATCGATTCCAAACAATAATTCAATTGATTCAAGCCCTAATTGATGATCAATTGAGGGTAAACTGAGGGTAAAATCAGTTGAAGGTTGACCCAATTAACTCAATTGATTGATGGTGATAGGTCCAATTGATGATCGAATACATATATACAACTGTTGAAGGATCCAACAATGGAAACCCTAATTCAATTTGACTTGTTGAGGCCATACTTGGTCCATGTAGTTTTGAGGGGGTTTGGACCAAAAGGTCTCAAGACCGTTTGAGTCCAAATGGTCTCAAGACCATTTGGGACCAAACGGTCTCAAGACCATTTGGGAACAAACGATCCCAAACCGTTTAGGGTTCATGCAGTTTCAAAACCGATTGTGTTCATGCAGTTTCAAAACCGATTGTATCCATGCGGTTTCAAAAGTCAAACTTGGCAAACAGTCTTCACCTCCTACTTTAGCAAACTGTCTTGAGTGTGCAACTTTACCAAACGGTCTCAAGGGTAGACCAAGACCGCATGAAGGTCCAAACGGTCTTAGACCGTTTGGAGGTTTAGTATGCAAGACCGTTAGAGGTCTGGGTTAGTCAAGATCGTTTGGGGCCTTAGTGGCCAAGATCGTTTGGTGGATGTTTAACCTAAACCTCATGGGTACTTAAAGTAGTTAAAGGACAAGTGATTAGTTAATTAATATATGATGTAATCAAAGGTGATTCATGATACTTGTACCTTGATGAGATAGTGTGATTGAAACCCATGAAGTAATTAAGCTCTAATAAATACAATGATGATGATATAAATCATGAAGTCAATTCTCTTTCATGATTGAGTTACTTAACCTAATCAAGGATGAAGTAAACATCATCCTATAGAGGATGAGAGAGAGAGAAGATTCTTTTTATGAATGTTAATCAAGTAATGGACTTCCAATAGGAATGAATATCTAATTAGGGTATGATCCTTCATAGTGAGATCATGAAAACCCTAATTATGATGGTTAATGAATCTTAACCCTAAATTGAGGGTAATAATGGAAGTATCCCTAATGCATGATGATGATGTAATCTTAATTCATAATGATGACATGATAAACCCTAAATCAAGGTATGTGAATAGTAAACCCTAAATCAAGGTATGTAAATAGTAAACCCTAATCTAGGATGATGTGATATGAATAGAAACCCTAATGGAGGGTGATGACATGAGAAACCCTAATTGGGGGTGATGTCATGAGAAACCCCAATTGGGATGAATAGTAAGTCTAATTATGGTTTATTGAATATTAAACCCTAGTTTTAAGTGATGTTATGTGGAACCCTGATATTATGATATAGTGCAAGACTCAATTCAGGGTGATGTCATGTGATGATATATGAAACCTTAGAGATGGTTTAATTGCCAGTACACCAAAGAGAGATGTGGCAAAAATAATTAAATAAGATGAATATGTTATAAACATGAAGGATAGGGTTGATGAACCATGTGAATGATAATGTGGTGATTTTAATGAATAAGGATCTAAGAGACAAGATGATGCCTAGATCCTTGTACAACCATCTCTATACATGAGTAATAGCCTATACACCTTATAATGATGAGGACATGAAACTTTTAGGAATGATGTATGCTATACTAAATAATGATGTGGATAACATCCTAAGAGTTCAAATACCTAAAATAGTTGATAATGGATTATCCTATATCAACAATGTCTATCAGTTGGATAAATCCATATCATTAAAGACAATTGGACAATTCTAATGTGTGATCCATGCACCATATGATGAAAGTAACAAGTTAGTGGATAAAGTATTAAGAGGGAAATACCTTAATACAAAGTTAGTTGATTAACTTAAGAAGATGGAAATGAAAAGAAAGTGATACATTCAGATATGATAGATATCACATTCTGCATTTCATTGTAGACTTACCTTGATGAACCTATAATCCAATACTCTTGGTTAAGAAACACATGAAATGTGTGTTATGCAATCGTTACAATAAAGATGTAATGAACTCAGTGTACTTTGATAATTGCTGATTAATATACTTTGAGAATGGGGTTAAGCCCAATCAATGAGCATGATGTAATCATACCATGAAAAGGATGAGAAATGAACTCATACCTTGAATTGATGATGATATATGATGAGAATGGTGATCATAAGCAAATACTTATAATATCTCTGAATGCTCCTAGAGGAAGGAAGCAACATATTAGAGTTGAACTAATAATGTGAGCATGAAGCCCTAATTAATGTAAGATGGGAAACACTAACCCTAATTTTGGGTAAAGGGAATGAAGGCCCAAATTGACAGATAACCCTAATCCTGATAAAGGATGGTGGTGTTACTGATATTTCATATGATGTGATAAATGACTTACATGATTGTTATCATAACTATTAATCATGTAGACATCATGAGATGATGCATATAGCCAGACCTGAGCTATGTCATTCATATAATAAAAATGTTGAATGGCCTTATGTGCCTAATGTTGTTTTGCTTAGCAAAAGTAACAAAAAATATATGAACCTTATAAGTTACATGAATAATTGCTGCCTAGTTAAAGGTGATAAAATGCTTAAGTCCTTGTGAGCTATGTGAGACACTTGTGTAACAAGTATCATGTATACCTCGGTCTGAGAACCTGGAGTTAATAGTTACCTAACTAGTGGTAACAGTGATAGTGATGAATTGAGGGTATGAATACCCAAAGTTGATAAGTATGACAATGATGATGTTGAGGGATATGAACTTTCAAAGAAATGAAATGAGGGATTGAGATCCCAATGTCTTATAAAGACTGAGAAGTGAATGATGAAAACAATACATATTTCTTTATAGCACTTATCTGAATAAGTTATGTTTGAGAACTTGGATGATGCTAAAAGAATATGCTAATGTACTTAATTAATCAAGTGAAATCATATCATGTAGAGCCCTGACCATAGATCCATCATCGTCAACAAATTGGTGATGGTGAAACGGGTGCTCCACGGCAAAACCCGAAGGGCATACTTTTGAGTATGTGGGGGTTATGGGCGCGAATATCCTTACACCCTAATGTAGGAATTGATAGAAGGTAAACATTAAACCTCTCAATCCTTCATTACTTGTACCGGGATAGATGTATCACGAATCTCCCGATGATTGGGATAGATGCAGTACAATCTCCCGATAATGTTAATACCAGATCGATGGAGATAAAAATGAAATCTCACGATCGCGAAGAGAGTGCAACACACCACTGCAACTCTGATAGCGTAGTTGCCAGTATACCCTAGAAAGCTATATATAGCAGAGACACAAGATGTCCTGCATGTGATCTCACGCTGACTGAGATATGGGAGGCCATTGGAATCCGGCTCTTCCATTGACCTTGTATGGTACCGATTTCGACTTCGCAGTGGTCGGTTGGAGCATGAGCGATATACCTCATCTCCTCAGGGCATAAGTGTGATTGTAAAATGTAATCAGCCGTATAGCATGTTTGCTTAAGGATTGAATATGGAAATTCATTGGCTGATGTTATATTTCTTTTATGCATCCCTAGATGATAAATGTTATTCTTATCTTTTTATATTCAATGCAAGTAGATAGATGAACTATGATTCTATCATGGATAAATACAATACTCTCCTTGGAAAAGGAGATTACTTTACTCTGTTCATTCAATGATTAATATTGTTGTTAATACATAAGAACTCCTATTCAGTTTTAATTAAAATAAACTGCTATAACGATGTTTTGGCAGAGAGTTATATCTCCCACTGGGACAATTTACAATTGTCTCACCCCCGTGGGATCCAATGTTTTTAGGTGGACGTGGTCAAAGAAGTAGATATTCTTTTGCAGGAAAAGAAGAGCAACAACCTGGGCAACAGTGAGATCTCAGGTGGAGATCCTGTCTGTCAAGTCATCGAGTTAAAAAGTCCTATGTGTCGTCTCTGTACTCTCAGGTCCTCGGAATTTATAGTTAGTGTTTTAATGAATCGATCCGAGATTTTAGCTCGATGCCTCGAAGTTATATGCTGTCTATATATTATGTCTTGAGACAGCTGGTGTTGTAAATCTTGAGAAGAGATCATGCAAGACATGTACTTTGAAATAGAATCTAAATGTTACACTTCGGTTCTTGAAGAAAAAGATTTCCTATGTGTGGATCTCTTTGCAAAAAGTTTTAATTTTTAGTGATTTTCAGTAATCCGCTGCAAATGATTCGCTTCCGCTTAGTTAATCTTGTGTTTTATAAGTTGGATGGCACACTAACCCCTCCTATAAATAGAGGGGTACTAGGGGCTTCCTAGCACACAACTCAATTGCTTCTGATAATTGTTGTCCTCTCTGGTTGTGGTAACCAATAGAGAGCCCAAGCAAGTCCCACCCACTAAAGGGAGGGATAGCAAGGGAGAAACAGTTTTTGGAGAGCAAGTTGGTGACTACTACACCAAAGGGAGGGAAAACTCGTTCTTGTCTGTTCTAGTAGAATGACAGGAGTTCTAGGTGGTCTTTGTGGACTTCCATAGAGGTGTAGAGACTGTTGTCTGCTGCTAGGTGGACAACATCAACATGTTGTCTGTGGTGCAAATCAGGAGGCAAAGCAATCAGATGAATCCCAATGCAACTAGAAGATAGTCACACTTCTACATCGACAAGGAGATGTCGCTGGACTTGCTCCAGGACCAGGTATATCCTCAAAGCCATCCTTTTTATTATATAGTTATTAACATGATCTGCTGGTTTATGGCGAATATAGTAGTAAATTTTTGGTTTTGCTGCCTATTATGTAGCCATATTTCCCTACGGTATCAGAGCCACATCAATCTACTATATTTTGGGATAATCGATATGATCGGATTTTTGATTTTATCATTTAATTATTGCATGTGATGTGAATAATTATGTCCAATTAAATACCATGCATAATACCAAATTAAATATTTATATACAATATATATATATATATATATATATATATATATATATATATGCAATTTACACGTGTTGCCCTAAAAGCAAGTTTTGATGGTGGGTGTGTAGCATGGTTATGGCTAATAACCCCTATTATATATGCATGGTTGGTTAATCCTATTTTATCTTAGTTTGCATATTGAACCTATATCTCATCTTCCTAATGTAAATGTTAACTCTCTCCTACCTTTGCTCCCCTCGAATGTAACTCGAGGTTTCTCAATAATCATTTAAAAGTAGGATAGTTTATTTTCATGTTACGACAAAGAAGAAAGACATTCTGATGACACCATGCGATCCTCTCGGAGGCGAGTCGACCGAATGGAGGATAGAGGAGGACCGACAAGGACAAGCCCAACTGATTGGTTGGAGGATCCAACAACTGGTGGACTGAAGGACTAGACAACCTGTGAGATGACCAACCGATCGTCCAGGAGGTGATCTGATCGGTTCAAGGGTTGAACCGATCAACCCAGATTGGAAAGCATGGATCTTCATCAACAACAAGTTTCTGCATGTGGCATGGACCCTAGGTTGTGATAATTCCTTATGGATCTAAGGACTTACATTAGGCTATCCATAACCATAACTTTTTGTTTTATGCATATTTTCATTGTGAGATATAGCTTGTATATGATATGTACTATATATGCGGTGACTGGATAAAGTAGAAATATTTATAAATACAAACTCCTCAATCAAATATTAAGTCTTATATGCTTTCTAAAAGTGGCACACATGAAAATCTTGATCGACCAAGCATGGGCATCCCAAGGATGGTGTGTCGTCTATCTTGTAGAAGTGTAATGGTAATAGTGTGGGCACCCCAAGGGTGGTGCATTATTATCGTGTCGGCTTTTGGGTCAAGATTAACTGGTAGTCTTAATGAGATTAAGCTCCAAAGGCATGCAAATGATTATGGAAAGGAGTTTGCATATCATCTAACCAAGAGTTGCATATGATGCAATTGACAAAATTTGCCTACCTTGATAATTGACTATGGATGTTCTCATTGGCTGGGTAATAGTTGAATTATTTTAGATCTCGACCCACTAGAATATTGTTCTGCAATATTCCAAATTGATATGTGAGGGATATTAATCTAAATAAAATAGTGGGAGTGATAATTAATTAAAGACCTAATTAATATCATCTTTTCATATCAAATCAAGAAAAAAGGGTTTTGAAAAAAATGTAAATTTTCTCTTGTATAATAAAATGACAAACAAATAAGTATTGTGATCAGTCCTTAGGAAGGACAAACTTGATGAGACAAAATTTCATGACTAGTTTTAGACTTTGAGAAGGGTTCTCAATGAAGAGTGCAAGCTCTATATCCTTGACAAACCATTGCCAGAAATACCTGCTCCTGATGCGCCTATGGCAAAAGTGGATGCTTATTGGAAGCATGCCAATGTTTCCTTGGAGATAAAGTACCTTATGCTTAGTTGCATGAACTATGAGTTGCATGAGAAGTGCAAGGACATGGGGATTCTTGATATGGTAACACATCTTAAGAAAGTGAACCTTGGCCTTACAAAGCAAGAAAGGGATGATATTATAAAGGAACTCTTTGAGTCTAAGATGACAGAGGGAACCTTAGTAGAAGAACATGTGCTCAATATGATTGGATTGAAGAAATGGTATTCACTTTGAGTCGAGAGTTGGCCATGGATATGATTCTAAGAACATTTCTAGAATCATATAGCCACTTAATTGCATGTTATCATGAGAATAATATGGCCAGACTGGTGTCAGATTTTCTTGGTATGTTGATTCATGCCGAAGCAAGGATGAAGAAGGACAAATATGTGATGGGGATCAATGGAGTTGAGTCTAAGGATTAAATCAAAGTCAAGAAGAGTTCTGAGGCCAAGCCCAAATCCAAATCTTCAACACTCAAAATAAGGAGAAAGAAAAGTACAAGAGGAACTCATCCTTTGTACTTGAAGGCATTTAGGAAGAAGAAGATGGGAATGGTGATCTCCACTCTAGGTATATACGTTATTGAGATAAATGTATCCACTTCTTCATCATGGGTACTAGATACTAGATGTGGATCTCACATATGTTCGAATATGCAGGATCTCACAAAAAGTAGGCCTTTGAGAAAAGGCTAGGTGGAACTGCGAGTTGCAAATGGTGCAAGAGTTACAACTAGCGTAGTTGGAACATATAGTTTATCTCTGCCCACATGGCTTGTAATAGAGTTAGTGAACTGCTATTATGTACCTGATATAAATAGAAACATCATTTTTGTATCATGTATGGACAAGGATGCATTCGATTCCATATTAAAAATGGTCGATGCTCTATTTCAAAAGATGATATCTTTTATAGAAGTACCCCAATGTCTTATGGTCTTTATTTGTTAGATCTAAAGACATATGTTTATTACACAAATACCCAAAAAACTAAAAGTCAACAACTCAAACAAAACATACCTTTGGCATTGTCATCTAGGGCACATAAATAAGAATCGCATATCGTCACTTCATAAACATGGTTATCTAGACTTTTTTGATCTGGAATTAATAGAGACATGTGAATCTTATTTGTTGGGCAAGATGGCTAAGACCCCTTTCACTAGTAAAATTGAGAGGGCTGGTGATCTATTAGGACTCACACATAATGATGTGTGTGGGCCTTTTAGAACAACCGCTAAAGGTGGGCATCAATACTTTATTACCTTCACTGATGACTTTAGGAGGTATGTCTATGTTTGTTTAATGAAATATAAGTCAAAAACTCTTGACAAGTTCAAGGAGTTTATGAATGAAGTACATAACAAACTTGGAAAAAGTATCAAGGGACTTTGTTCTGATCGAGGTTTATAATACTTAATCCAAGAGTTTAAGGACCTTCTTAGAGCCCATGGGATCATATCCCAATGGACTTCACCTGGAACACCTCAACATAATGGTGTATCAGAAAGAAGGAATCACACATTATTGGACACAGTGCTCTCAATAATGAGTTTAGCTGAGCTTTTAACTACCTTCTGTGGGTATTCTCTAGAAACAATCATGTTTACACTAAACTGAGTACCATCTAAGTCAGTTTAAAAGGCACTATATGAGATATGACATGGGAAGCATCCCAACATGTCTTTTATGAGGATTTGGGGATGCAAAGCTTATGTTAGGAAAATGTTTTCTAAAAAGCTAGGCCCTAAATCTGATAAATGTTGTTTTTTTGGATATCATAAGGAGACTAAAGGATATTTTACTTTTATTCCCTATCTGATAGAAAAGTGTTTGTTGCCAGAGATGATGTATTCCTAGAGAAGGAATTTATTTCCAAAGGAATCAGTGGGAGAAAAGTGGAGCTCAAAGAAGTTCGAGACCAACAAGAAAACATTGAACCATTAGATGAACAAGAGGATCAAAGAGAATCACAAAGTGTTCTGGAATCTTAAATTCCTCAAGTGACACAATAACCTCATAGATCTAATAGGACACACCTTGAACTTGAGAGATTTGGATATCTTGTGACTCAGGAAGGCAGTAAGTTGTTCATAGATGATGAGACAACAACCTATGAAGAAGCTACTGAGGGACCAGAGTTTGAGAAATTTCTTGAGGCCATGATATATGAGATGGAATCCATGTATACCAACAAAGTATGGACTTTGGTGGATCCACCTGAAAGGGTAAAACCCATAGGGTGCAAGTGGGTCTTCAAGAAGAAGACTGACATGGATGGTAAAGTACAAATAGATTGGTTGCAAAGGGTTTCAGACAAGTTCAAGGTGTTGACTATGAGGAAAACTTTTCTCTAATGACCATGGTTAAATCCATCAGGAACATGCTTGATATTGCAGCTTATCATGACTATAAGATTTGGCAGATGGATGTTGTAAGGCCCCTAAACTTGCTTAATGAGTTGAATAAGATTAATTATCATAATTTAATTATTATATCCCTAATATAACCTTGTGATCTTCTTTGAAATCATAAGATAAGATTAAGTTTTAAAATTTGGTCCAATTTGGACACTGTTTGAGCATGTTATGCAATTTTATGCACATTTTGGACTTTTCTACAATTTACCCAATTGAGGGGTTTTCTTTGAAATTTATCACTTGCATTATGTTCCTAGGATATTATGTCATCATTATTGAGCTTTTTGAGACGTGGGGAACCTATTTAAACTTTGGTTTGAAGGTGTTTTCTCCAAGGGTATTTTAGGGTTTCCCCCTTCATGGATGAGCTACCTTTAGTAGCTATTAACTAATGAATTATGTGATTGGCTGGGAAATTCGAAAAAGGAAAGCTAATCAGGTTTATATAGATAGTGGGGGATCTACGTGTGTGTGTGTGCTTGTATATTCTTAATAGTTTAAGGCCATAGACACACGGGGAAGCTACTTTTACATCTCATGCTTGCTCCCATCCTTATCCATGAGCTATATTTACCTCTTCCTTGCCCAAGTATGAAACTTTGCTTTCTTTCTCTTTCCTCTAACCTGGAGCAATGACTCCACTCTATTTTTATGTGGAACTAAGTACTCTAAGGTAGAAGACAACCTCTTTTTGGAGAAGAAGGTCTCGTAGAGCTCCATTTAGCCCTACCTAGGGTTTCCAAGGTCATCTTCTAGGGATTTCAACCAAGTCAAGTTATTGTCTTCATTCCTTCTCTATTTCTCTTGATATTCTCCTTCCTTATACCTTTCTCCAGGTCGGAACCTTTCTATTCCATGGTAGAAATTTCTTTAAAGCTCTAAAACCCTACCTTTCTTGCTCCTTATGCTTAGGGTTTGCTCATTTGATGAAGAAAGGCGCTAAATGGACGAGTTCATAGTTTATGCTTGGATTTTCTACCCTACCTGCTTGAGATTTCTTCTATGTGGGGTTTCATCTTCTCATTAGAGGCAAGTTTATAACTTGCTCCATGTTTATTGCTTACCATAAGCTTTCTAGATCATGTTCTTGCTTGAAAATGATGATCCATGCACTAAAAAGCTATGCTTGACTTGGATTTCGATTTTAATAATGTTCCCTGTTCTGATTTTAGTTCTAGACGAACCTATGATCATGTGTAGATTATTCATAAGGTATAATATGACTTGGATCAGGTTGGTTTGGCAGTTATGGTGCTAAGCACCTATCAACCAATGGTCAATTTTAGGGTTTAAAGCTGATTTCTTCTATAAACCCATGACCCGATGATGGTACCATTGCAACAACCCTACGGTGTTGTTTTCATGACAACTGATGGTCGGGATCAAAGGTGTCAGATGATGGTGACAACCTAGGGTCACCCCCTTAGGTCAGGTTTTGGATCAATTAGAAGTTTAATGATCAACCATTAAGTACCCTACTGAGGTTATTAATCAATGATGACATTAGCTTAATATTTGATGTTGATTAATGAATATAGTGTTGATCTAACAACTTATGGTGATTTAATGGTCACTAATGATGGTGGATCAGGTCTTTACAACCTATGTTGAGTTAAGCATTATAGTTGTAGGATTGGGATACTGGTTCTCGTACGTTTTTCTATCCTGGCGGCTGCTCTCTCACCCTAGTGCTACTAGGGTTTCTTCCTCTGGAGATGGCTGTCTGGGGGGAGGGGGATTTGACCGTCGTAAAGCGGTGTCCTGCTCCCCCTCAACCTCTTCTCGCCCGTCTTCAGCATGGTCTCTTCTTTGGGAGGCGCGCAGGCGTGTTGTCTTTGGAGACAGTGGTCTTCTTCCTCCCTATCGTGGAGCCCGGCTGCGATGAGTTTCCTACCTCCTTTCTCTTTTACTTGCTTTCTATTTAGACTAGGTTGATCTCTTATTTTGTCTCTCTCACTGTTAATCATCGCTTCTGTCTCTTCTCATAGTAGATTTCTCTTTCTCGGTCAATTTTTTTGTGGTGTTGTATGGCAGCAAGTGTGGGGACAATATCCTTTTGGAACACCGATCTGGCGCAGATACTCTACCACATATACATACTCAGGTTGAAGGTATTCCTCATAGAAAGCTACATTAGCCAGCGAAGGAGAAGAGGGATCTATACATCATTGTTCTTATCAAATTCTGATATGAGTTTTTGTGGTAGTTTGTATGTGTTCTTGATCTTTGTGTGGTCCTTTAGTTTATTTTTCTCCTCATGTAGATGCCGTATGGCTCCTCCATAATGAAATTTGTCTGCTTAAATTTAAAAAAAAAGCATTATAGTTGTAGCATCAATTAAGCCTTAGACCAATGGTTTCTTGGGTCACTTGATGCAATGGTCGGACCTATACTGTAATTGATGGTTTTAACATATGAACTTGACCCAATGGTCAAGATCTATTGTCTATTCCTCCAATAAAGTGGAATGATGGCTAATGTAATATGTTGGTCCTAATAATGTGATTTATATGGTTTCCTTTATATGATCAACTTAAAAAGCTTACTTGTTGACAATGGATGACTTGTTTTAAATGAACAGTCGATTGTGGGTTTTACCCTACTCTCAATGGAACTTTTTGTGATGTTAATCAAGGGATGTCTAGGGTTAAATGGTGACTCTTTGTAGATCACAAATCAATGACTTCATATGTGGTTTATCCAAGGTGTTTACTTATTAAAACAACCAATGGTCTTACCTTTTAAACATCAAATGGTTCTGGGTGATATTGTGGTATGGTGATATGGGTTGAATGATGATGGAACAAATGAAGGGTTACCCTTAACAAGGTAGTCTTAGCTATTCACTCATATGAATAGAAGGGTTGATAATCATATTGTGTTGAAATGTAACCCTAATGAGGTATAGCTTGTTATACCTAGTTTTAATATAACTAAATGATGGCAATTGGATATGAATAGTCCTTGAATGACTAATACAATCATGGAGTACTTTGTTACCATTGTTGAAACCCTAGTATGCTATAACCCAATGGTTACACCTTGATTTATGTGTGGGTTCGTACTTGAGAATAGTATGGAATGTGATGGTGATGCTTCACCTTATGCATCCATGATCCAATGGGGATGTCATGAGTTAGGGTTTGGGTATAAGTGTTGATTAGTAACATTGATATAATTTATCATGTTGAACCTAACTCTAATGCAAATAGATAAAGATGAGTATTCATGTTTAACATTCTTATATGATGGAATGATGGTGGAATAACCTCCTTAACATGATTATAACCTTAATGTGTTAATTGGTGGTTATCATAGCCACATGGTTGATACTTTCTTATGCTAAACATGTGCATTGTGTATATGATGAGTGTTAATCATATCTAGATTCCTTGCATTTTGATGTAATAAAGGAATGTTCTTAATGTTGATATAACCCTGATATGATTGTTTATGAATATCTCCTAGCTCATTAATGCAATATTGTGCCGATTAGGTGTATTATATGTAAGTGTGTTGTTGAGCCTTTTTATAAGGCATGGAAAGATAATGATGATCTTACAGGGAATAGTCTGATGGTCTTAATGACCTTTGGGCATGGATGAGCCTTGAATGAGGTGTAATCCTCTTGTGTTGATAAGGGTTGATACCTTGTGATATTGTGAAAAGGATTTATATCCTGTGATAGTATGATGGTTTTAATGACCTTTGGGCATGGTTGAGCCCTGAATGAGGTGTAATCCTCTTATGTTGATAAGGGTTGATACCATGTGATATTGTGAAAAAGATTATTATCTTGTGATAGTATGATGACTAGTGTGGTGTCATGAATGGCAAGTGAATAGTACCATGTGATGATGAGATGAAAAATTATGTTTCACACGTTTTATAACTTTTAAAGTCATGATATTTATATGCTTGCTAGAAGTGAATTAGGGTTTGTATGTCCACTTGTTTGATGCATCCTAAATTCACCCGATTGGCATAACTAATCAAATGCAACTCTAATCATGTAGTGCCCTATGATGTAGAGCCATCTTCATTGTCAGAATTTGCTGGAGGTTGGCTATGGTCATGCCTCATACATATGTGGGGGTGGCAGGTTGAGTATTCCTAAGGGAAACTCGAAGCGCATACTGTTGAGTATGTGGGGGTGGCAGGTTGAGGATATATCCTTGTTATCCACAATGGAGATTGTGGAGGTTGGCTATGGTCATGCCTCATACATATGATGTGATTGAGAATGGCTGTGGTCGTGTCTCAGTGATTATAACATGATGTGATTAGAGGACAACTGCGGCTGTACCTCAGTGATTGGGTTTTGTATACCCTGGTTTCTAGTGTTGTGACCTGTACCAAGGGCAGACTAGTGGTTAGCATCTTGACTATATGTCACTGTGGTAGAAACTTTGACTGATATGTCACTGTCTTTTTACTCGTACTGACCGAGGGGAAGAGATATTAGGATACCGACACTCCTAGATCTTGTACAAAACCGAATAGCCCTTCGTAGGGGTTGGTTGGACTTTGAATGGTACGATTCAAATTTCCTAGGGCGTAATAAAAGATGTAATACAATCATGTAGCATATTTATTTAGGGTTATACACAATGTTTCACATTGGATGATAACCCTTGTTTGTTATCTTTATAGAAAGATGATGCTTAGTACAATTAAGAGATAGTAGATATACTTAGGTTGTGGATATGCTTTAGATTGTAGATGTGTACATAAAATAGCTATGCTTGTGTTGATAACTATACTGCTACTACTGATTATAATCATGATGCCAACTATCTCATGTTGTTAGTTATGTTTAGCATGCTAGCCATGCCTTTGTAACTAGAGATGTATATATTGCTAATCATGCTTATCCAGATAGTTGTGCTTATGTTCTTAGCTCTTCTTATGATGTTGATATGTTCAACCAATTAGACATGCTCATGTTGTTAGGTATGCCATGTTACTAGACTTGCTCATGATGCTAGATATGCATATGCTACTAAATTGCTTATATTGTCAACAAGATGAAGGATGATAGTCTGGCTAATGATGATAGTTATTACTTGTTCTTTTATATATTTTGTTAATCATCAATACTACTGATCTTATTTGTTATATCTAATTAAACTGCTTAACTATTTAATTACTTAAAAATGTTGTAATCAATAAAAATTGTTGGAGGTTATATCTCTTGCTAGGACATGGGTCTCATCCTTGTGGTTCACCACATTTTTTTAGGTAATCAGAAGTGATGAAAACAAACATGTGGCAGAAAAGAGGAGCTATAGTAATGAATCTTTGAGAAAGTTGATTATATGCCTAGTGTGTCCTAGAGTCATCCCTATAATCTCAGGTTCAGGTGAGAAAAAGTTTGTATATGGTGTTTCAAACGAATTGGACTTTTGTTAACATATTAATGCTTGTTTGTGTGGCATATACAAATATTCTCCTATGTATATATGTGGTGGCTATGATGATAGAACAATTTGTATCAAATTCTTGGCATAGTATGGACATAAGAAAGATATTGGGCTCTTATGTAAATGTTTCTGAGCGGGTGCTGACGTTGAAATTAGTTTTATTTTACCCTTATTTTTGGATATGTAATTAATTAGTGATTGATTGTGTTTTATGTTTTGAGTAATCTCGTTTAGTGTCACGGGTTCTCACAAGTTGGTATCAGAGCTTTAGGTTCATTGAGTCTACATGGACACTAGGACTTAGGAGTAGGATGATGTCAAAATTAGGAATATGACATAAATATATGGTGAATACTACCGAATCTCAGTATTTGGGTGCCCTAGACAGGTATTCAATTATTGAAGAAAAGGTAAGTATGGAACTCTTAGATTGTTATCTTTTTTATTACTTTGATCAAGTAGTCATTTTGAAACAATCTAAAGAGCATAATGAATAACAAATCATGGTATGAATATCTCAATCCTACCGTGCGGCTCTAGTGATCGTTTTCTAGGGTTCTCTCGTCTCCAACCTTTTGGCTTGGGGGAGGGGGCCGAGCCACCGGTGAGCACCACCTTTCTCCCCCCGGGCCTCACTGCGCTCGAGTGGCCGCCAGGTGTTTTTGCCTTCACAGAGTGTTGTGTCGTTGGGATCCTGGCTTGAGGCTTCAATCTGAGTGACCAGTTGCTGGGCTTGGCATGGGTTGCTGCATGAATGTGGCTTAGGCGTCAACCTGGGCGATCTCGCTTGCAAAGATAGTGATATGACAACGGCTGGTCCATCCTGGCGTTCTTCTCGTATGGTGGCTTTTTCTTGTCCTTTCCTTTTCCTATTATTGCTTTGCTGGTCGCCTGGGATCCCGATCAAGAGCCTTTCAACCTCGGCGGTGCTGGGGGCGGCGTTGGTTGGGGACGACGAGGAGGAGACGATGGTCTTTGGCAGGTGTGGGGCTGGGCGGAGGGTCTTTGTTTTTTAATTTTCTTGTGTCGTTCTTCTGGTTAGGTCAGTTCTATTAGGTTGTTTTGTTAGTGGCAGGTGTCTTTGGATTTTTAGTCTCCGCCTGTAGGTGTTTCCTAGTTGTTTTTCTATGGTGGTAGTTTGTTGGTCATGTCATGCCTTGGGTTCCTTCTTGGGCGGACGGTGAGCTAGGGAGCTCCTTGGTGCTACAGGCAGAGGAGGAGTAAGCTAGGTTTGGGCTTCATGTGGGTCTTCCTCCCCCTGTTCGTAGTGGTGGTCGGGAGTGGTGGTGGAGTTCCTGGCACCCTCTACTCCCTGCCTTTGTATCCACGTGAGCCATCCTTCCTATGTATCTGCATCGTTGGGGTTTGGCCTCCTTCCTGGGTCTCCTGGTTGGTGCAACCTTTGTGCTCGTCGCTGGTAGTTGTGTTTCTCATCCTGTTTTGTGGGATGTTGTGTTGTTAGGTCTGTGTTGTTGCTTTGTGGTCGAGCTCTTTGTCTGGTGATCTTTCGTTGTCTTCAAGATGGTTTTCTCTGTTAGTGGCTTTGCAAACTCCTCTCCAGATGTACTCTTAGGCTCTTGTAGATTGATGAATTCCATCCCAGATAGCTATTTTAAACAACCATTACAAGAGGTGGACGGTGCAAAATCATACCTATCACATCCCAATCTGAGCCTTGTGCTATGTCTTTCAGCAAAAGGAGTTGCTGCTTGGTTAAATGATGAAAGATGTCTATCTTGTAGATGCCGTATGGATTTCTTTTAATGATATTGAGCTATTTAAAAAAAGATGGAGAATTACATCATTATCTATCAAAAATTGAATGTTTGGTAACTATAAGAGAAATATACAACACCATGAAATCTAAATCTGAATACAAATACGAAAAGGAGGTGTAACGACCCTGCCTCCCAGTAACCCCCAATTAAGGGAGACCAAGAGGTCAGAGTCGTTATCCCAATTAACCAGATCAAAGGTTCGACAAATAATCAGTAATAATTATAAAATTCTACCAAACTATACTGAAAGCTGATATAAAATAAAACTTTGCATGCCTTTTACAAACTTTGGATATCTACTTCTAACCATAGCTTGAATTTATTCTATCTAATCCTTCTCTCACTTTATTTCTTATTTTCATAATGTGTCACTTTACTGTTTGTTCTTTTCAGGGTTGTACCTAAAATGCCGACAAACAAAACACCGATCAACATAAATGAATATGCCGGTATGTGGGGACAACCAAAATTTCAAAAATATGACCAACAATCTAAATATCACAATCAAGTTAATTAACAATCCAATTTACGCTTTCAATGTGAAATTGTCCACTGATTTTGCCCTAACCCTGGAATACCCTCCTTAGGGTTTCTCTTTTGCCATTGACTTAAGGCCACCTTCTCAATCCCGAGCTTGGTGCCTGGGGTCACCTCTCATGGTGCCCATTAGTCATGCAACAAAGACCACCTTCTCAATCCCGAGCTTGGTGTCTGGGGTCACCACTCATGGTACCCATGGGTCTTCCCTCCCGGGCTTGACCTTTTTGCATCATCCATCAAGGTGGCATGTAGGTGCGAGAATACACACTTATATTATAATTGTGATAATCATAGTGACTTTATGATTTGCAAGTATGAACATCCAAACTGATAGGTTGCATTCAATGCGATTAATCATCCGGAAAACCTTCGGGAAGCTAATGCGATTAACCATAATTAACCACATACCTGTCAGGCTGACTTGAGTGTAGAAATAATCCAACTAAGCAGGAAATCTAGTAAACAAGAAAGCACACAAGATGATCCTGAAATATGCATCCAATTTTCCTATCATTGATAAGGCCATCAATGTCTATTAAACTTAGCCCGCTTCCTAGGGTTTCTAGTCCACTTTTAGGGTTTCAATTACAATTAGGGTTTCACTTCATTTTTACTTTATTAAACCCTAATTTATAAAATTACTCACAAACCCTAATTATCTCATCTACTCCTCATGAAAGGTATTAAGGTTACCTTTTAACAACATATAACCCGAATTTTGGATTAAAGGTCCTTTTCTTTCCTTTTTCCCTTATTTAGGGTTTCTAAGGATGTTAACCATCATATTAGGTTTAAAACCCTAAATCTTGCAATTTCATCTTCAAAATAGGTTAAGATTCATATTTATCATTAAACAGGTTAATAATGCTCGAATTAACCTATTTACACTTATAAAATTATCCATCATCATCAATTAGGGTTTCTAACAAAAAATTAATACCCTTTTCATCAAAATAATATACTTTTGCAAATAGGAATGAAATCAGATTCTCAAACTATTTTTATCGTGTTCCTCATATTTTTCTGATCAACTTTCATGCTTTAACTTTATTCATTAGAGCTTCCTAGCAATAGTTATGAATTTTTCAAAGTAATTCATTTCCTAGAATTATTTGTTATTTTTAGAAAAACATCAGTCGCTAGATCCGTGGTCCACTGGACCACGCGGGATCCAACGACCTACACTCCGCTCACTTATCTTGCGATGAAATTAAAGGATTGGGTGATAATGCCCTTACCTGGCTAACACAAGCGCAAGGGCAAAGGGGTCTTTTACTCCTTGTCTTCTTCAACCTCAAGCTGGCTCACGAGCAGCCCCCAGTCGAGTCAACTCAGGAGTTGACTCCGGGCGTCTGTGTGTCTCTGATCAATCTAGTTAGTCCAGGAGCTTTGACTGCTCGTCGCGAGCCTACCCGACCTCTCAATCGTGGGTTGGCTCCGTTCCTTTACTGCCAGTGAGCGGCCGACACTCCGACGATGGTGGTGGCTAGTCGAGGAAGAAGATCAAGGTCTTTGACCAAATTGAACGCACCAATAGGTGCCTCGTTGCTCTCCGAAGTTGTGGGGGTAGAGTTTAGATGTGCAGGTATCCTCGAGTGCCCTCCCCTATATATAGGGTCAATTGTATGAGTCCCACGGTTTGGGAACTTCCGTGTTCATCGACAAAATTACCCATAAATTGGGTTAATATTTCTCGGAATGAACTCCTAAAGGTGATGGACTCATCCACACCTCAGGTTATTGCATCAAATGTAAGAAAATTGGATTTCTTTCCCCTCTTCCTTTCCTTCTATAACTCATCTAGACGATGCACAACCATCGTCAGATCTGTGGTCCCCTGGACCAAGCGGGGATCCGATGGCTGTCATCGCTTCCCAGATTTCCTTTTCTCTTAAAACAAGGAATTTGTGTAACAGTTAATTCAATTCAAAGGAAACTTTAAAAATTCATATCTCTCTCCTCGTTTAACATTTTCCACTCAAGTTTTAGAGGAAACTTTTACTTGGAATTATCTACTCGTGTATTGAATTTGAAACCCAAATTCCAAAGGAAGAGGATGTTTCCTTCATATACAAGTTATTCAATAATAAAACAAAATTAATTGATATTTCCTCTTTCTTTTTCTATTATCTTATCATCTTGGATCCTTGGATCTCAAGGAACCCTAAAGGCATGAAATCCCCACTTGTAGGATATTCCCTTGCCTTCTAGAGGCTTCTACCTCTTTCTTACTTATTTCTTTATTAAAAAAGTTTCTTTTGAAGGATATCTCTTTATCTTTTATTTGCTTTCCCTCTTTTCCTATTTCTTTCATTAGAAATCACACAGAAATGAAATTTATTTAATTGTGGCCATTAGTTCCACTTTCTAGAGATTTCTATGTATTTCTCATAATTACTTTGCTTAATATCCATTATCTTGTATCTTTTAATTTTATTTGGACTTTTCTTCTTTTCTTCTCTTTTATATCTATTATTGGATTAATCTAATAATAGAAATTACGAAATTCCTATCAAAAGGGAGATTTGCAAAGAAATCCATCTTTTGAAGCAAAGCATACAAACTTTTCAATTAAGTCCATATTCACAAAATCTTTACAATTCAATTATGAAAACATATGCAAAATTGAGGTAGTAACATCCTTCCCCTCTTATAGGAATTTTGCCCTCAAAATTCCCTCAAACATACAAACAAATAGGATAAGACTTCCTCATGTCCATCATGGCTCCCATGTGGTTTTACCCTCTCCATGGTGCCTCTCAAGAACCTTCATCATCTCATATTCTTGCATCTGAGTTCTTTCTCACCTTGGTACCTTGTACCCTCATAGGTGACTCAGGACATTTCAACTTCTCTCAAAGCTAACTGGGTTCATGGCTCAACACATGGCTTGGGTACCTCACATAGTGCTCTAGATCGGACTCGTGAAACACATTATACATCATGTTATCCTGAGGGGTAAGGCTAAACATAACCATCTCCACCAATCCATCTCAAATGGACCCATATATCGGGGACTCAGCTTTCTAAGCTGTAGCTTAGAGGGGTCAGATTTTCACATCACATATCCTCCCACAGTGAACTGCATGTCAGTCTGCTTTGCATCATCTCACGACTCATGTCGCCCCTGGGCTTCCTCAGTCATCACATGATCAAAGCGACTTCATCTACACCCACTATGGTTTCTCTGACCTTCACAAGGTCTTTCCACCAACATCCTCTTCATGAAGTGGTGACCGACACAACCTCCCTTACATAGCTTCTTACATCCCAATAAAGGCTATGGTGGTTAGCATCACATTTTTCATAGGAAAAAAATGTCTCCATGTATCACCTTGAACGAGCACACATGCTCTCATCAAACCCTCTAGTCTGGATCATACTAACCATTAGTTAGGGGTGATAAACTGTACTAATATCAAGTTCTTCTTATACCTACTTCCACTGCATGGAAGTGAATCTTTAGGTTATACTCAAGAACCTTTGAACTCACATCATGGTGTAGTTGAACCATCTCTCTCTCTCTTACATGTAGTTCAACCGGATCTGTCTCTTGACAGTACTCCCTCTTTTTCTTAGACTATGTCATTTAGGTAAGGCGATCTACCATAACCCATATTGCAACTTGACCTTCTTTGGTCCATGGGAGACTTACCACAACATCCATAGTGATGAACTCCCATTCCCTCTCAGGGACTCTTTATCCTCTATATCAACTCATTGGGTTACTGGTGTTCGTCCTCCGCCTCCTGGCTTTCATGGCGACAAGCCACATGCATCTTTGTACACTTTTCATCTTATGCATCAAAGTACTTCTACCACTTAATATCTTAGTAGTACCATGGTGTATGGTGATCTTAAAATCATGATATTCTATATGTCATGATTCCTCAAGATTGATTCCTCAAAAACCCAAAACCACTCTAGTCGGGGTTTCATCACCTTCTTTTCCAAAGAAGTGCATTTGAGGTTCCACAACCACCCTTTTATCACATCAAAGCCTAGTATGGCTAACCAAACAACCACTAACTTGATCAACATATCTTGTTACATCTGAGTTTTAGCCAAACATATCTCCTTTTTCAAACTTCGGGTTAACCTAACAACCTCTTCTAGCTTCCAGCTAAACTAGGCAGCTGCATCTCAATAAGAGCATCCATTACAACCTTTCATCTTTAGGTGCTAGGTAATAGTGAAAACATACACTTCCCTGTATTCCACTTATCATCTCATCTCGGACTCTAAGTCTATCCTCATCAAGGAAACTCAGAGCTCATTTTCTTGGTTATCAAACTCTACCTTGTATAGTTCATAAGTTCCACATAGCTCATGATAAAATCATCCTTATAAGATGACTACCTTAGTTCTCTTGGTGTTTGTTCAACCTCCACACATCGTACACTCCACAAGGGTACATTATTATCTCCATCCTCATGCATCATAGCAACGTTTCCACTCACATTATCTTTATCCTTGGTGTATGGCATGCATAATTTCCTATCTCTCACTCCCATAACAAGAGGAAATAAGCATTTGGCTGTAGTCCAAATATAGAGTTCTTCCCATTCCAAGAGTAGAGATGGTACATACCCCATTGCCAGTACACCTACAATTAAATTTGAAATGTGCATCACATGTCTCCACATCATGAACATCCTGATATCAAGGTTACTTCCATGGAAAACTGATCTAGAACCCACTTGGGTCATCATACAATCCTTAGTCATCTCTTCTAGGTCTGTAGGGTGCCGACACTTTTGGGGTCATCCCTCTTCCCTTATGCATTAGAGAGTGCCCTCTTCATTTGCCCTTTGGGTCCCATGAGTTCATGAAGGTGATCAATCTCCTAACCCATGGCCCTCAGACAATGATAGATGTTACCTCCCGACCCTATGGTCATGTGCAACTAGGGAATCAGGCAACTCCTACTCTCATCGGTCTTATCCCTACCTGACCCTAGGATAGACTTAGGATCCTAACATAGTACATGTACAACTTAGAACCTTACCCAAGTTTCCATCATCTCTCTCTGCATTCAGGGTCTGACTCACATCCTTTCATAGGGGTCATGGCGACCTGCCTACCTTAGTCAGGCCCCATACCAGCTACCTCCATGGTAACACATCCATATGCACTTAGAGATGGTCATCTATGGGTCTACATGTTCATTCTCATACTATGTACTTTTTACTTAGCTTCTCAAGATCCTATCAGACCTCTTAGGGTTTCCTCAAACCCAACAAAAGCTAATTCATACCCTACAAAAGGGTCCTCTCCCAGGATGGGAGGAAACTATATCTTGATAACAAAGGTCACAAGTGTCCTTATGTCTAGGGTTTACATCCACATGATCACACTTGATCCTATTAAGCTAGTAAAGTACGTAGCTAATAGGCAGACCACTTAGTAAACCATGCTAGGTCTCCCTGATAAGTCATACTTGTTCTCATTCCTTGACATTGGACCAACGTCATATGTCACCAACCTATATGTGAGAGGTTCATCAAACATACACCTTAATCCGAGGGGTTTCCCATTACTCTAAACATGAGGAGTGCCATGCTCAATCTATGGAACCTCAAGTCTCGTCATGAGCATTAGGTGCACCAGGCACTGCTACTTCCCCTCTTAGGTCTAGGGTCCCTAGGTCTACCTCTCTATGCGACAGCTGTCCAACTACATGCTCAACCTCTTAACCACATACCAAACATGTACGAGGTATAACATGCACGTCCTATCACCATTCTACTTGAAAAACACCTTAGAGTGGAGTCCTCCTCAAGGACAACCGACTAGGTATAAGGCCTCACAACTTGGTACTAAGCTTCATCATGGTCTAAGGAACTCTTCTTCCTATCCTTAGAAGGTAAACACCTATACTGTAGGCACATAGGTATCAACATCCTCATCCTCTCTCTAGGGTTTGGTTCCTCTAAAGGCAACCAAGATACCATCAGCCTCCAGGGATCATGCATGAGGCAACCGTAACCATCCACTTAGGTCACATCATCCTCAACTCCCCAATGTTCCTCATATCTCAAAGTCTAAGCTTCCAACCTTCTTGCTTGGGTCCTGCTCTCTCTCTAGAGCTAACCCCACAAATAGCCTTACTACTAGAGGTCCTCTCTCCATGAAGGTGGATCAAGCTCACAAGCATACCCCTACATGAGTGAAACTTATGTTTGCCCAAGATTATGCATAACTCTTCATGTTTATCTCATAAGCTATCCAACATGCCCTTCTGGCCTCAGTTTTAACCTACTGCCAGCACTACTGACGTACCCTGGGTGCATGTTATGACCTACTCATATAAGCCCATAGGGTTTCTATAGGTTCTTCTCTAACCTCATCAATGAAGGAGTTATCCTTCTTCCTAACGTGCACAACCCTTCAACAGTTGGATCACCAAGGTACTAGGTCATCCAACCTCACATGACTCATATCGTCATGGGTATCCAAACTAAAAGCATGTCCACTCACACACATGGTCTACCATGACATCTAGCTCATCATGTCATCTCTCTCTCTAACCTTCACTTAAGGTTAGGGTTAGCATCATTCTCAGAGGATGTGCCAGGTCTCTACTTATAATGGAGGTCTCTACCTCCAATACTAACTCTCTCTACTCATCCTCCTGACAAGAAGGTCTGGCCTCATGTCTCTCCTGAGGGCATGACAACATATGTCATATGACCTAAGCATGCAACTATTCTTTAGTTTACGATTAAACTATTAAGCTTATGTCCATGACATCTTATTACATGCTTTTCATTAATTCGGTGGAGGATTCCTTAAACCTTATCAACTTTACCCATACCTCAAGAGGGTGAGGAAGAGAGAGAAAACCCTAATCCTTAAAATCCTTAATAACATTTGAGTTGATAAGGGATGAACAAGAAGAGAGAGTCCTAAAGCTATCTTATTTCGAGTCAAATCTGGAGACATTGGCCAGGTAGTCACACAAATCTAGGAGTCCTCGTATTCCGACTAGCGGTGCGGAGGAAAATATTGCCAGTCCCCAGATGTGATCCTTTTCTAGACACCTCTGTCTTTTGGAAAATCCTCTAATAACTCCCTTAGTTCTATGGAATTTGTAAAATTTAATAATTATTAAGGATTAAATGAGGAACCAATGCTCTGATACCGAATGTAACAACCTCGCCTCCCAGTAACCCCCAATTAAGGGAGACCAAGAGGTCAGCGTCGTTATCCCAATTAACCCGATCAAAGGTTTGACAAATAATCAGTAATAATTATAAAATTCTACCAAACTATACTGAAAGCTGATATAAAATAAAACTTTGCATACCTTTTACAACTTTGGATATCTACTTTGAATACACACTTATGTTATAATTGTGATAATCATAATGACTTTATGATTTGCAAGTATGAACATCCAAACTGATTGGTTGCATTCAATGTGATTAATCATCCAGAAAACCTTTGAGAAACTAATGCGATTAACCATAATTAACCGCATACCTGTCAGGCTGACTTGAGTGCAGAAATAATCCAACTAAGTAAGAAATCCAGTAAACAAGCAAGCATACAAGATGATCCTGAAATATGCATCCAATTTTCCTATCATTGATTAGGCCATCAAGTTCTATTAAACCTAGCTCGCTTCCTAGGGTTTCTAGTCCACTTTTAGGGTTTCACTTCATTTTTACTTTCTTAAACCCTAATTTTATAAAATTACTCACAAACCCTAATTATCTTATCTACTCCTCAGGAAAGGTATTAAGGTTACCTTTTAGCAACATATAACCCTAATTTCGGATTAAAGGTCCTTTTCTTTCCTTTTTCCCTTATTTAGGGTTTCTAAGGATATTAATCATCATATTAGGTTTAAAACCCTAAATCTTGCAATTTCATATTCAAATTAGGTTAAGATTCATCTTTATCATTAAATAGGTTAACAATACTCGAATTAACCTATTTGCACTTATAAAACTATCCATTATCATCAATTAGGGTTTCTAACAAAAAATTAATGCCTTTTTTCATCAAAATAATATACTTTTACAAATAGGAACGAAATCAGGTTCTCAAACTATTTTTAATGTGTTCCTCATATTTTTCTGATCAACTTTCATGTTTTAACTTTATTCATCAAAGCTTCCTAGCAATAGTTATGATTTTTGCAAAGTAATTCATTTCCTTGAGTTATTTGTTATTTTTAGAAAAACATCAGCCACTAGATCCGTGGTCCGTTGGACCACGTGGGGTCCAACGGCCCACACTCCGCACTCTTATCTTGTGATGAAATTACAGGATTGGGTGAGAATGCCCTTACCTGGATAACACAAGCGTGAGGGCAAATGGGTCTTTTACCCCTTGTCTTCTTCAACCTCAGGCTGGCTCATGAGCAACCCCTAACCGAGTCAACTCAGGAGTTGACTCTGGGCGTCTGTGCGTCTCTGATCAATCTAGTTAGTCCAGGAGCTTCGACTACTCATCGCAAACCTACCCGACCTCTCAATCGTGGGTTGGCTCTGTGCCTTCACTACCAGTGAGCGGCCGACACTCCGACGATGGTGGCAGCTAGTTGAGGAAGAAGATCAGGGTCTTTGGCCAAATTGAACACACCAACAGGTTCCTCGTTTCTCTCCAAAGTCGTGGGGGTAGAGTTTAGATGTGCAGGTATCCTCGAGTGCCCTCCCCTGTATATAGGGTTGACTGTATGAGTCCCACAATTTGGGAACTTCCACGTTCATCGACAAAACTACCCATAAATTGGGTTAATCTTTCTCGGAATGAACTCCTGAAGGTGATGGACTCATCCACACCTCAAGTTATCTCATCAAATGCAAGAAAATCAGATTTCTTTTCCCTCTTCCTTTCCTTCTGTAACTTGTCTAGACGACGCACAACCATCGTCAGATCTGTGGTCCCCTGGACCACACGGGGATTCGATGGCTTTCATCGCTTCCCGGATTTCCTTTTCTCTTAAAACAAGAAATTTGTGTAATAGTTAATTCAATTCAAAGGAAACTTGAAAAATTCATATCTCTCTCCTCGTTTAACATTTTCCACTCAAATTTTAGAGGAAACTTTGTCTTGGCATTATCTACTCGTGTATTGAATTTGAAACCCAAATTCTAAAGGAAAATGGTGTTTCCTTCATATGCAATTTGTTCACTAATAAAACCAAATTAATTGATATTTCCTCTTTCTTTTGCCATTATCTTATCATCTTGGATTCCTTGGACCTCAAGGAACCATAAAGGCACGAAATCCCCACTTGTAGGATATTCCCTTGCCTTCTAGAGGCTTCTACCTCTTTCTTACTTATTTCTTTATTAAAAAAAAATCTTTTCAAGGATTTCTCTTTATCTTTTATTTCCTTTCCCTCTTTTCCTATTTCTTTAATTAGAAATCACACAGAAACGAAATTTATTTAATTGTGGCCATTAATTCCACTTTCTATAGATTTCTATGCATTTCTCATAATTACTTTGCTTAATATCCATGATCTTGTATCTTTTCCATTTATTTGGACTTTTCTTCTTTTCTTCTCTTTTATGTCCATTATTGAATTAATCTAATAATAGAAATTACGAAATTCCTATCAAAAGGGATATTTGCAAAGAAATCCATCTTTTGAAATAAAGCATACAACCTTTTCAATTAAGTCCATATTCACAAAATCTTTACAATTCAATTATGAAACATATGCAAAATTGAGGTTGTAACAGGAGGAGTTCTTGAAGATTTGATTAAAGAAGATAATAAAGTAAAAGACAGGCAAGTCTATGCTTATAAAGTGATTCAAGGTATGAAATCCACATAAGATGGAGAGAAAGTATAAAATGAGAAGATAAATGAGAACAATGACAAAGGAATAAAGTGGAACCTGAGTTAATCTTAGACGAATCTATGTGTGTAAGAAAAAGTTAATGTAAAATCAGCATGGCATGTGAAAGAAATTAAGGGAGATGATCCCTGTTTAATAAAGAAAATGTGGAATATGAGTATTTACCTGTTGATAAGTGGTTGAAAAATATTATAAAATAAGAGAACATACCCAAATGTGATAAATAGTCATCAAGGAAGGAGTAATGAGATATGTTAATTATGTTGATTCCTATGCTAATGGCAAGGAACCCAAAATAAAAAGGGTAAAATGATACATAAGAAGTTGTAACCTGCATAATAAAAATAGAATTGGTTACCTTTTTGCCAGTGACCCTTGAACAATGTTGATATGATGTAGGAAGTGTGTTTCCCTTTGTGTCTTTCTTTTCTAGGGCACTTGGTATGTGTGGATTTGTTGTAAACATAAGGGTGGATAGCTTATTATAACATAAGGTTGTTTGGACTATGGTTCCAAGATCATAAAGTTTGTAATGATTTTGCTTTTGAGCCTTCCAATAATTAGGAAGACTCCTCTTATATGTCTTGATATTTGTTATGTTGGTAAAAGTAGATGATATAAGGATGTGAGTTCCTTATAGTGCATGAGGTTAAGACCAAGGTAATGAATCCTAGTATCCAAGATGTATCAATAATATGAGAAATATGTGAAGGTTGGAGATGTTTATTAAATGAACATTCCAAGTATTCCTAACCCGTAGAGTGAGTGAGAGAGAGAGAGTTTATGATGATCCTATAAATATTGTTTGGAAGGAAAAACAAAAGTGATTCTATAATGTTGTGCATGGTTTAGTGATAGTTGGGCAAGACTTGGTCAATAGATATGTGATATTGTGTTCCTTTAAGATAAACCTATGATAAAATACCAATGCATAAGAGTTAGATTGGATGACATAATTCACATGACCATGATGAGTTTAGAGTTATGTCCTTTAAACTAACCAATGTACAAATAGAATTTATGAATAGGAGGAACAGAGAGTTCCAGTCATGTCATACAACTTATATCAATATTTGAATGATGAAATGTCAAAGTATTTCAAATATGGTAAAAAATATGATAAATTTATCTTCAACAATCTTAGGGTTACCGAAGCAGCAATGGCTATGAGACAAGTTGAACAAGAGTGAGATGGGGTTGATTAAATGTCTTCTTATGTGGGGGTTTTTGTGCTGACCCAAGATGAGATATGTATGAATGATGTGGCATCATCATGATATGCAAGTAACCATGTGAAGGTAATAGGATGAGGTGCAAAGGAAGTACCCATCTTTGTTTACCTTGGATTTTGGGGGCGAAATCCCTATTAGGGGTTTATAGTTGTAAGGCCCCTAAACTTGCCTAATGAGTTGAATAAGCTTAATTACCATAATTTAATTCTTATAACCCTAATATAACCCTGTGATATGCTTTGAAATCATAAGACAAGCTTAAGTTTCAAATTTGGTCCAATTTGGACACTGTTTGAGCAAATTATGTAATTTTATGCACATTTTGGACTTTTTTGCAATTTACCCATTTGAGGGGTTTTCTTTGCAATTTATCCTTTCATTATGTTCCTAGGATATTCTATAATCATTCTTGATCTTTTTGAGACATGGGGAACCTATTTAAACCTTGGTTTGAAGGTGTTTTCTCCAAGGGTATTTTAGGGTTTACCCTTCATGGATGAGCTACCTTTAGTAGCTATCAACTAATGAATTATGTGATTGGCTGGGAAATTCGACAAAGGAAAGATAAGCAGGTCTATATAGACGGTGGTGGAGCTGCTTGTGTATGTGTGTGCTTGTATATTCTTAATAGTTTAAGGCCATAGACACATGAGGAAGCTACTTTTACACCTCATGCTTGTTCCCATCCTTATCCATGGGCTATATTTACCTCATCCTTGCCCAAGTATGAAACTTTGCTTGCTTTCTCTTTCCTCTAACCTGGAGAAATGACTCCACTCTGTTTTCCTTCAGAACCAAGTTCTCTAAGGTAGAATACAACCTCTTTTTGGAGAAGAAGGTCTCTTAGAGCTCCATTTAGCCCTGCCAAGGGTTTCCAAGGTCATCTTCTAGGGATTTCGACCGAGGAAAGTTACTTTCTTCCTTCCTTCCTTCTCCATTTCTCTTGCTCTTCGTCTTCCTTAGACCTTTCTCCAGGTCAGAACCTTATTGTTCCATGGTAGAAATTTCTCTAAATCTCTAAAACCCTACCTTTCTTGCTCTTTATGCTTAGGGTTTGCTCATTTGATGAAGAAAGGTGCTAGATGGACGAGTTCATAGCTTATGCTTGGATTTTATACCCTACATACTCGAGATTTCTTTTGTGTGGGGTTTCATCTTCTCATTAGAGGAAAGTTTTATAACTTGGTCAACGTTTATTTCTTACCATAAGCTTTCTAGATCATATTCTTGCTTGAAAATGATGATCCATGCACTAAAAAGCTATGCTTGACTTGGATTTCGATTTTTATAATGTTCCCTGTTTTGATTTCAGTTCTAGATGAACCTGTGATCATTTTTAAATTATTCATAAGGTATAATATGACTTGTATCAGGTTGTTTTGGCAACTTATGATGCTAATCACCTATCAACCAATGGTCAATTTTAGGGTTTAAAGCTGATTTCGTCTATAAACCCATGACCCGATGATGGTACCATTACAAAAACCCTATGGTGTTGTCTTCATGACAACTGATGGTTGGGATCAAAGGTTTCATATGATGGTGACAACCTATGGTCACCCCCTTAGGTCAGGTTTTGGATCAATTAGAAGTTTAATGACCAGTCATTAAGTATCCTACTGATGTTATCAATCAATGATAACATTAGCTTAATATTTGATGCTGATTAATGAATATAGTGTTGATCTAACAACCTATGGTGATTTAATGGTCACTAATGATGGTGGATCAGGTCTCTACAACCTATGTTGAGTTAAGCATTGTAGTTGTAGCATCAATTAATCCTTAGACCAATGGTTTCTTGGGTCACTTGATGAAATGGTCAGACCTATACTGTAATTGATGCTTTTAACATTTGAACTTGACCCAATGGTCAAGATCTACTGTTTATTCCTCCAATTAAGTGGAATGATGGCTAATGTAATATGTTGGTCCTAATAATGTGATTTAGATGGTTTCCTTTATATGATCAACTTACGAAGCTTACTTGTTAACAATGGATGGCTTGTTTTAAATGAAAAGTCGATTGTGGGTTTTACCCTACTCTCAATGGAACTTTTTGTGTTGTTAATCAAGGGATGTCTAGGGTTAAATGGTGACTCTTTCTAGTGTACAAATCAAGGACTTAATAGTTGGTTTATCTAAGGTGTTTACTTATGTAAACAACCAATGGTATTACCTTTTAAACATCCAATGGTTCTAGGTGACATTGTGGTATGGTGATATGGGTTGAATGATGATGGAACAAATGGAGGGTTACCCTTAATAAGGTAGTCTTAGCTAATCACTCATATGAATAGAAGGGATGATAATCATATTGTGTTGATATGTAACCCTAATGAGGTATAGCTTGTTATACCTAGTTTTAATATAATTAAATGATGGTAATTGGGTATGAATAGTCCTTCAATGACTAATACAATCATGGAGTACTTTGTTACTGTTGTTGAAACCCTAGTATGCTATAACCCAATGGTTACACCTTGTTTTATGTGTGGGTTCATACTTGAGAATATTATTGAATGTGATGGTGATGCTTCACCTTATGCATCCATGATCCAATGGGGATGCCATGAGTTAGGGTTTAGGTATAAGTGCTGATTAGTAACATTGATATAATTTATCATGTTGAACCTAACTCTCATGCAAATAGATAAAGATGAGTATTCATGTTTAACATTCTTATATGATGGAATGATGGTGGAATAACCTCCTTAACATGATTATAACCTTAATGTGTTAATTGGTGGTTATCATAGCCACATGGCTGATACTTTCTTATGCTAAACATGTGCATTATGAATATGATGAGTGTTAATCATATCTAGATTCCTTACATGTTGATGTAATAAAGGAATGTTCTTAATGTTAATATAACCCTTCTATGATTGTTATGAATATCTCCTAGTTCATTAATGCAATATTGTGCTGATTAGGTGTATTATATGTAAGTGATGCTGTTGAGCCTTGTTATAAGGGGAAAGATAATGATGATCTTGTAGGGAATAGTATGATGGTATTAATGAACTTTGGGCATGGTTAATCCCTGAATGAGGTGTAATCCTCTTGTGTTGATAAGGGTTAATACCCTCTGATATTGTGAAAAGGATTTATATCCTGTGATAGTATGATGGTCTTAATGACCTTTGGGCATGGTTGAGCCCTAAATGAGGTGTAATACTATTATGTTGATAAGGGTTGATACCCTATGATATTGTGAAAAAGATTATTATCTTGTGATAGTATGATGACTAGTGTGGTCTCATGAATGGCAAGTGAATAGTACCATGTGATGATGAGATGAGAAATTATGTTTCACATGTTTTATACCTTTTAAAAGTTGTGATATTTATATGCTTGCTAGAAGTGAATTAGGGTTTGTATGTCCACTTATTTGATGCAGCCTTAATTCACCCAATTGGCATAACTAATCAAGTGCAACTCTAATCATGTAGTGCCCTGTGCCGTAGAGACATCTTTAGTGTGAGAACTTGCTGGATGGTGAAACGAGTATTCCTAAGGGAAACTCAAAGCGCATACTGTTAAGTATGTGGGGGTGGTAGGTTGAGGATATACCCTTGTCATCCACAATGCAGATTGTGGAGGTTGGCCATGGTCATGCCTCATACATCTGATGTGATTGAGAATGGCTGCGGTTGTGTCTCGGTGATTATAATATGATGTGATTAGAGGACAACTATGGTTGTAACTTAGTGATTGAGTTTTGTATACCTTGGTTTCTAGTGTCGTGACCTATACCAAGGGCAGACTAGTGGTTAGAAGCTTGACTATATGTCACTGTGGTGGCAGATTGGACTGATATGTCATGGCCTTTTTACTCGTACTGATCGAGGGGAAGAGATCTTAGTACACCGACACTCCTAGATCTTATACGGAAATGAATAGCCCTTCGTAGGGGTCGGATGGACTTTGAATGGTACAATTCAAATTCCCCAGGGCATAATAAAAGATGTAATACAGCCGTGTAGCATATTTGTTTAGGGTTATACACAACATTTCACATTGGATGATAACCCTTGTTTGTTATCTTTATATAAAGATGATGCTTAGTGCAATTAAGAGATAGTAGATATACTTAGGTTGTGGATATGCTTAAGATTGTAGATGCATACATACAATATCTATGCTTGTGTTGATAACTATACCGCTACTACTGATTATAATCATGATGCTAGCTTTATCATGCTGTTAGTTATGTTTAGCATGCTAGCCATGCCTTTGTAACTAGAGATGTATATACTGCTAATCATGCTTATCCAGATAGTTGTGCTTATGTTCTTAAATCTTCTTATGATGTTGATATGTTCAACCAATTAGGCATGCTCATGTTGTTAGCTATTCCATGTTACTATACTTGCTCATGATGCTAGATATGAATATGCTATGAAATTGCTTATATTGTCAACAAGATAAAGGATGATAGTCTGGCTAATGATGATAGTTATTACTTGTTCCTTTATGTATTTTGTTAATCATCAGTATTGCTGATCTTATTTGTAATATATGATTAAACTGCTTAACTGTTTAATTACTTAAAGATGTTGTAATCAATAAACGTTGTTGGAGGTTATATCTCTTGCTGGGACATGGGTCTCACCCTTGTGGTTCGTGACATTTTTTTAGGTAATCAGAAGTGACGAAAACAAACATGTGGAAGAAACAAGGAGCTATAGTAATGAATCTTTAAGAAAGTTGATTAGATGCCTAGTGTGTCCTAGAGTCATCCCTGTACTCTCAGGTTCGGGCGAGAAAAAGTTTGTACATGGTGTTTCAAACGAATCAGACTTTTGTTAGCATATTAATGCTTATTTGTGTGGCATATACGAATATTGTTCTCCTATGTATATATGTGGTGGCTAAGACGATAGAACAATTTGTATCAAATTCTTGGCATAATATGGATATAAGAAAGATGTTGGGCTCTTATGCAAATGTTTCTGAGCGGGTGCTTGTGTTGAAATCGGTTTTATTTTACCCATATTTTTGGGTATGTGATTAATTGGTGATTGATTGTGTTTTATGTTTTGAGTAATCTCATTTAGTGTAACGGGTTTTCATAGATGTCAAAACCGCATTCCTGAATAGAAATCTTCTTGAGGATGTGTACATGAAAGCTTGGTGTGTTTCTCAAACGCAAAAAAACAAACTGGCAAAAGACGGCGCCAAAGGGGAGAGTTCATACCACAAATACTAGGTAGCTATGGTGCTTTCTGTCCCCAGCAACGGTGCCAGAAAGCTTAGTGCGTTAATCCAGAGGTGTACACACTAGCCAACAAGGGGTGACTAGATGCACTCCACGGGACTCGAACACATGTGTAGATCTTTCAAAATTTATATTAACCCTAACACAGTCGATACAATACCAAATAGGTCACCCGCAAGCACACGGGGTACTATTGTAGCATAGGTGATAGGCAAGAGTAGGGGTTGATCCTCAGGGAGGAAAGGGGGCACTAGATCTAGGTTATTTTTGCTGGGTTCCTATTGTAGAGACTAGGGTTAAGGGTTTTAAGGTGATTTGATTGTGTGAAAGAAAGCAATTAAAGGTGAGAATGAAATCTAAGTTAACCCTAGACTAGATTAAGACTAAGTATGCAAGAAAAGACTAAGCTAGGTATGAAAATGCAATTTACACTAAGGTAGACAAAAGAAAAGCACAAGAGCAATTAAAGAGCTAAACTAGCAAGAATAAGGTAAAAATAGGGCAAGAAGCTAACTAAGTAGAAAAAGAGCTAACTAAGCTAACACTAGCTAAGCAAGATGAAAAATAGGGTCTTAAAGCAATTAATGAATGTGTGGTGTTTAGGGGATGCACTTATCACTTAAGTTGGGGGTGAGATATGAACATTATGATCCCATTTAGATTATCCAAACCAAAGAACATGTTAGAGTCTAATGAATTAACCTAAGCTACTAACTAGCCATGGATATGCTAGGTTGTGTATAGGGGAACTAGTCCCTAACACCCCCTACTACCCTTGAGAGGCTCAATTGGGTTAGGGATTAGGTTTAATTATATTAGAGTCAAATCAAATCTAGGTTTCTAAACTAGACACTCCTAGGGAAATTAGGGGCTGAGAGTAGTAATGGGGATGTGAAATTAGGGTTTTGGACCCCAATTCCCCCACATTATAGCCTTGAGAAGGCTCCATACTAATTGCACTAGGATTATCCAATCTAGCTACTTAGATCTCTCACTTAGGTTTAGGGAGATTGATTAGGATATAGGAAGATGGGAGGCTGCCTAGGGATCCAAGAATTGGACCTAGGGGAAAATCCCAAAGTTCACATATATAAGCAATTTCCCTAAATTCCTAGGTGATTTCACACACAAATCAACAAGCAATTCATGGAGAATGAGATGCAAATACAACATAATCATTAGCAAATGGAATTACAAAATTTACATGTCATTTTACCCCAACATGGTATCAAAGAAACATTTTACACCCCAAACAGCCTACCCAAGGGGCCTAGCTACTCATAACAAAGCAAAATACAAAAAGAAAGTAGAAATAGGTAGAAGAAGCCATGGAGCTCGGTGTAGATGGAGAAATCTTCCTCTCCAACTACTTCAAGACGTCCTCCTCTCTCCTCCAAGGTGCAAGGGTGTGAAATGAAGGGGATTATGGGTAGAAACTAGGATAAACTAGTGTTTTGGTGGTGGAAATGGTGAAATGGAGTGGAATGAAGGTGGGAATGGAGTGGAATGTCATAGGGGCAAAAATGGTGAGCTAGGAGGTGGTGGAAGGTATCTAACCTCGACCTACAACTACCACCCCCTATATATAGGTGTGGGGGAAGAAATAGGTCAAGTAGGGGCAAAGTGGGAAATGTAGTGGAAAAAGTGTAGGGTTTAGTGATCAACACGGCCATGGCAGATGGCCACGGCCATGGCGGATGGCCACGACCATGGCGGGGTCTAGGTAGAATGGCTGTGGTGGAGGAATATGACCATGGTGGAGGTGGTTTAGAGTGGGTTGGGCTAAGTAAGGTAGCACGACTGTGGTGGGGTTCCACGGTTGTGGTGAAGGGTAAGTGGCACGGCCGTGCTCGGTAGAGGAAAATATGGTCGTGGGGAGGTTGGAGGTCATCTCAATTGCAGCTTGCCACGGTCATGGCAGGAGGCCACGACCATGGCCATTCATGTACAAAATGGCCCAAGTCCCTGTGATTGATTGGGAATAAATGCACGGTCATGGCAGGAGGTCACGACCCAGTTGATGCAACTTGGCCACAACCGTGCTGAGGGCCACGATCGTGGTGTCTTCAGTTGGCCATGACCGTGCTGATGGCCACGACCATGCCACTTGCAATATAAATTGCTTGAATCTCCTGGATCCTTTAAGCTATAAACCCACGATCATGGTAGGAGGCCACGACCATGCCAGAGTCTTCAATAGTAGCTTCTGAACTTAGAACTTCCTGAATCCATCTCCTCTTGGTTTGGGATGACTTTTGTGCACACCTAGATGGATCGGGGAAGATTAAGGGCTGTTCCTTGAGTCTAGGAACCCATGGAACTACTCTATCTCCTTCCTTGCATCAAAGCATGCGTAATTGTCCTAAAAAGTACACAAGAGGCTACATAAGTACATTTGGCAATGATAAGCATATTGGGGGATTTGACTTGCATTCTACTATGTTTTGATGTGATTGAGATACAAAAAGACACAAGATGAAGCCCTAAAATAGGGTTGCATCACCATGACACAACCTGAGGGTTTTAAAAATCCTAAGGATGCAAATATAGTATGTGTAACATACTGAAACTTTGACATATTCTCTTTTTGGCCCTTTCCCAATATTTTCGTATCATTTCTATCCTTTTTGGCCTTGATGCTTAAATTGTGGAATTTATAGTGGTTTAATGAACATTTGTTCACTAATTGTACCAATATAAGGGTTTATGCACAAATACCTCAGTGAAAGCTTATTTAAGGATCTAAAATGCAAAATCACCACTTTAGTAGAACAATGGTATATTAATTTGTGCTAGAAGTGCAATGCCCTAAACCTTGATTAATGTATTAAACAAGCTTAATTACCATAATTAAGTGCTCTAAACCTTAATCGAACTTTTTGATGTGATTTGAAAGCATAAAATGAGCCTAAGTTTCAAATTTGGTTCGATTTGGATGTGTTTGTGCAAGTTATGTAATTCTAGGTACATTCTAGACTTTTTTGTAATTTACCCAATTGGGAGATTTTCTTTGCAAATTATCACCTAAATTTTAATCCTTAGATATTCCCTTACCATTCTCCAGATTTTGAACCATGGGGCACCTGGTTGCACCTTGGTTTGAAGGTGTTTCTCTCCAAGGGCATTATAGGGATTACCCTCTTTATAAATGAGCTTATCTTTAAAAGCTATCGACCAATGGGGTTATTTCTTTGTTTGAAGGATGGTGGGGATGGCCTAGAAGTCTCTCAGGGCTTTTAGGACCGACCTTTGATATACAAGAAGAGTCTATGAGCTGTCCTCTTGCATGGCCATGAAGCCCTAGCCTAAGGACACATGGAAAGTCCCATAGACACCTCATACTTGCCCCCTTCTTTATAAAGCCATGCATACCCCTTCCCACCTCCCAATCTAAGAAGAAATCCTCTCCTTCTCTTTCCTCCAGCTTAGAGCATTGTCCCTTCTATGTTTGTCCATGAAGTTGCCGTCCCAATGTAAAAGAGGGTGCCTACCTTGGTGAAGAAGGCTCCTAGGGTTCCAAATTTCTCTATTTAGGATTTCTTAAGCTCCACTGAGGTGATTTTGACCAAAAATAGTAAGAATACTCCTTTCCTTCCATGTTTTCATGATGTTGGTATTCCTCCCACCTTCTTCCAGGTTGGAACCATGACCTTCCATGGTAAAACTTCACCTAGAACCCTAAAACATCTCATCTCCGTGTTCTTTTGTTAGGGTTTTTCACTGCTAAAGCGGAGAAGGTGCTTCTTGCTTGAGATAGGAGCTTTGTTTGAGAAACTAGCCTATCTAAGCTTGGGAACCTTACTTATTGGACCTGTCCACCTTCCTTAGAGGTTCTTTGGAGGCCTAGGCTTGACTTGGACTATTTAGACTCTGAAGTTGAGGTATGATGTATCCCCTATTCTTCTAAGTTGAGCAATTCACTTATGCTTATTCATTCTCTTTGTCCTATGGACATTAGCCTATACACAATGTCTTTTCTTTTAAAAATCATGGTTCATGTGAACTACCTTATTTGATATTGATCATATGATCATGGATATTCTTTTGAACTCTTATCTTATGCTTTGTTCATGATGGAATTCTATAAGATGACATGTGATGTCTTTTGCCTACTTATGAGATGGATGTATATGTTGGTCACTTATGTGGTGACTAGTTTATATATTCTTACTATACTTTCTACTTGTATCTACATTTAACATGCTATATGATTCAGTAACACTAGAGTAGTGTAATTGCATTGGTTTTTATGGCAGATGTGTTATTTCCTGCCGAACAGATGTGATATTTCTTGCCCTTTTAGGATGGAAAGGAACCTCATACCCAGGGCAAGATGTGTGATTCTTGGCCCATGTTTTATATATTTGGGAGATTGGAAGTATTCCTTTCTCTACCAGGTTTCAAGTTTATGAGACTTGGATGACTTTGTGTTTATATTGTTCTAGGGCTATGTTTATCTCACATGCATGCAGGTTGATGATATGGGGTGTGTGCCCTAATTTTTTACATGTTCTTGTGTAGCACAATCTTTATGTTTTATTAATGGCAAGTATTCTTTTGTTATCATATTATTTCAATTCCTTTTCTCTTGATACCCATTTGGGTGGTCCTTATCCTTTCTATGGGAAGCCTTTTATATTTGATGTCCTTTATTCCATATATTGCTCAATTTCCTATTTAGTATGCACATACCAACCTTTACTGATGTCATCTATTTTCTCTTCTTGCTGGGGTATGCTTCCAACCCTAGGTGAAAGACTTAGATGATAAGGCATGAAGTTTTGTACTAGCTTAAGGAGTTAAAGCTTGGAGACAAAGTTGTTATGATTTAGAGTTCCCTCTACTTAGATCCTTATGTTGTATCATACATGTAAACCCTTACGAGATATTATGATGTACTTTTGTAATAACCTTGTGATAAATTGAATATAGTCAACATTTTTATTCCACTGCTATACTTTAGTTGTTTTGAATACCATTTATTGAAATTTGAAAATGTTACGCCTATTCCAGCATACCTTTGAGTGTGTTTGGAATGGATGTTTTATTCTTTAAATCTTTAGTAAGGGGTGATCCCACCTCCTTATAGCATGGTATCAGACCCCTTGGTAGTTGGAATCTGACTATTTCAATTTTGTCTCCCTAGTTAGAATACTTGCCTTACCTTTAAGTGACATGTTTGCCCTAGAGTTGATCAATAGATGATGAAGGGTTGATTTAGGATCCAGTAGTTTCACATTATAATAATGATGAATGGATCCCTAAAATATTTACAACTAAAAGATGCATAAGTAACCATAGTAACTTGAGGTTGTTTAGCTTGGCCTTTACGCAGCTACTAGGACATGAAGTTGAAAGAAAAGGTGTCTAGAAAGGATTAGGGTTCAGGGGATGGTAAGATTTTCCTCCGCACCACTAGCTTGGTTTACGAGGACTCCTGAATCCATATGATACTGGCCTGGCCTGAGCTGATATGAATTGTCCAAAATAGCATGATTTTAGGTAATAGTAGCCTTAGACATATATATGATTTATCTTTAGGGACCCTAATATGTTGAACTCATCTCCCAGGTGTAATGACTTGTTTAAGGATGGATACCCAATATAGTTCCCTTATGTCCCATAGAACCACATGTTTGGATAGTTATCCCTAGAACCTAGACTTTGTAGTTTGGTGTTTAGTAAGCAATCAGAGTACACAATGAAATGTGATGGATCTTGTATATAGTTTAGTTAGACTCACTCTTTTACCTCTAGATTAGTTTGGCTTGGTAGGTCAAACCTTTTAAGGGGTGGAAAGTAGTTGGTTTGATGATGTTTGGGTAGTTAGATTTTGAGCATGAAATCTTTTCCAAGGGGATGGAGTCATGTAACATACTAAAATCTTGCTACTCTGACTTTAGTAACCCTAACTCCCTAATTAGGAATTAAGTGTGCTTGAATCCTTAGTTTTGACCAAACAAGTTATAATTGTAACCACATGTTTCTTGGCATCCAAAAGAACATATAACGATCATCTAATGAATATTTCATATGTTTGAACCCTAATGAATATCTAATGCACATAATAAGAGTAACTCACATTTTAATACTAATAGTGTATGAGCATGATGTTGCCCATGTCATAAACCAATAAACCCTAATGATATGAGGGGTAAGATAATTGTAATCTAACCTTGGACTTAATGCATCCTAAGAAGGTATAGGTGAAGAATAATGATCATGTTAACCTAAATCGTAAGTTGTAATCATGTAACCTTAACCTATACATCCTTAATGACATCATGATACATTAGTGTCACTAGGTGTCATAATCAGATAACATACTTTAATACACATAAATCATAGATTAATCAAGTCATCAATATGAAATGAATATCACCTTCTTCTGTAATACACACCTAATCAATCACCTAATGACTTAGTATGTGAATCAAATCATTAGTATGTAATATGTCCCACCTTGATCATTAAAAAAAATATATATATATATATATATATAATGACTTCAATATGGATGAGAAGTAATTGATTCACACAAATGTTCATAATCAATGATAAGAAGTGAATAAATATGAGAGAATGGTTAATGATGACATTAATGTGAGAAAGAACGGTAAAGTAACAATGTCTAATATACATATAAGTAACTAATGTGACATTATTTGGATTAATTGTAACAAATTGGATAAAGTGTCCTATTTCATACAAAATAATTGATACAATTCATAATGGAGTCTAAATCCAAATTATTAATGATAACAATAAGATATAATGATGCATATTAAGATAATTTAGTATAACTCCTGTTGTTCTAAAATTCCTAATGAAATAAATAAGAAATATATTGGGTTTGTGCATAATAATGAAATATAACTCTTTTGCAAACAAAACAAATATGACATGACACAATTAAAATAATAATATTGATAATGTGATATCCTAATGAATATAATTCTAACGAGCCAATTTTTTAAAAAAGAAATCATAAAAGGGGAACCTTTAGGTGATCCATGAGAACCTGACCTATGTGGAGTTGCTTGAGAAGATTCTGAACTCCCAAGTTAATCAGTTGAAAAACAAGGAGTTTAAGTTAGTAAAAGTTTGGTGGAAGTTTAACGGATTCAACCTGTGAGTTTAGTGGTGAGATGTTGCATACTCACCTTTCTCACTTTTCTTTAGATTTTGAGGACGAAATCCTCTTTAAGGGGTGGAGTGTTGTAACATACCGAAACTTCAACATATTATCTTTTTGGCCCTTTCCCATTTCCTATATTTTCTATCATTTTTGGCCTTGATGCTTAAATTGTGGAATTTATAGTGGTTTAGTGAACATTTATTCACTAATGTACCAATATAAGGGTTTATGCACAAATACCTCAGTGAAAGCTTATTTAAGGATCTAAAATGCAAAATCACCAATTTAGTAGAATAATGGTATATTAATTTGTGCTAGAAGTGCAAGGCCCTAAACCTTGAAAAATGTATTAGACAAGATTAATTACCATAATTAAGTGCTATAAACCTTAATAAAACTTTTTTATGTGATTTGAAAACATAAAATGAGCCTAAGTTTCAAATTTGGTTCGATTTGGATGTTGTTTGTGCAAGTTATGCAATTTTAGGTACATTCTGGACTTTTATGCAATTTATCCAATTGGGAGGTTTTCTTTGCAAATTATCACCTAAATTTTAATCCTTATATATTTCCTTACCATTATTGATATTTTGAACCATGGGGCACCTGGTTGCACCTTGGATTCAAGATGTTTCTCTCCAAGGGCATTATAGGGATTACCCTCTTTATAAATGAGCTTATCTTTAAAAGCTATCAACCAATGGGGTTATTTATTTGTTTGAAGGACGGTGGGGAAGGCCTAGATGTCTCCAGGGGCTTTTAGGACTGACCTTTGATATACAAGAAGAGTCTATGAGCTGTCCTCTTGCATGGCCATGAAGCCCTAGCCTAAGGACACATAGAAAGTCCCATAGACACCTCATACTTGCCCCCTTCTTTACAAATCCATGCCTACCCCTTCCCACCTCCCAATACAAGAAGCAATCCTCTCCTTCTCTTTACCTAGATTAGAGCATTGTCCCTTCTAAGTTTGTCCACAAAGTTGCTGTCCCAAGGTAAAAGAGGGTGCACAGCTTCCAGAAAATTCAAGAAATTTTGTCTCTTCGACTCCCAGATGGACTAGAACCATGAACCTGACCCTCCTATAAATAGAGGGGTAATGGGGGCTTCCCAGACACAACAATAAGCTTTGAAAATTGTTTTTCTTTCTGGTTTTGGTAACCAAGAGAGCCCGAGAAAGTCCTGCCTATACAAGGGAGGGACAACAAGGAAGAGACAACAAGGGAGAGCAAGTCAGTGCTAGAATCCTAACGTTTTTAAGGGACAACTCCTTCCCATTGGCTTTGGTAGTGCAAAATGGAGTTCCTATGGTCCGCGTGGACTACTAAAGAGGCAAGGTCATTGCCACCTATAGGAGGATGCCATCAATGATTGTCTGTGGTGTTGCACCAAGAGGTCGTTGCTGACGACTAGTCGAGTGCTGCTTGAAGAAGAAGCACATTGCTGCAAGGATAACCCACTGGACTTACTCTAGGATTAGGTATATCTCTTGCTACCATCCTTCCTAGATACATTATTCTTAATGTGATATGTTGGTTAGGAAATCTGGAAATTAATTTTTGTTTCCGCTGCCTTATATGTTGCCCTGATTTCCCAACAAAAAGGACACCTTGTATGGATGGGAATCTAGTGTTTGAAGCCAAGATTTTGGATTATGACGAGATTACGAAGAGATAACTCATTATTTGAAGCTTTAATTATGTACATAAGTCAAGAAATCTTGATATTGTGTGTCCAATGTACGTATGTGTACATGGAAGTTCATAGAGAATATAGGTAATAAGGAAGAATTTTGAACTGTAAGATCCATACAAGAGGTGGAGAACTCAGATGATGATCATGAGTTGACATAATAAAGAGTATAATATTATATGAGAAGAGTGGATCCTGAGGCGATCTCATACCAATTGATCTACATTAAGAAAGAATGCAAATAAATAATCATGACACCACACAAATATTATAGAAGTTACTAAGGATATGATCCCTTGTAGATGAAAGAATGTGACAATCATGAAGAATTGAAGTGAGTGCGGAAAGATGAGGAAAAAAACTCTAATATAGTATAGAATGATATTCATGTCTAAGATTATGGTAATTGAAGTTGAATGACACAAGATAGGGACAACTAAATATTTTGCTATAACAATCATGAGATTAGTAGGTTAGTCCTAGGAAGAAATGAGTATAAGTGAAGAAATGATGGTTGGATATGATGTCACCCTAATCCTTTGATATAATTGGAGGATGACATATGTATGAATAATATGTCTAAAAACTAGGCTTGCTTGACAAGAACACGTTTTTGCCATAGAACAAAGCCAATATGGTGATGTTTTATAGGAAATTAAGAATATATGGTATGTACCGATGTGATGATGATTTTGATGTGGATCATTAACACACCTAAAATTGTAACCTAGAATATAAGAGTGGATTTGTACACAATAAGTGTCCATTAGTTGTATGAGTTTCAATAACACATGGATTAATAACTTGTTGCAAGACATCATGTACACAACTATCTGATAAAGAGAGTAATTGCTTAAGAATGAGCATAAATAATGTGATTCAACCCTTAATGGGAAAATGAAAGGTATTATCATAAGTAAAGAGAGATAAGGATGATTAAGAGATAGAAAGTAAGAATAATGGAGTATGTCAATCTCACTAATTACTAAGTATGTAACATCCCTGACCTGGGTTATACTTTAACCCTAGGTGTTTTGATTAAGAAAGATGATTATATGCTTAATCTTATCTTGTGAAAAGTTATTAGGGCTCAAGAGGAACTTATGTTGCAATTCTAGTCCTGTTTGAATAATGTTGAAGCAATGTTTGCTTGTTTTGGACTAAGTGCAAATTACCCAAGTTGAGGGGTTTAAGTGCAAATTGTGCACGATAATATGTTCCTCATATGTTGAAGCATCATGAGAGTGAAAATGATGTAGCGGTATGGCTTATGAAAGCCTGAGTACCAAGAAAGAGCTGATAAAGCAACGTATGTGCATTAAAATATAGTTTTGGTGTAATGTGCAAATTACTGAAAACCTAGGGTTCAATATGCAAATCACCACTTCAATAAGGTCCCTAATGTTTCTTGGCATCATTTAGAGAAAATAAAATGGGAGGGGAGCCTCATTTGTATTAAGTTGGAGGAGAGAGAATCTTGATATTAAAATAATCAAGATTAATGCCTAATTGAAACCCTAATTCAATTTAGTGCAAAAATAAATGTATTAATTAAAGGGCCTTCAACCAAAATTAAAATGGTTGGATTCAGATGTGTGTGGACGTCCTTGATCTTTGCAAGGACCACGAAAATATCCAAGGGAGTGGATAACTAACTCACAATTTTATAAGAAAAAGAAATATCCACTCACATATGGATATTAATATAATATGATTTGAGGTGCTTAATTTGCTTTTCTTTAAATCATGGATAATTGAGAGGAATAAGAGGCAAACAAGATAGACTCGGATCCAAGGAATATGAGGGGGAAGAGGCGGCCCTATTTTTGGGATTAAATGAATTTTTTATAAAGCATATTCTCTCTCATTGAATTTTGATAAAAAGACCTTTTACAAGCCAAATGAAAGGCTTTTCCTGATTCCACTTCTTCTCCTTGCTTGGGAAACGACCAAGGGAGATTGGGAGGATTAGTAGGACGACCCCCAACCTGTTGGTAAGCTTCTTGACCTCGGTTCACCACGACTTCATGGTGGAAATCATAAATCAATGCATGAATTCTTCCTAATTCGATCCCCTCTTCAATTCTAACCATTCCTTTTCACTCAAACCTTGAGGACGAGCCTTGGAATGGTGAAAGGAGTTTCATCCACCATTTTTTCCGTGAGCTTGGAGCTTTGGAGATCAATTGGAGGTGGGTTTTATAACTTGAACCCTTGATTTTGTTATTGCATTCAATTCCTTATCAAATAATGATCATTTCTTCATTCACAATAATTGATTTGGTTGATTGATGCAATCACCATCGAAATCACAGAAGGTTTCATGAGTTTGGAGCTTGATGATGATGAAATCATCATAAGCACACATCTCTCCAAATATATAAGGCAAGCGGTTTCAATGTAGTTGCTCAAACGGTTTCCCAAACCGTTTGGGAGCAAACGGTTTCAAACCGTTTGAAAGGAAATGGTTTCATCAAACCGTTTGAGGGCAAACGATTTCAAACCATTTGGGGGCATTGACCATGGTTAACCGTTTGGAAAATGTTGATAATTTTGATGGTTATTGACCCATTAAATTTAATTGATTAGTTCCAATTGGTCCATTAGTTGAAGGACCATCAATCACTAAACCCTAATCGGGTAAGTGCTGATTTCTCAATTGTTTTAGTTGAACCTTTGGGTTGATTAGACCAAACAGTTTCAAAACCATTTGGGGATAACCCAAAAGGTCTCAAGACCGTTTGAGGGTCAACCAAGACCATTTGGAGGTCTAGTGTTGAGTATGGTTGGGTATTTGAAGATCTAAAGATACCAAACTGATTTGCAATCAAATGCTGATTTGATGATCAATCCAATGATCTAAACCCTAATTGGATGTCATGGATTTTGATGTTGAGATGGGAAAACGGTCTCAAGACCATTTGGAGGTCATCCAAACGACCTCAAGACCGTTTCGGGTCAGGTCATGACCAATTTGGATAGTGGTCCAATGATTTCAAAGCAACTAGTTTCACATTGACCAATAGTGAGGGTTCATTGATTTCAAACCCTAATCCAATTGATTCAAATCCCTAATTGATGATCAATTGAAGGATAAATAAGTTGAGGGATGACCTTTTAAGCTAAATTGAAGTATGATGTTTGGTTCAATTGATAAGATAATATATGGATTCAACTAATGAAGGAATCAATCATAGAAACCCTACATCAATTTGAGTGGTTGAGACCATCTTTGGTCCATTCGGTTTTGAGGAGGTTTGGACCAAACGGTCTCAAGACCATTTGGGACCAAACGATCCCAAACCGGTTGAGGCTTAAACGGTTTTAACTTCAACTTTGGCAATCGGTTTCAAGTATCACTTTGTCAAATGGTTTCAAGAGTTAACTTTACCAAACGGTTTCAATGGTTTGTTCAAGACCATTTGGAGGTCTAAACAGTCTTAGACCATTTGGAGGTATTTCAAGCAAGACCGTTTGAGGTCTAATTGGTCAAGACCGTTTGGAGTCTAAGTGACCAAGATCGTTTGAAAGGTAATTAACCAAACCGTATGAACACTCAAACTGATTAAAGGTCAATTGTTTAATTGAACAATTACATGAGTATGATTCATGTGGTGATTAAGGGTATGATCCTTATTAAAGAGATCATGAAACCGTAATCATGAGTATAAACCCTAATTGATAGGGTTATTGAACTCTAACCCTAATTGAGGGCAATTCTAAATGAAACCCTAATCTAGGGTGAGGATGTAGCCCTAATCTAGGGTAATGATATGTGAAATTCTAATTTAGGGAAATGAGATGTAAAACCCTAATTGGGATGAATAGTGAATATCTAATTATGGACAATTGAAAGAAATCCTAAAGGAGATGAATAGTAGACCCAAATTGTGGGTAACTATAGTGGAAACCCTAACTAAGGATGATTCCATGTGAAATCCTATTCTAGGGTAATGCCATGAGAAACCCTAAGTTAGAAATGATGTATATGGAACATTGATGTGATGATGTGACGTGAGAATCAAATATAGGGTGATGTCATGTAGTGATATATGATACCCTAGTTGAGGGTGATTCCATGAGAAGCCCTAGTTGAGGGTGATTCCATGAGAAACCCTACTTGAGGGTGATTCCATGAGAAACCCTAGTTGAGGGTGATTCCATGAGAAGCCCTAGTTGAGGGTGATTCCATGAGAAACCCAATTTAAGAATTAACACCACTTGATGCTCTAATACTATGTTGTGATGAGAGGCCCTAAGAAGGGTGGAGGTATGTGAGACTCTAATGTGGAGTCATAATACATAAAGCCCTAATTTTGTACAATCTGACAATGAATCATAATCCTAATTTTAAGTAAGCATATAATGAAACCCTAATGATGAGATAGAAGAAATTACCTTATAAAGGTGAAACATTTCATGTGGTTGATTATAAGAAACCTTATCGTAAACAATGTCCTTATCATTAGACAAGTCCATGTCACTAAAGATAGTTGGACAATTCTAATGCGTGGCCTATGCATTATATGCTAAAGGTGAGAGATTAGTGATGGAATGTATTAAGAGGGAAATACCTTAATACAAGATAAGATGGTTAACTCAAGAGAGTCTAAAATGATGAGAAAGTAATACATCAAGATGTGATAGTTATCACATTCCGCACTTCAGGGTTTATATACCTTGATGCACTTCAAACCCTATATAATTGGGTAAGAAACATATGAAGTGTGTTATGCAACTATTACAATGAAATCTAATGAGTTGATGCACTTTGATAAGTGTTAATTAATGTACCTTGAGAATGGGGTTAAGCCAAATTAATGAGTATGATGTAATCATACCATGATGAGGATGAGAAATGAACTCATACCTTGAATTGATGATCATTAATGCCATATGATGAGATTAATGACCTTGAATAATCATTTATAATATCTTTGAATGCCCAGAGGTATGGAATTTATGAATTAAGGGTTGGACAGATAATATAATCATGAAACCCTAATTAATGAGAAATGGGGAACCCTAACCCTAATTTAGGGTAAAGGGAATGAAAAGCCCTATTTGATAGTAAACCCTAATTCTTGGTAAAGGAATAATGGTGTTACTATTGTATCACATGATGTGATGAATAATTTGTATGACTGTTATCATGCCTAATAACCATGCAGGTATTATGAGATGATGAACATAGCCAGATTTGAGCTGTGACATTTATATATAATAAATGTTGATTGGCCTTATGTGCCTTAATGTTGTTGTTGCTTAGTAAAAGTAACAAATGTGCATGGATTTTATGAGTCATATGAGTAAGCTATTGCCTAGAGAGAGGTGACAAGATATTTTTGTGGCCTTATGAGCCATGTGTGATGCTTGTGCAACAAGTATCATGAATGCTGTGGTCAGATGACTTGAAGGTGATAGTTACCTAGTAGATGGTAATGATGCTCAATGATGAGTTTAGGGTTTGAATACCCAGAACCATATGATTATGGTGATGATAATGTGAAGGGATGAGAATTCCCAATATTGAAATAAGGGACTGAGTTCCCAAGGTCTTTTAAAGACTGATAAGTATTTAATAGAAATAGTACATGTTTCTTTATAGCATTGTTGTAATAAGTCATGTTTGAGAACTTGGCTGATGCTAAAAGGATATGAAAATGTACTTAATTAATCAAGTGAAATATGTTCATGTAGATCCCTGACCATAGATCCATCATCGTCAGGAATATGTGATGGTGAAACGGGTTCTCCGTGGCAAAACCCGGAACACATATTTTGAATATGTGGGGGTAAATGAGCGAAAACTATCCTTACGTACGACGAAGCGATTTGAGGGAAGGTAAACATCAAACCTCTCAATCCTTCATGTGTCAGGATGGATATATCATAAATCTCCTGATGGTTGGGATAGATGTATCATTAATCTCCCAATGATATTTTATGTCGGGTCGATGAAGATAAACAACAAATCTCTCGATGGCCGATGAGAGTGCAGTTGACGCTGTAACTCTATAGCGAAGTTCCAGTATACCCTGGAAAGCTAATTTGAGCAGTTAACATAAGTCCTGCTTGTGGCCCCGCACTGACCGGGATGTGAGAGGTCATGAGAATCCGACTCTTCCATTGACCTATGTATGGTACCGATTTCGACTTTGCAGTGGTCAGTTGGAGTATGAGCGGTATACCTCATCTCCTCAGGGCATAAGTGCGATTGTAAAATATAATCAGCCATATAGCATGTTTGCTTAAGGATTGAATATAGAAATTCATTGGCTGATGTTACATTTCGTTTATATAACTTTAGTTCATTGATGTTATTCATATATGTTTGTATTCATTACAAGTAGATGGATGAACTATGATTCTACCATGAGTAGATGCTATGTTATCCTTGGAAAAGGAGATTACTACTCTTTTCTCATACACTGATTTACCTACTGTCAATTATATATAAATCCTTCTGCTCAGTTTATTTTAATAAACTGCTATAACAATGTTTTGGCGGAGAGTTATATCTCCTGCTGGGGCAATTTACAATTGTCTCACCCCTGTGGGATCCAATGTTTTTAGGTGGACGCGGACAAAGAAACAGAAATCCTATTGCAGGGAAGGACAACAACAATAACATCAGGGACAACAGTGAGATCTCAGGTGGAGATACTGTTTGTCAAGTTATGTAGTTAGAAAGTCCTATGTGTCGTCTCTGTACTCTCAGGTCCTCAGAGTTTTTAGTCAGTGTTTTTAATGAATCGTTTGAGGTTTCGTCTTGATACCTCGAGATTCGTATGCTGTCTGTATATAATGTTTATAAGGCAGCTGATGTTGTAGTATCTAAGAAGAGATGGTACAGGTTATGTACGTTTGAACCAAAATGTAAATGTTATACAATGGTTCTTGATGGAAAAGATTTCCTATATGTGGATCTCTTTGCAAAAAGTTTTATTTTTCAGTGATTTTCAATAATCCGCTGCAAATGTTTCGCTTCCACTTAAGTAAATCTTATTTTTGTGAGTTGGATGACACAAATTAGATGCTAAGGAACTTAGGTAAAAAGAATAAATGATGCATACGATGTCGAAACTTGAAATCAACAATATAGAATGTACCTAAGAACCCAGAAGAAACTTCATGATAATCATGTAGTAATTATGATATGGTAACATAATTCATGCCTAAGCACTTTCAAAATAGTGTTACATGTTTCTTTTAGTTGTTTTGTACCCTAACCATGGGATTTTTGGGGAGAAATCCTTTTGAGGGGTTTATATCTATGAGACCACGTACCTAGTTTAACCGTAATCATCCTCAAATCTTGAATTATTATCATAGTTTTGTGCTTTATTAAGTTTTGATACCAAATGATTAAGAGATATCTCCAATTTGGTTCAATTTGCACCTTAGTTTCCCTAATTTTATGTTTCCTTAAGGGAAATCCAAGGCTACAACACCCTAAGGCTCTGGTGATGACAACAACATTGTCTTCCACTACCACTGCTGCTAGTTCATCACTAGAGTCTGAAGGGACAACTTCTTCATTAAAAGTCCAGTGATCCATCTTTTGAAGCCTTAAAGCCTTCAAGATCTTGGGTTAACCTCTTCAAATCTAACAATGGAGATAACTCGCTAGAGAAAGCATCCATTGAGGTTTGAGGAAACATGCTTATCTACCCACAAGAGGAAGATACAGAGAATGCTACTTGCTAGAGTTCCTATCTTGTAGGTTATGTGGTAGGTTCTAAACCACATTTGCCAACTCTTGAAAGGTTCCTTACACAGAGCTAGAGCCCAAAGGGTTCTTTTGAAGTAACATGACATGGAAGTGGTGTCTTCTTGATGCATTTTTGAAAAATAGGATTTGTAGGTTGCTTTACATGGAGGAGTATGATTTGTCAAAAGGTCCTAATGACATGGAATTCCGACGACCCCCTAACCAGGTTCAAGCTAAAGGATATGCATGTATAGAATTGTATTTTTGAATTGCCTGTAGAGCTTTGAGATAGTAAAATGTTCTCTATAATTGGTTCCTTCTTAGGAATACCACTCGGGGATGATAGGTTCACTCATTAGTTCATAAGTTGGTTTATGGAGAATGCAAGTGCTAATGTCCACTAGTTCTTGTTTTCTAAAGTTTATTAACGCATGTAGTATTACTAGTAAGACTCATATTATTCATCTTGAATATGAATGGATTCCTTTTAGACGTCCTGGATGCAATCTCTTTGGGCATAATTGTAGGGAAATATGGCTACAAAATAGGCAAGGGATTTTTTTTTTTACTACCACATTCCCCATAAACTAGCAGATTGTGTCAATAACTATATAAATGATGGTTTCGAGGATATACCTATTCCTAGAGCAAGTCAAGTGGCATATCCTCATCGTTGTAGATGTACAACTGTCTTCTAGTTGCACTGAGACTCATATGATTGTAGCACCTCCTAATCTGCAACATGAATAATAGGTTGACATTGTCCTCCTAGTGGTAGACAACAAACTCCACACCTCTATGGAAGTTCATACAGACTGCCTAGAACTCCTATCATTCTACTAGAATAGACAGGAAGGAGTCATCCCTCTTGTTTATGTATTAGTCACCAACTTGCTCTCCCACAATTATTTTTCCCTTGCTATCCCTCCCTTTAGTGGGTAGGACTTTCTTGGGCTCTCTATTGGTTACCACAACTAGAGAGGACAACAATTGTCAGAAGCAATTGAGTTGTGTTCTTGGAAGCCCCCAATACCCCTCTATCTATAGGAGGGGTTAGGGTTTGGGTTCCCAATCTGTGTGGGAGTGGAAGGGACCGGAAGATCTTGAATTTTTGCAACCTGTAAGTGTCGAACCAGTCAGTTGTCAACCGAACTAGTCGGTTCACATGTGAGCCGATCAGCTCACCCTGCGAACCGATCATTTCTCCTATTTCCTAATCGCATATGAATTTGGCATATTCATTTCCAATTAATGCACAATATTAATTCTTGTACCAATCTTGAACAAGTGAAATGATCAACTTTTCTCATGAATTTAGGAAAGCTACTAGAACCTTTGGTTGGCACAACCAATCCGATCGGTTCACTAGGTGAACTAGTCGTTTCACCCAACCTGAGCTGATCGGTTCATCCATTGAGCCGATCTGTTGGTACCCTTATCCATGTAGAATTCAGTATCCAATCAACATGGCACTCTGACTGGCCTTTTCATCACATGAGCAATTGGTTGGGAGTCTGGTCAGTTGATTTGTTGCATGAATTGAATATCTAACCATTTTAGTAATCAATTCAATCATCATTCAAGTTTAAACTCCTCTTCTAAGTCATGACCTATCTGTGTGACCCTATAGGTCTCATATTACATTGGCAGTGAATGTTCATAATAGCTTATGACATCACAAGCAATGAGTGGTGCCTAGTCGCACATCAGTGCTACCCAAGTAAATGGAAAGTTGGAGAACAAGTTCAACCTACTATTTGTGTATGGGGTTATAATGTTTGTATAGTTCCTTTGTCATTGATATTCAGATTGAACTCAAGGCATGGAGTAGTCACCCTCTTTATTATTCAACCTTGTTCCTTGAATTAGAGAAGACTGTATGAGATATATGTAAGCTCAATATCACATATTGACTCACATGCGCATGGCCATTCTTTTCTTAGTCTCACTAATCAAGAGGCATAGGATATCATACTCACTTAGGAGGGACAAATCCCATCTACATCACTCACAATTAGTCCCCATGTGTCACAGTAACCAATTTTCACCTTTATAATAACCCTTATTCAGGATTACATTTGATGATGTCAAAACATACCAAATGACATGTGATGAGTGTAGTGACTTCAGGTCTAAGAGACACAATCACCACCAATACTATGAGAGTTGATTGTGACTACAATGGCAATGGTTTCCATGTGTCAGTCTCACAGTGGGTATGTCCAATACATTGTTCTATACCATGTATCTATGTGCTTGGTTCGATATCGCCATATCATGACTAATGAGATTCTATCATAAACCATCTCACACTCTAATCATATTGTTACTGATGTCTATCTACCTTCCACAATAACAACCGATCAAGGACATAATGAGAATATATATATACTCTTAACATCGATATGATCTCATCGTCCAGGTCACATACTTGAAAATATATGTCATTGTGTAACATCATTCTCTAGACATTCATAATGTTACATCATTATATCATATTGAATTAAATAGAAAAGTTTGGAAGCTTTCCTTTATTTATCAATAAAATAATTTACATATTATGCCATTACAATCATCATATGATTGCCTCTCTAGGCATACATACCAATAGACTCCCACTTGCACTTAGAGCCAATCACCCACAAATCATATTCCAAGTGATATAACATGTCCATCATGCTTCTGCTGCAAAAGTGACTTTTTCAAAGGGTCAACAACATTATTCTCAGTTGGTACTCTACAAATTACATCTCCTCACAATATGATCTATCGCATGAGATGGAACTGACTTTGTATATTCTTTGAGCACTGATGCAATTTAGGTTCCTTAGCTTGTACAATAGCTTCATTTTTATCACAATATAGCTCAATAGCATCGTTGATGCTTGGAACGACCCCAAGTTCAAAGATGAACTTCTTGATCCATACAAACTCCTTTGTTGCATTTGACACATCAATATACTTGGCCTCTATTGTAGAATTGACAATTGTCTCTTGCTTGGAACTCTTCCTACTCACATCTCTATTATAAAGATAAAACATGAATTTTTAATGCGATTTGTAATCATCTTTGTCAGTCTAGAAGCTTGCATTGGTGTAACCCTTTACCAACAACTCTTCCTCTCCATCATAGATCAAGAATTGATCCTTAGTCCTTCTCAAGTACTTGAGGATGTTCTTTATGACTGTCTAGTGAGCATCATCAGGATCTGACTGGTATCTTCTCATCATGCTCAAGCCATACGAGACGTCTGGATGAGTATACACCATTGTATACATGATTGATCCAGTTGTTGAGGCATATGGAATCAAACTCACATGTTTCCTTTCTTTAGGAGAATTGGGACACTAAACTTTAGAGATGTCAACTCCATGTAGCATGGGTAGGCTTCCTCTCTTTTAGTTCTTCATGTTGAACCGCTTTAACATTTTGTCAACGTATGTGCTCTGACTTAGTACAAGAAGCCTTTTATATCTAAGCCTTTTAGATCTATCTCTATAGATTTTAATCCCCAAGATGTCGGATGCTTCTCCCAAGTCTTACATACAAAATGTATTTCCTAGACATGTCTTTACCTTTTATAAAGTAGGGATGTCATTCCCCATCAGTAGTATGTCATCTACATACAATATGAGGAATGTCAATATGCTCCCGCTGACCTTCTTATACACACAATGTTCATCTTCATTTTGAATAAAGACAAACTCTTTGGTTGTTTCATCAAAATGGAGATTCCAGCTCCGAGATGCTTGCTTCAATCCAAATATTGACCTTTATAGCTTACTTACTATAAGGAGGCGGGATCACCCCCTTACTAAAGATTTGGAGAATAAAACATCCATTCCAAACACACTCAAAGGTATGCTGGAATAGGTGTAACATTTTCAAATTTCAATAAATGGTATTCAAAACAACCAAAGTATAGCAGAAAAATAAAAATGTTGACTATATTCAATTTATCACAAGGTTATTACAAAAGTACATCATAATATCCCGTAAGGGTTTACATGTATGATACAACATAAGGATCTAAGTAGAGGGAAATCTAAACCATAACAACTTTGTCTCCAAGCTTTAACTCCTTAAGCTAGTCCAAAACTTTATGCCTTATCATCTAAGTCTTTCACCTAGGGTTGGAAGCATACCCCAGCAAGAAGAGAAAATAGATGACATCAACAAAGGCTGGTATGTGCATACTAAATAGGAAATTGAGTAATATATGGAATAAATGACATCAAATATAATAGGCTTCCCATAGAAAGGATAAGGACCACCCAAATGCTCATCCTTTGTACTTGAAGGCATTCATGAAGAAGAAGATGGGGATGGTGATCTCGACTTCAGGTATATGCATTTTTGAGATAAATCTATCTACTTCATCATCATGGGTACTAGATCTCACATATGTTCCCATATGTAGGATCTGAAAGGAAGTGGGCCTTTGGGAAAAGGCAAGGTGGAACTATGAGTTGCTAATGGAACAAGAATTACAACCAACACAGTTGGAACCTATAGTATATCACTCCCCACAGGGCTTGTAATAGAGTTAAAGAACTGATGTTATGTGCCTGCTATAAATAGAAACATCAATCCTATATTTTATTTGGACAAGGATGCATTTGAATTCTATATTAAAAATGGTCGATATTCTATTTTAAAAGATGGAATATTTTATGGAAGTTCCCCAATGTCTTATGGTCTTTACTTGTTAGATCTAAAGATGGATGTATATAACGTTAATACCAAAAAACTAAAATTCAACAACTCAAACAAGACATACCTTTGGCATTGTTGTCTAGAGCACATAAATGAGAATCACATATCTGGACTCCATAAAGATGGTTATCTGGACCTTTTTTTTATTTCAAATCAATAGAGACATGCAAATTTTGTTTGTTGGGCAAGATGGTTAAGATCCCTCATTGGTAACAATGAGAGGGCTAGTGATCTATTAGGAATCATACATACTGATGTGTGCATACCTTTTAAAACAACCGCTAGATGTGAGTATCAATACTTAATTACCTTCACTGATGACTTCAGTAGGTATGACTATGTTTATTTAATGAAACAAAAGTCAAAATCTCTTGAAAAGTTCAAGGAGTTTATGAATGAAGTAAAAAACCAACTTGGTAAAAGTATTAAGGCACTTTGTTCTGATCGAGGTGGAAAATACTTAAACCAAGAGTTTGAGAACCTTCTTAGAGCCCATGGGATTGTGTGCTAGTGGACTCCACCTGGAACAACTCATCTTAATGGTGTATCAAAAAGAAGGAATCATACATTACTAGATATGGTGCAATCTATGATGAGTTTAGCTGAGCTTCCAACTACCTTCTGGGGGTATGCTCTACAAAATGCTGCTTTTACACTAAACTGAGTACCATCTAAATCGATTCAAAAGATACCATATGAGATGCTGGGAAGCGTCCCAAAATGTCTTTTATGAGGATTTAGAGGTGTGAAGCTTATGTCAAGAAAATGTTTCCTGAAATGCTTGGCCCAAGATTTGTTAAATGTTACTTTGTTGGATATCCCAAAGAAACTAGGGGATACTAGTTGTATAATCCATTTGACAACAAAGTGTTTTTTGCCATAGATATTGCATTCCTAGAAAAGGAATTTATTTCCAAAGGAATTAGTTAGAGGCAAGTGGAACTCAAAGTGGTTCGAGACCAACAAGAAAACATTGAACCGTTAGATGTACAAGAGGAACCAAGAGAATCACAATGTGTTGTGGAATATCAAATTCCTCAAGTAACACATGAACCTCGTAGATCTAATAGGACATGCCTTGGGCCTGAAATATTTGGATATCTTGTAACTTAGGAAGGTAGTGAATTGGTCATAGTGATGAGAAAATATCCTATCAAGATGCTATTAAGGGACCAGAGTCTGAGAAATGGCTTGAGGCCATGAGATCTATAACGGAATCCATGTATATCAACAAAGTATGGACTTTGGTGGATCCACTTCAAGGGGTAAAACCCATAGGGTGAAAATGGGTCTTCAAGAAGAAGACCGACATGGATGGAAAAGTTCAAACCTATAAGGGCAGATTGGTTGTAAAGGGTTTTAGACAAGTTTAAGGTGTTGACTATGATGAAACCTTCTCTCCATTGGCCATGTTTAAGTCCATCAGAATCATGCTTGCTATTAAATCTTATCATGACTATGAGCTTTGGTAAATGGATGTTAAAACTACATTCCTTAACATGAATCTTGTTGAGGATGTGTATATGAGACAACATGAGGTTTTATAGATCCAAAGTTTGCAAATAAAGTCTGTAAGCTACAAAGGTCAATCTATGGATTGAAGAAAGCATCTTGGAGATAGAATCTTCATTTTGATGAGGCAATCAAAGAGTTTTTCTTTGTTTAAAATGAAGATGAACCATGTGTGTACAAGAAGGTTAGTGGAAGCATAGTGCCATTTCTCATATTATATGTAGATGACATACTATTGATGGGAAATGAAATCCCTACTTTACAAAAGGTAAAGACATGGCTTGGAGATACATTCTCTATGAAAGACTTGGGAGAAGCATCCTACATCTTGGGGATAAAGATTTATAGAGATAGATCCAGAAGGCTTCTTGGACTAAGCACTACTACAGAAACAGCGTTCAACGTCGCTTTTAAAGGCGTCGGTTTTTAGTAAAACTGACGCTACTCACATTAAATGTTGGTTAATAAGGACATCTGACGTCTATATTTAAAGACCCACCAGACACGGGTATCGCTTTTCATTCAGTGTCGATTGAAGAAAAAAATTGACACCTAAAGTAGCCCGTGAAATCCAATTTTTTCGAGTGAAAAAAAACTGCACCAAAGTATCAGATACAGCGTCGATGTTTTAGCTAATAACTGACGCTGAATGAAGATAAAATTTGCGCCAAAAGTTCTAATATGGGCGTCGGTTGTCTTATAATAACCAACGTTATAAGTGTGCACGCGCTGTCCCCGCCAAAATTTTTTACACCCCTATTGCGTCGATTTTTTATGGAAACCGACGATGTTAGGCTGTAGCGTCGGTCATTTAAACAACCGACGCTTATGTTTAACTTAACAGCACCAGCATGAGCAACTCTTCCCCTTTCTCTATTTCATTCCCGATTCTTCAGTTAGGTCCGACAATTTCTTGCTCGTCGCCGCTCGTTGCTTCTCTTCTCACTGTCGCTCGGTGCTGCCTCCGGTCGTTGCTCCTCTCCTCTCATCACCTCCGCCCCCGCCGGTAGCTACTTTGGTGCTCTCCTTGCCGCCGCCAGCTTCCTGCTAGGTCTATGCTCCTGGTGGTAGCCCGCTCATCGCCGCCACCTTTCTTTTGCTTGCTGCTCTAGCCACCCACCCTCTCAGTCACCTCCGCCGCCGCCCCCTCTATCGCTCGCTACTCCTAGTACCTTTTCCTTCTCTTCTTTACCATGTTGTGAAATCGCATGTTGGCACGGCCGTGCTGGGCAGCACGGTCGTGGTGTTAGCACGGCCGTGCTGCATAGCACGGCCGTGGTGTGGCTGATTTTGTTCTATATTACTCAATTATGTGTGTAATGATTATTTTGATGATTTTGTGCTATATTGCTCAATAGGATACCTGAATTTGTGTGTAATGATTATCTTGATGATGAACATTCAATATCCTAATTTAATTTTCTAATCCTCATGCTTGACCTAATTCAATATCCTAATTTGATGCATGTTGAAATAAGATTCAAACTTGTCCATTCTAGCATCCTAATTTGATTTGATTATGTGCTTTGAACCTTGAAACATGCATGTTAAAGATACATTGATGACTCAAACTTAACTCACATGTGCATCTTCTATTTCTAAATTGATTATGTGATCCCTAATTATGTGACAGCACATGCATTTGTTGGCCTAGAAACCCGTCCAAGATTTACTCATTAGGAGTAAATTTTGGATAGTCCCCGGTTTGGGACTGTTCTTGAACACCTAATCTCACTTAGGATGTAAGTGTATAATGTGTATTGAGTTTTCGAGAAAATTTTGGTAGCATTTCCCCGTTTGTTCTCTAAGTACATATGTACTTAGAGAACAGCAGGGAAATGCTGCCGAAATTTTCTCGAAAACCCAATACACATTATACACTTACTAGTGAGATTAGGTGTTTAAGAATGGGATAGGTGGTAAACATTTATTATATATAAGAATGACATCACATGTATTTGTTGGCCTAGAAACCCGTCCAAGATATACTCATTAGGAGTGAATCTTGGATAGTCCCCGGTTTGGGACTGTTCTTGAACACCTAATCTCACTTAGGATGTAAGTGTATAATGTGTATTTGGTTTTCAAGAAAATTTGGATAGCATTTCCCCATTTGTTCTCTAAGTACATATGTACTTAGAGAACAGCGGGGAAATGCTGCCGAAATTTTCTTGAAAACCCAATACACATTATACACTTACTAGTGATATTAGGTGTTCAAGAATGGGATAGGTGGTACACATTCATTATATATAAGAATGACAACACATGTATTTGTTGGCCTAAAGTTTTAACCATGCAAAAACTCTAATATGTTAACCCTAGACCCTAATCTTGTTGTAATGTATATTTGATTTCTCTTTGATCATAGAATGGATAGATCATAGATGTCCATTCGCAATCGCTGCACCCCAGAGTTTATTTCTAGTCTTGACCGGTTTATTAGATTTGCCGAGGAACATAGGAAAAAACCTGGAGATAGGTTCTACTGTCCATGTAGGCATTGTGGTAACAATTTGAAAGTCAACACTGGGGACGAAATCAAAAGTCATGTCATGTGCAACGGGATTATACAAGGCTATACAGAATGGCACTGGCATGGAGAGATTTCAAACCCGAAACCAGTGGATGTCGATAGCAGTGCTTGTGTGGAAGAAGAAATTGCCTACGATGACGTAGATGTGAATGAACCAGTTCCAGTAGACATCGTTGATGTGATGCTGGATAGTTGTGGGGTAGAGCACACTGATCCACCTCCCATTTTTAGAAACATTGTGCATGATGTTGTGATATCGTTATACACAAGTTGTACTAAGTTTACGAAGCTTAGCACTATGTTGAGATTGTATAAGTTGAAAGCTAACAATAGATGGAGTGACAAAAGCTTCACGTCATTGTTGTCTTTGTTGAAAGAAATGCTTCCTGAAGGAAACGAGCTGCCAATCTCAACATACCAGGTAAAGAAATTGTTGTGACCAATGGGAATGGATGCCAAGAAGATACACGCATGCCCAAATGATTGTGTATTATTTCAAAAGGACTATGTGGATTTGAAAGATTGTCCAAAATGTGGTGCGTCACGGTATAAATTGACGACTTTGGGGGAGTCCAAAACTGGTTCTCCTGCCAAGGTGATGTGGCATCTACCTATAATATCATGGTTTCAATGCTTGTTTGCCAATCCAATAGATGCGAAGAATTTGAGATGGCATGCAGATGTTAAGAAAAATAATGATGGGATCCTACGACATGCGTCTGATTCCCCACAATGGAAGAAGATTGATCTATTGTACCCTGAATTTGGTGAAGAAGTCAGGAATCTAAGACTTGGGCTTTGTACAGATGGGATGAATCTGTACGGGACATTGAGAAGCCAACATAGCACTTGGCGAGTCATGCTTGTTATATACAATCTTCCTCCCTGGCTATGTATGAAAAATAAGTACGTAATGTTGTCGTTGTTGATATCGGGCCCTAAACAACCTGGAAATGACATCGATGTTTATCTTGAACCTCTGATTGATGACTTAAAGAAATTCTAGGGTGAAGGTGTGATGACCTATGATGCTTCATGAAGAGAGACATTTCGTTTGCATGCTATGTTGTTTTGCACTATTAATGACTTTCCAGCATATGGGAATTTGTCTGGATATAGTGTCAAAGGACCTAAAGTGTGTCCTATATGTGAAGAGAACACTGATTCAACAAGACTAAAACATGACTGTATATCTCGGTCATCGAAGGTTTCTTACAAAATTTCATCCGTATCGTAGGAAGCATAAAGCATTCAATGGATCGAATGAGGAACGGAGTGCACCTAAACCTATACTAGGGGAGGTTGTTTATGAAAGAGTAAAAGACTTTGTCAATGAATTTGGTAAGAGATCACAATGTACTATGGCCACACGGAGTGACAAATCTTTATTCAAGAAGAAGTCAATATTTTGGGATCTTCCTTATTGGAGTTCTTTGACAGTCAGGCATTGTATCAATGTCATGCACGTTGAGAAAAATGTCTGTGATAATGTCATTGGTACTTTATTGAATATACTAGGTAAGACTAAACATGGGATAAAATCCAGACTGGACCTACATGAAATGGGAATAAGGTCAGAATTAACAAAATTTTGTGAAATGGGAAATCGGAGAACATACTTACCTCCCATTTGTTACACATTGTCTAGAAAGGAGAAGAAAGCTTTTTGTGAATGTTTGGTAAATGTTAAGGTGCCACAGGGTTACTCATCCAACATCCGTAGATTGGTATCAATGAAAGATCTGAAGTTGATAGGTCTTAAATCTCATGATTGTCACACTCTAATGCAACAAATATTGCATGTGGCATTTAGATCTATATTGCCGAAGCATGTAAGGTTTGCAATCACCAGACTTTATTTCTTTTTCAACAGTCTGTGCAACAAAGTTATTGACCCTGATACTCTCGATAAATTGCAAAGAGAAGTGGTTGTTACCCTATGTCAGCTTGAGATGTATTTTCCTCCTTCGTTCTTTGATATCATGGTACATCTTATTGTCCACTTGACTAGGGAAGTGAAAATGTTGGGACCAATTTTCTTGCATTGGATGTATCCCTTTGAACGATACATGAGCATTTTTAAAAGTGATGCTCGAAACCGTTATCGGCCTGAAGGGAGTATTATCGAGGGTTATGTGGTGAGAGAGGTTATGTATTTTTGCAATGACTTTCTCAGTGGTAATGACACTCCTGATAATGACAAGAATATTGACGAGCAATTTAGCAAAGGAATTTTGGGATCACGTGTGAAAGTAGTCAGCCGTGAGTAGTTGGAACAAGGTCACTTGTATATTTTACACAACATGGACGAAGTGAACGTTTATATCTAGGAACATACCAATTTCATCAAGAGACAATATCCTCAAGCCAATACAATGTGGCTTGCTAGAGAGCATAACAAGACATTTATTAAGTGGTTTGAAAATAAAGTCTTACATCAACTATCTCAAACACCAGATGATATTACTGAAACTATCAAATGCCTCGCCTTTAAACCAAAATTGACTGTTATGTCTTATGAAGGGTATGACATTAATGGATTCACACATTACACAAAGCGCCAAGATGATAAGAGTGTCGTCCAAAACAGTGGGGTCACCCTTCAAGCATCGACTATGTTTTTTGCAAGTGCAAAGGATAAGAGTCCACGTGAAGCTCAAATATCATATTACGGTGTCATTGAAGACATATGGGAGTTTGACTACATAGATTTCAGAATTCCGCTCTTCAAATGTAATTGGGTTGATAACACCAAAGGAGTTATAGTGGATGAATTGGGTTTCACTTTAGTGAACTTTGAAAAGATTGGCGAGAATGATGAACCATTCATATTGGCATCACATGCGAAACAAGTATTTTATATCGATGATCCTGCAAATGATAAATGGTCGGTTGTTCTTCATGGTAAAAGACAGTTCATTGAAGATCCTACAGATGAAGAACAGTACTATGATAAGTATGATGAATCCAGTCCATTCTTAGTTGGGTTGCTAACACCAGCAAATATTGAAGCTAATGATGACTTGTATGTGCGCGGAGATCACAATGAAGGATTGTTAATTGATAAAAAATCACAATATTAGAGGTATGTTTATATTTTTTTATATGTTTTATTTTTCTGAATGTGAACTTTACAATGTGAATGTGAACTTTACAATGTGAATTTTACAATGTGAATTACTTTATAATGTGAACTTTACAATGTGAATTACTTTACAATGTGAATGTGAAGTTTACAATGTGAGCTTTACAATGTGAACTTTGCAATGTGAATGTGAACTTTACAATGTGAATTTTACAATGTGAATTACTTTATAATGTGAACTTTACAATGTGAATTACTTTACAATGTGAATGTGAACTTTACAATTTGAATTACTTTACAATGTGAATGTGAATTTTCAGATGGCTGAGCATTCTCCTGATGACCATGCTGATGATTACCGTGAGGGTGAGGACATCAATGTGCCGCCTCACAATGTAAGTTTTAAAAATATATCATATATTTATATCTATATGTCCATTTATAGTTATATCTTGTAAATGTGTTTATTTTGTCAAAATTTAGGTTGATGATGCACATGTACCATCTGAAGCACTTGAGGCACTTGATCAGCAACACCAAAAAGTTGACAAGAGAAGGGGCATCACTATGATGAAGAAGTTAATAGCGCAAAAGGGCAATGGACCCAAACTTGTTGTGGATTTTGATAATGCAGGAAATGCATCTGGTGTGAATCGCAATTCATTTGTTTCATATCTTGGGTATGTTACTCGTAGCCATTGCGGTTGTAAGATAGATTCTTGGCATAAAGTTTCTAAGGAGAAGAAAGACGTAATATGGAAGGATTTATGTGTGAGTTATTATTAATTTGCAATTCTATTTTGTAGATTACTAATTTTTTAGATACTAGTTAATAGCAATTCAAATTTGCAGAGTATATTTGAATTGGATGAAAAGCTGCATCGTAAATGCATGATGCAACGTTGTGGGAGAGTCCTAAGGAACTATAGGACAAATCTCACCAGAGAATACACAAAGGAAGCTGACAAGAGGAAGAAGACAACCACTGAATAGTGGAATTCCTGGACAAAGAAGAATGGGACGCGTTTGTTGCTTCCAGACAAACTGATGAATTCAAGGTATTAGGCGTCAGTCCCAATCTCATTAATATATGTTGTATTCACCTATTCAAGATTAACATTTACTGTTACTAACCAAATCATTAATCTACATACTAACTAGGCCCTCAGTGAGGCACAAAGATCAAGGCGTGCACTGAATGTGCTTGAACACACAATGGGTCCAAAGGGGTATGCAGGCATTCGCCAAAGACTACAGTCTGAGGCTACTGCTCAGTCTGCTGCTACTCAGGAGTCCTCCACTATAGGTAGCACACCTCTGCCTCGCCATGATGTCTGGATAGCTGGGAGGCAAAATAAGAAGGGAGAAATAAGGAAGCCCGCAACTGCTGAGGCGGCTGCAAAAATGGTAAAATACAACTCTTACAACAATCGTTCGAATATTGATTATTTGTGGTGTTTACTTAATTACAAATTTTTGTTTTGGCGATTAGCGGGAGCTGCACGAGCTGAGGAAACAAGGCAAGTTCATCCCTGAGGGCACAAGGGATGAATTGACAGTTGCTCTGGGTAACCCAGAGCATCCTGGACGTGTTAGGGCTGCAGGCGCTGGTGCGGGCATCAAAGCTTTTTTTGGGCCATGCATCCCAACGCAAACATGTCCCAAAAGTGGGACTTTCACAAGAAGAGGTAACATATTTTTTCCTTGTAGATGTTACTGTAAAAGAGAATTCAATAATTAGAATTTGACGTTTCTTTTATCCATGTATAGGTAGATAAGCTATTTGATAGGAAACTCGAAGAAACAATGAAAAAGTGGCAGGCATCTCAGACTGCCACTTACCAAACAGTACCTATGGTGTCTCCTACTGTAGGCTCTACTCCTACTGCAGAGGTTGGGAGTAATCCTGTAGACCCACCACCTAGCAAATCCGTTGTAAGTATTTTTATGACATAGTAACTAGTTTTTTAATTCAAGATGATATGTTTTCAAGATGATATGTATATATGAAATTGTAGTCGTTTAAAAAAAAGATGATATGTATATATGTATATAACATTCTTTACACAAAAATTTGTAGGGGTTGAAGCCATGCCATCTAAAAGTTAATGAATATGTCATTGCAAAGGCGTCAGCTTACCCATCCCTACTAGGGGAAATGTTTCACGGGTCTCCATTACCAGCTGGTTGGATTTGTGTGAGCCCGGTACATATATTCCCCAAGTGGATGGATCTTCCATTGCCATATGCCCACCCAAATTGTGAAACGCTTGGTGAGGCAGAAGGCGGAGTGATATTGTGGCTAAAAGCGGATGTCATCTTTACTGAAACTGTATGGTAAATTTACATTACGTTAAATTGTTAGTGTGTGTATATGATGTCAGTTGATATGAAATTATTATATATATACAAGTTAAAAAGAAGACACCCACAACATCTAGGCCTCCACTTCTACCTCCTACATTACCCAGTTGGGTTCCACAGGACCTACCTGTCCCGTTAGGTCCTAACTGTAGGGGTATGATAATATGGTTAGGCGAACATGATATAAATTGCCCTATAACTGTTTCTATAGATTCAAATATTGCAGGTCAATCATACGAAAGAAAACTATTTATACAAGATATTTTGGAGTTGTTTCGATATGATTGGCTAAATACATCTGTGATAGAGCTATGGATAAGGTGAGATCTTCTTTATACATCCATATACCTTGTGTAGGATCTGGTGATCTGGTTTCTTATTTATTAATGCATGCGTAATTACTACATATTTTGCAGCTACTTAGACAAGATATGTGCAGATTTTGCATTCGAACATGTAGGATTTTTAATTCCATCTTTGATTAGTCTAGTAGCTAAAGACCCTCCGTCAGTTCAACAATACTGCTGTGAGGCTTTTACAATTTTTGCTCAAAATAAGAAGACGGTGATAATGTCTCCATTCAATGTAGAGTAAGTTTACTTTGCTTATTATAATTTGGACTTAAGAAAATTACATTTTTATTGTGGATTTTGAGTTATTAATTTTTAACTTTTTTACCTCTAGTGGTATGCATTGGGAATTACTGGTTATTGTCCCCGAGACATTCACTGTCTATTATCTAGATCCTAAGGGGAGTAAATTGAATACAGAATATGGACACATAATGAAAATGGCATTATTCTGGTGAGAAATATTTCATTTTCATATCTGTTAACATATGTTATTACATTACTATTTAATTATGCAATGTACTGTGTTACATTAACATGTAGGAGTTTTGATGAGTTCTAAAAGGATGGAGGAAAGGTCCCCACGAAAAAGAACCAGCCAATAATTTGGAAGAACGTGAATGTAAGTTCCCGACTGCAATATATGTATATATTATTTATGTGAACAGTGCTTAATTAGTTGTATTTTTTAATATTTTGTATGTTTGAATTTATAGTGTGCTACACAAGACAACAGATGGGCATGTGGATACTATGTGATGTGATTTATACACATGATTATCAAATATGCCGCAATGGACATTGATTGTATTGCTAAGGTAGTATATAGTCTCATTAGATAATATGAAATATATCAATCTTATTTATAGCTCATTAATTATATATATACATCATTCTCTTTACATGTGTTTAAAACTGACCACACTACAGGAACGACCTTACCAGATGTACATGCTCCCTATACGACGAGAGAATTAAATGAAGTAAGAGAAGAATGGGCAACAACCATACAAATAGTGGGGGTTTTAAGATATAATTGGAATGTTGATAGCGAATAATGACTAAAGAATGATATTTTGTAAATGAATTTCTAAATTATAATATATGTGTGAATGTTTCTACATGTCTGGTTGTTTCTACATGTGTCTGAGTGAAAATAAATGAAACTGTTGGTTGCTATATGAATGTTTCTACATGTGTGAATGTGAAAATGAATGGAACTACAAATTGCTAGCTACATGAATGTTTCTAAATGTGTGAAAATCAAATGGAACTGCAGGTTGCATTGCTAAATGTGTGAATATTTTTGTTGTTAATTTTGCATGTTTGTGGCCTGTTGTTGGCTGATATCAATGGATGTCGTAAAACCTGTAGTTCATAACTGAACTGCAGGTTTCTCATCCTGCGACCAGCCATACAAGGCTGAAATTTTATATGACAGTGACATACACGTAGCATGTCTCTCTACAACAACCTATTAAGATGGGCCTACAATTATATTTTAGATGGATTTCCATGTGGTTAATGTTAATAGGAAATTTCAACCTTCGACCCCCTCCCACCATGGTCGTGAGCCCTAGAGAGAAGGCGGAGCACAAGCAGCTCGCTCGCCTAGAGAGAGAAGGCGGAGAAAACTAGAATGTGGTACCCTCTTATTTTAGAAGTTATATGCATTAAAACATGAATGTTTAAAAGTTTATTGATAATTTATTTCTGATGTCAAGGTCATGCCTTTGATATAAGGTGTTGACAATGCATCTAATTTACTCTTATGTTTGTTGACTGGTCAAGGCTTCTATCTCTATTGGTCAGGGATATGACTTGACCAACCACTATTGGTCACCAAGCTTTTCCCCAGGGTACGTTGGTCAAGGACTGGCCCTGACCACCACCTTTTAGTCAAGGATTCATAGATATTGGTCAGGGATTTGTCCTTTGGCTTTACCAAATTTTGTAGTAGTTTGGGTGTCTCTTACGGTGTTTTCATCGTAAACAACATTGGTATCGACATCTCGAACATACATGCTCTCATCATAATAGTTCACTTATGCCATCAAGATTCAATACACGTCTAGGGAATTTACTTATTCATTCAAGCCTTATATTTATATATTGCAAATTCACCCAATTTTAGAATATTACAGTGATCAACTTGTCACCTAAATCGACCAGACCGATCAACCTTAGAGCTCGATCAATCAAATAAGAGGAAAAGACTCTAAGCCATAAGGTGGGAAAATATGGGAGTCTCTAACACCGTAATTGTCTCTCTCTCAATCTAGTATTATTTATCTTTGAAGGCAATGGCCATGTCAAATTGTATTTCATATTGTTCACTTGCACCATGAGTGGTTAAACCTATAAAACATGGGCTGGGAGTGACCGCCAGTCCCTCCACACCATGTAGTTCTTCTTCTTCTATTTAATATATATTCTTACAAGTTTTATTTGATTACTCATATTTTGATGCATCACTTTTATGATTTGATACCTTCTTGTGATGTGTTATCTAAAAACTATTAGAAAAAGGAGTTCAAGAAGATCTAGAGTTCGGAATAGTGAAAAGCTACAAGCGTGAGGGATCGCTCAAGAAATAGTCATATGTTAACGTTCTTTAGTTGTTTGTTTGCCATCTTGAGAGAGAGGCATCCCTTGACATAAATCTACCCAAATCTAAGAGAGAGGAATGGTGTTACATGAATTTGCTTACTATTTTTAGTGGATGTTTTAGAATATAAAATAGAGTAGACTATTGCAGGTTTGGAAAGTAAGATTAATTAGTGAACATTAGTCCAAGTTTTCATTCAACACAACGTTAATTATTTTTTTCGAATACCTAATTAGTTTACTTTGCTTCTATAAGAGAACTCAAATCAGATTTCTATTTTGACTAAGCTAAGTTATAATCTTTAGATTCTTATGTAATTGACACCTTTTTCCATGTGTTCAACTCCTACTACGATAGACTTTGTACTCGATCCATTTAAACTAGACAGTTGTACTTACACTTTAGCCCTAAGTTTTGAGTCGGACTGGCCATCCATAAGAGGAATATATTCCAACAACAAGAAAGATAAGAGCATTGTGGTGTCTAAAACGTCTTGTTTAAGTACAATGTAATTGAAGGTGATCCAATTCGACCCCATGTATTCAAGTTGATTAGGTATGTGGAAAGCCTAGAAAGTCTAGGATTTCCCATAGGTCAAAAATTGACCACTAATGTAATCATGCAATCATTTGAGGTAGCTTGTCAACGGGTACTCCATGGCTAAGTGTGCTTGGTTCAGAATAGTACTAGAATGGGTAGCCTATTGGAAAGTTATTCCCAGACTGTGAGTAAATGAGGACAAAGTGCACTAGTTGAGCAAACTAGTGATATGTAGTGTCAGTTGTCATTCTTGCAATTCTACTAGAGCTTCCGGATGTGAGCTTGAGCATTAAACAACGTTTATGACTATATGACATGCATAACCCTTATTCAATTCCTACACTTGCATGCAAAGCACTTATTAATTTTTAAGAAATTTATGAGACGTCTTGTGAAAAGATACCAAAAGCCATCCTGAGATCTGACTCGAAGTGGCATGTGTGTGTGGCCTCGATGTCCTTTTCTAGTCATTGTAAACGGTTATGCACAACACACACGTGCACAATGGAACATGGCTACGACTATCAGACATGATATATATAAGGCATGTATGTAACATAGATTTAGAGAGGTAGCACATCGT